>NW_026845477.1:7536151-8136151 GCF_025583915.1 Anolis sagrei ordinatus | reverse complement strand
GCTTGGGAACAATGGTGACATTGATTGCTGTCACGGTAGAATGGCCCTTAGGTGGTAGGATTTCTTAGTTCCTTTGATGAAACAATGTTGAGCATAGCTGCAATGATGGGTTTTTGATTCACTTTGGGTGGAATTCATTATGCCCTTGGATGATCATCTGCTGACTGATTGAATATCAGAATTCTGATCTATTTTCAGCCTGGAAACTGTAGACAAAGTTCTTTCTTGACCTATCATTGTATGTTGGTGGGAAGAAGAAAAGTTAGGCAAGGCTTCCCAGCAGGGGTAGCGTGTGGTCCTGCTTCCAGTGGGACAGCAGGAGATCACCCATCTGAGTTCTGTTTTTAGAACCCGGACTTGTTGGGGGTCTAGGTTTTACGTAACGAAGTATGTTGTTGTTCATTCGTTCAATCATCTCCGACTCTTCGTGACCTCATGGACCAGCCCACGCCAGAGCTCCCTGTCGGCCGTCACCACCCCCAGCTCCTTCAAGGTCAGTCCAGTCACTTCAAGGATGCCATCCATCCATCTTGCCCTTGGTCGGCCCCTTCCTTTTTCCTTCCATTTTCCCCAGCATCGTTGTCTTCTCTAAGCTTTCCTTTCTTCTCATGATGTGGCCAAAGTACTTCAACTTTGTCTCTAATATCCTTCCCTCCAATGAGCAGTCGGGCTTTATTTCCTGGAGGATGGACTGGTTGGATCTTCTCGCGGTCCAAGGCACTCTCAGAACTTTCCTCCAACACCACAGCTCAAAAGCATCTATCTTCCTTCGCTCCATCTTCCTTATGGTCCAGCTCTCACATCTGTAGGTTACTACAGAGAATACCATGGCTTTGACTATGCGGATCTTTGTTGCCAGTAAAGATATAGAATTGTTCATGCCATCTGATTTCTCATCTCTTTGCATGGTTGTGAAAGTTGGACAGTAAAGACAGAAGACAGATGAAGCCTACCTTCCAATAAACTCCTGGTTGGTGGGCAACCCAAAATAATGAACTGCCCTCAGGACAGGGGTACTTCACTCAGGGGGGTTGCCTTGGTTTCAGCTGGTTCCACATCAGCTTGTTTCCCTCTCTTATTCTTTTCAGCTCCAAGTAACTGAAATAGGACATAAATTAAATAAAGTGGCCCCTATTTAAGCCAATCCTTGTGTCTGGTCTCGTTATTCCATGGTTACCTATCAATGACCTCTATCTGTAAAATAGATTCAGCATGCTGGATAGCAACTTTAGATAGCTTGTTTGAAGTTCAAAGGAAAACTTAGAACACATTCACTGACCCACTGAAATAGGGCTCACCGGTTGTCACAGAATGAATCTATAACAAGCTTCATAATCAGCTTTCAGAGTTCTGGGGTTGGCTTGCAACTATATGTTTAAACTCCTTGCCGAAGAAACTTTTCAAAGGGAGAAATATTGGCAACAAATCTACCACTGTTAACACTTTACATGTCCAGGCTTGTCTTCTTCGGGAGGATGTTGGCTACTAGTTAACACCCTGTTAATGATTTATATATGCAAATATTCTCCTATAAAAGCTTGGACTTTTTTGTCCAATGCAAAAGTTCATATTCAGTTGATAGCTGTGGCAGCAGAGCTGTGATGTAATGCACATATGTGGTGGGTGTTCATGTATCATGGAGAAGCACATGGAATCATAGAACCACAGAGTTGGAAGAGACCTCGTGAGTCATCCAGTCCAACCTCTTGCCAAGAAGCAGGAAAATCGCATTGAAAGCACCTCCAAAATATGAATTATGCATCATATTGCATATGATGATGGCTTTTTTAACATTGAGGTTGTGCTTTTTGTATTGATTGCACACCCAGCTGGCCAATATCACAATTCATTAGTGAGATGGTAGCACACCAGCATCATACACTTCCATGACTGTAAAGTTATACACCATCTCCTTAAGATAGGCTTTTAAACTACAAGCAGCCCTCCCCATTGGTTGACGTTAGGAGTCCAGAGTTCCCATGAAAGTGGAAAATGCACCACCAATGCGCATGGTCAATTTTCACTGGAAGTTGATCATAGATGTGTGCATTAGGACCTAAGGATTTCTAGAAACATGTTATTTAAACTTAAAGAGCTGGGCATATTTAGCCTGAAGAAGAGAAAGCTGAGAGGAGATATGATAGTCATGTATAAATATATGAGAGGAAGTCACAGAGAGGAGGGAGCAAGCTTGTTTTCTGCTTCCCTAGAGAATAGGACGTGGAACAATGGCTTCAGACTCAAAGAAAAGAGATTCCATCTGAACATGAGGAAGAACTTCCTGACTGTGAGAGCTGTTCAGCAATGGAACTCTCTGCCCCGGAGTATGGTGGAGGCTCCTTCTTTGGAAGCTGGATGGCCATCTGTCAGGGGTGCTTTGAATGCAATATTCCTGCTTCTTGGCAGTAGGTTGGACTGGATGGCTCATAAGGTCTCTTCCAACTCTATGATTCTATGATCCTCCAGCACAGTGCAATTATTTCAAAAGAAGTTGACCATAGAAGTTGACCTTTTGCCGAAGGACACAGAGCTTGCTTGAAAGATCATATTAGTTGAATTTGCAAATAATCAAATCTGCAAAACTACAACACAGAAATGTGGAGGGTTCCCTGTACTGTTGCTGGACTTTTTTTAAAAAGGGTGGCAAATATAAGGCCATCTTTGGATTTACAGCCAGCTGGACAACCTTGCTGTATCAAATGTCATAAGAATGAGGACCAGAAACCTTATCCTCTTCAGTAAAACTCAACAATAGAAAGTTCCATAAAAATGTTATTTTTCACACAGGTGGACTTTGCAAAACAGGACAAACATCACAAATGAATATGGAAGCAGAGTGGGATAAACTTAAATGTGGAAACATGAGAAACAAAAATGGGCCATTTCTGATAAACATCCGTGAGAATAGAATCATAGAATCAAAGAGTTGGAAGAGACCTCATGGGCCATCCAGTCCAACCACATTCTGCCAAGAAGCAGGAATATTGCATTCAAATCACCCCTGACAGATGGCCATCCAGCCTCTGTTTAAAAGCTTCCAAAGAAGGACCCTCCACCACACTCTGGGGCAGAGAGTTCCACTGCTGAACGGCTCTCACAGTCAGGAAGTTCTTCCTCATGTTCAGATGGAATCTCCTCTCTTGTAGTGCTGAGAATTGGGAGGATGTGGATGGGAGGATGACGAGTACTGAGAAGAATGGTATCAAAATGGCACGAATGTCTTTGTGACACAACCAGAGGTGCTCAATTTTGTGACCAACACAAAATGACCCTAGTATGAAATATACTGCCATAGCAATACAGAATGAAATGGTTAATCCCATGAGCGTGGTGCCTTAAAAATAAACTCAAATTACGGAGTACAGTAAAGGAATCTATTTCCAGTTGTGTCAAACAGCTGACTCGGTGTCTATGCACACTTCAATTACAGGAACCAAAAGCGCCTGTAGTTCACATTATTTTGGGGAACCAAGGAATTTTCCTGCCAACGAACTGAGAGAGATAGATGCTGTTATAGACCAACTGTTCTGTACAGCTGTCTAGTGAGGTCCAGCTCATACACCCTGCAATTAATGCGTGTGGGCACATTGCAGTGCATTAAAGAATGCTAACCAAGAGATGCACAGTTGGGTAAGTTTGCCAAAGGGAGTGATACTTTCGAAAGAGTTCCGGCTTATAGATGTATTTGAAACCCCATTAAAAATCCGGTGGAAGATTCCAATGTGTCCTTTCCTTGAAGATTGAAAGGACAGTCACAGGTGGAATTGTCAATCTTTTATCTGAATGGTTGAGATTGATAAGCTGAATCAAACTGCTTACCATGCAAAAAAGGAACACCCAATGCAACATCTGATATTTGTCTCAAGGATCTGGGGAAAATGACCAGCCAAATGAAACTTAGGATGTGATTGCATGACAAAGGAGATTGTTACAAATTTAGTCCTTCACATTCAAAGCCTATTGACACATACCAGTCCTTCTATATTTTACTTTGGGCCTCAAAATGGGACACCATTTCAGAGTTTGGAAAAGTTAATAGACTGCTTAAGCAGAAGCATTTAGAATTTTCATCCACAACAAAACTACAGATCTCAAAATTCCACAGGATTGAATTATCACTATTAGAATGGAATAATAGCACTGCAATTCAGTAGTTATCCATAACATAAAATATAACTCATGGGCAGCATATTGACTGTCATAGGGATCCTTCTGTACATCCCTGGAATTTGCAGTTTAGCCAATGCTTGGAATTATCTTCAAGTGCTCGTGGTGTTGTTTGAAACCTTGTGATCTGTTTACCAGTGTACTTACACCAATTAATTCCAGTAGAAATGTATTGTCGAAGGCTTTCATGGCCGGAATCACTGGGTTGTTGTAGGTTTTTTCGGGCTATATGGCCATGTTCTAGAGGCATTTTCTCCTGACGTTTTGCCTGCATCTATGGCAGGCATCCTCAGAGGTAGTGAGGTGTTGAAAGTAGGAAAATGGGTTTATATATCTGTGGAATGACCAGGGTGGGACAAAGGACTTTTTGTTTCTGAGATTCCATCGGGCTATAGGGCCATGTTCTAGAGGCATTTCTCCTGACGTTTGCCTGCATCTATGGCAAGCATCCTCAGAGGTAGTGAGGTCTGTTGGAACTAGGAAAATGGGTTTATATATCTGTGGAATGACCAGGGTGGGACAAAGGACTTTTAGGTTCTTGTGGGTTTTTCCGGGCAATAGGGCCATGTTTTAGAGGCATTTCTTCTGACGTTTTGCCTGCATCTATGGCAAGCATCCTCAGAGGTAGTGAGGTCTGTTGGAATTAGGACAATGGGTTTATATATCTGTGGAATGGCTGGGGTGGGGCAAAGAGCTCTTCTCTGCTGGAGCTAGGTGTGAATGTTTCAACTGACCACCTTCATTAGCACACCTCTCAACAAAAGATTTTCCCAGGCTCAGCCAGGCCTTCTAATGCTAATGAAGGTGGTCAGTTGAAACATTTGCCTTCAGCAAACTTTTGTTGAGAGGTGACAAAAAAAACAAAAGTTTTTTCAACAAAAGTTTGCACTAGGCAATGTCAGGCCATTATATGCTAATCAAGGTGGTCAGTTGAAACATTCACACCTAGCTCCAGCAGACAAGAGTCCTTTGTCTCACCCTGGTCTTTCCACAGATATGTAAACCCTTTTTTCTAGTTCCAACAGACCTCACTACCTCTGAGGATGCTTGCCATAGATGCAGGCGAAACGTCGTGAGAATGCCTCTAGACCAGTGTTTCTCAACCTGGGGGTGTCATGAAGGGGTGTCAGAGGGGTCGCCAAAGAAAATCAGAAAACAGTATTTTCTGATGGTCATGGGGATTCCATGTGAGAAGTTTGAGCCAATTCTATCGTTGGTGGAGTTCAGAATGTTCTTTGATTGTAATGAACTATAAATCCCAGCAACTACAACTCCCAAAAGTCAAGGTCTATTTTCCCCAGGCTCCACCAGTGTTCACATTTGCGCATATTGAGTATTTGTGCCAAGTTTGGTCCAGATCCACCATTGCGTGATTCCACAGTGCTGTCTGGATAAAGGTGAACTACCCAAACTCAAGGTCAATACCCACCAAACCTTTCTAGTATTTTCCGTTGGGAGTTCTGTGTGGCAAATTAGGTTCAAATCCATCACTGCTGGAGTTCAGAATGCTCTTTGATTGTAGGTGAACTATAAATCCCAGCCACTACAGCTTCCAAATGAGAAAATCAATCCCCCCCCCCCCAACCCCACCAGTATTCAAATTTGGGCATATTGGGTATTTGGGATTTGAAAATATCTGCATATCAGATATTTACATTATGATTCATAACAGTAGCAAAATTACAGTTACGAAGTAGCAATGAAAATGTTATGGTTGTGGGTCACCACAACATGAGGAACTGTACTAAGGGGTTGCGGCATTAGGAAGGTTGAGAACCACTGGTCTAGAGGCATTCTCTCCTGACGTTTCACCTGCATCTATGGCAAGCATCCTCAGAGGTAGTGAGGTCTGTTGGAACTAGGAAAAAGGGTTTATATATCTGTGGAATGACCTGGGTGAGACAAAGGACTCTTGTTTGCTCGAGCTAGGTGTGAATGTTTCAACTGATCACCTTGATTAGCATACAAAGGCCTAACTGTACCTGGAGCAAACTTTTGTTGAGAGGTGGACAATAGGGCTTTGTGTATTTCAATTGTGTATTTCTAATTACCTCTCAACAAAAGTTTGCTCCAGGCACAGTCAGTCCGTTGTATGCTAATCAAGGTGGTCAGTTGAAACATTCACACCTGGCTCCAGCAGAAAAGAGTCCTTTGTCTCACCCTGGTCATTCCACAGATATATAAACCCTTTTTCCCAGTTCCAACAGACCTCACTACCTCTGAGGATGCTTGCCATAGATGCAGGCGAAACGTCAGGAGAAAATGCCTCTAGAACATGGCCATATAAGCCGGAAAAAACCTACAACAACCCAGTGATTCCGGCCATGAAAGCCTTCGACAATACATAGAGATCATTTACCTGAAGCTCCACTTTTTGGAGTCCTGGTTTTAGATAACCATAATTCACAGGAGCGTCCTTGAACTCTCTATCAGAGAATGGAAAAGGTCTCAAGAACCTTCCCATCTCAAGAATCCACAGGAGAAAGGCAGGGTAGTTAAAGTTCTGTTAAACTCCTTTAATTGTGTAGTTGGACTGCCTCTCTGAATTGTTTTACAGGAACTAAGAGTTGCTTAACCCCCAAGTCATTGAGCAGAGGTCATTTCATTGTTTGTGGAGCACGTTGTTCTAAATTTTGCAGCCCACAAACATCCTTTTAATTAAATGGGACAATGAATAGCCATTTTCATCCATTGCTTACGTTTGTCTACATGTTTACAGCTTTGCATTTTTTTAAAAAATGGGGGAAAAAATCCTCTCGATTGTCTGCGTTGTGCAAATTAAAGTAGGAGGTGGGGGGAGAGATCGGATCTACTGTGTCTCCGTTTTCTAAATTGTTTCCATTTATGTTCTGTTCTGAAATATAATGAGAGGCACGCTCAGAGTTTGAAAGGTTCCACTTTTAAAATGTAATACTTCGGGCCTGTAATCAGAGACTATTTTGAATCGGTGGCACCTAGCATACGTATGAATATGCTAATCAGCTGAACTTAATAGTTCTCATTTGTATTAATGCAAATGAAGCGGGGGGTGTACTTTCTGCCCAATATTTTCCTTGATATTTATGGAAAAAGCCAAGAAATGCCAAGCGGCTGCCATGCTGCCTCTCTGCGCTCCTTCCTAACATTTCATCCAAATGGCCTTAAAAGGGCGTGTTTGATTTTAGCTTAATCTAATTTTCATCAAACAGAATTGCATCTAAAGGCGATATAAAGTTACAATTTGTTCCATGTCAAATAATAAAAATGGCCTTTAAATTTTACATGAATCTGACCTTTTGGATTTTTGTGTTCAATTAAAATGTGGCTCATAGGGTACAGGGAGGAGGTATAAAGAAGTCAGTATTAGCTCACTCCTGAACACAGGTGCTTAATCGGGAGAGTAATTCCTCTCCCCTGTTTTGTATTTATGATTATTATTGTTATGGAGCCTTTTCTTTCTCAGTGTTGCCATTTCCTTAAGACTGGGGGAAGGTCACGGCTTATATATATATATATATATATATATATATATATATATATATATTCAGGAAGTGAACTTTCAAATTAAAGTAATATTTGCAGCTCTGCTGGAAAGGATATAACCCTTAGCTTTCCACTAGGTGTAATTTGTCATAATGCTTTCTTCAAGTTGAAGGGTGCAAAAAGTAGGTGCACGCAGCCTGTGCCATCCATTTGTGTCACAAATAGTGAAATTGGAGGTATGGCTGTGTACGAGTAAAATCATCCGTTACAATGGGTTGTTGTAGGTTTTTCCAGGTTATATGGCCATGTTCTAGAGGCATTTTCTCCTGACGTTTCGCCTGCATCTATGGAAAGCATCCTCAGAGGTAGTGAGGTCTGCTGGAACTAGGAAAAAGGGTTTATGTATCTGTGGAATGGCTGGGGTGGGGCAAAGAGCTTTTCTCTGCTGGAGCCAGGTGTGAATGTTTCAGCTGACCACCTTCATTAGCATTTGAAGCTTTACTTGACTGCGGGTGGGGCTTTGGGCTATATGGCCATGTTCTAGAAGTATTCTCTCCTGACATTTCACCTGCATCTATGGCAAGCATCCGCAGAGGTAGTGAGGTCTGTTGGAACTAGGAAAAAGGGTTTATATATCTGTGGAATGACCAGGGTGAGACAAAGGACTCTTGTCTGCTGGAGCTAGGTGTGAATGTTTCAACTGACCACCTTGATTAGCGTATAATAGCCTGACAGTGCCTAGAGCAAACTTTTGTTGAGAGGTAATTAGAAATTTAAATACACAAACATGTGGACAATTTCAACAGAAAGGATGAAACCATGAAAATGAACAAAATCTGGCTACCAGTATTTAAAAACTCTAAAATTACAACAGCACAACAACAGAGAGGAAACAAGCAAGGACATCTATCACCTCTCAACAAAAGTTTGCTCCAGGCACTGTCATGCCATTATATGCTAATCAAGGTGGTCGGCTGAAACATTCACACCTAGCTCCAGCAGACAAGAGTCCTTTGTCCCACCCCAGTCATTTCACAGATATATAAACCCTTTTTCCTAGTTCGTGGTCATGAAACCACTACAAAACCTCTGTGATGTTGCTTCAAAAATGTTCTTGACCACCTGAGATGGCTTTAGAATATATTGAATAACACAGGAAGAGGGGAAGGTTCCTGATTTTGATTGAAGTAATAGGATATTTCAGAAATAGCCCTGCATCCTGGCCATAAAAAATACAAGCTAAGATGCATCTAGGTTAGTCCATGAGGTCACGAAGAGTTGGAAGCAACTGACCAAATAAACAACAACCTGGCTGGTCCACACAAAAAGAAGCTGCAGCCAGACATACTCTCCGACAAGTGGAAGAGGGGGGGGGGGGTCTAATTAAAATTGTACTAGTTTTATTGTATTCTTGGCATTTTAGGCTATATTCGTATCCACTTTCAGAGAAACAGTTGGTAGTAGTGTTTGGAAGTAATGTCAAGTTTTCAAAAAAGCAATAATGGACAGCTGAAATTCACAACATGTAGGCTTGATGATCAGGAAGTGGTTATTAGCAACTTCGTGTTCTGCGAAAATACCAAATGAAAGTATTGATTTCAGTTAACTAAGCCATGTGTTTCTCTGGGAAACTCACTGATTTTCCACATTCGTAAATTAGATTTCTGCCTTGGCGAAAGGCCCATACCCAAAATACGGGATTGCAGCGGGGAGGTCTTATTCAGTCTCCATAAAAGAAAAAGTTTTTCAGTGCTCATAAGAAATACCCTATAGACTGGGAGCAGCCACTGAAAAGGCTCTTGCCCATGCTCTCATGAAACATGTCTAAGTTCTTGTGGGTTTTTTCGGGCTATATGGCCATGTTCTAGAGGCATTTTCTCCTGACGTTTTGCCTGCATCTATGGCAAGCATACTCAGAGGTAGTGAGGACCTCACTACCTCAGAGGATGCTTGCCATAGATGCAGGCAAAACGTCAGGAGAAAATGCCTCTAGAACATGGCCATATAGCCCGAAAAAACCCACAAGAACCTAGTGATTCCAGCCATGAAAACCTTCGACAATACATTAAACATGTCTAAGTTTGCAGGCAGTAGAACAAAGGAAAAGTCTTCTACTTAAGATCTTAAGCCTGGCACAGACTTATAGAGGGAGAAGCAGTCTTTTATATAGTTCAATCCTTACATACTGTTCCTCCGAGGGTGTAGGCCAGGTGGGAACTTTGTTAGATAGGAGTGATTTTTCTGCCCCCGTGGCCCAGTGGGAGCTGCTTAAACTCCCAACATATAGAAAACAAGCATGCATAGAAAGCCCTGAAAGCATCTTGAGGACCTGAATTGTGCTTCTTTATTGACTTTTGGTCTTCCCCCATTAACCCTACAATCATATTTCTGACTTTCTTCCTTCTCCTTCTCAGCACGGTAACATGTGACTGACTGATCCAAAGTCTGGTTTGTTGTCGAAAGGTCAAACAGGGCATAGGGTTACAGCCTGTGCTTGATGGGGTTACACTCCCCCTGAAGGCACAGGTTCGCAGCCTGGGAGTGATCCTGGACTCATCGCTGAGCCTGGAGCCCCAGGTTTCAGCGGTGGTCAGGGGAGCTTTTGCACAATTAAAACTTGTGCGCCAGCTGCACCTGTACCTTGGGAAGTCTGACTTGGCCACAGTGGTCCATGCTTTGGTTACATCCCATTTAGATTACTGCAACGCTCTCTATGTGGGGTTGCCTCTGAAGACTGCCCAGAAGCTTCAATTAGTCCAACGTGCGGCAGCCAGACTACTAACGGGAGCGGGGTACAGGGAGCATACTACTCCTCTGTTGCGCCAGCTGCACTGGCTGCCAGTCAGCTTCCGAGCACAATTCAAAGTGCTGGTCTTAGCCTTTAAAGCCCTAAACAACTCCGGCCCAATTTACCTATCCGAACGTATCCTCCCCTATGAGCCATCAAGATTGCTAAGATCATCTGGAGGGGCCCTGCTCTCGATCCCACCAGCCTCACAGGCGCGGCTGGTGGGGATGAGAGACAGGGCCTTCTCGGTGGTGGCCCCTCGACTCTGGAACTCCCTTCCACTGGAGATTAGAACTGCCCCTTCTATCTTAACGTTCAGGAAACAGGTGAAGACTTGGCTTTGGGGATTGGCATTGGATGAATGAGCCATTTTCCTGTGATATGGATGGATGACGGCGAATAATGATGTTTGATGACGACTGACCACTGTAATCATATGGCTATATTTGCTATTTTAATGTTTTAGTGTGATTTAGAATATGATGTTTTAATGACTGTCTGTAATATTGATGTTGGAAACTGGTCTGAGTCCCTCGAATGGAGGTGAGAAGACCGGTATACAAAACTGCTAAATAAATAAATAAATAAAGAATTGGGCATGTGTAGGAACTCATAGGCAAAGGATCTGTTGCCAGTGCTTTTTGTAAAATGGGAAACAATTGACCACTGCTCTCTAATTTTTCTGTTTGCATCAGAAACACGTTTTGTGTGTGTGATTGATAGCTTGTCCTCTATGCCAGTGATAGGACTTTCAGGGCATGTTTCAGGGATGGTCTTCTCATCCTGATCAATTCTCCTTTGCCAGAATGGCTGGCAGCACACTTCTAGTTGCAGTAAGAGAAAGACCATGAGTAAAGCCATACATGTTTTCTGATTTCCCATTATTTATTTCTTTTTTTTTTTTTTTAAAAAAAGAAAATTGAATCTGTGCAACTTCGTAGGGACAAAAATATGTTTTTACATTTCTTTGTTAGGATGGAGATCACAAAGTTGCATAATTGTGCAAGATCTGCCAAAAAAAAAAGGAGAAAGACAATGATGTGGGTTGAGAGGAGCCATCCATTGGCTGTGTGATAAGTAAAACATGCACTACTATATCGATGATGATGTTGATGATGATGATGATGATTTCATTTCTTACCCACCTCTCGTCATGGCTCAAGGCAGGTTGCAACATCACTAAAAACACATAATTGTCTAAAACATTTTATAAAATACACATATTAAAACATATTTCTACAAAATACATATCAAAATACACAGAACAAGAGATTAAACATAAGATACAAGTTTAAAATTTGTGATTAAAGCAATAGATCTCCAAATGTGTTTTAAATTCCAACAGGCCATTCCACAGTCTTAGAGTGGGAGATGAAAAGATCATCTGGGTGGCGGTCACCAGTTGGGTGATCTGGCAGATCATAGAATCATAGAAACATAGAATCAAAGAGTTGGAAGAGACCTCCTGGGCCATCCAGTCCAACCCCATTCTGCCAAGAAGCAGGAATATTGCATTCAAATCACCCCTGACAGATGGCCATCCAGCCTCTGTTTAAAAGCTTCCAAAAAAGGAGCCTCCACCACACTCCGGGGCAGAGAGTTCCACTGCTGAACGGCTCTCACAGTCAGGAAGTTCTTCCTCATGTTCAGATGGAATCTCCTCTCTTGTAGTTTGAAGCCATTGTTCCATTGTGTCCTAGTCTCCAAGGAAGCATAAAACAAGCTTGCTCTCTCCTCACTGTGTCTTCCTCTCACATATTTATACATGGCTATCGTATCTCATCTCATCCTTCTCTTCTTCAGGCTAAACATGCCCAGCTCCTTTGGCCACTCCTCATAGGGCTTGTTCTCCAGACCCTTGGTCATTTTAGTCTCCCTCCCCTGGACACATTCCAGCTTGTCAATATCTCTCTTGAATTGTGGTGCCCAGAATTGGACACAATATTCCAGGTGTGGTCTAACCAAAGCGGAATAGAGGAGTAGCATGACTTCCCTTGCAGATTGCAGTAGCCTATTAGATATGGAAAGAAGAAAAGCAGATGTGATGATGTGGGTATGTATCCAGTTCTCATCTAGGGCTCTTAAACCATGTGTCACCTGCTTCACAGGCAGCGTGTGTGTTAGGGTCCTATGCCTTTGTATCTGCCCCAGAAAACCACCTTTCTAGAACAGATGAGAGATCTTCTGTCGAACTGAGGCTGGCTCTACTTTGTAGAATTAATGAAGTTTAACACCCCTTTAATTTCCATGCCTTATTTGTAATTTGGTGGGGAACAAACACTCCTGAAGACCTTGAAGAGTTACAGCTACCAGGATTTCATAGCATAGTAGTTATTAGTTAAAGTGTTGTCAAACTGCTTTAATTCCATATTGTAGATGCACCCTAGGAATTGTTTCTAGAACTAAAGTTATGTGATTCAGTCGCAGAACTGGAATCATGATTGACCACATACTCAGAGGACTGTCAAGTCAGGTGTATCCCCAGGCTAGAGATTTCAGGGACAAAACTTGAGATTTAGTGATAATGCATTGTGATATCACAGGAGGCATTCAATGGTGATGTCCTTAGTCAGAACATCTTAAACATCAAGCACATCTTTGTGAAATGTGCCACTCCAATTAAACCCACTATGAAAACACACAAAGGCACACATGTTTTCAAGATGGTGCTCTCAACTTGAGATTACTTCTCCTAGCAAAGATGAGTTGGTCACTGAAACTTAAAAGCAGGCCTGAGATCTGGGATCCCCAATTCAGGATAGAAATGAAATATTAAAAATACATTTCCAATATTCTTTCAAAGAGTGAGTCAGAGATAGATTTTTACTACAAAATTGTGTTGCAAAACTGAGATTTATTTGAGATAAATTGGGACATTTGTCCTGCCCCTAACAGCTCACCACCATAAGCATTCTTTTAGCCTGACAATCGCAGTGGCTTCAGCCTCAAAGGGACTGTGTGTGTGAGTGGGTGTGTGCATGTGTGAGCAAGGACTGTGTGGAGGAATCTATCAGAGCAGCTCAGTCCTACCATTAGAATTCAGAGAGCTCCAAAGTAATTACAAAACAGCTGTAATGGAAAATTGGTAGTCAAACCCATTTTCCACCAACTAGAACGGTGAATGGGCTCCATTATGCTCCTAATTCTCATTAAGTTAATTTGCATAGGAAACAATGAAGGAATACCTAATGAGCTACACGAAGACAGCAGCACGATCGATACCTCCCAAGCAAGGGTTCAGCCCCCTAATTACAGGACAAGTTGCAAAGAGGGGGCTGAAAACTTCTACACAGCCGTTGGAGACAGAAATTGCAATTGAAAGGGGGCAGAGAAGGATTCAGAACAGGGAATTCACTGACTTGTATTGAGATGGGAATATTCTGTTTTGATTTTCCAAATGAGAAAGGCACTTGAAGTGTTACTTATTGCATTTATAATATCCTTACATTACTTATTGCATTTATAATATCCCAACATGGAATCTAAGATGCTTTTGTTTTCTGATTCTACAGACAAAGACATCAACCAAAGGATTCAAATTGCAAGAGAAGAGATTCCATCTGGAGATTAAGTAGAACTTTTATTGTTAGAACTGTGAGATGTGGGATGGAGAGTCCACACCATCCTTCTTCAGAAGATGGCAAAGTCTCCATCTTTAGTGACCTATAAACAGAGGTTGGATAGATATCCCTCAAATATTCACTAGTTTTGAATTCCTGCATGGAAAGAGGGTGGATTAGATGGCCCTTGGGTCAGACCTGCCTTGGTCAGCCCACATCTGGAATACTGTATCTAACTCTGGGCACTACAATTGAAGGGAGATGTTGACAAGCTGGAATGTGTCCAGAGGAGGGCAACCAAAATTACCAAGGGTTTGGAGAACAAGCCCTATGAGGAGTGGTTTCAACAGCTGGGCATGTTTAGCCTTCAGCAGAGAAGGCTGAGAGGAGACATGATGAGGGCCATGGATAAATATTTGAGAGAAAGTCACAGGAAGGAGGGAGAAAGTTGGTTTTCTGCTGCTCTGGAGACTAGGACGCAGAACAATGGCTTCAAACTACAGGAAAGGAGATTCCACCTCAATATTAGGAAGAACTTCCTGACTGCAAGAGCTGTTCAGCAGCGGAACTCTCTGCTCTAGAATATTGTGGAGGCTCCTTCTTTGGAGACTGGAAGGCCATATGTCGGGGGTGTTTTGAATGTGATTTTCCTGCTTCTTGGTAGGGGGTCAGAATGGATGGCCCATGAGGTCACTTCCAACTCTATAATTCTATGATTATTTGATTTACAGCTTTACAATTTTATGATTCATTTTTTTCCATAATGGTACTACAAGCAGAGACCAACAATTTGAAGAAAGTAGAAATGCTGAGAATTTTGTTTCATTCCTGAACCCTGTTAGTAAACCTGAATGTTTCAGTAGCCCAAGTTGCCTCAAGTCCACTAACGATCAGAATTAGACCTTTGATTTATTAAGAATGGAAAGAGTTTGAGATAAGATCACTTTCACCATCTCTCTGTGTGAAATTGTTGCTATCTCAAACACAACCCATTCTTAATAACTCAAAGGTCTAAATCAGATCGCTATTAGAGTTGAGTCAACTCTACTACCTGATGATTAGGTCCAGCTAAGTCTTTAATTCTTAAAAGCCTCCTTTTAGCTTTCTGTCTTTTCCTTTCTGAAAGACTCCTTTGAAATCTTGAAAAATGTAGAATAAGGAAGCAGTCAAACCAAAATGCTGTAAAAGCACATTACTGCAAAAAATATGTATGATAAATAAATATAATTACAAATACACAATAGATGAAAACAACCAGCAAAAAGAAAATCAAGGCCACAGAGAACCTAAATGCACTCAAAATGTTCAGTGGATACAGAGGTGTGAACACGGAGATAGTAGTCAAAATAGTAGTCAAAATTGGTTGGTGAAGAAAGTTGACATGAAGAAAATAAATTAATCAAAACTGTGGTACTGAAGGAAAATTGTGGCTATAAAATGGACCAAAAAGTCAAATCAAAAGCTAGGATTTTTATATCACATGATAAATCACCCACAGAATATATATATATATATATTCTGCTGGTGACTGAAGCACAGATGAAATATATTTCCTGCAGGTTTGATGAGTGTTAGGCAGGAGAGATCATGGTGACACATGCCTTGGTGCTATACCATTTGGATATTGTAATGCAGTGTTTCTCAACCTGGGGGTCGGGACCCCTATGGGGGTCACCAGGGGGTGCCAGAGGGGTCACCAAAGACCACCAGAAAACACAGTATTTTCTGTTGGTCATGGGGTTTCTGTGTGGGAAGTTTGGCCCAATTCTATCGTTGGTGGGGGTCAGAATGCTTTTTGATTGTAGGTGAACTATAACTCCCAAATGTCAAGCTCTGTTTTCCCCAAGCTCCACCAGTGTTCAAATTTGGGCACATTGAGTATTCATGCCAAGTTTGGTCCAGATCCATCATTGTTTGAGTTCACAGTGCTCTCTGGATCTAAGTGAACTACAACTCCAAAACCCAAAGTCAATGTCCACCAAACCCTTCCAGTATTTTCTGTTGGTCAAGGGAGTTCCGTGTGCCAAGTTTGGTTCAGTTCCATTGTTGGTGGAGTTCAGAATGATCTTTGCTTGTAGATGAACTATAAATCCCAGCAACTACAACTCCCAAGTGACAAAATCAATCCCCTCAACCTCACCAGTATTCAAATTTGGGTGTATCGGGTATTTGTGCCAAATTGGGTCCAGTGAATGAAAATACATCCTGCATATCAGATATATACATTCATAACAGAGGCAAAATTACAATTATGAAGTAGTAACAAAAATAATTTTATGGTTGAGGGTCACCACAACTTGACGAACTGAATTAAGGGATCGCGGCATTAGGAAAGTTGAGAAACTCTGTTGCAATGCACTCTGAAAAGTGCTCAGCAACTCCCGTAGGTCCAAATAGCAGCACCCAGACTGCTAACTAGTGCTGGCTGCAGGGAGCAGACAACTCCTCTGTTGCAACAGCTCCATTGTCTGCCAGTCCATTTCTGGGCAAAATAGGTGCTGGTTTTGGCCTAAAAAAATCCCTATACAGCTTGGGTCCGGGTTATTTGAAGGACCGTACATTTTTCTATGAGCTTCTTAAGACACTAAGATCATTTGGAGAGGGACTTTTCTTTGTCTTAGGCTCATTTGGTGAGAACAAGAAGAGGTTGTTCTCAGACTTTGGAACTCCCTCCCTAAAGAGGCCAGGTTGGCTCAGTCCTTGCTCTCCTTCTGAAAGCAATTTGACACAGTTTTGTGCCATCAGGCTTTTAAAAAATGAATCAGGTTGGGTTTTTAATGCTATTCTGTGTCATTTTTAAGTTTTTGTACAACATGCATTTTATGTTTTAGAATCATAATATTTTAATATTTAATGTTTTAACATATACATTGTGTCATTGGGTTCTTTCTCCCACCCTGGACCATCCACAGATATATAGACCCAATTTTCCTAGTTTCCAACAAACCTCACAACCACTGAGGATGCTTGCCATAGATGTAGGTGGAACATCAGGAGAGAATGCTTCTAGAACATGGCCATACAGCCCGAAAAACCTACAACAACTCAGTGATTCTAGCCATGAAAGCCATCGACAGTACATTGCTTCATTAATTGTATTAAAATATTATAATTATATTTTTATTTCAAAGGTTATATATATTTAAATGTATTAGTTAACATCCGTGGTCAGTTACCTTGAGTCCCATTATCAGTATAAAAGAAAGTTATAAATAATAAGAGAAAATAAACTGATAGAAAATATCCGTAGTTTGTGATCCAGTTGCCAGCACAATGGATCTCCTTCCACCCTGAAGGTTGAGAGGGGAGACAAGACTGAGTTGCTGTGAGCTTCCTGGGCTTTATGGCCATGTTCCAGAAGCATTCTTTCCTGTAGTTTCACCCACATCTATGGCAGGCATCCTCAGAGGTTGTGAGGTGTGTTGGAAACTAGGCAAGTGAAGTTTATATATCTGTGGAATGTCCAGTGTGGGAGAAAGGATTTCCCCAGGTAGTAACAAACCACACTAAACATTGTCAGGCCATCAAATGCATCAAAATTGGCCAACTTGATTACCACAATACCACTGCCTTAGCAACTGATATTTCACCTGCATCTATGGCAGGCATTCTCAGAGGTTGTGAGGTTGGTTGGAAACTAGGAAAATTGGATTTATATATCTGTGGAATGTGCAGGGTGGGAGAAAGAACTCTTGTCTGTTGAAGCTAGGGTGAATGTTTCAATTGGCCACCTTGATTAGCATTTGATGGCCTGACAATTTTTAGTGTGGTTTGTTACTACCTGGGAAAATCCTTTGTTGAGGATTGATTAGCTGTCCCTGATTGTTTCTTCTCTAGAGTTCCCCTGTGTTTGAGTGTTGTTCTTTATTTGCTGTTATAATTTTAGAGGGTTTTTTTTTAATACTGGCAGCCCGATTTTGTTCATTTTCATGTTTTCTTCCTTTCTGATGAAATTGCCCACATGCTTGTGGATTTCAATGGTTCTTCTGGTTTCCAACAGATGTCACAACTTCTGAGGATGCTTGCCATAGATGCAGGCAAAACATCAGGAGAGAATGCTTCTAGAACATGGCCACGCAGCCCAAAAAATGTACAACAACCCAGTCCTCACAACCTCTGAGGATGCTTGCCATTAATGCAGGCAAAACATCAGGAGAGAATGCTTCTGTAACATGACCATACAGCCCAGAAATCTCACAGCAACCCAGTGATTCTGGCCACAAAAGCCTTCAATAATGCATGGAGAGAGAATTGATCAAATATCTGTTTGTGGGCCTTTAGGTAATAAATATCCAAAAAGTAAAAGAAAAGAAAGAAAAGGGGGAAAAAAGACTGCATTCTCTGCAATGGTGGGCCTGTGTTTCTCCGTTTTTGTAATTGCTTATGAACTTGAAAGAAAAGATCTGTGGCACCCGAGTTGGGAAGCAATGGGTTTCTGTATATTTTGGCATAGCCAAATGCCATCCCGTGAAGCTAATCATATTTGTTTAATTAAAGTAACACATCTGTGTAGTAAATAGCCTGTGAGCGGTCAGTAACATAATGCTGTACAAGTGCAGCAATAATTGGATAATGTAATGAAATGCATGGGAGAATTTTTTTAAAAGAAAATATAATGAGATTTCATCGTTTTATACACACAGGTAATTAGTTCTTAGAAATATGAGGAGAGCGAATGATCTGCAGATTTGAGCTATCAGCAATTAATTCAGACAATCCGAGTGAAGAGGCAAAAAAAAAAAATCCGTGTAGGGGGAGGGATGTAGTTGAAGTCTTTGGGATATCAAAGGCAAGAAAGTTATGGTGCCGATTCAAAGAAGTCAATGAACTGGGAGGAGGAAGGGTGAAAGTATTGGCACCATCTTAAGAAGGTGTGGACAATTGCTAAGGAAGCAGTATTGTCCACCTGAAAGAAAGAGTCATTGAAGCAGGGATTAGACTCATATATATATATTCATCACTCCATTTTGATAAACCTGCTTGCTGAGTACGGAAATTGAGATGGCAAGTTTCTGCCAAGTGAAGAAAATCCATGTTGGAAATGGTCTATAGAACTGAACCCAGTTCTCCCATGACCAACAGAAAATACTGGAAGGGTTTGGTGGGCAGTGTCCTTTGGTTTTGGAGTTGATGGATCTGGACCAAACTCTACACAAATACTCAATATGCCCAAATGTGAACACTGGTGGAGTTTAGGGAAAATGGAATCTTGACATTTGGGAGTTGTAGTTGCTGGGATTTATAGTTCACCTACAATCACAGAGCATTCTGAACCCCACCAACAACAGAATTGGGTCAAACCTCCCACACAGAACCCTCATGTAGGCCACAGCAATACATGGCAGGGGACTGCTAGTAGAGCCTTAGAATCCTAGAGTTCACAGAGACTCCAAGAGCCATCTAGTCCAACATCTAGTCCCACATTTTTCAATGCAGCGATGTAAAATCAAAGCACTCCCAAAGAATGATCACCCAGCCTCTAGTTAATAATTCTAAAGCAGAAGACTCCACCACACTCCAAGGCAGCATATTCCACTTCTGAACAACTCTTACCATCAGGAAGAACTTCCTCATGTTTAGGTGGAATCCCTTTTCCTGAAGCTTCTGTTTCATGTGTTAACTTTGGAATAGCAGAAAGTTAGCTGACTTTCTCCTCAATATGACATTCTTTCAAATATTTAAATCTGGCCATCATGTGCCTTCTTAACCTTCCCTTATCCAAGCTAAACAATGATATATCCTGCTCCCTAAGCTGCTCCTCTGGGTAATCATAGTTTCCATTTTGGTTACCTGGATATCACATTTGAAGGAATATGCTAACCCAGTACTACTCAATGTGGTGGCCCTTGAACCAATTACTAGCACCGGACAAATGGTCCCTGCTAATTTTTCAGGACACAAAGGAACAACTGTACCCAGTGGGTATAAATTCAGTGCCACTCCAGGGCACATTGGGAAACAATAATTGTGAGTCACATCAGAATCACTTCTCTAAACCCTTGCAAAACTAGCTGCTTCTGTTAGCATCACCTAATGCTGGTGCAGAGACGATGTTCTTCATTGGGAATAGTTTACACATTCAGCTGAGAGTCAACAAGGATTGTACATGTAAGGGAAGAGAGTTCACGTCAGGGTTGGGAAAATGTAATGTAAGGTCTCCATGCATGCTCAAAGTCATGCTTTGGGATCTCTTAAATCATCCCAAACTGACCAAAATAACTCCAAAATATCTACCAATGGAGCAACTAAGGTCTCCCCCTGTTCAGAATGCTTAAAAACCATGATATTCTAAATATTAGTTTTGTTGTTGTTCATTCGTTCAGTCGTCTCCGACTCTTCGTGACCTCATGGACCAGCCTACGCCAGAGCTCCCTGTCAGCCGTTACCACCCCCAGCTCCCTCAAGGTCAGTCCAGTCACTTCAAGGATGCCATCCATCCATCTTGCCCTTGGTCGGCCCCTCTTCCTTTTGCCTTCCACTTTCCCCAGCATAATTGTCTTCTCTAGGCTTTCCTGTCTCCTCATGATGTGGCCAAAGTACTTCAACTTTGTCTCTAGTATCTTTCCCTCCAGTGAGCAGTCGGGCTTTATTTCCTGGAGGATGGACAGGTTGGATCTTCTTGCAGTCCAAGGCACTCTCAGCACTTTCCTCCAACACCAGTAGCCAAAATATTGGCCAAAGCAACAGTCAGAAGTCAAACAAAAATCACTTCTGTTGTGTTGCAAGTGAGACAGTGTAGCCCACAAAAAAATATGGGGCCAAATATTGACCAATGTAGTGGCCAAACCCTATTTCCCAGAATATATCTAAAAATGTGAAGTTGACTTGAGTCATATAAACTCAAAGTAGAGAAAGTGAGGCAAAGAAGGAGGAGGAGTATATATACTCATACACACACATTACCTATGGAAAAGTTTCAAGGTAAGTTTCATACTTTAGACAGAAACACATTCAACATCATGTCACATCAGCCAAAGGTAGCCATTTCATCACACAATTGGAAGCACTGCATGCATTCAATAACCTGCAATTAAATTGGAAAGAATACAGAGAACGTGAAATATCTGTACATACATTTGAAGACTTGTGACATTCGGAAGCAAAACGAGACTTCAGAATGGTATAATTTATGTGTTTGAAAATAGAACATGATGAGAAATTCAAAGCGCTTCTGACAGATGATCTGTCACAAAAAATGTCGATGATTAACTCTGTCGTGGCAATATTTATTTATTTAGCGAGAAACATTTCATTTAAAGCACACACACGAGTACCTATTCAAATCAAAGAATGGAAACGATGCTCCTAATCTTTCTCATCCTCAAACAGAAAGTGTGTCTCATTACATTTATTTAAAAAAACCCACAAAATTATACTAAATCCAGGACTTGTGGTGAAAAAGTTCATTTTTACAAACAAACAAACAAAAATTTCAATAGCAATATTTTTGTGCTGAAAGCCATACCTTTGTGTACAAAATGTTGATTTATGCACAAAAACATTTTGCGTGCGCGCGCACACACACACAACAAGTATAAAGAATTTTTGTAAATGGACTTAACCTTTTGTTGTGTAGCTCACAGGGAGAAAAAATGTTATTTTTTCCTCCTATGCAAGAATAAAAGTGCATTTTGAAATCCCTTTTGAAAACTGAAATATGGCTAATGTGTGAAGCATAACTTGAACATATTTCAAAGTTGTAGCAAAATAGACATTAGGGATGTAGAAAATTGAGTTCATTGGTCTTAAAAGGTTAAGTCTACCCACCTATTCCTGAAATTTTACTTCAGCCTTCAAACTTCCTCTGTTACTAAGAGTTAGACACTGAAAGTCATTCACCTCTAGGACTCTGCTGTTTGTTGTATCTATATCTATATCTAGCCTCCTTTCATCGGATGCATAAACTTATGTTGCTGAATGCTCAAGTGAAGTTTTGAGTTGCTACTATGATTCTGGCAATCAGACCGATCGATAACTGGCAAATAGAGGAAGAAAATATGGGGGAAGTGACAGACATTGTATTTCTAGGTGCAAAGATTACTGCAGACACAGACTGCAGCTAGGAAATTAGAAGAGGTTTACTTCTTGGGAGGAGAGCAAGGACCGATATTGATAAAATAGTGAAGCGTACAGACATCACACTGGTAATGAAGAGCCACATAGTTAAAGCAATGGTATTTCCCATAGCATCCTATAGATGTGAGAGCTGGACCATAGGGAAGGCTGAGCAAAGGAAGATAGATGCTTTTGAACTGTGGTGTTGGAGGAAAATTCTGAGAGTGCCTTGGATGGCGAGAAGATCCAACCAGCCCATACTTCAGGAAATAAAGCCCGACTGCTCAATGGAGGGAAGGATATTAGAGGCAAAGATGAAGTACTTTGGCCACATCATGAGAAGACAGGAAAGCTTAGAGAAGGCATTGATGCTTGGGAAAATGGAAGGTAAAAGGAAGAGGGGCAGACCAAGTACAAGATGGATGGATGGTATCCTTGAAGTGACTGGCTTGACTCTGAAGGAGCTGCTGGTGGACTTCCAACAGGGAGCCCTAGCCTGGGCTAGTCCAAGAGGTCACAAAGAGTTGGAAGCAATAGGGCTGGGTAACCACGGAAAAAATTGTTTCTAAAC
This sequence comes from Anolis sagrei ordinatus, assembly GCF_025583915.1. Lineage (NCBI taxonomy): Eukaryota > Metazoa > Chordata > Lepidosauria > Squamata > Anolidae > Anolis > Anolis sagrei. Next base: position 8,113,548 of record NW_026845477.1, on the reverse strand, counting down.
TTGATTCGTTTTTAAGGGGTCCATCACGTTTCGTTTCTTTAAAGAATTCCAAAATTTTCCTTTTAAAAATTTCGAAATATATGAAATTTTGTAAATTTCGAATTGATTCGTTAATGGCGGACGCGATTGCGCAATATGCTAAAAAAACCCTCCAAATATGCTGAAAATATGCTGAAAAAACCTCCAAATGGGACAGGGGGAACTTCTGAAGCTTCCCTCTCCCTCTGTTGTTGACTGTTGGTATGATAAAACAAACAACAACTATAAAACTTGCACCAGGCATGCGAAAATAATTACGAAACAATTTCAAAACAATTTCGAAACAATTTTGAAACAATTTCGAAACAATTAGGAAATAAGTTGAAAAAATTGTTTCGAATCTATTTAACTCCTCACACTATTCCAAAATGGCTCAATATTGGATCGTAAGCTAATTTAAATACGAATTAATAACAAATTACGAAATTAACGAACGAAACCGCCCAGTCCTAGGAAGTAACTCAATGAATAAACAAAAGCAACAAACTATGATAGAAATTTTGAGATGGAGGGGACATTTCATATTGGGGGGCAGAATCATTATTTGAGAGTTTGCAATGCCCTTATGCTTTATCCTTTTTACAGTATATATGATGCTGAACCCAATTGCTTCTTCTGTGACAGAGGTAATGAGAGTGTTATGAACATCCTTTATTTTGAGTTCAAACATCCAAAATATTCAAAGATTGTTTACATGGATGGCTTTTGGGTGGTACCATATAAACACGCTTTTTTATGTTCAAAATTCTTTTACATATTATGAAAAATTATTTTCAGGTTATGTGTAAAGTATAAATGAAACCTAATATAATTTCATGTTTAGGCATGAAGCATACAGATATGCAATTAAATTCCCTCCCCTGTGCAGCTGGGGGTTGGTAAGTGCTTTGCCTCCTCCCCCAAGGACGATAGTGAGGGAAAGTAACCTGGCCGCTAGAGCTACAGTGTTCTCATTCCATCCCTCTCCTGCATTCTGAAGCTGGCTGCTGACCCACCCTCCCACCCATTAACAGTATAATTAAATTGGTTGCCTATGGGACAGGGTAGGAATCCCTCCGATGTTCATGGGGGAGGATCACTTACCCTATACTATTTTATGAGGGCAAATTGGGATGGTGCATTTCTTAAATAGGCATATCGGAAAACAGCAAGGGATTTGATTTTGGCGTATACCCCAGGGCACCAAGTTTTTGTGTGTAGGCTAGGAATGGGAATCATTACCTGTGGTTTAAATAACCAATGCAAGGGAGAATGGAAATGGCCTAAGAACGGAATAATTTGGCCTCAAAAAATCCTTGGGGCAGAATTCTCCATCACGTTTCCCTTAGTGGTCACACAGGGTTATTGCTATCGGGGACACAGGTGTTTTGCCCAAAGTAGCCGAGGGGTAGGCTGAAAGCACCGCTACCTCAGCTCCATCCACACCAAGTTCATGCCACACTTTAGAATTAGCGGCAAGTTACAAAATTACAAAGTTTAACTAGGTAACATTAATAAAAGTTGTCCATATTTTAACGTACGTATGTTGTGTTGTCTCTTTATTTCGGGGGTGGGTTGGCAAATTCAGGTATTCCAAATCCCCAAAACTCTGAAATCTCTGGTCCAAAGCATTTTGGATAAAGAATGCTCAGCCTGTATTACGATTCAAGAAAAGACTAAAGTTATGTAGGATGTTGGCCATCAGTCAGTCAGTCTATCCTTCTATCCATCCTTCCACCTCTCTCTCATTTATTTCCTTCCTGCTGATGTCACATGGAGAAATTAATTAAAGTAAATAGCAATGCCCCACTGAAAAAAATGCTTCCTCCACATTTCTGACATATCTAAGATAGACCATCATCCCAGAATGTTCATCTTTTTGGCCATGGTTGCCTCCAACTTTTCTTTGCCTAGTCCTTATCTTTCCTATCCAACTGATCCAAGGTGGAATACTCTCCCAGAATCCTCATACCATTGGACGTATTAGCCACACTGGGTATGGAACTTAAGGATTTGCAGTGACTGCCCATGGTTTCCTCCAGCATTTCTTCACCTGCTCCTTATCTTTCCTCTTCAAGCCAGTTCATCTCGCAGTGGGCAGCCTGCCATTCTTGCAGCCAGGTGGCCTTCCGCCAGCAGCACGGCATGATAAACATTGTCCACGGAAATTTGCATCACTTTTGTTCTCCTTCTCCGTCTCCCTGTCCCCCCTCCTTCTCTCTTTCTTTTGGAATTCACTCAAACAATTGCCAATTTGAAAAACTGCAAACAAACAAATAAACCGAAAGAGATCTGAAACTTTCTCAGAAGGCGGCCTCACCCCCTTGAAGACAGTTCCCCCTGGAGCCATGCTTTCTTGTGTGTTTTTTTTATATAACTTCACTCTTCTGCTCACTATTGTTGCTTTGCCTTTGTACTTTGATGTTCCTTTGGGGACTCGGGGAAAGGAACAATAAGCAAACACAGAGGCATTTGCAAAAGTCGTTTTTTTCTTCCCTCCACCCTTTTTCTTTTCCATGGAATAGACCTGTCGAAACAGTCAGAGGGATGGAAAGGGAATGAATGGGAGATGAAGAAGAAAGCAAGAATATACTCACACACAAACCCCTGCTAGAAATCCCCCCAGGCTTCCAAATCCACCTGTTCTGCTCACTGTCGCAAGCTGGGTCTCTATCAGAGGAATATCATGTAAGAATAAGAATAATGAGAATGCGTTTTACCAAGGTACACCTATAATAACATCAATGGGTTGTTGGAATTGGCCAGACATAATTCATCTGAACAAATATATTCATTCAATGTATAGAAAAGACATTGCAATTTTCTGTCACAAATAAAGAGCTACCACAAACAAGCTGTGGAAATCCAGCATACTGGTAGACTCGAAATGACTATGAATTTTGTCTTCTGATTTTCAAGGATAATCACATCTATTCTACACCAGAACTTGGGCTGAGAAAATAAACCAATATGCTGCTGCTTGTGCTATGCTAACATTGAATGACAACACTGCGCAACCGAATGCTCAAACAAATGAATGTGGAATCAAGTGTGTGACTGGTTCCACTTATTTATTTATTTATTTATTTATTATTTATTTATTTATTTATTTATTTAAACTTATATGCTGCCACTCCCCTGGGGCTCGGAGCGGCTTACAAGAATAGCTAAAATCTAACAAAATTTCAAAGCAATTTAAAACAATTTAAAAACAACACTATCAAACATTAAAAGCCTGTTGAAACAGGTATGTCTTACATGCCTTCTGGAAAGCTGGTAAGTCCCGCAAGGCATGGACTTCAGGTGGCAGAGTATCCCAGAGTGATGGTGCCACTGCTGTGAAGGCTCTGTGTCTGGTTGCTGTTAGACGCAAGGTCTTGACACTGGGGACTTCCAATAGATCTTGGTCCTCAGAACAGAAGGATCTCTGGGGTTGGGAGGGGGTGAGGCAGTCCCTCAGATACATCGGCCCCAGACCATGCAAGGCCTTCAAGGTGAGTACCATCCCTTTGAAAGTGATCCGGTGCTCAATTGGTAACCAATGCAGCTGGAGTAAGATTGGGGAGATGTGGCATCTCATCAGAATTCCCACAAGAAGCCGAGCAGCTGCATTTTGTACCAACTTAAGCTTCCGGATCACCGACAGAGGAAGGCCAATGTAGAGGGCGTTACAGTGGTCCAGTCTTGAGATGACCGTGGCCTGGATCAATGAACGGCCCCAGTTCCAGGATTCATAGCATTGAGCAATGGCAGCTAAAGTGGTATCGAAATGCATTAACTTTACAGTGTAAATGCACCCTTAATTAAGTATACTTAAAATCATATCATCCTAAAGTTTGAGAATACTCCAAGGGCCATCCGGTCCAATCCCACTCTAACCAAGCAAAGCTCTTATGACAGATGGCCATCCAGCCCCTGATTAAAACCCACCAAAGAAGGAGACTCCATTATACTTATTTATCCCCAGCTTTTTCCAGTTGGATAGTCAAGACAATGTAGAATTCAAAATTATTACAGTCAAGTCAAAAACAAGCAAAATGCAATTTTAAATTATAGTTTAACTATTAAAATATTAGAACAATTTAAAAAATAATAATACTTATTTTCAGGAGTGCTTTGATCGTGTCTTTCTGCATGGCAAGGGCTTGAACATAATGGCCAGTGGGGTTTCTTCAGACTCTATGATTCTATGACTTAGAAACAATTCAAAAAGAGTTTAAGCAGTAGTATTTAATAGAATGCAACGTCCTATTCAGAACACTTATGGAGGAGGTTCCAGAACCTGGGGGCAGTTATTGAGAAGGCTCTATCTCATCCCACTACCCCCACTATTCCTGCAAAGTTTTTAAAACTCAAAACTGGTTCTCTTTTGAGGATCACTGGGTCAATTATGGTGATGTATGTCAATTTGTCATATCAAATGAAGTTTTAGGAAGAGCTAGACCTGCATCTATTACCCACACTGCAAATATGAATAGTGGACATGCTTCTCCCTTAGAATCAGTGAACAGAATTGTACAGTTATGCGCGAAACAATTGTACAGGTGTGGATGATTATGGAGGGAATTAATCTCAGGCCTCAATTGTGTAAAAGAATATATTATAGAGGAGGCCAATTATTATTTGTAAATTAAGGTAACTGCCACCAACGTGAGGTATTAGAGGTACCACCGACGAGATCTGGCTTTACAGATGCAGATTAATTGAGATGAGACAGTCTTCAACAAAAGATAACAAGTTTATTGTGTACAAAGTGTATGGTTGCAGGCTGTTAAATAACTTATAGAACTTTGAATATCACTTGGTTTGTAATACAGTCCACTCTTCCAAATAACACAGCTTGCGGCTAACTTTTACTGAGGTGAAGCTCTTTAGTGAACAATGTTTCCTACTATGTGAACAATGTTTCCAATTTGATCTTTAGTGAACAATGTTTCCAATTTGATCTTTCTTTGATCAAATCTCTAATCTCTAGTCCTTCCTTGACTAGGAATCTTAACAAGCTTCCTTTAGTCTTCCTTGACTAAAGAGACTGGCCAGGTTTCTCTCTTCAGCCCTTCTAGACTGAAAAACCTCCAGCTGCTCACACACTTATCTCCCAGGCTCTTTTAAGCCTCCACACTCACACACACACACTGCCCCTTTTCCAAAGACGCACATAACTTTTTTCTGCTTGGCTCCGCCCACTTCTCACTCTCTTGAGCTAGCCTGCCTGGTCTCCTTGGCAATGCTCACTGTGGATTCAAACCAGATAACTCTAGTTTTAGCTACTGCTACAAACACAAATATATACTCTAACAGTTAAACACATACATGGTATCAATGACTTCTGCACAAGAATAAACCACATAAAGAGGAGAGGTGTAGCCTATGAGGTCATTGTCCCACAGCTGGGCAGTAGCTATGATTGTCTGCAAGCTGGCCATGGCTATAACATCGAGCTGTCTTAATGCTACAAACAAGGAGACAAAACAATTCACATCATAGTGATTGTTGATGAAAGCTTGCCAGCTTCTGCTCTTTCTCTGAGAATCTGCCTTCAAAGTCCTGGTGAGTGTGTATGTGGGTGTGGGTGTGTAGGCCTAGAGAAAGGAAGTAATAAACAGAAAGTGATTTATTTGTGTGGACAAAATGATTTGATGTTGTTCCTTGTTGACAGAATGATCTGTCCAGAATTACATTCTGTTGATAAAACCGTGAAGAAATGCCATTCATCGACCGCACAAAGTTAGGGACTGGCAAAAATGCATTTGCCCAGAGAAAGGGGGATTTCCCCCTCCTTCTTCAACTGTCATTTATTTTTTTCCTACAGTGTTGAACAACCTCAGGTTCATAACCAAAGTCACATTCAGCCTGTCTTTCCCTTGCTTAACCCTTTGGAGAATTTCCTGCGGGAGTTTAGGAATGCACCTCAGAGCACGAGTTGCATCCAGTAATACACACTGATTTCCTTGAAACTTGGCATGAAAATGTCACTTGTCCTTACTTCCTTGGCACAACATCTGTTTTCTTTATGATAGCATTCAGATCCATGTCTATTATTTTTTACTGCAACAGGCTTTAGTAGAATCATGGAAACATCCATCCACATACACACCCAAACACAGATGGTGGTGGTGGTGGTGGTGGTGATGATGATGATGACTACGATGATGATGATGTCTGTCTTCAAATTGTTTCTGACTTCTGTCAACCCTAAGAGGACCCTTGCATGGGATTCTCATGGCAACATTTGTTCAGCTGGAGTATACTTTTGTTTTTTCTGAGATTAGAATCATAGAATCATAGAATCATAGAATCAAAGAGTTGGAAGAGACCTCATGGGCCATCCAGTCCAACCCCCTGCCAAGAAGCAGGAATATTGCATTCAAATCACCCCTGACAGATGGCTATCCAGCCTCTGCTTAAAAGCTTCCAAAGAAGGAGCCTCCACCACACTCCGGGGCAAGAGTTTGCTTTGCCAAGGTCACCCAGTGGGTTTCCAGGGCTCCCAACCCTGGTTTCCAGAATCACAGTTCAACACTCAAACTACTACATCATAACCTCTGAGGATGTTTGCCATAGATACAGGTGAAACATCAGGAGAGAATGCTTCTAGAACATGGCCATATAGCCCAAAAAACCTACAACAACCCAGTGATTCTGGCCATCAAAGCCTTAGACAATACATTACTACATCATACTTGCTCATTCAAATACAGGTACAGAGAGGTCCCAAAATGCACCACTGGAAGTCTTCAGGGTGCACCACAACTTCTCGTTATTATTCCAGTATTGTTGACTTCAATTTGACTTTGCTCTGCTTTAGGCAAAGTCGGGAAAACATAGAAGTATCCAAGGGGTACTTTGAACAGATGGATCAGGTTTATTTAGACTGCCCCTTTCCAGGCAGTATAGAAAAAGGAAGTGGCGCCTCTCCATATCGCTGCCACCACCACGTACAACTAGTAATGGAACTCGGGGGCCTGAGGATGTGGACAGGGTCCTTGGAGAGATGAGAGCCAACACATGTGTTTCAGATACTTCCCTTTCCTGGTTGATCAAACAGGTCAAATGGGAATCTCAGTGGGTGAATGTTGTTGTCAATGTCTCATTAGAACAAGGCAGAATTCCAACTTGTCCAGAACAGGCAGTTGTGAGGCATGCATTTAAAAAGCCGTCTCAAAACCCCTCAATAATGAACAACTTCTGGCCATTGACCTTCTGGTTTTGGACAATGTATTGGAGTTTCTAGTGCCTTCCAATACCAGAGATTTCTGAATTAAACAGAGTATCTATCTCTAATATAACCTGGTTTCAGATCTGGTTATGGGACAGAGACAGCTTCTGGTGGATGAGCTACTCAAAAAACTGGATGGGGATTGTGTCCCTGTTGGTTCTACTGAACCTCTTGGAGGCTTTTGACACCATCAGCCATAATATCCTTCCGGACTGCCTCATTGAGGCCCCTTCTACACAGCTGAATAAAATTCTAGAGTTTATGCTTAGTACTGGAATATATGGCAGTGTGGACTCAGATAATCCTGTTAAAAGCAGATATTGTGAGTTTTTCCGCCTTTCTATTCTGGATTATATGGCTGCGTGGAAGAGTCCTGAGATGGGATGTGGAGGCATTGTTTGACAGTGGTTTTGCTTCTTCCTGGAGAGATGAACCCAGAAAGAGATGCTGGGAGATTCCTGTTTGATCCCCTGATCACTGGTCTGTGAGGTCTCTCAGGGCTCTGTTTTATCATCCATGCTATTTAACACATATATGAATCTGCTAGGATTGGTCATTTGGAGTTATGGAATGCAGTGCCATCTATGTACAGATGATTCTCATTTCTATTATTCCTTTTCACTCCAGGATGAGGAAGCTGTTCTGATCCTAAACCAATGCCTTCAGTAATGGAAAGGATGAAGGCAAACAAATTAAATTTGAATATTTTGGATGGATGCCAAATTGACCAGCATTCCCTCCCTCACTGTGAAAAGTTGTGGTGAGGAGCCAAGAAGTGGATAAGGAAACAAAATTCAGATGGCACCAAGTATTAGATGTTCTAGTATTGTCTCTTTTGCAAAGGATGTGTCCATTAGAGGGAGAGAGGATGAAAGGGAGAATGGAGCTTCTGAGCTGATTCTGTACATCAAATATGTGCCATGCTGTTGCCTATGAGATTGGTAACAGCAAAAATAATGAAACATTTCCAGCGATTCAATGAACCCACAACTCTAATGTCCACCATTCCAAAGCCCAACAGGCTTTCAGCTAATGCACTTACGAGCCATGCCTACATGAATGGGCCTCATCTGGGACATTATGTTTTGTTATGAGGATAATAGTACTAGATGGTGCTTGCAATTTCATTGGTGGAAGATCAGTACATAAGTTGGTGTCCTGAGAGCTAGTTTGAGAGATAAACTCATCAGAATTTAGAAAAGGAATGAATTAGAGTGTTGAGCCTAGGGACTATTTTCACAATATGAGGGCCACAAGGACTGACAACATTCCCAATTGCCATGGTTAAACAATATATGTGTTGGAGTGACTACAACCAAATTAAATAGTGAATTGCCTTTCTCTTTCAGGCAGTTTGCCCTTTGGCCAGAGAAAAGGGCAATCTGGGGAATCTTGAAAGCTATGGAAAGGCATAGGAAGGTCACATGTGGCTCTGAACCACATCTTGCCCACCTTTAGTTTAGAGGAGTGACACTCATCCTGGGAAAAAGAGTTACTAGCTTGGATCTGCTGAATGTGGAACAATTATGTGTATGGGATGGGAAAAGGGGAAATCAATTGCTGTTGCAAGCCTTCAGGACGCTTCTGACCTATGCTGCCCACAAGGGTTTTTTGGCTAGGTGTTAGGCTTGGGCGGTTTCGTTCATTAATATCGTAATTCGTTATTAATTCGTATTTAAATTAGCTTACGATCCAATATTGAGCCATGCAGGACTACTGTGAGGAGTAATTAAAAATCGAAACAATTTTTCCAATTTATTTCGTATTGTTTCATAATTGTTTCGTAATTGGTTCAAAATTGTTTCGAAATTGTTTCATAATTGTTTCGTAATTATTTCCGTATGTCTGGTGCAAGTTTTACAGTTGTTGTTTGTTTTATCAGTGATAAAAAAAATCACACCAACAGTCAACAACAGAGGGAGAGGGAAGCTTCAGAAGTTCTCCCTGTCCCATTTGGAGGGTTTTTTAGCATATTGCGCAATCGCGTCCGCCATTAATGAATCGATTCGTAATTTTATGAAATTTCGTATATTTCTAACTTCTTTAAAGGGAAATTTCGGAATTATTTAAAAAAACGAAACGCAAGGGCCCCCCTAAAAACGAAACGAGTTTAGAACCAATTTTTTCCGTGGTTACCCAAGCCTACTAGGTGTGTTCAGAGTAGGTTTGCCTTTGCCCTCTGTGAGAAAGGGGGCATGACTTGCCCAGGGTAACTTAGTGGGATTCCATGGTCAGTTGAGGATTCCAACCCTGGTATTCAGAGTAATAATTTATTGCTCAAATCACAAAAACCATGCTGACTCTTAAAAGTGAGATCAATAATTAGAAATCTTCACATTTCTGTACAAAAATGTACCCAGTGTGTTGTAGTGCATTGTGCCGCATTGCACATAAGGCACTCTTGCTGGTTTCTTGATGTGTATCTTCACAATGAACAGGGTTTCCTAACACCTCTTCTACTTCATTAAGTCTACGTAAAGTTATATTACATAAAAGTAGCACAGGATTCCAGCAAACATTTCTAGACAGTTGTACAAGGGATTTTGTTGTTGTTGAAAGATTGTGATTTTCTATGAAAAACTAGCAATCTTAATCAACAACAATTGAATAGAAAATAGCTGTTTTCCTCAATAAAACCATGCACCTATTTATTCATGCAGACCTAAAGAAGGGTAAGAGGTGACATGATAGCTGTCTGTAATATCTAAAGGATTGCCACGTAGAAGATGAAGCTCCCTTCTTTCCTGCTCTTCCAGAGACCAGGACACAAACCAATGGATTCAAATGACAAGAAGGGAGATTCCACCTAAGCATTAGAAAATAACATGTTACCTTACTAAGACAAATTTTAAAAGCTGTTTAACAGTGCACTAGGTTGCTTTGGAGGATAGCAGACTTTCATTCCTTGGCACCTTTAGAGGTTGAATGGCCATCTTCTTCTATATGTACAATCATCCAATTAATCTGGAATAAATTGCTCTGCACCTGCCCCAATGCAGTCTGGGAATATCCTTGCAACATTTTAGCCATCTAAATGGCTGGGTGCGCCAAGGGCACATTGGAACCATCACCGTTGGGTCACCAGCCACAAGCAAATCCCTCCCATAGGCTTGCTGACAATAATACTTTCTTGGCCACATGGCACCCTAATTTGACCTCACCAGAAGTAGCATTACTAGCAAGCTCTGGCAAAGGAGGTCTACGTAGTGAGTCTACTTGACATGTGGAGATCTACGTAGTGAGTCTACTTGACATGTGGCCAGAAGTTTAGACCAGATCTACCCCATTCCAACTGAACACACCTCCAAGATGCCAGGATCATGTTGGACTTCCCTACACAATTCCCCATAATAGCTGAGATGAGTCCATATTATATAGTCCACATAGACTATACCTTTCAGAAATGCTTTAGTTTTGTATTCCTACTTCACAGGGTGTTACGTTAGATCAGTGGTTCTCAACCTGTGGTCCCCAGATGTTTTGGCCTTCAAATCCCAGAAATCCTAACAGCTGGTAAACTGGGATTTCTGGGAGTTTTAGGCCAAAACACCTGGGGACTCACAGTTTGAGAACTACTGCATTAGATGGTCCTTGTACCTCTTCCAATTTTCATGAAACAAGCATATCTATTTCTGCACAGAATATTTTCTTGAAGCACTTGGAGACACTTTTCAGGTATTGTGAAAAGTTCTCCTCAATGTAATATTTCTTGCTGTAGAGTTGAGAAAGCCCCTTTTCTTTGGTCTGAAAATGAGTAATACCAAATACTACCAAATATCCCCAATCTTCATCAAAATGGTGTTAAAACACTGCAGGTGTTGACAAGAAATCATGGAGCCGGACATCCACCATTAAGTAAGACCTCCTTTTCTCCCAGCTTGGTTAATCATAAGAAGATTCTAATTTTTAATTCCTGTATTTTCTTCCCTCTTCCTTTGCCATCCTCCTTCCATTTCATATCCAATCAATATTATTTGACAACCCACAGGTCAGCAACGATGGCAGCATGGAAATTACAAAAGAAACTATTGTTTGGCTTGAAATTAAGGGCTAGTGAAATCAATAGTACATTTGAAAATTGATATCGATCATGGTATGTGTGTGTATGAGGTGAGGGTTGGGGTGGGGGAGAGACTAGAGCAATGTCCTTTCCCAGGCACACAACTTCTGTCTCATTCCAACAAAGCCAATGAAATCAACCTAAAAATTATACACAGATGAATCTTTTTGAAGCAATTGGATGTGGTATGGGTTTGTGGGGGGGGGAGGGGGGAGGAAAACTATTGACATCCCATAATTGGATTTCCCCACTTACAGAGGTAACGGGGAATTTTTTTGTTATGGTTTTGCAAGGTTTGGAAGTCAAGTGGTAGCATTGTGGTTGTTTTTGGAAGCTTGTGTTTATAATTTAAAGGTTTCTTACTCAACTTGCAAGAAAAAGGAACAATGTTTGTGTGTGCGAGCTGCAAGCAAAAGTCAGCAAAACACCATTCATTTCAAATGAGCCTGGAATCACAATCGCCATTGTTTAGCGCTTTAGAGAACGATTGTGTGACAAATTGATTTGGAGTCATCATTTGCTTAAAAAGGCAGTAAATGAAACTTTATGAGATGGGGACAGAATAACGACATGAAATTGTCCATCCAGAACTCTTGATGGTGATCAGTAAAATGAAATAGATTAACTGCTTTGCGTTGTTTTCCCCCACCTTTCATGGCATGCCTCTGAAATGACAGTCTAATCGGGGACGCAGGAAAAATTGATCTTTTCTCCTTGACCCACTGTGGACCCACTGCTTAGCTACTGGAGGGTTATGATAGCTCCAACTATTGGCTCTTAATAGCTTTAACCTCTCACAACTTTTTATTTTTGAGTTTCAAACCTAGGCCCGTCCTCTAGTCATCTCCTTATTGTTGAAATTAATAGCACAATATTTATTTTGTGGAGAATTCCAAGAATATGAATAACTATTTACTTCCTAGCAAAATATTTATTTATTTATTTATTTATTTACCTTACTTATATACCGCTGTTCTCAGCCCGAAGGCGACTCACAGCGGTTCACAACAAATACGAACAGCAAAAATTCAGTGCTACAGTATAGAAACAGTTAACAACCTAACACATTACACAATTAATAAACAGTTACTACAATACCCATTCACTGTCGTCTCGTCATCAAAAACATGTTCCAGATTCGTCATCCATTGTTCCATTCCAGTGTTCATTAACCAATCATTGCACTAATTATTGGAACGCCTGCTCAAACAGCCAGGTCTTCACTTTTTTGCGGAATACCATTAGAGATGGTGCTAGTCTAATGTCCGTAGGAAGGGCGTTCCACAGCCGAGGAGCCACCACCGAGAAGGCCCTATCTCTCGTCCCCGCCAGCCGAGCTTGAGAAGCAGGCGGGATCGAGAGCAGGGTCTCCCCGGAAGATCTCAAACTCCTGGGTTCATAGGCAGAGATGCGGTCAGATAGGTAGCTTGGGCCGGAACCGTTTAGGGCTTTAAAGGCCAACGCCAGCACTTTGAATTCAGCCCGGTAGCAGATCGGTAGCCAGTGGAGTTGGCGCAACAGGGGGGTTGTATGCTCCCTGCACTCCGCTCCTGTTAAAATCATGGCTGCCGAGCGTTGGACTAGTTGGAGCTTCCGAGCTGTCTTCAAAGGCAACCCCACGTATAAAATAAAATAGCAGGTTTTCTGAAAGTCAAGATATGCCAACAGTGAGAAAAAAGCAGTAGTGGCAAAAGTTATTTGCTTTTGGTGAATTCTTTGGGGGTAGGAGGAGAAGGAGGAGGAGGAGAACAACAACAACAACTGCAACACTCTCTACGTGGGGCTGCCTTTGAAGGCTGCCCGGAAGCTTCAATTAGTCCATCGGTCAGCAGCTAGTTGCTCACTGGAGGTAGCATATAACCCCTCTGTTACATCAGCTCCACTAGCTGCCGATCAGCTTCCGAGCTGGTTTTAACCTTTAAAGCTCTAAACAGTTCTGGGCCAGACTACCTGTCCAAACGTATCTCCTGTTACAAACCATCACGAAGTTTACGATCCTCTGGAGAGGCCCTTCTCTCGATTCCACCAACGGGAACTCAGCCAAGGTGATGCCTCAGTCTAAACGATGCTTGATCTAACCAGCAGCAAGTGGAAAGAAGATGCAGAGTCAACCTTAAGAAATGGGGCCACAAAGTGGAGTCCATGACATGCGAGTGTGGAGAAGAGCAAACCACAGACCACCTACTACAATGCAACCTGAGCCCTGCCACGTGCCCAATGGAGGACCTCCTTATAGCAACACCAGAGGCACTCCAAGTAGCCAGCTACTGGTCAAAGGACATTTAATAGAATGCCAAGTTTGCAAACTTTGTGTGTGTTTTTTTTAAAACACAGTACAACTGTTTGGTTCGCTCCTGACATGATAAATAAATACCTCTCTTCAGGCACGGAGCCTTTCAGTTCCCATCACATGACATTGATCTACTTCTGTTGGGAATCCATGCCTGAAGAGGGGTGAACATTCCCATAAGTGGCAACAACACAGGAAGCTTCCCATGTTGCATTGATAAGAACAGGGGGACTCTTCCCCCCATGAGATGAGGTGAGGGAGCAGGTGGGTGATGTGGGGCATGGGTCGTCTGGTTCCCCACACCTGCCACCAGGCCCCACTTAATGTGATAAGGTCCATAGCATCCTCTATTGAAAACAGTATTGTGCTTTGTAGTTCCTTTGCCAAAGCTATTGTTTGCCTTCCTGCTTGGTTTCAGGGCTCATCCTAGCTTTATATCTGACCTGGAAGGATACTAAAGGACCAATATTTCAGCTCCACCACACAGGAAAAAGTAAAAGAAGCACTGATCCTCTCTATTCTTTCCACAACAGTACCACTTATTATCTTTTTCAGTGTCTGAGCAAGAAAATGGTGGAGGACAAGGACAGCTTAGGTTGCACTGGTTCTTTACCCTCTCTGTAGAATGACCTTCAGTTTGTCCACAAGTCATAACAAAATCAATCATTTTGGTCCCAAAATATGTCCTTGGCCAACTTATACCTTGAGTACGTATGGTATGGTAGTTATTTTTGAATAACTATCAATTTTTAGTTTTAAAACATGGACCCTGGAGATTGTAAAATTAATTACAATTAAGAGTAACTTTCCAAGCTCTGTAAAGGTAGTTCAGATCCACAGCTGGTCTTATAAAACTTTCTCTGCCCCCCCCCCTCCCCTAGAAAAGTGAGATAGGAATATGCAATACACAATATTCACCAGACTGCAAATGTTCTTCAAAATCCTCTGTAACCATTGTATAGGAAAGCAGCCCTGCTTCACCCATCCCTATCAATCCAACGAATTATTTGACTTCTGCCTGCAGCCTTCAGCCATCTAATATAATGCAAGCAAAACAACTGGAAGGAAGATAGAAGTCAGGTACAAAGTTGCCACATAAACAAAGATTTCTTTGGGGTGTGCATCCTTCTCTCTCTTTCTCTTTTCTCCCTCTCATCCCTTCCCTGCTCTGTTTAGAAACAGCAAGAGTGACATTTGTAATATTCTTCCTTTCAAACTGTCTGCCAGCTGGGGAGTAATGAAGGGAGCTTGGCTCGTTTCTCGGCTTCCTCGGGAGAGATCAAGATTTCTAATGGGAAAGTGGTGATGGAGATTGTCTGAGCGCTTCTGCCCTCAGCAGAGACAACTTAGTCAATGTCACCGTGCAAACCATCACTCATGAACCCCTTGCTAAGTTGCTTTGACTGCAATGGCCTCCTTGCCTGCTAATGCATTGCCCCATCCTGGCTTTTTCCTAATAGGAGACTTGGTTGGTAGCAAGGAAAATTGCTAAGTCTGCTAAACTCAAAGACACTGGATGACTCTACATTGGTCACTTAATCTGGGGCCAGTTCAAATCATTATACTCCTGACTAGGCCTGGTGTGACCACAGTGGAAGCACTGGGCTGAAACTGCTCTGGTGCAACATAGGTGCCCAGCTGGTCCAGCAGGACACCTATGGCCCCATGGACCAGTATCTCATTGCCCATGTTTCCACCACTGGACCAGCATCTCATTGGCCCCACTAGACCAGCATCTCATTGTCCATGTTTCCACCACCACTCTTTGCTAGCTATTGAGCTCCATGTGAGTATCTGGCCATTGCGTATTACATCTGTGATGCCATAACATGACACCTGCATAACTAGCAAGGAGGAGGTAGATAGACCACATCTTGCTTGCTGATTATGTGGGCTTCCTGCTTTTTCAGCACATATAAAACCATAGCAGCCAGGCACTCACATAGAGCTCTTTGGATAATAGGGAGAAGCACATGCATGAGCCTTCCCCTGTGGTGATCAGTGCATGGAAAGGTTTCTAGCATGATGTACATCTGGACAGGAGATCAAGCTGAATAATATCCAACCTAGTTGTTCAGACTGCTGCTAAATTCTGGGATACTCCAGAGTTTCCAGAAAACCACAGCACATTCCTTGACTTAGCTCGAAATAACTAAGAACTGGTTTAACTGTTTTGACTACTATGTAACAGACTGCAAGTCCCTAGACATCATCTGGATGTTCAGGAGTGACTTCTGATCCTACTGCAAGGTATACAGCCAGTATAGACAAGTCCTAAGAGAGGCTTGGTCTAAGCCTACTGGGAAGAGAGAATTTTACTCTCTCCTTTATAGTAGGCTTGGGTAACTATGGAAAAATTTGGTTCTAAACTCGTTTCGTTTTTAGGGGGCTTTTGCATTTCGTTTTTTAAAAGAATTCCAATTTTTTTCTTTAAAAAAGTTCAAAATATACGAAATTTCATAAAATTATGAAACAATTACGAAACAATTACAAATCGATTCGTTAATGGCGGACGCGATTGCGCAATATGCTAAAAAACCCTCCAAATGGGACAGGGGGAACTTCTGAAGTTTCCCTCTCCCTCTGTTGTTGACTCTTGGTGTGATAATTTATTTTTTATCACTGATAAAACAAACAACAACCCTAAAACTTGCACCAGACATACGGAAATAATTTTGAAACAATTTTGAAACAATTTCGAAACAATTTCAAAACAATATCGAAACAATTACGAAACAATTACGAAATAAATTGAAAAAAATGTTTCGACTTTTAATTACTCCTGCATGGCTCAATATCGGATCGTAAGCTAATTTAAATACGAATTAATAATGAATTATGAAATTAACGAACGAAACCGCCCAAGCCTACTTTATACCCTGCTGAGCTAGGGGCAGAGAGACAAGGAGGAGACAGAAATTGGGACATTTCAAAAGCCATTGAAAATGTAGGACAACAAATGATTTTTCGGGGATGCCTCTCCAAAATTGGGACTGTCAGAGAGTATCTTGTGGGAATCATGCATCTTTCCAAGGATTTTAGTCTTGCAGTTCCAAGCATTCCTCACCAATGACATAACTGCCATAGCTTGTTAGTCCGCCAGCAACATCTGATGAACCACCTCACATTGATCACTGAACAGAAGTTCAAGATGTTTGGATCTACATCCTCCTTTGCCCTTTAACACTAGTCATCAGGGCTGAGATTTCTCAGGACTTACGTCCAAAACAGCTGGAGAGCCAAAAGTTTTCAATTCCTGCTATTATGGTAAGGAAGGATGTGTGAAGGAGGCATTTAAAATTAATCCTTGAAGACATTCTGGTATAGCATTATCTAACTGTGACCACACCGTGACCACAATGTTCTGCCATTGCCAGATTCCACTTAACAGTCTTTGCATAGCACAATGTGATTTTAGCATTTGTGTGCCCTCCTTTGTGCATGCTGATCTTCCATTTGAAGAAGGCTGAAAGTCAACATTTTTTCAACTGAATCCTCCTGTGAATCTGAGAATTGATCAGCATGGGGCCTTTGATGCTTTCGATTACTACTGATTCTCACACTCCCAATCCCAGCTTTCTTGCTTCTAGATTTCAACTTTTTCTCTCTTCCCCTCAAGGCTACCAGGTTCCATTCCATTATGAAGTCCCTTTCCATGCCGAGAAAATGATAGCACCGCGGGCTGTCAGGTTCTCTGTGGCTGGCAAAGGTTTTTATGAAATTAGACATATTTGTCTTGATGTTTAGTAGAGAGCATGAAATTCAGATCTGGGTGTTTGGCAGTCGGTGGGCCAGTCCTTTAATATTCAATGACATAACTTCATTGTGGTTTTGACAACACTCTCTAGGAGTTTGTGCTTACCGCTGGAAATTAAAGCTGCTGAAACAGTTGACAACAGCAGAATTGCAAAGGCTCCCAAGCTCCTGAGGTGTTTGTTATTCTCATTTGTCGAAGGTTGTTATTGTGTTTGTAAGACCGTCACATTCTATTTAGAGGCCTACTTGAAGTCGATGCAATACAGATAAGTACTGGGGGAAACCTTTCAATGTGTTTTTCCACAACATTTCTGTTCCCACTACTCGTCTGCATTTTCATTTACTCACGACTCAATTGATTAGATCATTGTCAACAGTCCCTTGAGGGAACAACACAGTGTGGGGAAAAACACAAATTAGGTAAATCTGGTAGAGCAATGTGTATGCTGGCTTCATACCTCATATATACATATAGGGGCTCCATGTATTTTCTTGGGGAGGCATCTTGATCTCTTTTGGCTGAGGAGCCTGGACTTTGTCTTTTAGAGAAAATGGAAGAAAGCATTCAAACATGTTTGTGGTTATTGTTGTTGTGTGTCTTCAAGTGGTTATTTCCAATTTATGGCAAATCTAGGGTAAAGTTATGTTTTTTGGATGGGGGGGGTTACTCACCCAAGGCCACCCAGTGGATTAACATGGCTGCACAGGGAACTGAACCCATATGATAGCCATGTATAAATATGTGAGAGGAAGCCACAGGGAGGAGGGAGCAAGCTTGTTTTCTGCTTCCTTGGAGACGAGGACGCGGAACAATGGCTTCAAACTACAAGAGAGGAGATTCCATCTGAACATGAGGAAGAACTTCCTGACTGTGAGAGCCGTTCAGCAGTGGAACCCTCTGCCCCGGAGTGTGGTGGAGGCTCCTGCTTTGGAAGCTTTTAAACAGAGGCTGGATGGCCATCTGTCAGGGGTGATTTGAATGCAATATTCCTGCTTCTTGGCAGAAAGGGGTTGGACTGGATGGCCCATGAGGTCTCTTCCAACTCTTTGATTCTAGGATTCTATGATTTCTAGGAGCTAAAGTCCAAAACACCTGGATGAGCACAATTTGAAAAACACTGTCTTAAAGCAACCCAAGGCTAGATTTTAGTGTCATGCTGTCTTGAAAGGGAGCCAAACTTGGCCTGTGTTGAAGGCAAAGTCAATACAGAATTATCTTGTTCACCTTCATATGTTTCACTCATGAGTGCTGAAACAAATTTTCTGTTTTAGGTCAGTTGGCTCTCCTTCCCACCACAGAGGTTTTGGTGAGGAATTCTAGAACTGAAAAGCCCTACACGCCTTGGGCAGAGTTTATTTGGAAAATCATATCTCCTTATATGAGTCTGTAAGGCTCTACAACCTACAAGGAAAGACTTTCTCTTGTTCCCAACAACCATCCCAAGTACATCCGGTGAGAATATAAGAGACAGGACTGCTCCTAAATTATGAACTCTCCCTTCCCAGGCTTCTTCTTTGGGGAGGTTTGAACAGAGGCTGGATGGACGTACATAACTTACGCATAGGAGCAGCCACCAAGAAGATTCTGGTGTGCTTTGATTGTTGTGTGTTCTGTCATCAAAGGGAAATGAACTGGATCCTTGTGGTCTCACCTAAATTATCTGACTCTATGATCCAAATATGGTTAGCCCTCCCCATTTACTGGGGTTAAGGTCACATAATTCCTATGAAAAAAAAATAAGCCAATAAAATGCTATGTTTTTACTGGGGAGAACATCTCTCTAGGCCATTGGTTCTTAACATGTGGGTCCCCAGGTGTTTAGGCCTACAACTCCCAAATAGATTACTGCAACGCACTCTACGTGGGGTTGCCTTTGAAGACTGTTCAGAAACTTCAATTAGTCCAGTGGGCAGCAGCTAGATTACTTACCGGAGCGTCATACAGGGAACATACCATCCCTCTGTTAGGTCAGCTCCACTGGCCGCCGATCCAGTTCCGAACACAATTCAAAGTGCTGATTCTGACATACAAAACCCTATACGGCTCCGGCCCAGCGTACCTGTCCAAACGTATCTCCTTCTACGTCCTGCCTCGGAGTTTAAGATTTTCTGCAGAGGCCCCGCTCTCGGCCTCACCTCTATCACAAGTGAGGTTGGTGGGGATGAGGAACAGGGCCTTCTCGGTGGTGGCCCCTCGCCTGTGGAATTCACTCCCCGGGGAAATTAGGTCATCGACATCCCTCCTCTCTTTTAGAAGGAAACTAAAAACATGGATATGGGACCAGGCCTTTGGGTAATCTGGCAGATAGACAAAGGACAATGACGACTAGAATTGATAGGATTTGACAATGTGGAATGAATTTACGGATTCTGAGCTGGCGAACGTTGAACATTAGATTGGTTTTTTATTAATTGTGATGTATAATTGAATTGTTTTTCATTGTTTTGTAATTGCTGTTGATACATGTTTATTTTATTATCTGTTTGTTGGCATCGAATTGTGCCTTTTGTAAGCTGCCCTGAGTCCCCCCTCGAGGGTTGAGAAATAAATAATAAATGAATAAATCCCAGACAGTTTACCAGCTGTTAGGATTTCTGGGAGTTGAAGGCCAAAACATCTGGGGACCCACAGGTTGACAATAGGGCTGGGCGGTTTCATTTCGTTAATTCGTAATTCGTTAATAATTCGTTAATTTTTTCAATTACAAAACGATAACGAACCATTCTGGAGCAATTATAAAAAAAACGAATTTTCAAAAACGTTTTGTAAATGCTTCGTATTTCGATATTGTATTCGTTTCGTTATTGTTTTGAGGTCGTTTCGTTATTATTTCCGCATTTCTGGGCCAGTTTTATGGTTTAATTAGTGAAAAAAAATTATAATATCACACCAACAGTCAACAACAGAGGGAGAGGGAAGCTTCAGAAGGTTTTGGAGGTTTTTTAGCGTATTTCGCGGTCGCGTCCGCCATTAACGAATCGATTCCTTATTGTTTCGGAAATCGATTCGTTAATTTTTTACCATTTACGAAATTTCGTAAATATCGAACTTTTTAAAAGGAAAATTTTGTAATTATTTTAAATATCGAAACAAAAAAAACCCCCAAATACCAATCGGTTTTAGAAACAAATTTTTCCGTTGTTACCCAGGCCTAGTTGACAACCACTGCTGTAGGCATTTATGGGTCTTTTAGCATGATTCTATAATCAACTTGCTCTGAGAAAACTGCACTGAAGGACTAAGGCCCCTTCCACACAGCTGTATAAAATCCACATTATATTGAAGTATATGGCAGTGTGGACTCTGAGAATCCAGTTCAGAGCAGCGATTGCGGATTATGTGCCTTGATATTCTGGGTTATATGACTGTTTAGAAGGGACCTTAGAGAATCCTAGGAAGATATTTTAATTAAATCTGTGAATAATCAAATCCACAAAAGTCAAATCCACAAATATGAAGAGCCAACTGCACTAATTAGGGCTGACCTACTTAGTGCCCAGAATCAGATGCGATCTAGTGCCTTTAGGGTATCCCAAAGAAAGACGTAGGAGCTCAAACTGTCTCTGATTTGGGGATTCTTTAGACTTCAATTTCTTTGTGTAGACTATTCTCACTGTGGTAGCCATATGGAAAAAAAATATCCTTATTTTTATCAAGTCTAAAGACTCCCCAACAATTGAGGAATTGACACTTAAAATATCCAATATTATAAATATGGATGGTTTAATACAACAGCTAAGAACCCAACAGAGGGCAAGGACTGATTGGCCCTCAATTAGAAGTTTCCTCAATGCCTACCAACTACATAGCCACAAGAAGGAAGTTTTGACACAGAAGGAGGAAGATGAGTAAATACCATGGGTTTATGAGATGATTATATAACACAAATCTACATCTCAACATGGCTTTTTGTTTCTTGTATTGTCGAAGGCTTCCATGGCCGGAATCACTGGGTTGTTGTAGGTTTTTTGGGGCTATATGGCCATGTTCTAGAGGCATTCTCTCCTGACGTTTCACCTGCATCTATGGCAAGCATCCTCAGAGGTAGTGAGGTCTGTTGGAACTAGGAAAAAGGGTTTATATATCTGTGAAATGACCAGGGTGGGACAAAGGACTCTTGCCTGCTAGAGCTAGGTGTTAATGTTTTTATTTCTTTTTTATTTCTTGTTTTTTTGTTTAGTGACATAATAATAATAATAATACTTTATTTATACCCTGCTCCATCTCCCCCAGGCCACGCCCATCAATACAATAAACACAGTATTACACAAAATCATAAAATGCAAAAACCAATATTATAGACAACACAGCAATATAAAATCAAAACATCAAAACACAAGGAATTTCACTGGGCAGGACCAATTCAAGAATAAAAATTTAAAATTATTTAAAACACTGGGAGATAGGTAATGTAAAATTTTCGTGAAGGAGAAACCAGAGAAATGTATTTAAAGTAAATGTATTTACTGGGTTGTTGTAGGTTTTTTCGGGCTATATGGCCATGGTCTAGAGGCATTATCTCCTGACGTTTCGCCTGCATCTATGGCAAGCATCCTCAGAGGTTGTGAGGTCTGTTGGAACTAGGAAAAAGGGTTTATATATCTGTGGAATGACCAGGGTGGGACAAAGGACTCTTGTCTGCTGGAGCTAGGTGTAAATGTTTCTACTAACCACCTTGATTAGCATATAATGGCCTGGCAGTGCCTGGAGCAAACTTTTGTTGAGAGGTGATTAGATGTCCTTGTTTGTTTCCTCTCTGTTGTTGTGTTGTTGCAATTTTAGAGTTTATTAATACTGGTTTTATTAAAGAGTTTTAAACCCACTTTCCTAGTTCCAACAGACCTCACTACCTCTGAGGATGCTTGCCCTAGATGCAGGCGAAACGTCAGGAGAGAATGCCTCTAGACCATGGCCATATAGCCTGAAAAAAAACCTACAACAACCCAGTGATTCCGGCCATGAAAGCCTTCGACAATACATTAATTGACAGGCCACACATACTGAATCTAGAACTTATGAAGAATATTTAGTTAAAGAGAAAGGGCAATGGACACCTAAAGGTAGAGAAGAATTGGGGATAAAAGATTGGTTTTGCTTTTTTCAATTGCATGATAGATTTAGGAAGGACGTAAAGGTAGGAATTGCCTCTAAAAAGTCAGAGTTAGAACTTATCTTTGAGAAGGGCAACAAAGGCCTATTAAATCTACAATTTAATAGATAACCAGATAAAAACTGTTATGATCACGTGGTCCAAAGATTTAGGTAGAAATATTGATTTGGAAGAATGGGAACATTTGTGGAAAAAGGGGTTTAAATTTTCAGTGGCCAACTCAATTAGAGAAAATATGTTTAAAATGTTTTATAGAACCTACATAACTCCAGAATTAGTGGCTAAAATAGAGAAAACAGGACAAGGAACTTGCTGTAGATGTAAGAAGGTGAAGGGTTCATTTTTCCATGTATGGTGGATGTGTAATATAGTTAAAGAATTTTGGGAAAAAGTGGTGAAGGAAACAAACAATATGATTAACAAAAAAAAGTTAAGAAAAAACTGGAAATGTGCCTTTTAGGATTATTTAGAATGTATATCAGTGCAGGAGATGAAGAAATTTGTCAATATTGCTTTGTTGCGGCAAGACTAATAATAGCCAAAACTTGGAAAGGGGAAAAAGAGTTATCTATTAGGCCTGGGTAACAACGGAAAAATTTGTTTCTAAAATCGATTCGTTTTTGGGGTTTTTTTGCGTTTCGATATTTAAAAGAATTCCGAAATTTTCCTTAAAAAGTGTTCGATATTTACGAAATTTCGTAAATGGTAAAAAATTTACAAAACAATAACGAATCGATTCGTCAATGGCGACCGCGATCGCGCAATACGCTAAAAAAACTTCTGAAGCTTCCCTCTCCCTCTGTTGTTGACTGTTGGTGTGATATTATAATTTTTTTTCACTAATTAAACAAAAAACAACCATAAAACTTGCCCCAGACATGCGGAAATAATAGCGAAACGATCTCAAACCAATAACGAAACGAATACATAACGAAATACGAAGCATATACGAAACGAATTGAAAAATTCGTTTCGTTTTTAAGTTGTTCCAGAATGGTTCGTTATCGCTTCGTTAACCAAAAAAAAATTAACGAATTTTTAACGAATTACGAATTAACGAAACAAAACCGCCCAGCCCTATTATCTATTAAAGATTGGAAAGATAAGTTAGCAGACTATATCCAAATGGCCAAGCTGACAAATAGCAGCAGAGGAGGAGATAATGAAGAATTTGCAAATAAATGGAGGCTGGCACTTGGGTATTTGGAAAAGAAGACAAAGGTAAACTTGAAGATTGCCATAAAGGGGATTCAGTGAAAGAGGATATTTGGGTAGTTGTTGTTTAGGAATGCGATCCTGTTTTGAGGGGTTTCAGAGGTCAGGGGGTGGGATTCATGGGTGGGGATAGAGGGTCATGTAATATTAAGGTATAAATAATTGTACAACCAAATCTCATTGTACATGTGTTTGATGAGCGCTGAATGTTGACTCTTTTGTAAATCTTTTGCATATGTTTTCTTTGTTTATTTTTTCTTTTGTTCGTTTGTTTTGTTTTCTGCATACACTATGAAACAATAAAAATATTTTTTTAAAAAGACAATACATTAATTGTATTTACATAAAATATATGATTTTATGTTAGGTAAATGCCATTTTCACAAACAATGTATCCCCCTTCCAAAAAACCCCTAATAAAGATTTTTTTTAAAAAAAAACCTGTCTCCCATTTGTAGCCTCCAAAACAAAGCCTGAGTATTTCCACATGCTAGTAAGTTACTTTAATAGGTAGTAGGTTTGTAATTCTTTTAGCCAGATCTATTCAGAGTGCTGGTAAGAAATAAGAAGGGAAAACAAATCCTGGCAGCTTATTAGAGAAGTTGGGGATATTTCACACTGGGATTTTTTCCTAAAATTCATTGATGTTCATATACCCTAAAATATTTTAACAAAGGAAATTAATTGGGAGAAATCCTGCCGTGTCAATCTCTCCCCATCCTACCGACCACATCCCCTTTGCTCCCCTCACTTTCCTCTTATCTCTCAGAACTGATGCTTACTCTGTATATTTCCCTTACAAGACCATCTCTCCGTTCCCCCTTCCATTCTATCTCTCTCCAATAGAATGATTCATGTTGAAGTTGGAAGGATTAAACAATATGTTATCTCAAACACTGGTAATAGCTTCAGGTGGAAATCACACTGTTTGGAAGAGGCACCTTGTTGCTTAAGTTATGCAAGGACCAGCGGCGGTAGAGCAAGCAAAATCTTTTCCTTTTATCATGCCCACTCCTCTAATGTATTATAAATCATTAGCTTCTCAGCCAGCATCCCAGAGCTGGTGATACTCAAAAGTGAGCTTTGCTTTCACTCCAACATATATTTTTTTTGTGAAATTCACTGCTCAAGAACATGGTGGAAAGGGGTTGATAAACAGCATGAAGTAGATGAGGGAGTGGATGAGAAGAAGGAGGGGTTGAAGGAAGGAAGGGGAGAGATGTTAGACATGACTCTTACAAATACAACCAGCCTTATCCATAGATATTTCTAGGCTAAGTGAAACCAATCCCAGGAAACTGGATTGTATTAGGGATTAATGGATTGGTCTGTTTCTGTCTCTGTTGCTTGTGCCTGCATTCACTCATAAATCTATCCAATTCTCGTATTAATCTTTATGTTTTTCTTTGTGAGGCCAACTTATAAATGTGCACTTAAATATATATTGGCTAGGATCCATGGAAGCTGATGCCAAATATCCATTTTCTTTTGACGATTGAAGAAGCAGAGTTGTGCATTAAGTGTCATTTTGGAGATGTCCGTTGTATGTTGTGTATGCATGGATTATGCATGAAAATAAGAACTGTATACTGCCCATTTTCAGAGCATTTCAGTTTCACATTTGAACTGGAATTTTGTTTGTGGCTTATGCAGTAGGGATGGTTAGGCTTGGTTAGAATGGTTAGGCTTGGTCAAGGAACATGAAAGGCACTGCAGACTACTTCACCCAGAGAAATCAGCCATAGCAGAGCACCTGATGAACCAACCTGGACATAGCATATTATTTGAAAACACAGAAATGCTGGACCACTCTCACAACCACCATGTCAGACTACACAGAGAAGCCATTGAAATCCATAAGCATGTGGACAATTTCAACAGAAAGGAGGAAACCATGAAAATCAACAAAATCTGGCTACCAGTATTAAAAAAAACTCTAAAATTGCAACAGCACAACAGCAGAAAGGAAGCAGGCAGGGACATCTAATTACCTCTCAACAAAAGTTTGCCCCAGGCACAGTCAGGCCATTGTATGCTAATCAAGGTGGTCAGTTGAAACATTCACACCTAGCTCCAGCAGACAATAGTCCTTTGTCTCACCCTGGACATTCCACAGATATATAAACCCCTTTTGCCTAGTTTCAACAGACCTCACTACCTCTGAGGATGCTTGCCATAGATGCAGGCGAAACGTCAGGAGACAATGCCTCTAGACCATAGCCATATAGCCCGAATAAACCTACAACAACCCAGTGATTCCAGCCATGAAAGCCTTCGACAATACCTTGGTCAGAATCTTCGTAATTCCGAATAAATTTGGAAAGATTTGCTTTTTGAAGCAATTTCGAAGTTTTTAAGGAAACTGGAAGTCCCTTTGCCCTTCCAAAGCTTTTTCTGCCATTTCTGTCAAGAAACAGTAAGTGAGTTGGAAATTATTCAGCTTTTCCACGCTTCTGGTCCCTGGCCTCTGCTCAAGCCAAAGAAGCCTTTTTAAACCAGAGTGGATGAATTTCCTCCCTTTCCTCCCTCCTGCTTCTGTTTCAAGCCAGAGAGGCCATTTGAAACCATAGAGGGATGAATTTCCTCCCTTTGCCTCCCCGCTTCTGGAGTAAAACAACTACTTTCAAAGTAAAGACCACCCAATAAAACAGGAAATGACACTTTCAAACCATTAAGGAAGGATTCGAAAGTCTTGGAAGTTTCGAAAAGTTCTGATTTTTTTTCTATGAAAATCAGAATTGACTTTAGAATCAAACCACCTGCACCCCCTCCATCGAAAATGAACCATTTTAAATAAATAATAATAATAATAATAATAAACCTTTATTTGTACCCCGCTACCATCTCCCGAAGGACTCGGTGCGTCTTACAAGAGGCCGAGCCCAAATACATCAGTAAAACAACAACAACAACAATACAACAATAAATAAACTCATAAACAAGCAGTAAACATTAACAATAACACCACAACGCATTAAAAGAACCTATGGCAGGGCCAAGTGTAATAATTAAAATTGTTTAAAAACGCTGGGCATGAACAGGTGAAATAGGATAGGTATTTTGAAGATAGGTAGGGCATGCAGACGATCCTAGATCTCTAATAAATTGCATTCGGGACAAATTGCTTGGAGTTTCCTTATTCTGGGAAGACACACAGGAACAACCATGTTTTCAAGCTCCTCCTAAAGAATCAAACAAGCCTAATATACAGCTGTAAGTTGTGTAGCTGTTGTATCCAGAAGTCAATGACATTGATAGAGTTAGCTATTTAGTCCCATTAATAAGGAAAATCTAGAATCATAAAGCTGAAAGAGATCACAAGCGCCATTCAGCCCTCTGGTATATTAGCTGTTAAGGGTGTGCATTTCTTTCCATTTGCCTCATAATTCAGATCAAATTCATTAAATTTTGCACTTGCAAAGCAATATTCAACACATGGGTGTGGCTCACATCAAAAATGTAAGAATCAAAACTCACTTCATGCTTTTTCATTTTAGTTTTGCAAATCTCAGAAGGCTCCCAAAGTTAGTTTCCTTTTCAGTGCCAGGAAGCAACACAAAGCCAATAAGACTGTGTTAATGCCTTGCCTTTTCTCTAAATTAATGGAGTGGGCAAAAAGAGGGAGCAGTGTTGTCTGGGAATTGCACTGAACTCTGGGAAATGTAGTTTGAAAGGGAGGAGCTCCATGTCAGAAAATTCAAAAGGTCCTACCCTAAACTACATTTTCCAGATTGCATCAGCATCAGAAAGCACCAATCAGGGTAGCGGAGAGAGACATTTGTCCCTCCCTAACAACAGCCAGAGAGAGTTCCATCTGGTTGTATCTGCAAAGAAGAGGACTGATGGATAATTCTAGTCGTAAGTAAATTTCTGTGCTGGGCTCGGAAGAAATCCCTAAATGGATGGTCCCCATACTGTAGGGGAAGCAAATTAATCAATTTAGAAGCTGGATTCTCCAAAAATCTGTGAATAATTGAACTATTCTGAAATTTGTTGGGCTAACAGTGGTAAATGTGTTCTACTATTGTAGCAAGTTTCACTCCAGTAGCTTTAAAAATGAGGAAGAAAGGAACCCCTGAAATTTCCCCAATTATAGCAATTTATGGGCAATTACTGTTATGAAAAAGTAGCAAAATTTCATTAGTCTTATTATAGTAAGAAATTGTTCACTAACTATACTTTAGAAATGAAATGTTAGTGCCCCACAGATTTGTAATGACTTTTGAACCATTTTTTTAAATGGATCCCACATCCTTATTAGCTGTCATCTGCAATTCAGTGTCATCTGCATATTTAATAAGCCTGTCACTGTTGAAGCCATTTATAAAGAATTTGCTGAAGTCATTGATAAAGATGTTAAGTAGTTACTGGGCCTAAGACAAAACCCTGTGGCACCCCACTAGTCGCCTCTCTTCAGGATGAAGTGTCCAATTCTGGGCACCACAATTCAAGAGAGATATTGACAAGCTGGAATGTGTCCAGAGGAAGGTGACTCAAATGATCAAGAGTCTGGAGAACAAGTCCTATGAGGAGAGGCTTAAGGAGCTAGGCATGTTTAGCCTGAAGAAGAGAAGGCTGAGAGGAGATATGATAGCCATGTATAAATATGTAAGAGGAAGCCACAGGGAGGAGGGAGCAAGCTTGTTTTCTGCTTCCCTGGAGACTAGGACGTGGAACAATGGCTTCAAACTACAAGAGAGGAGATTCCATCTGAACACGAGGAAGAACTTCCTGACTGTGAGAGCCGTTCAGCAGTGGAACTCTCTGCCCTGGAGTGTGGTGGAGACTCCTTCTTTGGAAGCTTTTAAACAGAGGCTGGATGGCCATCTGTCAGGGGCGATTTGAATGCAATATTCCTGCTTCTTGGCAGGGGGTTGGACTGGATGGCCCATGAGGTCTCTTCCAACTCTTTGATTCTATGATTCTATGAAGATGTGCCCTTGGAAAGCACCCATTCTGTTTGGCCAGTTAGCCAATTACCAATCTGTTTAACAATAACATTGACTAAACCACATTTTGTACCTTATTTGCAAGTCTATATTCCTCCCACACATTGTTGATTGGAGTAGACAAAAGATTTCACAGGATGATTACCATTAATAGTGGCATAGGTCTACTCCATTATCTCGCTACTTGTGGCTACACATTCAGTCTGTCCCACTGGCAAAAGTATTCTCATCTCAATTGACATTTGTGAGAAAGTAGAGTTCAATTGCCCGTTTGATCTGGCAATAGCCAACTGCTTAGAGAACGCAGCTGCAGTTGTCAGATGAACAAATCATTAATTAGTCGAAAGGTCAAGGAAGTGTCTTCAAAAGACTGACCTGTTTAAACAAACTTCTATTAATAGTCAAAAGAGCAGCAACTTCCTAACTTGTACAAAAGGGCAAACTTGTTACCACAATGGTTTTTATTATTTGAGTCAGCTTACAATTAATCACACACGAAAAAAGCAATTGCTGCTGATGGTTTCAGTGGGATATCAGAGGAACTTTCCATGGTCCTGAAGCCTTGGGTCAACATCTTGGGTACTTAGGATTTCATATTGAATCTCAGAGTGACTTGAGGGCCTTGCATTTGTTTCTAAATCCTACCTCCACTGGAGTCTGACCTCATTTGTTGTTGTTGTGTGCCTTTAAGTCATTTCCAGTTTATGGTGACCCTACAGTGGACCTATTATAGGGTTTTCTGGGGCTGAGAATGCATGTCCCTGGAGCCATATTTCAATGCTCAAACTACTACACTATGTCGGCTCATTTTACTACACAGCAAAACTAGACACAATATGAACTGTGACATTAAACCCTGTGTGTATTTCAGGCAATACGGGAGTTCTGTATTTCATCTTTAATGGTTAGAAATGGGAGAGAAATTTGCTTGAATCAAATGATGATGATAGGGATGATAAGGAGGAAGATAATGATGATGATTTCTAAATATGTCCAATTTGTGGTCTGTGTGATTGTAGAAGATAACATGGTCATGTATTTGGTTCCCCATAATTGGGAGAAAAAAACCTGCAAGTATCAAAGCTGAGTGTTTTTCCTTTGCGTACTATCCCCAAGTGAAAGAAGATGACTCAAAGTGTGTACATTTGAAAAGTACCCAAAATTGCTTGCATTGGGCAAAGGGTTATCAAACTTCACATATATTTCTATTCAGGAAGAGAAGAAAAAGTCAAGTTTGAAAATTTTGTATAACAGTTTGGTACAAATAAGAGTAAAATGCAAGTGAGGTGTCAAAAGAAGTAATTTAAACAAGGTGAAGAAATGTTTAACATTCCTAATAATGGTCAATTTGCATAAGGTAAACAGGTAAACAAAGACAGAGATCGTATGGCTGGCTCGACCGGGCAGTGGGGATATCCAGCTGCCTACCCTGGATGGCGAGGTGCTACGCCCATCATCATTGGTAAAGAGTCTGGGAGTCCTTTTGGACCCTCTGCTGACGATGGAGGCCCAGGTCTCCGCCGTGAGCAGAACCACCTTTTTTCACCTGCGGCAGGCTAGATGGCTGGCCCCCTCCCTGTCCAGGGACGACCTAGCTACGGTGATCCAGGCCATGGTAATCTCAAGACTGGACTACTGTAACGCCCTCTACATTGGTCTTCCTCTGTCAGTGATCCGGAAGCTCAAGTTGGTACAAAACGCAGCTGCTCGGCTTCTTGGGGGAATTCCGATGAGATGCCACATCACCCCAATCTTACTACAGCTGCATTGGTTACCAATTGAGCACCGGATCACTTTCAAAGGGATGGTACTCACCTTTAAGGCCTTGCATGGTCTGGGGCCGATGTACCTGAGGGACCACCTCACCCCCTACCAACCCCAGAGATCCCTCCGTTCTGACGACCAAGATTTATTGGAAATTCCCAGTGTCAAGACCTTGCGTCTAACAGCAACCGGATGCAGAGCCTTTACAGCAGTGGCACCATCACTCAGGAATACTCTGCCACCTGAAGTCTGTGCCTTGCAGGACCTTTCAGCTTTCCGCAGGGCATGTAAGACATACCTGTTTCAACAGGCCTTTGATCTTTGATATTGTTGTTTTTAAATTGTTTTTAACTTGTTTTAAATTGTTTTAAAATTGTGTTAGATTTTAGCCTGTTCTTGTAAGCCGCTCCGAGCCCCAGGGGAGTGGTGGCATATAAGTTTAAATAATAAATAAATAAATAAATAAATAAATAAAATCTCCGCATCTGGAGGCCAAGGATTTGATTCTGTCCTTTGTAGCATGAAAAGAAACACTGCCCAAGCTCCTATTAGGAGTGTGCAAGTCGTCAAAAAACCCATCCCATTTTTGGTCCAGTTTTTGGCCCACCCCTCATTCTGTTTACTGGGAAATTCTCAAAATCAGGAGTGGGAGAAATGCCATTTTGTGATCTGTCAGCTGGATGCTCCATTTTTTCTACAGGAAGATCTGATCCACTGGCATCAATGTGGGAAGTAGCAAGTCTCCCCTTTCCATCACTTTTATGACTATCTGAATGAAAATGGCCAC
The DNA here is from genome assembly GCF_025583915.1 of Anolis sagrei ordinatus. Classification (NCBI taxonomy): domain Eukaryota; kingdom Metazoa; phylum Chordata; class Lepidosauria; order Squamata; family Anolidae; genus Anolis; species Anolis sagrei. The sequence continues at coordinate 8,082,379 of NW_026845477.1, read as the reverse complement.
ACTTGGAGGACACATTTTAAACTGCAAGCCCCCCTCCCAAATTTCAGACATCCACTGATTTTTAGGAAATTTGCAGTTTTTGCAAATAAAGGAGGAAGGTTGCTGGACTGGTGCAGGAGTACACACACACACAAGCCAGAAGGTAGGGCTGGGAATAGCAGAGACTGAGAGTGAAAAGGATGAACTAGAAGAAGAAAGGGTGTCTTTTTTTTTGGGGGGGGGGGGTCTTAGGCTGCTGGTGCAGGATAGCATACAGAAGCCAGAAGGTAGGACTAGGGCAATTTTACCCATGAGGGCTCAAGGGAGTCATCCTATTCCCTAAACCTATTCCACACTCAATTATGCTGGGGAAAGTGGAAGGCAAAAGGAAGAGAGGCCAACCAAGGGCAAGATGGATGGATGGATGGCATCCTTGAAGTGACTGGACTGACCTTAAAGGAGCTGGGGGTGGTGACGGCCGACAGGGAGCTCTGGCATGGGCTGGTCCATGAGGTCACGAAGAGTCGGAGACGACTGAACGAATGAACAACAACAAAATTCCACACTCTTAAACGTAAAGCAACCCCCCCTCCCCATTTTTTTGATTTTATTCAATGGGGTTGCAAAGTAGTTGTTTCAGAAAACTCAGTAAATGAAGTTGAAGATAGTATTGAACCATTACACACAAATCAAGAATGAGCATTTCTGGAATCCTGTTGTTCAGTCCAAACTACATCATATCTTATTTAATCAATTGTTGAATGGCTAGAATTCATGAAACAGCCTAAATACCATGAAGGCACATAATCCCATCTGATCTCAGAAGCTGATCAGGTTCAGAACCAGTTAAATCTTGGAAAGGAGACCTCTAGAGGAAACTACGTATCAAGAACTATATTTCCAAGGAAAGCAATGGCAAATCACTCCTGAGTACTCCATGTCCAAGACATCCTTATAAACTTAATTGTTGTGGTTCATTCGTTCAGTTGTTTCCGACTCTTCGTGACTTCATGGACCAGCCCATGCCAGAGCTCCCTGTCGGCCGTCACCATCCCCAGCTTCTTCAGAGTCAAGCCAGTCACTTCAAGGATACCATCCATCCATCTTGCCCTTGGTTGAACCATCTTCCTTTTTCCTTCCATTTTCCCCAGCATAATTGTCTTTACTAAGCTTTCCTTTCTTCTCAAGATGTGGCCAAAGTACTTCATCTTGGCCTCTCATATCTTTCCCTCCAATGAGCAGTCAGGCTTTATTTCCTGAAGTATGGACTGGTTGAATCTTCTGGCGGTCTAAGGCACTCTGAGAACTTTCCTCCAACACCACAGTTCAAAAGCATCTATCTCCCTTCGCTCAGCCTTCCCTAAGGTCCAGCTCTCACATCCTTAAGTGACTATGGGGAATGCCATTGCTTTGACTATGCAAATCTTAGTTGCCAGTATGATGTCTCTACTCTTCACTCTTTTATTGAGATCAGTTATTGCTCCCCTCCCAAGAAGTAAACATATTCTGATTTCCTGGCTGCAGTCTGCGTCTGCAGTCATCTTTGCACCTAGAAATACAAAGTCTGTCACTGCCTCCACATTTTCTCTCTCTATTTCCCAGTTGTCAATCATTCTTGTTGCCATAATCTTTTTTTATGTTTAGCTGCAACCCAGCTTTTGCACTTCCTTCTTTCACCTTGCTTAGAAGGTTCATAGGTTTACCAAAAGTGACTTCAAAGAACATGCCATCACTGCTAGGAGTCAATGCATAGTTACATTGAACTGATTTAATGGGGTTACTCTAGATGTAGGTCAACATAAAATGGTTAAACATGAAGAGCTTCTTGAGAATTCCCATTTTTGAGACAAAGGTGGAATATAAATCAATGAGGAAAAAGAAAAGGGAGAGAAGGAGAGGGAAGAGCATGAAATTGAGCTCTTCTTAGACGATTGTGAACTGAATATGTTGGTTGCAGAATAGCTTAAAATGTACCTGCATGTCTGAGAAACATACATGTGTATATGGAGATTGCAGTCAAGATATCAGAGGAAAGCTAAGAGTTGGAATGATAGATATGATAAAACTGGACAAGATTCTGAAGTGTATAAATGTATCAGAGTACTAATGTTAATATTGTCCATGTCATTGTATTTCCTGTTTGTGAAAGCTGGAAGGTGAAGAAAAAATGACAGTCAAAAAAGTCAACACATTTGAAATATGGAACTAAGAGAAGAGTTTTTTGGATACCATGCATTGTGCAAAAGGCAAATAAACGGGCCCATGAACTAATCCAGCCTGAATTCTCCCTAAATGCCACAATGACTTAACCAAGGTGGTCATACTTTGGCCATATCATAAGAAGGCATGACTCCCTAGAATGACAAATGACACCAGTGTTTCCTTTTCCCATCACAGATGTTAATTTGCTTTTCAAGTCTAGTATGATTTTTGTTGAAAGTGGCAAAGTTCTATCTTTTCTCTTTCCAGTGTCAGGATAATTGCAAATATTATATGTAAGTTTTTCAATGTGTTAATAATGTAATTCAAGACGGTTTCAGTCATGTTCATTTTTGTTCATTCGTGTAGTAGATTATTATTGTTATAGGCCAGAGAGTTAAGACCTTGGCTAAAGTTAGATAAGACTTTTCCTGAGAAGAAAAGGGAGTTAACCGGCTAGGAGACAGATAAGACAGGAGGGCAGGATTTTCTTTGTCTGTGTGTTTCATGCTATTGCTTTGTCAGTCGCCATCTTTCCTCTTCAACATGTAGTCACTTGTATATAGAAGATGCTTTCAGTAAAGTTTATTGTTTTAGAAACTCAAGAAGTCTGCAGTGTGTTAATTGATATGGAAACCTCAAGTACTCTGTGCATGACCCAGGGGCATCACTCTGACATTGTGTTTCATCACTTATCGTGGGTGTTATGTTCCAGGACCAACCACAAAAAGTGAAAATCCACAAAGTAGGGACACTATATATGTATACTGAGTTCTGAGGTTGAGGCAGAAGTGAGGAGTGATTTAAAGACACCACACATCTTTTTTTTTTTGTACTAGCTATCTCTGCTTTGTTTTGCAATCTCTCTTGATTGGCTGCCTCTCTCCTGAGGGGGAGGGTGAAAACCTCTTCCACACTCCATTGTTTTAATGATTTTTACTGTTTTAATTGTAACACTTGTTGTTTATATGTTGACAGCATCACATGATGCTTACCTACAAAGCCCTAAACAATTTGGGACCCATATACTTGCATGACGGCATTTCTGTATACAAACCCACACAATCTCTTCGTTCATCTGGAGAGGCCTGCTCACGATCCCACCTGCATGGCAAGCGCGATTGGTGGGAACGAGGGACAGGACCTTCTCGGTGGTGGACCCACGACTCTGGAACTCCCTCCCCAAGGACATCAGGAAGCCCCAGCATTGGCATTCTTTAGAAGGAGCTTGAAAACGTGGATGTTCCCAGAATAGGAATCCCAAGCAATATGACCCAAATGCACTTTACAAGAGACTTAGAACTGTCTGCACGTCCACCTATCCCTAAAATATCGTTCCTATTTCCCTTGGACATGCCCAGCATTTTAAATTTTAATCCTTACAGTTGGCCCTGCCACAGGTTTTTAAATGTGTTGTGTCATTATTGTATTGTTTTGCTTTGTTATGAGTTATTTATAGTTTGTATTGTTGTTGTTTTGTTTTATGATGTATTTGGGCTCAGCCTCTTGTAAGCCGCACCGAGTCCTGCGGGAGATGGTAGTGTGGTATAAATAAAGGGTTATTATTATTATTATTATTATTAGTAGTAGTAGTAGTAGTAGTATTAGTATTATTATTAGTATTATTAATGTGAGGCTGCCCTGAGTCCCCCTTTGTGGGGAGAAGGGTGGGGTAAAATACATGTAATAAATAAATAATAAATAATAATAAACCGTTGCCAGGAGGTGGGATTAGAAAGCCACTCTGGGCAATGACAACCATTCATAAACTGGGAAGCAAAAACCTGTGAATCAGTGGGTCCACGAAAAACAAACCGCAAAGTAGCAAGGGAACATTGTATACAGAAATCTGCAAAATATGGTAACCTCTGCTCAGAAAATTGAACCATCCATTTCTAAGAATGAATACTGCATTCATCATCCTAGGAGCTTTGGGAGGGACTCTGTGGTCCACCAAATTTGAGGACTTGTCAGATGTTGGTAACAAGTATAAGAAGAAGATGGATGCTGGTATCTACCCTCGGAGAGTGTGTTGAAGGGAATAACCTGGCTGCTGCATTTCCTCACCATGCTAGCGGTGGAGACAGCTGCAGCCTCATCCTTCCGAAATGGCTGCTGACATGCACGATGGAGCTTCGAGGCAAACCGATTACGTTCCTGCTCCATTAGGACGAAAGCGTCAGGCCCATGCGTTGAATCTGTTCTGGCACCACTATTATCCTCACTAATGATGTTTCCATGAAAACATAAAGATCAAGGAAAGAAAAGGGAATAACAACATCTTTCATTGTGTTGCTGTATGTCTGATAAAGTCATTAGGGAAAACAAGAAAATGGCTTTTTGATGCTGATGTTGCATAAACATGTTTTCTGAGGGAAAATGTTTTCACATTATCTTAAGAGATGAAAGAGGGCGGGGGAGAGAATAAACTCTCCAGCTCGCCATACCAAGGATGTGAGAGAAGCAGAGAGATTCTCTTTGTCAGCCACTAACTTCCCACTAGTATTCACAGGTTTGGCAAATGAACAATTCTGAGCTAAAGTTACTATTAGAGTTAGCAGCCTGGGCATGCCCATCAATGTTAGTTTGCATATTGCTCTAAAGATTTAGGCAAAGGACATGTCTGCTGAGACTGGGTTCCAGGTATCTGCTGGGATTGAATTGCAGAACCTCCTGGGAATACTATAATTAATGGATACTAAAATCTTATTGCACAGATTGATGCGGTAATATTGTGTGCCCCTTATATAATACTAGCTTGAGTACCCGGCGGTGCCCGGGTTATTTGAAAAAGGCATTGTTTATCTTGAGGTGTTTGATAATATCATTTAGTTAATTAGTAACAGTATTTATTAGAAAAAATGCCAGTTTTTGATTTGATTTTTAATGAATGCTCCCATTAGAAAATGCATAAGAACGTGGGTGAACTACAACTCCCAGAATCATGGATCGATCCTCCCCAAACCAGACCAGTATGTGGTTGGCTATGTTGGGGTGTGTGCCAAGTTTAGTCCAGATCTGTCGTGGGCTGGGTTCAGTGCTCTGTGGATAAGGGTGAACTACAACTCCCATATGCCAAGGACAATCCAGATCCATTTTCGAAGGGGGTCTTGATGCAAGGTGAACTACAACTTCTGTCTTGTTGAGTCAGGCCCCAAAACACCTCCAGTCTGTTCAGTTGGTGATAAATTCGTCTGTGTTTGCTGCATGCCATAGGAAAGGGTAGGAAGGGGTTAAGATACAGGCAGTGGGTGGGGTCATGCAAATTCCACACAAGGAACCCTGGGATGCCTGCCTGTGGTGGAGGAAACACGTCAAATCTAGGATGTAATTTTCCCCAAATGAAAGCATTCCTTGGGTGGTGGGTCGTAGGGTTTGAGGAGGACATTGGCAGTGTTTGGCTGCATGTTCATGGCACTCACTATAACTTGCAATGTGAGTCAAGGGAGTGCCTTTGGAGTCTTATCAGCACTTGGAACTATAGCCTGTTTGTAGAGGCCAGAGGCTGTTTGTGTAAGTGGACGTCTCCGCCACATACACAAATATACATTTTTCACTTTTATTATGTGTATAGATAGTAAAAACAGGGTTTGCTTTTGCAATTTGATTTTTTTTTTCAAGTAGTGGATAGCTGAATCCAGGAATGCAGAAGTCATGAATATGGAGAGCTGACTGGATTCTTGTAACTTCCTTTTCTTTTCCTCCATACTCTCATTCTTCCTATGAAATGATAACCTACAGCCATATTCAAGGGCGGCTCGTCCATTACTCAAAGTAAGCAATCGCAGTACCCTTTATTTTTGCCAGGGGCACAGAGGCGCCTCTGTAAATGCCCCTTGACTGCCACTTGAGGAGCACCCCCTCGGCTCACAACAGCCCTAGCAGTCCAGGGGAAGCCTTGGCAACCCATTACGCAAAGTAAACATTTGCAGTATAGTTGATTTTGCCCAGGGGCACTCTTGAGGTGCTCTTTGGGGAAAATAGACCTTGACATATGCGAGTTGTACTTACTGGGATATATAGTTCACCTACAAGCATTCTGAACTCCACCAATGATGGAATTGAACCAAATATGGCTCACAGAACAAGCTTTGAACATCAAAGAACTCCAGCTGAAGAGACTACAGGTCTTGCTGGTAGGTCCACTCGGTGCTTTGAGATGCAGTTCAACCCGGTAGTGGTGCCCACATCAGTTAGGTTTAGGTTCACAGTCAGCCTGGGAGAATTTAGAAAGGGATTTTCCTTTAAAGTAAAGTCACAGTTAGTATCCACCAGTTGCACAAAAGCCTGGAAGCATTTGTTTAACTTTTTGAAGACCCATGACAAACAGAAAATATATATCAATGATTGGTTGGGGGGGCACCAAAATACTGTTTGCTTACCATTGAAAATTCCCTAGGGCCGCCTCTGGCCATATTCTTCAACTCTAGATCTCCTTACTTAGACCATATGCTTGATTATGATGTTGTTGTTCATTCGTTCAGTCGTCTCCGACTCTTCGTGACCTCATGGACCAGCCTACGCCAGAGCTACCTGTCGGCCGTTACCACCCCCAGCTCCCTCAAGGTCAGTCCAGTCACTTCAAGGATGCCATCCATCCATCTTGCCCTGGGTCGGCCCCTCTTCCTTTCGCCTTTCACTTTCCCCAGCATAGTTGTCTTCTCTAGGCTTTCCTGTCTCCTCATGATGTGGCCAAAGTACTTCAACTTTGTCTCTAGTATCTTTCCCTCCAGTGAGCAGTCGGACTTTATTTCCTGGAGGATGGACTGGTTGGATCTTCTCGCAGTCCAAGGCACTCTCAGCACTTTCCTCCTACACCACAGCTCAAAAGCATCGATCTTCCTTCGCTCAGCCTTCCCTAAGGTCCAGCTCTCACATCCGTAGGTGACTACAGGGAATACCATGGCTTTGACTAGGCGATCTTTGTTGCCAGTCTGATGTCTCTACTCTTCACTATTTTATCGAGACTGGACATTGCTCTCCTCCCAAGAAGGAAGCGTCTTCTGATTTCCTGGCTACAGTCTGCATCTGCAGTAATCTTTGCACCTAGAAATACAAAGTCTGTCACGGCCTCCACGGTTTCTCCCTCTATTTTCCAGTTGTCAATCATTCTTGTTGCCATAATCTTGGTTTTTTTGACGTTTAACTGCAACCCGGCTTTTGCGCTTTCTTCTTTCACCTTGATTAGAAGGCTCCTCAGCTCCTCCTCGCTTTCGGCCATCAGAGTGGTGTCATCTGCATATCTGGGGTTGTTAATGTTTCTTCCAGCAATTTTCACCCCAGCTTTGCATTCATCAGCCCCGCACATCGCATGATGTGTTCTGCATACAAGTTAAAAAGGTTGGGTGAGAGTATGCAGCCTGCCGTATGCCTTTCCCAATCTTGAACCAGTCTGTTGTTGCATGGTCAGTTCTTACTGTTGCTACTTGGTCCTAATACAGATTCCTCAGGAGAGAGATATGGCTGTGGATGCCCATCCCACCAAGAACTTGCCACAATTTATTATGATCCACACAGTCAAAGGCTTTAGAATAGTCAATGAAGCAGAAGTAGATGTTTTTCTGAAACTCCCTGCCTTTCTCCATTATCCCGCGGATATTGGCAATCTGGTCTCTCGTTCCTCTGCCTTTTCTAAACCCAGCTTGAACATCTGGCAACTCTCGCTCCATGTATTGCTGGAGTCTTCCTTGCAGGATCTTGAGCATTACCTTACTGGCATGAGAAATAAGGGCCACTGTCGGAAGTTTGAGCAGTCTTTAGCATTTCCCTTTTTTGGTATGGGGATATAAGTTGATTTTTTTCCCAGTCTGATGGCCATTCTTGTGTTTTCCATATTTGCTGGCATATGGCATGCATCACCTTGACAGCATCATCTTTTAAGATTTTAAACAGTTCAGCTGGGATCCCGTCGTCTCCTGCTGCCTTGTTGTTAGCAATGCTTCTTAAGGCCCATTCAACCTCACTCCTCAGGATGTCTGGTTCTAATTCATTCACCACACCGTCAAAGCTATCGATATTGTTATCCTTCCTATACAGATCTTCTGTATAGTCTCGCCACCTTCTCTTGATCTCTTCAGCTTCTGTTAGGTCCCTGCCATCTTTGTTTCTTATCATACCAATTTTTGCCTGAAATTTACCTCCAATGTTTCTAATTTGATTAGAATTATTTGATTGATTGATTATGATACCTATGCATATTTTGCAAAGCAGACTATTTTGGTATCTCCCATAGATACCAAAATCCATGACTGTTGAAGCCCATAAGAGCAATGCAAAAACTTTAAAAAAAAATGCTACTATACATATCAGTGTGATCTGTTTGGAGATCCAATATTATTTTGGTACTAAAAAGACATTCAAATTAAAAAAAATCCTGTATATTAGAATCACATATACAAAATAATCAATGAACATTATGCAGATCCTTCAGTGGATAATTTGGTTTCTCTGCATGCCCAGGGTATAGGTTTGTTTTGCAAGCTCTACAAGTGTGTGTTTTAATTCCAAGCTAAAATGTACCAAGGGCTGGCTGGAAATCCAGAGCAAGACCCAAGGGAAAGGCCTCTCGAGGGTGTAAATAAGCAGTGCTTTTAAAAACCGAAAGAGAACATAAACAGTTTTCAAAGAGAAATAAAGAGACAGACTCAAGTGGGTGTGGAAGCTAAGCTCTCTGGGTACTCCAAATTGCCTTCACCAAAGCTCGGCCCACACCTGCGTTTCAGCAAGCAGAGTCATTCTAAACGGTTGCTTCCTTGCACCTGAGCACCAACACAGACTGGATTGGGAGACTCTCCAGAGGCCCTCCTATGTAGACATCCTACTCAGCCAGGAGAGAAAGAGAGTGAGTTCTGTCCTTGGAGAGCATGTTAAATAGGTCATGTTGACTGAGAGTGTTAAAGGACCATGTGTCACTCACTGAAAAATCTCTGACAACAGCTTTCTACTAGTATGCTCACATCCATAACCCCGTTTGTATTTCTTTTTAGAACAGTGCTTCTCCAGCCATTGAATGTGAGAGCCAGAAATTATTTATTCCTCCTGTTTATCCCTCCTGTTTAAGGAGCTCCTTTGGCTGCCATTCATTTTCCAGTCCCAATTCAAGGTGCAGGTGCTTACCTAGAAAGCCCTAAATGGTTTGGGACCTGCCTACCTGCGTGACTGCATCTCCGTATAAAACCCACTCCGTGAGCAGGGCCTCTCCAATCATCTGGAGAGGCCCTGCTCACGATCCTACCTGCGTCGCAAGCGCATTTGGTGGGGACGAGGGACAGGGCCTTCTCCGTGGTGGCCCCCTGACTCTGGAACTCTCTCCCCAAGGACATCAGACAAGCCCCAACGTTGGCAATCTTTAGGAAGAGCTTGAAGACGTGGCTGTTCCAATGTGCCTTCCCAGAATAGGAAACTCCTAGCATCATGTCCCAAATGCACTTTACTAGAGATTTAAGATTGCCTGTACACCGCACCTATCTCCAAAAAACCTATCCATTTCACTTGTCATGTCCAGCATTTTTTTTTAAAAAAAATTCATTACATTTGGCCCGGCCTCAGTTTTTAAATGCGTCGTGGTGTTACTGTCTAATGCTTATTGTTATTGTTTTAATGTTTATTGCTTTGCTTTATGAGTTTATTTATGGTTGTATTTGTTATGCTGTTGTTTTATTGATGTGTTGGGCCTTGGCCTCTTGTAAGCTGCACCGAGTCCTTTGGGAGATGTTAGCGAGGTATAAATAAACTTAATAAATAAATAAATAAATAAATATTCCAGAAACCAATACCATATTTCTTCTTTTTGGTTTCAACTGGTTCTTTCATTCTTGGAAGCAATGCTGTGAACCACAAATGCATCAGGCATTAACCAGCCTAGTCAAGAGGCCACTACTTTGAGTAGCGCAGGTTTAGAATGCAAAGATGGAATTGATCAGATGCACAGAAAACAGGGGATGTTTTGGACGCCAGGTCCTTAGAGAGAGGAAGGAATGTTGATCAGAACTGGGCATCACATAGATGAAACACTACCAACTTTCAAGATCTCCTATTTATTATGTTTCGAATAGAGGTGTGCAATTATTTTGTTAGTCATCGTAAGTCGTATCAAGGTGATACCCAACACTTGGGCATGGCCCATGCCAAAACCTTAAGAAGGGACTTTCCCTCCCTGACGAAGTGGAGAGGGAGAGCAATTTGCCTCCTCCCCTGAAGAAGATGGGGATGCTTACATCGAACCATCCAGAAAAAGGGTGTGGCTAGCTGGGAGGCAGCCAGCTTCTTCATTCTCAGTTTCGACCATTGACCCGACACTCCATTAACAGTATAACTTTGTGGTTGCCTGCCGGGACCAGGTAGGATTTTTTTCCCTTCTATGTTCTAGAAAGGTTTTTTTTTTCACCTATCCTATACTGTTTAGGGGCTAGCTGGGATGGTAGGTCTGGTTAAATAAGCCTAGTGTAAATAGCTAGGGAAACACAAAAGTGCTGATCTTGGCCTATAACGCCCTATATGGTTCCGGCCCACCTTACTTATCTGAACGTATCTCCCTCTATGTTCTACCTCGTAGTCTAAGATCTGCTGGGGAGGCCCTGCTCTTGGTCCCACCAGCTTCGCAAATGCATCCGATGGGGAGGAGGGACAGGGCCTTCTCGGTGGTGACCCCCCACTTGTGGAATTCGCTCCCCAGTGAGATTAGATCAGCCTCCTCCCCCCTTTCCTTCAGGAAAAAAACCTAAAATCATGGATTTGGAACCAGGCTTTTGGCTAGTGGGTGCAGCAGCATTTTGAACATGAAACTGGACCTGACGACTGTTATGATAATGGGAAATGGCTATGTGATTAGGTGATTATATAATTAATTGTTACTGTTTTAAATCTATGTATTTATGATTTTATATTGGTGTTTATTGATATTGTGGCATCAAATTGCTGCCTGTGTTAGCCACTCTGAGTCCCCCTGCGGGGGTTGAGAAGGGTGGGGTAAAAATGCTGTAAATAAATAAATAATCTATATAAATAAAAATGTAATGTTAGTTCATGCTACCATCAGAACTCAAAAACCACTGGGGGAATTGACACCAAATTTGGACACAAGACACCTAACAGTCCATTCTATGTCCTCCACTAAAAAAAAAAATTGATTTTGTCATTTAGGAATTGTCGTTACTGGGATTTATAGTTCACCTACAATCAAAGAGCATTCTGAACTCCACCAATGATGGAATTTGGCCAATCTTAGCACACAGGGCTCCCATGACCAACAGAACACACTGGAAGGGTTTGGTGGGCATTGAACTTGAGTTTGGGAGTTGTAGTTCACCTACATCCAGAGAGCACTGTGGACTCAAACAATGATGGATCTGGACCAAACTTGGCACAAATATTCCATATGCCCAAATATGAACACAGATGGAGTTTGGAGGAAATAGACCTTGACATTTGGGATTTGTATTTACTGGGATTTATAGTTCACTACAATTAAAGAGCATTCTGAAACCCACAAATGACAGAAATGGGGCAAACTTCCCACACAGAACCCCCATGACCAACAGAAAATATTTAAGGCCATCCAGTCCAACTCTCATCACCAGGGCAAGAAAATGTAATCAGAGCCCATCCAGTCACAAATATAGAGAGATAGATATGATTCTCTCTCACACACACAGATATGTTATCATAGATTTGAAAGAGACCCTTAAAGAAGGACTATGATATGTTGCATATTCCAGAGTAGGCAAACCAGATTCTCCACATCAACACTGACAAAGAAACAACAAGAAATCCTGTTTACTCACAAGCATAAAGGAATTACATATATTAGAAACCAACACTTTCTCATTACTTTATTTTCCAGATCACCAGACTGGGCCACAGCAACACGTGGCAGGGGACAGCTAGTAAGTAAATAAAATTGGTGTACATCCAAGGCATTCCCTTTTGGGGTGTGGGCCTTTCTCCAATACACTCACCTTGATGTCTAGTTAAGGGGTGAGGTGAAATTAAATGACCCAGAAATGGGAGGAGTCTGGTCACAACAACCTTGGGAGAGGCTTTTCCATACATTTCCCTTTGAGGTTGCCTGGCTTTAGGTCACCAGGGGACCCAGATGTTTCCAAGTTAGGTCAATAAAATGGTCAATTATGTATCCATATATTTGTTTCTAGTTTTGTTGTTTCACAGTGGATCTTCATTTACAAACATAGGATCTCAACCAATGTTTGCACATTAGAAGAAGAAAAAGCAAAGACTTCATGCCTGCATTTCTCACATCTTCCTACCACACAGCTACAGAAACCCTGTGTGTGCTTGTCTTTGTTCTTTCCCACTTCCCTGATAGAAAGACAATTCCTCCCGTTCCATGGATCAAGTGTTCCTCCATTCTATAAACCATGCACTAAGTATAGGCCTTCATTGTCATGTTCTGTGTTTGGAACAATGCTGAACGCAGTCTCTGGGGGAAACCTTTGTCTGATGATTACATCAAAGTGGTCCATTCTTATTTTTAGAAGCACTCATGAGTTTTATAGTCATTGTTTCAATTGCACACCTGAAAGTACTTATTATTTTCCAGATAGGCGGGGGTGGGTGGGGGGATACACAAGGGTGTCTTCCCATTGTCTTCTTCAAGGTACAGAGGTATATATATATAATCTGTTTCAGAAAGAAATAACTGCATATTCCTGTGTCACATGAGGTGGCAGTGGTAACAGTGTTCAATCAATTGCCAAATAAACTCATTAAAACAGCAAAACAGCAAAGGGAAAACAATCAGGGACATCTAATCACCTTTCAACAAAAGATTGCTCCAGGCACTTCCAGGCTATCAAATGCTAATCAAGGTGATCAGTTGAAACATTCACACCTAGCTCCAGCAGACAAGAGTCCTTTGTCCCACATTGGTCTTTTTTAATACTGGTAGCCAGATTTTGTTCATTTTCATGGTTTCATCCTTTCTGTTGAAATTGTCCACATGCTTGTGTATTTCAGTTTCTAATCACCTCTCAACAAAAGTTTGCTCCAGGCACTGTCAGGCCATTATATGCTAATCAAGATGGTCAGTTGAAACATTCACACCTAGCTCCAGCAGACAAGAGTCCTTTGTCCCACCCTGGTCATTCCACAGATATATAAACCCATTTTCTTAGTTCCAACAGACCTCACTACCTCTGAGGATGCTTGCCATAGATGCAGGCGAAACGTCAGGAGAGAATGCCTCTAGAACATGGCCATATAGCCCGAAAAAACCTACAACAACCCAGTGATCGCGGCCATGAAAGCCCTCGACAATACATTAAACTCATTAATTTATCGAATTTCAGGATGCAATTATTATTTTTATTAGTTTTGCAGTGTACCAGATATTATCGACTGGAGGCTTGGACCAAATTCTATTCAAGTGCCTAAGAATTCCCGAAGTAATTTCACGACCTGGAAATACTTTATCCAGTTTTGTGTGCCACCATTCAAAAAGGTTATTGAAAAGATGGAAGAGTGACCAAATGGTTTATTTATTTGTCGTGTCAGAGCAACCAGTCCATTATATTACATTTCTAACAGAACAAAGCAAACAAACAGAAAGATACAAAACTTGTGAGTTTGGTAGTTGGTTAAATGTCCTTTGACCAGTATCTGGCCACTTGGAGTGCCTCCGGTGGACCAAATGGTAAAAGATCTGGAAACCATGAATTCCTCTGAGAATTGGCTTAGGGAGCTTGGTATATTTAGCTTGAAGAAGAGAAGTTTATGAGAGGACATGATAACTATGTTTAAATATTTGAAAGGATGTCATGTTGAGAAGGTCACAAGCTTGCTTCCTGCTGCTCTGGAGACTAGGGCACAGAGGAATGGATTCCAGCTCCAGGAGGAGAGATTCCACATAAACAATAGAAAAAACTTCCTGATGGAAGAGCTGTTAGTCAGTGAAATACGTTGTCTTGGAGTGTGATGGAGTCTCCTTCTCAAAAGGTTTTAAAATAGAGTTTGGATTTTCATTTGTTGAGATTTCCATCTGTCAGGATGGCGCATTCCTACATGGCAGAAGACGGTTGGATTGGATGATCCTAGTGATTCAGTTACTCAAGAATATGTCACATTTAAAGCAGAGCTGCATTTCCTCTGGTGGAAATTACTCATTTCAGTCCTGATCACTAGTATGCATAGTTTCTGTTCCCATAGTAAATTAAGGAATATGTCCCCTGTGACTATGGTGGTCTTACTGTATTGATTGTGTGTTATAGCAAGACACTGAAGCGAATGTTCACAAAAAGCAGAATAGATGTATATGGGCAGCCACGTGCAGTACACGTGCATGCACCATGCACCATGTGCATGAATGCACAATGACAAAATGTGCACTTGGCTTGGTTCCTAAATCTTGAACCACATGCTGCTATTTTACACCAGACAGCAATATCCAGTTTGCTTCAGTATGAAAACGTATGCATACATAAGGCACAAATGAGATCTATCAAAAAGTTCTCTTCAAGAAACCTTTTATAGTTTAGAAGACCACGTGTGGAAGTACATCCCAATTGATGGTGCCTGATATTTTGACCAGGATCCATGTGGAAGATGTCATTAATATGAGCAAAGTCCAGTTTACAAAGCCTGGATTGCTGTCCTCTGTTTTCTTTGATTGCTTAGAGCTTGTTCCTTCCCACCCCGGAGCCATCTGCACTTGGCTGGGGAAGGTAGATTTGATGTCTTCCCCACTCTATACTTTGCAACCTGCTATGGAAATCCTTCAGAGGGAGGGAAAGGGGGGCATATACTGTAACTATATTAGCTTGTAAAGTAAACATGGAGAAATGGGCTACTGGTCATAAACAAGCTGTTTGCAATTTGTCATTCGCCGTATATGTGTTGGATCTTATTCAGAAGAGCAAGATGCGGTGGTTTGTTTTCATACTGGCATGCACCGTTGCCAGGGACTTGTTTCATTCCTGAACATAAATAAACCTAGTAATATACATTGTATGCCATTCTGCTCACTCAATCTTCGGTAATAGAGCTTGAAAAGCATTATGGTATGCCTATATAGCCGAATGGTAGCTTTCATGCCACTCTGCGTAATGAAGAGCGGGTTGCAAGGAATGCAAAGGAATGACTCCACCTTCACAGAAAGAGAAGCGCTTCACACATGCATGGTTTCCACTGGATTACATTGATCATGCAATAGTAACATTTCTTGTCTGAATACTTGCCTCAGTATTGCCAACTTCGTTGAGCTGAGTTTGCATGGATAACAAATTGGACTCTATTTTATTTTATTTACAGCATTCGTAGCATGCCTTTCTCAGCCTTACGGCTGGTTCTGCTCCAGATTATGGTTCTGCTCCAGGTTATTTGAAGACCTCTTCCATACTAACCTGTTTTGAGATCTTCTGGGGAAGTTCTTCTCATTGTACTCTCACATGTACATCTGATGGGAACATAAAGAAGGTTTTCTTCATGGCTGCCCTGTACCTTTGGAATTTCCCATTCAAAAGAGGTCAGACTGGGACATTCCTCACTATACTCAGAACTTAAATGAACTTTGGGGAAAATAGGTCTTGTATAAAATACTGGATTTTATTTAATGTTCTCAAATGGTGTTCTGTTTTAACTGGTTTTATGTTTTGATAGTTTAATTACTTTGTCACTTTTACATGCTGTGAATTTTTAGTGATGCCTTCAACTAAAATCACAATTATAAATTCATAAGCTAAAGTTTATTTATTTATTTATTTGTTGTATCAGGGCAACCAGTCAATTATATTACATTTCTAACAGAACAAAGCAAACAAAGACAAAATACAAAATTTGTGAGTTTGGTAGTTGATTAAATGTCCTTTGACCAGTATCTGGCCACTTGGAGTGCTTCTGGTGTTGCTGCAAGAAGGTCCTCCATTGTGCATGTGGCAGGGCTCAGGTTGCATTGCAGCAGGTGGGCAGTGGTTTGCTCTTCTCCACACTCGCATGTCGAGGATTCCACTTTGTAGCCCCATTTCTGAAGGTTGGCTCTGCATCTCGTGGTGCCAGAGCGCAGTCTGTTCAGTGCCTTCCAAGCTAAAGTTAAGCATTTGTAAGTGGTCTGTACTCCTGATCCCTGTGTGTTGTATAGGCAATGTATAGAGACCATAAAACTTCTCTTAACTTGGCTTATAAGGAAGAAGGTGCTGCAAACAACAGATATCCGTTTTCCTGTCCCTCCTCTCATAGAATCATAGAATCATAGAATCAAAGAGTTGGAAGAGACCTCATGGGCCATCCAGTCCAACCCCCTGCCAAGAAGCAGGAATATTGCATTCAAATCACCCCTGACAGATGGCCATCCAGCCTCTGTTTAAAAGCTTCCAAAGAAGGAGCGTCCACCACACTCTGGGGCAGAGAGTTCCACTGCTGAACGGCTCTCACAGTCAGGAAGTTCTTCCTCATGTTCAGATGGAATCTCCTCTCTTGTAGTTTGAAGCCATTGTTCCGCGTCCTAGTCTCCAGGGAAGCAGGAAACAAGCTTGCTCCCTCCTCTCTGTGGCTTCCTCTCACATATTTATACATGGCTATCATATCTCCTCTCAGCCTTCTCTTCTTCAGGCTAAACATGCCCAGTTCCCTAAGCCGCTCCTCATGGGGCTTGTTCTCCAGACCCTTGATCATTTTAGTCGCCCTCCTCTGGACACATTCCAGCTTGTCAATATCTCTCTTGAATTGTGGTGCCCAGAATTGGACACAATATTCCAGATGTGGTCTAACCAAAGCAGAATAGAAGGGTAGCATTACTTCCTTAGATCTAGACACTATGCTCCTATTGATGCAGGCCAAAATCCCATTGGCTTTTTTTGCCACCACATCACATTGTTGGCTCATGTTTAACTTGTTGTCCACGAGGACTCCAAGATCTTTTTCACACGTACTGCTCTCGAGCCAGGCACTGTCCCCCATTCTGTATCTTTGCATTTCATTTTTTCTGCCAAGTGGAGTATCTTGCATTTGTCACTGTTGAACTTCATTTTGTTAGTTTTGGCCCATCTCTCTAATCTGTCAAGATCGTTTTGAATTCTGCTCCTGTCCTCTGGACTATTGGCTATCCCTCCCAATTTGGTGTCGTCTCCAAACTTGATGATCATGCCTTCTAGCCCTTCATCTAAGTCATTAATAAAGATGTTGAACAGGACCGGGCCCAGGACGGAACCCTGCGGCACTCCACTTGTCACTTCTTTCCAAGATGAAGAGGAAGCATTAGTGAGCACTCTCTGTGTTCGTCCACTTAACCAATTACAGATCCACCTCACCGTAGTTTTGCCTAGCCCACATTGGACTAGTTTCCTTGCCAGAAGGTCATGGGGGACCTTGTCGAAGGCCTTACTGTAATCCAGGTACGCTACATCCACGGCATTCCCCGCATCTACCCAGCTTGTAGCTCTATCGAAGAAAGAGATCAGATTAGTCTGGCATGACTTGTTTTTGATAAATCCATGTTGACTATTAGCGATGTCTGCATTTGTTTCTAAGTGTTTGCAGACCACTTCCTTAACAATCTTTTCCAGAATCTTGCCTGGTATCGACGTGAGGCTGACCGGACGGTAGTTGTTTGGGTCATCCTTTTTTCCCTTCTTGAAGATTGGGACCACATTGGCCCTCCTCCAATCTGCTGGAACTTCTCCCGTTCTCCAAAAACTCTCAAAGATGGTTGCCAATGGTTCCGAAATGACTTCCGCTAGTTCCTTCAATACTCTGGGGTGTAGTTGATCTGGCCCTGGGGACTTGAACTCATTAAGAGCGGCCAGGTATTCCTGGACGACTTCTTTCCCAATTTGGGGTTGGATGTCCTCCAATCCCTCATCCACTCCATCTTGCTGAGGTTGAAGACTCTCTTTTTGTGAGAAGACCGAGGCGAAGAAGGCATTAAGTAGTTCTGCCTTTTCCCTATCCCCTGTCAGCATTGCCCCATCTTCTCCTCGAAGAGGTCCTATCGCCTCCTTGTTTTTCCTTTTTCTACTGACATAAGAATAGAATCTCTCCTGTCCTCCTCTCCTCATCCATTTTCTTTTGACTCTTCCACTTTTTCCTCCGCCTGTTCCTCTTCCTCTCCCTTCTGCTACTCCTCCACACTTTCTGGTCCTGCTTCACCTCCTTCTCCAACATTAAAAACCTCCTACCCATTTCCTTTCCCTCATCCTGTGTATGTGTTTAAGATACTTGTTAACATGGGATACATTGTTAAGTCATCATGGAGTCCTTAAGGCAAACCTATCACACCATTTATTTATTTCTTGGTAAGGTTTATTCAGTGAGAGTTTGACTCTGCCTTCCAATGAAGTTGAGAACATGAGACTTGCCAGAGGTCACCTAGTGAGTTTCCATGGCTGAATGAGAATCTGAACCTTTGTCTTCAGAGTTGTAGTCCAATAGACAAATCACTACACCATACTGGCTTTTTAAAAGATGCATAGGGTGGTAAGATGCCACTACTCCAAAACTGAAATGCTTCATGCATTCTCGATCGCTCTCTGTGGGCCCTTCCACACAGCTCTATATCCCAGAATATCAAGGCAGAAAATCCCACAATATCCTCTTTGAACTGGGTTATCTGAGTCCACACTCAGATAATGTGGGATTTTCTGCCTTGATATTCTGAAACATAGGGCTGTGTGGAAGAGTCCTAACTTGCTTTTCCCACCATAATTCTAGGAGCCCCCAGTGGCGCAGTGGGTTAAACCCCTGTGCCAACAGGACTGAAGACCGACAGGTCGCAGGTTTGAATCCCTCTATCAGCTCCAGCTCCTCATGCGGGGACATGAGAGAAGCCTCCCACAAGGATGATAAAAACATCAAATCATCTGGGCATCCCCTGGGCAACGTCCTTGCAGACGGCCAATTCTCTCACACCAGAAGCAACTTGTAGTTTCTCAAGTCGTTCCTGACATGACAAAAAACAAACAAACATAATTCTGCAACAAGTAATTCAGGCTGAGTTCAATCAATCTCTGATCATCTATCAATTCCCCTTCTGTTTATTTTCCTTTGTCCCTTGTAGGGATTATGACATGACACTGAGGGCCCTTCCACAAAGCCATATAACCAAGAATATTAAGGCAGAAAATCCCACAATATCTGCTTTGAACTGGGTTATCTGAGTCCACACTGTCATAGATTCTAGTTCAAAGCTGATAATGTGGGATTTTTATTCAGCTGTGTGGAAGGTGCCGGAGCCATCTATAACCCCATATGTTTCACCTTAGTTGCACCATGAGTTTGGAATCAAAAGTTAAAAAAAATACAACTAAAATTCACAACATACAAAAAGTTAAAAATGTAATTAAACTAATACATTCAAAACCAGTTGAAAACATAACCTTTAAAAAGGAAACAACACATAGACAATGGAACACATTATGCAAAATCCTTTCTCTCCATGCAATCTGTCTTCAAAGGCCTTCCAAACTGAAAAAAAGAAAAATATAATTTCCAAGAAAGGATAGGGAATGGAATGTGTCCATACCCATCCAGGAGTCAAGTTCTAGAACCAAGAATCATAGAATCATAGAATCAAAGAGTTGTAAGAGACCTCATGGGCCATCCAGTCCAACCCCTTGCCAAGAAGCAGGAATATTGCATTCAAAGCACCCCTGACAGATGGCCATCCAGCCTCTGTTTAAAAGCCTCCAAAGAGGGAGCCTCCACCACACTCCGGGGCAGAGAGTTCCACTGCTGAACGGCTCTCACAGTCAGGAAGTTCTTCCTCATGTTCAGATGGAATCTCCTCTCTTGTAGTTTGAAGCCATTTTTCCATGTCCTAGTCTCCAAGGAAGCAGAAAACAAGCTTGCTCCCTCCTCCCTGTGGCTTCCTCTGACATATTTATACATATACAAGAGCAGACATTGAGAAGGTCCTCTCCTATATTACCATGTTGTACATGTGATGGTTGTTGGACAGAAAGAAGTGCCTCCTCAGGAGATCTCTCACGCAGGTGCATATAGGAGAATACTGTCCTTCGGATAAACTGAACCCAAACGATACAGAGCTTTATAGATTATGCAAACCAGCAAGCAGTGGAGCGCTTGCAATAAGGAAATTGTGTGTTCCCTAAAACATTTAACAATCTGGCTGAAGCCTTTCAGTGTAGACCGACAGATGAAAATAGCATACGCAATGCACCAAGTTTGAAGCCGCAGAATTTGGAGCCTGGAGGTCCCATGCACGTCTGTTAATTCCGTGCCGCCTTCATATATTTTGGACCACACCATAGATTCCCACAGGAGGGATACAAACCTTCAGAAGCCAAGGTTTATGACTCTTAGATTTTATGTGCCTTCCCCATGAGGTTAATATAGGTGCAACAATGGCTTGAAAGTTGTTTTGCAGTGGTGTGCAATTAAAGATCTGGCAGGTATGTAATTTAGTGGGGCATTAATTGGCTAGAGATGGAGCATAAATGAGAAACACAGTGCGTGAGGGTGCAAGTCTTGGTGAGTTTACTTCAGGAAGGGCACATTGCTAAAACCATCAAAACAATTCATCCGTGAACACTACTCAACTCTTATTCACCAGGATTGCCATTTTTTCTTAAATAATCTGTTGACTGAGACAAGGTGTTATATAAATATAAATCAACAGAGAGCTGTTTCAGTCCCATAGAGACACAGTGAAAAATACAAAGCTTGGAGAAATTGCATGTTTCAACCACAAATCATGGAATACCCAACCAGCAGGGCCACTGACTATGTTCCCTGGAGGATTCTGGGAATTGTAGTTTGAAAGGGTAATCTTTCCAAGTTCTGGACAAGGCATAGAAGATTTCAAGTGCATTTAGAGAATGATTTGCACTAGAATTCATTTCAGGTCCTGCAAGAGAAAATCTGGATACGACTCACTGTGTGAATGAACTGCCTGGTTCTAGCTAAGCTTCTCCCTAAAGAAATTGCTAATGGCAACTGAGCATTCACATCAAAGGTGTGGCTAATCTGTTCTGAAGGAGCTATCCAAGGTTTTGAACATGACAGGAATCAGCAGCTTGATTACATTGTATTCTGTGAGGGAAAAGTCCTTGACAGATCCATGGCATGGCTGTCATGGAAGTGACTCACCATCACTGGGTAGTGGGCTCGAGCCATTATCTTCATGCAAAATGTCATCAAATCATCATGGGGATAAAAGGATAAATGGGGGCACAGGGTAAAAAGTGTCAGTGAAACAAAGGTGTATTTCCATAGATATTCATACATTTAATGGGTCCAAATGAACACCACATGGGATATGAAACCTGAGTCAAGGTGCACATTTAGAACCAAAGTTTCATCCACATTGGTGTATGGCTGAGTTCTGGTATTGTGATATAGTTGGTGTGCAGAGAGAGAATTTCAAGCATTTAAGGGGGCTAATGTGTAATCAGATTTCTTGGGTTGAAACAGCTTCTGGGAAAGTTTGATCAAACTCGAAAGATGCCCTTCCTCCTTCGGTTTCCTCCATCCCTCCCTCCTATGGGACCAATATATGCAGTGGGGTTATTATTGTTGATGTTTTCAAGGATGATGATGATGATGATGATGATGATGATGATGATGATGATAATCCTTTATTTATATCCTGCTACCATCTTCCAGGGGTACTTGGGGCAGCTCATAAAACACTCAAGGTGTGACATGCAAAATACAACAAGTGCAAAACAAAACATATGAGTAGACAATAAACTATCAACACATCATAAATTCACAGTATTCTCTGATAAAAACAATAAAATGCAGCAATTACTATAGATAAAACAGCAGTATTTGATCTCAGAAGTATAAAGTGCTAATAAATAATTTAAAGGTTCTTATATATATTATTAGAGAACATGTCTTTAATTGTGTGTGGAAGGTTTGGAGGGGCTTGCTTGATCTCCTTCGAGAGGGCATTCCAAAGCCGGGGGCCACCACCAAGAAGGTCCTCTCTCTTGTCCCCACCACCCACACTTCAGATGGAGGTGGGACAGAGAGGAGAGCGTCCTTGGTAGACCTTAAAGCCCATGCTGGTTCATAGAAAGAAATGTGGTCCTGAAGACAGGTCGGACCCGAAGCATTGTTGTTGTTCCACTTTTCTTCCAAGATTGGGACTCAAAGTGGCTCACAACTTTAAAGTAAAGCGTTGTTGTTTTTGTTGTTGTTGCTATTATTATTAAAGTTTATTCATACCCCACTTTTTCTCTCCACAAGGAGACTCAAAGCAGCTACAAAGAGACTCAAAGTCTCCAATTTTAATTTAAAAACCTGCTTTAAAAGTAAGCTAAAACAATACAGCACCCTTAGCATGTTTATGCTTTAAAAGTCTGTCTGAATTAAAAAGGCTTTAGCTTGCCACCAGAAGAACAACAACAGGAAGAGGCCCATTTTGGGCTCTCTGGGAAAACAGACCCAAGAGTCAAGGTGCAGCCATCAAGAAGACCTCACAACCTCTGAGGATGTCTGCCATAGATGCAGGTGAAACATAAGGAGAAAATGCTCCTGGAACATGACCATACAGCCTGAAAAACTTATAGCAACTTAGTGATTCCAGCCATGAAAGCCTTCGACAACACATATCTTCTATAGTGTCCCCATCAACCATGCCTTTAAAGGTGTTGGGATTAGGAGTAGATCTTCATCTCAGAGCGCAGACAAGTTCATACTAAAAGGTGTGATCTGCCAAATAGCCTGGACCTGAGCCATACAGGGCTTTATAAGTTCATAACCAGCAATTGGTATTTAAAGTGATTATGAATTCACTAGGATCATCCGTAGGATTATCAAGAGCTTTATTCTATCATGACTGTAATTTAACCTCAATATTAGCACATACTAAAACTTGAGTGTCTGCAAAGCATGAGGATGTGCCATATATCCAATATGTCATTCTCCATTGGCTAGGATCAGGAAAGTGAGAGGAAGTTGTATGGGGCCCCTGAAGCCCATTTTTGCTAAAGTCCAAAGGGAGTTTCCTTATTATTATTATTATTATTATTATTATTATTATTATTATTATTATTATTTTACTGTCCCAAAAGCACGGTATGTCACAGAAAACGAGATCTATATGCTGGATTTCATATCAAACAATCACTTCCTAAGTGTCTAGGACTGTGTGATGTATCTTGGCATGGCACCCAGTGCACCAATGACCACTGGGACCACCTGTACTGGTTGGTGCCAGAGCCTTTGCAGTTTGATTTTGAGGTCTTGATAGCGGCTGAGTTTTTCCTGTTGTTTTTCCTCAATGTGACTGTCACCTGGAATGGTGACATCAATAATCCAAACATTTTTCTTTTCCGCAATCGTGATGTCTGGTGTATTGTGTTCCAAAACTTTGTCAGTCTGGATTCGAAAGTCCCACAGTATTTTTGCATGTTCATTTTCCATAACTTTTGTGGGTTTATGGTCCCACCAATTCTTTACTGTTGGCAGGTGGTACTTGTGACATAAGTTCCAGTGAATCATCTGGGTCACAGAATTGTGTCTTTGTTTGTAGTCCGTCTGTGCAATTTTCTTGCAACAATTATTATTATTATTATTATTATTATTATTATTATTGGGTTGTTGTAGGTTTTTTCGGGCTATATGGCCATGGTCTAGAGGCATTCTCTCCTGACGTTTCACCTGCATCTATGGCAAGCATCCTCAGAGGTAGTAGTGAGGTCTGTTGGAACTAGGAAAAAGGTTTGCTCTTGGCACTGCCAGGCCATCAAATGCTAATCAAGGTGGTCAGTTGAAATATTCACACCTAGCTCCAGCAGACAAGAGTCCTTTGTTCCACCCTGGTCATTCCACAGATATATAAACCCTTTTTTCCTAGTTCCAACAGACCTCACTACCTCTGAGGATGCTTGCCATAGAAGCAGGTGAAACGTCAGGAGAAAATGCCTCTAGACCATGGCCATATAGCCCAAAAAAACCTACAACAACCCAGTGATTCCAATCATGAAAGTCTTCGACAATGCATTACTATTATTATCATTATTATTATTATTATTATTATTATTATTATTATTTATTAAAATGGGATGTTACTTGTGTGATTTTCTTTCACCACAAAATAATGTCAAGCTATGAAAATAATCCATAAAGATGGCCATTTGCCTTCTCCCCAAAATGCTTTGTCTTTGCTGAGGAAAAAAATATTTCAATTAGAAAGTCTTCTAATTGACCTTCAAAATGTTAAATTGCTGATATGGAACACAGAATTCGATTCAAAAGCTCCTAAAGAAATCACACTGAAACATCAGCATCCGTACACAATGAAAAGTAAGCAACATCTGAATTGATTAAATTATCGTATTTGCAAAACAACTCTGTGTGGTATGATATTTTTCAAATTCAACACCTAAGAATACATTAAAAACAGTTGTGATATTGAAAAAGCATTTCCATCATGTTGTAATTAATTATGATTTAAAATTTAGTAAATGCTGAGGATTCAACAAGCCTATCTACTTAGGACTGATGATGGGATTCAGGCTTTTATCACATTTTTGTGTGTGAAGCCAAGTCTGTGCAAACGCATAACAAGCATGGGAGAGAAGGATAGTTGTTTGCAAAGAAGTAAATCTTCCTATCAATACAATTCTACATTTGCTAGTACATTTAATAAGCTTTCACTTATCTTCTGTTCTGATATTCCGTCATTTCAGTTTAGTTGAAGAATCCCCCGGTGGTGCAATGGGTTAAACACTTGTGCTGGCACGACTGCTGACCAACAGGTCAGCGGTTCAAATCTGAGGAGAGTGAATAGAGCTTCCTCTGTCAGCTCCAGCTCCCCATGTGGGGACATGAGAGAAGCCTCCCACAAGGATGGTAAAATATCAAACATACGGATGTCCCTTGGGCAACATCCTTGCAGATGGTCAATTCTCTCACACCAGAAGCGACTTGCAATTTCTCAACTTGCTCCTGACACACAAAAAAAGTTCAGTGGTTCTCAACCTGAGGTCCCCAGATGTTTTTGGCCTTCAACTCCCAGAAATCCTAACAGCTGGTAAACTGGCTGGGATTTCTGGGAGTTGCAGGCCAAAAACATCTGGGGACCCCAGGTTGAGAACCACTGGTTAGTTGAACATTGGCTGATCAAAATACAAATTCCTTTGGTTTTGGTCTACCTCCTTGATATGGGATCACAGATCACCTCTACGCTGACCACGAATCCCTTGACTGATCTGAACTACAGATTAGTTTGGTTTGATTCCCAGCTGCTGTGGAGGGAGGAGGTAGTCTTGACCATCTGTCCAAACTTGATTTGATGCCAATAGATGGAAACTCTTACTGTTCCCCTTCCATTCTCACATAAGTCAGCAAGTGCTTGAAGGAACATCAGCCAGGGCACCTGAGTAGTGCAGAACACTCAGGTCTTGTAGCCTCAGAGCTGTTGTGGCTTCCTTGATTATCAAATTGGAATGTGGTCTTTCTGTCTTTCTGACTCTCTATTTTCCTGCTTCCTTCTATCTTAAAATCATCCCTCCCCACAATCCTCCTATCATTTCATCACTATGGTGAACATCACTCCAGATGATGAAGGATGGACACTGGCCATGCCGTGCCTACTTGCAGCTGCAACAATGAGAATGGGGCAGGAGGGCAAGGTGAGTGCCATACCATGTCCCCAGGCCACACAAACCCAGAGAATATGAGATGGCAATGTAAACACTGGTGAGCAGCTTCATTTCAGAACTCATTCAACTGCTTACAAAGGCTCAAAGTTGTGGTTTGCTCTGGATTAATGGAGAAAATTTGCAGCAGCACATGAGTTTTGCTAACACGATTCAAGACTGCATAAAGTCAAATCAGCTGTATGTGTCATGGAGCTCTTTCAGGATACCTTTTCAGTGTAGTTATGCCTCTAGCCTTTAAAAAATTGTTCTTATTTTCATCAAGTTGACTTCAATTCATGGGAACCCTATGAGTGGAAGGTCTCCAAGATGTCCATTTGTCATTTGTCCTGCTCAAGTCTTTCAGATGCAGGAATGTGGCATCTTTGATTGAAACATATACTTACGGTACAGTTTTCTTTCATTACTACAACCTTCCAATTTGTCAAGAATCATTATCTTTTCCAACGAGACTAATTGTCTTTTGATATGTCTAAAGCATAACATTTTTGTGACTCCATGGTACCTGCAGAACTCCCCATTTCCACTGAGTTCCTTTCCTCCTTTCAGATTACTTTTTCCCCTGTCCAGATTTCACTATCATGTGTAGAATTTGTATATTCTAACATGGATAAATCAGATTTTTGGCATTTAATGCTATCTCCTCCTTTTTTAAAACAAACAAACAAACAAAAATAAAATATCTATATTGCATTCAAGCTTTGGACTGGCTGGTTTTCAGCTCGGCCGGTTTGAAAAGAATTCTGTAGAGTATGTTAATTTTTGTGGAACTTCAGCCACCTCATAACTCTTGGAGATTAATAACAATCTCCAAAGTATCTGTCTTCCTGTGATGCTTTCATTTGTGCAGTAATAAAGCTCCCCTTTCTTGCTTAATAAAAACAATGAGGAAACAAATGAATGTGCAAACAGTGGAACTTTTGAGGAATTAATTCCATGGCACGGAGGAAAGTTTTTTATCATGCTGTAAGCACCCGAAAGGTGAACATTACTCTTCCCTTGAGCGGCTCGGCATGCATGCGTTATCTCCAGACTGCTCCAGATTTCACTGTTCATGGCGAGATGCTCTCGAGAAGACAAGCGCCTCCGGGGACATGGACGAAGGCTTTTTGGCAACCCAATGGCAACAAGGGAGAGAGCAGGAGATGGGCCAAGTAACATTTGAGCAGACGTGCAATCTGGTTGTAGCTGAATATTAAAAGCTGAGCTCACTAAGAGCTAAGGATGTGGAGAATATTCTCGCTTTTCCTCAGCCTTGAGGAGACAGAGTTTCTAGACAAGTCAACACTCTCCATTGAACAAAATGTCAATCGTTATGAGATATTTCACATTTGGTAAATTCTTTCTGAGAAAATTTTGCAAAGGGGACTTTGCATTAAAAATGAGCAAAATACCTTTTTTTGGTACAGAGCCCACTTTGCAAAACTTTATCCAAAAAAACCCCCAAAAAACAAAACCCCAAAAAAACAAAAACCCCAAAATGTGAAAAATCATAGCAAAAGCTTGTGTATGTGCAAGTCACAACTCATGGAATTATGGCTTTAATTCATCCTCTTGTTAGTTAGTCACAAATAGAGTAGGCCAGTGGTTCCCAACTTTTTTTTTTACCAGGGATCACTTGACCAGGGACCACTTAGACAAGGAACCACTTTGACTAGGGACCACTCTCCAACATTTGTACCAAAAGGGATACAAATCAGTTTTTGGACAACTTTAGATTGGTTATTTGGGATGCTGATTCAAAAATAAATTGCATTGGTTAGACCACATCAACTCAAGTTTCTGATGCAGAATATATGTCAACCAGTAGTCACCATCTGCTTGCCCACAGAAAACTATATTTAAGAATCTAGAGCTGATGTGGTCTATCCAATGCATTTTTCTGAATCAGCATCCCAAATAACCCCAGGAACAGGCCTAAAAATGAAGATACCAAGACACTCCTGCTTCCAGGTGCCACATGGAATGTCTCCATTCAAGGGGAAGGAGCGAAGGAGAAGCACCAGTTAGGAAGCTTGTTGTTGCCCCTTTTGTGGGTAGTCAGCCTCTCCCCTCCTGACACCTCCATTCCATTGGCACTAAAAGAGGGAACAATGGAAAGAGGGCCTTTTCAGAGGCTGTCCCCAAACTCCCTCCATGAAGAGACCTTTCACAGGCAAGTGAAAACCTACCTATCCCACACAGCATTCATGGAATGATGAGAGGCAGGCTGTTGGGAATGGTGTGATTGGGATTTTAGGAGGAGTGTGAAATTTTAATGCATTTTAATATTGCAATGGTTTTAATGACACAAATTGTTTATTTGTTATTTATTTATTAATTCTATTCATATCTGCCATTCTCTACCCTAAAGGGAACTCTAGGTGGTTTTCATGTCACAACTATTTGATGCCTTTGGACAACAGACAATTACATACATTTAAGTTAAAAATTAAAAATTAGAGTTAAAATGCACATTAAAACATATAACATTATAATCACTATTAAAATCAAATATAAAAGATTGAGGCTTTATTTGGTGGAATAAAATTCCCTCAAGGCAGAACACCACTTGTGATTGGAATGAAGCTTCTGTGTTTTAAAAGCCCAAAACAAAAGCTGCACTAAGCTGGAACTTTCTTCTGGCCAAAAAACCTTTTGAAAACCCTCTGGCCACCACCAAACTTAAAATGACTGATAAGCCCTTGGCTTACTGGAAGTATCTTAGGCAAGAGTGTGTTGGATTAGCCCTCAGGCTTGTGTTCTCTGGTAACACTAAAAGATTGTACTTTAAAATCTATGCTGCCATCATTAGTCTCCTGTTTGCTGCAGGAAACTGCTTTGAAAACTTTACCCACAGAGGCACATGTGAGGCAGATGTTGTGAACAACAAAACAATGATGTTTATTTAAGAGAACTGGAACAATTCAGGTATAAAGCTTAGCTGTTTCAAAGTATTGACTTAAAAAGTGTGTGGTTACTTTAAGCAGTTCAGACTTAGTTACACAGGAACACTTCTCTCTCCCTCCACTGAATACTGACAAGATTGCTTCTCTGAAAGTAATTCTAAACACCAGCACAGATAGTCCTATCCTGGATCTATCTCTTCACTCCTCCACCAGCTATGTCTCTAATAGCTGTAAAAATCCCCCCCACTAGCTGTCTCTGCTAGCCAGCTGACCAGTTTCAGGCCTCTCTCACTAACCCTTGACCATTCCTAACTCCCAGCTCCTTCTTCTTTGACTCCCCCAGTCAATCTCCCTGACAGGGTTTTAAAACCTTCCCTTAAAGTCATTTTTTTCCTTTTGCCAAGTTAGATTCCACCCACTCACACTCAGCCAATTACAATCTTACCTCATTTCCCTCCAAATCTGCCCTTTCTAAACATACCTCTTCAGGAAATGAGTAACTAACATGGATTCCCCTGGCACCCTTTCCAAAATGGCTGCCGAACTTCCTGGGTCTACTTTTCTAGGCTTTTCCTAGCCTAACAGGTAGGGAATTCACTACATCATGCCATCCACAATCTTAATCTAGAGCTTTTCCAAGCATCATTGCACATATTTCATAGTTATTACTGCACTGTAGTTAATCTCCAAAGGCTCGGCCCCAGAGCCAGGTTTTCACTTTCCTTCTGAAGGCCAGGATCAAGGGAGCTGCTCTAATATCACTGGGGAGGGAGAGGTGCCACCACTGAGAAGGCCCTGTCTTGTCTCTCATTCCCACCAGACGTGCCTGTGAAGGTGGCAGGATTGATCTTAATCTCCTAGGTGATTCATAGGAGGAGATTCATAGGAGTTCCTCGATTCTGGAACTCACTCCCTAAGGACATCAGGCAGGCCCCTACCCTGGCAGTTTTCAGGAGGAGCTTGAAGATGTGGTTGTTCCAGTGTGCCTTCCCGGATTAACGATCCCATAGCACTTTATCCCTCTAAGCACTTTACATTTTTTAGGTCTGCTCGTATGTCTTTTCACAAACGCTACTATCACCTTTTCGTCCATTTACATTTGGCCTTCCCACAGTTTTTTATTGCATGTTGTCTTATTGATAATGTTATATGTTTACTGTTTATGTTTTTATTTTAATTATTTGTATTGTTGTTTGGCCTTGTGACTTACCAAAAGTATTTCTGTCTTTTCTGGATTCAATTTCAATTTCTTTGCTCCCATCGAGGCTGACACAGCTGCCTATTATTATTATTATTATTATTATTATTATTATTATTATTATTATCTTTATTTATACCCCGCAAAATCTCCCGAAGGACTCAATGCGGCTTACAATGGCCAAGGCCACCAACAAACAACAACATACAAATATACAGTAAGACTCATAAGCAAATAATTAAACATCAAGCAAAAACAATAAAACACTAAAACAATGACATCATGACGCATTTAAAACCTAAAGGTCAGGCCAAATGTAATGGACAGAATTTAAATGTGCTGAACTTGACAGGAGGTATGTAGAGGTTTTTTGGAGGGAGGTGCAATGTGCAGACAATCCTGGTCTCTAACAAAGTGCATTTGGGACATGATGCCAGGAGTTTCCTAATATGGAAAGGCACACTCGAACAGCCAGGTCTTCAGGCTCTTCCTAAAGATCGCCAATGTTGGGGCCTGTCTGATGTCCTTGGGGAGAGAGTTCCAGAGTCGGGGGGCCACCACAGAGAAGGTCCTAACCCTAACCCTGTCCCTCGTCCCCACCAAACGCGCTTGCAACGCAGGTGGGATCATGAGCAGGGCCTCTCCAGATGACCGAAGGGAATGCGTGGGTTCGTATATGGAGATGCAGTCACGCAGGTAGGCGGGTCCCAAACCTTTTAGGGCTTTGTAGGTGAGCACCTGCACCTTGAATTGGGACCGGAAGATGAACGGCAGCCAATGGAGCTCCTTAAACAGGAGGGTTGACCTCTCTCTGTAAGGAGCGCCAGTTAACAGCACGGCCACCGACTGTTGAACCAGTTGGAATTTCCGAGCTGTTTTCAAGGGCAGCCCCACGTAGAGCGCATTACAGTAGTCCAATCTAGAGGTGACTAAGGCATGGACTACTCCAGCCAGATCAGCCTTTATGAGGTACGGTCGCAGTTGGTGCACGAGTCTCAATTGTGCAAAGCACTGGTTCAGGTCCTGAACAGCCTCCTTTGTAGCAGGTAGAATTGTTTTTTATGTTTATATTTATATTTAGTGCAATTATGTTGTTTTAATTTACATTGCTTTATATTTATGTTCACAGACTCAAGTCTCCATACCAGAAGAAATTTGAGATAAAAATATATGACATGAATAAATGCCCCTGACAGGTTGGCCACCCCAAGCTATGCTGCTTCGTTCATTTCAACACTCGCCTGTTCCCGTTGATCTGTAATGTGCGCAACTCTGCCTCATTTCCGACATGTTGAACCTCTAATGATGTATCTGTTTGGGTCGATGGGGCATGCGTGTTAATGGGAAGGCAATTTGGAGCTCAGCATACTGCGGGGGGAAGTCCCATCTTCATAGAGTCTTCCTGGAACGGCCTCTTTACTTAACTAACAGGCGAGGGAACATCATGTCCGTGGCAACATTACAATTGTGTGTTTCCTGGTTCGACTCAGTTTGTCAGACCTGACTCTAACCTTCACTTAATAAAAATGTGTTCTAGCCACAGGCTGCGAGTACTTCTGAGACATCCTGACTAGCAAAGTCAGGGACCTTTGTAATGTAATAAAAGCGAGGGAGGGAGGCAGGAAATATCGGAATAAATTGTTCACCCCTGTGATCTTTTCCTGCCTTTCCACAATTATAATCCATATATATATGTATGTATATATATCCCCTCTAAGAAAATGAGGCGCCTGTTTCATTAAATCACTGTTTCCTTAATCAAGGAGCCTTTAAAAACATTCTTAAATAAAATACTACTTAAAAACGGGTGCTTTTTATACCGAGTGGGAGAGAGATAGTGCCAGAATATACAGTATATCAGGCTGAATTAGCTTTCCATGGCACAAGATGTAAACAAATCTATTTAATTAGAACACCTTGTTCATGTCGCATCCCAAGTTATTTTTCATTAGGAGGGGGAAAAATGCTTATTGGGAAATTTCAGACAGCATTACGCAAACTATCTAACAGTTAGGCAGGGTTTTAATTGCTCTCATTTCTGCCTGTTTATTATTATGGATGCTCTATGCCATCTCTCTAACCCGACATCCTCCATGTGTATTGGACTATGACACCTATCATCCTGAGACCATCTTGGAGAATGTCTTTTGTGATCAACCAAGGAAGCAAATAAGCCCTTCCTTTGACCAAATATGGTTGTCAAGACTGCCCAGTCTCACCAGTGGTTGGAATCTCATTAGGATCTACAATATGTCCCCCTACATTAGTGGTTGCATCATTCTCAAACATAGAGGGTGAGTATTCAGTTCAAAGTTGTGATAGCAATGAGTGCAGTTGTGTGTGGAGTGTGTATGGTTAGACATGGCTGTGCAATAATATGTAATGAACTTTTAAGTATCACAATATTACAATCACCATGTGGCTCAATTGCAGCATTAACTCTGGGACCGTACAGTTGAACTCCATTGGGTCTCGCCCATAATATTTTTCAACATTTCATAGTGGGAAGATGTGAACACAATGATGGACAGGGTATAGGGATTTTAGTTTGACGATCCCCACCGCTATCACCAATTGCGAGGAGGTGCTTGTGTGTTGCTGAGGTTGGCAACGGCAGGCCCTAATAATGGAGGTATTTTACCTCAGGCACTTTTTAATCTCACCACTGCCACCAATTGTACAGATGTGGATGTTATGGAGGGAATTTACCTCAGGCCTCAATTGTGTAGAAGAGTATACAGGGTTAGTCAAAATGAATAGGCCAATAAGAAAATTAATTTTAGACGAATGTATGTTTATTGTAACCAAACTACAGCTACGTAGCGACAGATAAACTATCAAAGTTTTGTCTCACCTTCAGAGATGTTCGATATGGGCGCCCCGTGTGACACGGCAGATGTCCAAGCGATAGTCCAGTTCATTCCACATCCGTTGCAGCACATCCGACGTAATGGCATCGAATGCAGCAACGTCTGGGAAGGTGTTCGTTGAGGTCCTAACCCTAACCCTAACCCTAACCCTAACCCTATCCCTATCCCTAACCCTAACCCTATCCCTAACCCTAACCCTATCCCTAACCCTAACCCTATCCCTATCCCTAACCCTATCCCTAACCCTAACCCTAACCCTAACCCTATCCCTATCCCTAACCCTAACCCTAACCCTAACCCTAACCCTATCCCTAACCCTAACCCTATCCCTATCCCTAACCCTAACCCTAACCCTAACCCTAACCCTAACCCTTGAAATTCTCGCTGGACCGTAATTACTGACATTGTTTTAGCAAATGTCATCACACAAAACGCCTTCTCTTTGCTTGATTCCGCCATTTTGAAAACAGCGATCCCTAGCGACGCCTAGCGGCATTAACGTACATGTGTGTTGCTCAAAAAAAACTTTGATAGTTTATCTGTCGCTACGTAGCTGTGGTTTGGTTACAGTAAACATACATTCGTCTAAAATTAATTTTCTTATTGGCCTATTCATTTTGACTAATCCTGTATTATGGAGGAGGCCAATTATTATTTGTAAGTTAAAATAACTGCCACCAACGTGAGGTATTTGAGGTACTACCGATGAGATCTGGCTCTACTGACACAGATTAGTTGAGATGAGACGGTTTTCAACAAAAGATAACAAGTTTATTGTGTACAAAGCTTATGGTTGCAGGCTGTTAAATAACTTATGGAACTTTGAACATCACGTGGTTTATAATACAGTCCACTCTTCCAGATAACACAGCTTGTGGCTAACTTTCACTGAGGTGAAGCTCTCTAGTGAACAATGTTTCACTACTATAAATGGCCTTTCAATTTGATCTTCCCTCGATCAAATCTCTGATCTCCAGCCCTTCCCTAACTAGGGATCTTAACTAGGTTTCCTTTATTTTTCTTTGACTAAAGAATCTGGCCAGATTTCTTTCTTCAGCCCTCCTAGACTGAAAAACACCAGCCGCTCACACACAAGCCTCTCTCTCAGGCCTTTCCAAGCCTCTCTCTGCTGTTTTTTTTAAAATGCACATAACTTTTCCTGCTTAGCTCCGCCCACTTCTCCCTCTCATGAGCTAGCCAGCCTTGTCTCCTTGGCAACGCTCACTGTGGATTCAAACCAGATGACTCCAGTTTTAGCTACTGTTACAAACACAAATACATACTCTAACAGTTAAACACAAACATAATAACAATGACTTCTGCACACATAGAATCATAGAATCATAAAATCAAAGAGTTGGAAGAGACCTCATGGGCCATCCAGTCCAACCCCCCACCAAGAAGCAGGAATATTGCACTCAAATCACCCCTGACAGATGGCCATCCAGCCTTTGTTTAAAAGCTTCCAAAGAAGGAGCCTCCACCACACTCCGGGGCAGAGAGTTCCACTGCTGAACGGCTCTCACAGTCAGGAAGTTCTTCCTCATGTTCAGATGGAATCTCTTTTCTTTGCTGTTGTCTAGAACTTGAAATATTTATATTAATGCATCTTCCCATACAAAGTATTTATTTTTTGCACACTTTTAGTGGTTTGAGTGTTTGGAAGTTCTTCCTAATGTTCAGGTGGAATCTCTACAGGAAAGGAGATTACACCTGAACATGAGGAAGAACTTCCGAACTGTGAGAATAGTTCAGTAGTGGAACTCTCTGCCCCAGACTGTGGTGGAGGCTCCTTTTTTGGAGGTTTATTAATTTATTAATTTATTTAGAGTATTTATATTCTGCCTTTCTCACCCTGCAGGGGACTTAGGGCGAATTACAATGTACATATACATGGCAAACATTCAATGCCATAGAGACACAACATAGATAGGCAGACACACAGAGGCCATTTAACATTCCAGCTTCATGAGGGTATTCTGACCACCAGGGGAGCTGTTGCTTCACCATCCATTTGTGACACTGATGGAGCATTTCCTCATTCTTTGCATGCTTGCTGGAGATTTTTATGGCGTCATAAATTAGTTCAATTAGACCCTCCACATAAGCGGTACCTACATTTCCAACTTGACATATGCAACTGTCTTTCAGGCTGCAAAGATTGACAGTGAGCTACACAATGGTCAGAAGCTCATTCTGACCTGGGTTGGCTTCGAACTCATGACTTTTCGATCAGTAGTGATCTAATGCAGCTGACTCCCAGCCAGCTGCGCCACAGTCCCAGTGCCAAATTGCCTTCCCATCATTTTTAAACAGAGGCTGGATGGCCATTTGTTGGAGGTGCTTTGAATGTGATTTTCCTGCTTCTTGGCGGAATGGGTTTGGAGTGGATGGCTCATGAGGTTTCTTCCAACTCTTTGATTCTATGACTACTGTGCTGGAGATCAAGGTTCAGTTTGCTTCTCAGCCATGGAAACTGTGTGTTCTTGAGCACATCAGACTCTCTCAGCTTCAGAGGAAGGCAAACTCCATTTGAATAAACACAATTTAGTTTGTGTATTCTGGAATATGTGGCTTGAATCTTATTGCATGATCAATTACAACAGTGTTTCTCAACCTTCCTAATACCACGACCCCTTAATACAGTTCCTTATGTTGTGGTGACCCCCCCCCCCCAAAAAAAAAAACATGAAATCATTTTTGTTGCTACTTCATAACTGTAATTTTGCTACTGTTATCAATTGTAAAGTAAATTTCTGGTGTATTTTCATTGACTGGACCAAATTTGACACAAATACATGATACACCCGAGTTTGGATATTAGTGGGGTTGGGGGGGGGGTTGATTTTGACATTTGGGAGTTGTAGTTGCTGAGATTTATAGTTCACCTACAATCAAAGAGCATTTTGAACTCCACCAACAATGGAATTGAACCAAACTTGGCAATTCCAAGACTTCCAGAATTCCCATGACCAATAGAAAATACTGGAAGGGTTTGGTAAGCATTGACCTTGAGTTTTGGAGTTGAAGTTCACCTACGTTCAGGGAACACTGTGGACTCAAACAATGATGGATCAGGACCAAACATGGCACAAATACTCAATATGCCCAAATATGAATACTGGTGGAGTTTGGGAGGAAATGAACCTTGACATTTGGGAGTTGTACTTGCTGGGATTTATAGTTCACCTACAATCAAAGAGCATTCTGAACCCCACTAACAATAGAATTGGGACAAACTTCCCACACAGAAACCCCACGACCAACAGAAAATACTGTGTTTTCTGATGGTCTTTGGCGACCCCTCTCACACCCCCTTGTGACCCCTCCAGGGGCCCCGACCCCCAGGTTGAGAAACACTGCATTACAAGGTGATTCATCGTAAGCACTAGATTAAATTAGTCTAGTTGAGACCAACCAGGGGATTCAGGTTGATGGCTGGCTCTACACTGTAAAATTAATGCAGATTGACACCACTTTAAGTCATAGAATCATAGAGTCATTGAGTTGGAAGAGACCCGTGGACCATCCAGTCCAACTCCTTGCCAAGAAGCAGGAAAATCACATTCAAAGCACCCTCGACAGATGTCCCCTGATTCTATGTTATGGAATCAGAGAAGTTATAATTTAGCTTTCCTTTTGAGAGAGAGTGCTAAAGATGTCATAAAACTACAACTCCCATGAATCCATAGCATGGAGTCACAGCAATTCCAAAGCTGCCAAACTGCATTAATTCTACAGTGGACATGCACTATGTGTCCAAATCTCTAACTTGTTATCCAAACTGAAATTTAAGATAAAAGGGTATGTATTCTCCCCTATGAACCATCTAGGTTGTTAAGATCATCTGGAAGGGCCCTGCTCTTGGTCCCACCGGCCTCTCAGGTGCGTCTGGTGGGGACGATGGACAGGGCCTTCTCGGTGGTGGCCCCTCGACTCTGAAACTCTCTCCCACTGGAGATCAGAGCTGCCCCCTCCATTCTTTCATTCAGAAAACGGGCGAAAACCTGGCTAAGGGGTTTGGCTTTTGACGAGTGAATCAATATTTCTGTGATCGGATAGATGACGAATGATGGACAACGAATACACTATGACGACTGACCATTGTTATTATGTGATTGCATTATGCTGTTATAACGTTTTAATTGAATATGTTATATGATGTTTTTAATGATTGTTTTGTGATTTTATTGTTGGAAACCGGCCCGAGTCCCCTGACAGAGAGGAGTAGACCGGTATACAAAATTGCTAAACAAACAAACAAATAAATAATAGTGCAGGCATCTTTCACTTTCTGCTCATACAAGGAATGAGAATTTTTCATACCAAACTTGCTCAATCAACAAGGGGTGATAGAATTAGATAAAAAGTAAATCTAACGGCGGTGTTTCCTTTTTGTTTGTTTCCTTGGTTAAATAGAAGTGTGTTCGGAAGGTGGGCATAAAACCACCGCGTTGTAAAAAGAAAAATGTTTCCGTCAACTCTTCCTTAATTCTTTGAGGCACGGTGGGTCTATTTTGTCTAATGCAATATGACTGTCATACACCAACTGGAAATTTAACCTTGGTCACAAGTTATGATGTACATTACAATACACTCTTATTATGTTACTCTGTATTGTTGCTGTTACTTTAATCTATCGCTAAACCCCAAACAGTATGTCTGTGTCGATGAAATCCATCTGTCAAAACCTCGGTGGGGACATTAGCATGCAAATGTTTCCCTGCCTTTTTTTTTCTTTGCGGGGGGAGGGAAAAAATTTAATATACTGTCCTAATATCCAAGCCAGAGGGGGAAAATGTTTATGAAAAAGTAACTCTGTTCCCCCCTCTCCTTCCCTGGGAGGAGGAGAGGATAAAGAAGTGGGGAGGGAGGGAGGGAAGCAGGTTGCAAAGGAACCAGATCAGTCTCTTTACCCTCAGCTACAGAATCTTTTAAAGCTAATGATGCAGTTTCTAATAAAAAATAAAATAATATACATGAGAGACTTTTCCTGCAAACATTCTACAAAACATAGAGGACATTAATATTGGTGTAGCTATCTTTTCTATATTGCAGTCATATTTCAATAAGGATTCTTTCAGAGCAGCTGCTATCTTGGATTATTTCTTATTAGATTGTAGCAAAATATGCAGATTCCACCTCTACCCTCCTCCCCTTTTGATTATTTATCGCAAGGTTTTTAAAACCTGAACCCTACGAACAAAAGTGTGGGGAGGAAGGGTTGAGAAGGGAGAGAAAGAAGAAATCTGCTTTTCAGTCTACAGAAAATGGCAAGTCCTTTCTGCATTTCTAAAGCCACAAATGTGAGTCTCCTTAGCAGGGAAGTGTGGATGAAGCTAGGTATTAAGCTTCATAAGGCAGTTGTTATCTTTGCCCAGGCAAAAGTCACATCTCCACTGAAAAAATGCAGATGACATTCAACAACAACAACAACAACAAACTACTACTACTACTACTACTACTTTATTTTTATACCCCACCTCCATCTCTCCTAAGAGACTCGGGTTGGCTTACAAAGGCACAAGTCCAGGGAGCACAAAATAGCATCAAAACAAAACCAAATAAAAACATATCACAATAAAACAACTTTACTACTCTTTTCCACCAAATTCCAAGGAAGATCTTGGAGTCCTCGTGGACAAGTTAAACATGAGCCAACAATGTGATGTGGCGGCAAAAAAAGCCAATGGGATTTTGGCCTGCATCAATAGGAGCCTAGTGTCTAGATCTAGGGAAGTAATGCTACCCCTCTATTCTGCTTTGGTTAGACCACACCTGGAATATTGTGTCCAATTCTGGGCACCACAATTCAAGAGAGATATTGACAAGCTGGAATGTGTCCAGAGGAGGGCAACTAAAATGATCAAGGGTCTGGAGAACAAGCCCTATGAGGAGCGGCTTAAGGAGCTGGGCATGTTTAGCCTGAAGACGAGAAGGCTGAGAGGAGATATGATAGCCATGTATAAATATGTGAGAAGAAGCGACAGGGAGGAGGGAGCAAGCTTGTGTTCTGCTTCCTTGGAGACTAGGACGTGGAACAATGGCTTCAAACTACAAGAGAGGAGATCCCATCTGAACATGAGGAAGAACTTCCTGACTGTGAGAGCCGTTCAGTAGTGGAACTCTCTGCCCCGGAGTGTGGTGGAGGATCCTTCTTTGGAAGCTTTTAAACAGAGGCTGGATGGCCATCTGTCAGGGGTGATTTGAATGCAATATTCCTGCTTCTTGGCAGGGGGTTGGACTGGATGGCCCATGAGGTCTCTTCCAACTCTTTGATTCTATGATTCTATGAACAACAAAAAAAATTATTTTTATACCCCATCTCCCCTAAGAGACTCGGGTCGGCTTACAAAGGCACAAGTCCAGGGAGCACAAAATAGCATCAAAACCAAACCAAATAAAAACATATCACAATAAAACAACTCTACTACTCTTTTCCACCAAATTCCAAGGAAGCCTCTTGGGTCCTGAACCAGTGTCTGGCCACTGTGATGGGCCAGATGAGGGCTAACAAGCTGAAACTTAATCCTGACAAGACAGATGTCTTCCAGGTCAATCGCTCAGCCAATAAGGGTGTGGGGTGGCAACCTGTGTTCAATGGGGTTCCACTTCCCCTGAGGACACAGGTCCATAGTCTGGTGGTCTTTCTGGACTCAGCGCTGACACTTGATGTTCAGGTGTCGGCAGTGGCTGGGAAGCCTTGTGTGCCAGCTGTGACCGTACCTTGAAAAGTCTGACTTGACCATAGTGGTCTATGCCTTAGTTACATCCAGGTTGGATTACTGTAATGCACTCTACATGGGCAGGGCCGGCCCTAGGTAATTTTCAATGGTAAGCAAACATTATTTTGGCGCCCCCTCCCCCCAACCAATCACTGAAAAATAAAACGTAGAAGGTAGAGGTGAATAAAAGAGTTACCTTACAAACCAGAAATTTACTTACAACATTATGTTTATATAGTTACATTACACAAATTAACTTTTTTAAGAATGCAAATATTTTACTAAACTTAGCAACAATTTTAAGTTTTTGTTGTTATTTTTGGTCTACAAGTACTACACAAAGGTTTCCTGGTCATGCTGTCTCTTCAGAGAAGATTTTTCAGACTAGGGGTTTGCTAATAACAGAGAACTCAATCCCATGCTTGTTGGGTCTGTCAATCAGATTTGTTTTGGAGAACGCAGCCCCAGGAGAATAGACACCTCCTTTTGAAGAAAGTGAACTCTTGTCCTTCAAAAGTGCCATGCCAGCCTGGACCATTACAATGGGTGTGGCAACATAGCCAGCCTCTGGCCCCTTCACTTTAGTGGATACTTTGACATCCAGTTTTCCTTAACACAAATAAACTTGAACACTTTTAAAATTAAAAAGAGATTTTTCTGGCTTTCAATTTTGAAAACTCGTGTACTATTATATCTGTTTCCATTTCATCCAACAAGCCATTTTCAATGGCCAAGGTTGCTAGTCCACTCAAGCGCTCTTGACTCAAAGTTGATCTTAACAAGTAATAGTTTTCTAAGATCTACAGAGACACTCGCTGGAACACCTCAGCAAGCGAGAGTCCAAAAGTGGCAGGCTCAAACCCAGCACCTCAGCCCATGGCTGATACCAGATGAGAGACTCCCCCCTGGGCACACAGAGGACTGGGCGACTTGGAAATGGAAAGGAATCACACAGGATCATATTTTTGCAGTCCATTAAGTGTGTTGATGACAAATCAGATAAGGGAATACTGGGGAAATTAATATAAAGCAGTGTGTATAAAGGGACATTACATTTGGTAATCTAATGCAGGCTTTAAAAGGTTTTAAAGATCAAGTCAGGGTCTGCTGCAGTTTTTAGTTTTGGATATGTTTTTTATGGATTTTAACTGAATTTTTAAAATACCAATGATATTTAATTCCATTTTAATGTTTGCATATTTGTGGATTTTAGACTGTACTGAAATGTTTTTAATCTAAGCCAATTTGAGTCTTCTTGGGGAGAGAAAAAGCAGGGTATAAATAAACATACTAATGTGTTGTGGAAGGCTTTCATGGCCAGAATCACTGAGTTGCTGTGAGTTTTCTGGGCTGTATGGCCATGTTCCAGAAGCATTCTCTCCTGACATTTTCCCCACATCTATGGCAGGCAACCTCAGAGGAACAAAATCTGGCTACCAGTACCCTCTAAAATAACCCTCTAAAATCAGAACAATAAATAAAGAGCAACACTAAAAAAGGGGGGAATTCCTGACATGAAGCAATCAGGGCCAGTTAACCGCTCCCAACAAAGGATTCCTGGGCAGCAACTAGCTCAGCTTCGAAGCTGCAAGGCCATTAAATACTCATCAAGATGACCAATTGCAACATTCACACTTACCTCAAGCAGACATGAGTTCTTTTTCCCACCCTGGACATTCCACAGATATACAAACCCCACTTGCCTAGTTACAAACAGACCTCACAGCCTCTTGAGGATGCCTGCCATAGATGTGGGTGAAACATCAGGTGAGAATGCTTCACCAAGCACCAAAGAGCATTCTGAACTCCACCAATAATAGAACTGAACCAAACTTGGCATACAGGACTTCCATGACTAACAGAAAATACTGGAGAGGGGGTTGGGAAAAATAGACCCTGACATTTGGGAATTGCAGTTTACCAAGCACCAAAGAACATGCTGAGCTCCACCAACAATAGAATTGAACCAAACTTGGCATACAGGACTTCCATGACTAACAGAAAATACTGGAGAGGGGGTTGGGAAAAATAGACCCTGACATTTGGGAATTGCAGTTTACCAAGCACCAAAGAACATTCTGAGCTCCACCAACAACAGAATTGAACCAAACTTGGCATACAGGACTTCCATGACTAACAGAAAATACTGGAGAGGGGGTTGGGAAAAATAGACCCTGACATTTGGG
Source organism: Anolis sagrei ordinatus (assembly GCF_025583915.1). NCBI lineage: Eukaryota > Metazoa > Chordata > Lepidosauria > Squamata > Anolidae > Anolis > Anolis sagrei. Next base: position 8,040,755 of record NW_026845477.1, on the reverse strand, counting down.
AATTGCAATTTACCAAGCACCAAAGAACATTCTGAGCTCCACCAACATTAGAATTGAACCAAACTTGGCATACAGGACTTCCATGACTAACAGAAAATACTGGAGAGGGGGTTGGGAAAAATAGACCCTGACATTTGGGAATTGCAGTTTACCAAGCACCAAAGACATTCTGAGCTCCACCAACAATAGAACTGAACCAAACTTGGCATACAGGACTTCCATGACTAACAGAAAATACTGGAGAGGGGGTTGGGAAAAATAGACCCTGACATTTGGGAATTGCAGTTTACCAAGCACCAAAGACATTCTGAGCTCCACCAACAATAGAATTGAACCAAACTTGGCATACAGGACTTCCATGACTAACAGAAAATACTGGAGAGGGGGTTGGGAAAAATATACCCTGACATTTGGGAATTGCAGTTTACCAAGCACCAAAGAACATTCTGAGCTCCACCAACAATAGAATTGAACCAAACTTGGCATACAGGACTTCCATGACTAACAGAAAATACTGGAGAGGGGGTTGGGAAAAATAGACCCTGACATTTGGGAATTGCACTTTACCAAGCACCAAAGAACATTCTGAGCTCCACCAACAATAGAATTGAACCAAACTTGGCATACAGGACTTCCATGACTAACAGAAAATACTGGAGAGGGGGTTGGGAAAAATAGACCCTGACATTTGGGAATTGCAGTTTACCAAGCACCAAAGAACATTCTGAGCTCCACCAACAATAGAACTGAACCAAACTTGGCATACAGGACTTCCATGACTAACAGAAAATACTGGAGAGGGGGTTGGGAAAAATAGACCCTGACATTTGGGAATTGCAGTTTACCAAGCACCAAAGGACATTCTGAGCTCCACCAACAATAGAATTGAACCAAACTTGGCATACAGGACTTCCATGACTAACAGAACATACTGGAGAGGGGGTTGGGAAAAATAGACCCTGACATTTGGGAATTGCAGTTTACCAAGCACCAAAGAACATTCTGAGCTCCACCAACAATAGAATTGAACCAAACTTGGCATACAGGACTTCCATGACTAACAGAAAATACTGGAGAGGGGGTTGGGAAAAATAGACCCTGACATTTGGGAATTGCAGTTTACCAAGCACCAAAGAACATTCTGAGCTCCACCAACAATAGAATTGAACCAAACTTGGCATATAGGACTTCCATTACCAAATACTAGAGAGGTTTGGGGGAGGCATGTACAAAAGATGACATTTGCAGTACCTTTTGAGGAGGCCTCCTTGCTGCCCTGAGAGGGGTCCAGGCTCAGCTGCAGGGAAGGGAAAGCGAAAGCGAAAGAGCCTGGCTGGCTGCCTCCTGGCAGCACGTGGAGGGAGGACTTCCCTCTCGTAGTGGGCGGGCCTGCGCTTCTCCATTAGAAGGCTGTTGAGGGCGCATGGGGCCTCCAGGAGGAGGCGTGGCCTAAGGACAAAACAGCGCCCCCTGGCAAAAAAAGTATTCCGCGACCGCTTACTTCGAGTAATGGACGGGCCGGCCCTGTACATGGGGCTGCTCTGAAGATGGCCCGGAAACCCCAGTTAGTGCAAAGGTTGGCAGCCTGCTTGTTAAATGAAGCAAATTACAGGGAGTGGTCACCCTCCCCCCCCCCGTTCAAATAGCTCCACTGGTTGCCAATAAGTTTACAGTCCCAATTCAAGGTACCGTTATTATCTATAAAGCCCTAAACAGTTTGAGACCTGCCTATTTCCACAACTGCATCTTTCCTTATCAACATGCACGATCTCTAAGGTCTTCTGGGGAGGCTCTTCTCTCGTTCCCGCCCCAGTCACAAGCATGGTTGGTGGGGACGAGAGAGAGGGCCTTCTTGGTTGTGGCCCCCTTGCTCTGGAACTCCCTCCCCAGGAAGTTTAGGCTAGCACCCACCCTATCTTCCACAAGATGTGCTAGAGTATCCCCCAGATAATCTTGGCCCCAACCAGGACCAAAAATCTCATCCTCACACTTTACTACTGTTCTATACCCAAAGTTATAATGCTCCATCTTATATTGCCCTCTATCCCTAATGTTGCCATTTGACTTATACAATTTACCCTCGGGGTACAAAAATAAAGTATTATTATTATTATTATTATTATTATTATTAAAAATAAAGATTTTTGTCTTGAATCTCCAAAGAAGGAGATTCCTACTTAGGGGGCCAGCATTTGATGCAAGTGGATGGTCTCTCTGTGGACTTTCTTCTGGAGTGTTGATGGTTCCTTTGAAGGACCTTTAGTAAGGTTGCCAAAGCAAGATCTACTGGATCTTAATAGACCACAAACCAAACATGAAGCAACAGTGTGATGCAGTGGCTAAAAAAGTCATTGCAATTATTCGCTGCATTATCAGGAATAAAATTTCCAAATTGGGGAAAATGATAGAGTCACTCTTTGGTGCTTAAGCCCAACCTCACTAGAATAATAGAATCATAGAATCAAAGAGTTGGAAGAGACCTCATGGGCCATCCAGTCCAACCCCCTGCCAAGAAGCAGGAATATTGCATTCAAATCACCCCTGACAGATGGCCATCCAGCCTCTGTTTAAAAGCTTCCAAAGAAGGAGCCTCCACCACACTCCGGGGCAGAGAGTTCCACTGCTGAACGGCAGTGAACTAGGAATATTCCTGAACTAGGAATATTGTATCCAGTTCTGGGCACCAGAATTTAAGAAGGGTATTGACAAGTTTGATCATTCTTCAGATGTAATAATTTTAAAGTTGGGTAGGTACATTAGAAGGCATTTCTTGATGGTAGGAGTTTTGACGAACCAATTTCCTAGTGCAGAATTGGGAATCTCCTTATCTGGATTTCTTCAAAACAGAAACTAGAAGACAACTACCTGTTGATCATACTCTGGCTGCATCTCTGGAATCAAGAGGGAGATTGAATGGTCCCCAAATCTCAACAGGAAATGACTCAGGGAATGCATAAATTAAGTTTGGAGAAGATCAAAAGTTGACATGATAGGTATCTTAATAAGCTGAAAGGAGGCCATGCAGAAGAGGAAACAAACTTATTTTCTGCTGCTCTAGAGTCTAGAACATGAACAAATGGATTAAACTGACAAGGAAAGATATTCCACTTAAAATTAGGAAGAATTTATTTACTGTAAGAGCTTAGAAATAGACTTCTTGGGAATCATAGAATCATAGAATCAAAGAGTTGGAATAGACCTCATGGGCCATCCAGTCCAACCCCATTCTGCCAAGAAGCAGGAATGTTCCATTCAAATCACCTCTGACAGATGGCCATCCAGCCTCTGTTTAAAAGCTTCCATAGATGGAGCCTCCACCACACTCTGGGGCAGAGAGTTCCACTGCTGAACAGCTCTCACAGTCAGGAAGTTCTTCCTCATGTTCAGATTGAATCTCCTTTCTTGTAGTTTGAGGCCATTGTTCCTTGTCCTAATCTCCATGGAAGCAGTAAACAAGCTTGCTCCCTTGACTAGATTCTCTTTATTTGTAGGTTTTTAAACAGAAGTTGCATGGTTATCTCCTGAGATATGTTAAGTTGTATATTCCTGCATGGCAGAGGTTGCACTAGATTGTTTTTGAGATATCTACAAACTCTATAATTATATATTGCTCAATCAGGAGAAGACAGTGGACCAAATCAGACTTCCATTGCTCACCGTTGCACTATTTTTTTTTAAAAAATTGTTGCCTAAATGCAGATTATATAATATTGATAACACTAGCCAAAATGCATTTTGATGCCTCAAATGTTAGACTTGTGTCTGCATATATTTGACCTGCTGATTCTAAAAATGACAGCAGTTCTAGTTTCTGAGATACAGAACATTTGCCATATTTGCTCCCCCATAAGAAATCATGTCATCCATACCAAAGAAACTAGAGCTTGTGTGGTCTATCCAATGCAATTTTCTGAATCAGCACCCCAAATAATTCTACAATCCAAGACACTAGGACCTCATTAGACAGGCATGGGGAAAGAAGAAGGAAACGTCCTTCTCTCTATTCCCTACCATCTTTCCCTGTTTTCCAAGATGACCTCCTATCCCATATGGTTTCCCAAACATAGACAACAATACAAATATATATTAACCACTACCTTGCAAAAGTCTTAGGAGAACATTGTGTTGAGCGGTGATCTATTTTTAAAGAAGGTGAGAAATTAATGACAACTGACAAAAGACCACAGAAAGAAATGAAAGCAAGAACTTACAAATATATATATACAACCATTGCTGTCCCAGTACTGAAATGGAAACGTGAGACTTAGCAGAAAAGGATTCACAATTTAACTAATAACTTATGGTTAATACAATTTTTCATCCTTTTGTAGCATTTCTCCATTTTGAGTCATGAAGTATTGATGCTGATTAAGGCAATTAGCTCTTATATTTGAGCTACAGTTTGTTATCATTGTAGGGTAGTCAAAGCGGGTGCTGTGGCTTGGTAGCATCATGATCATCATCACCACCATCATCACCATCACCACCACCACCATCACCACCACCACCACCACTATCATCTCATAGAATCATTGAATTGGTAAAGATCACAAGGGCCATCTGATACAAACCCATTCTGCTATGTAAGAACATACAATCAAAGTGCAGTATCATGTCATCACCAAGTAGCCTGCATGGATGGCCCCCTGGTTTCTAGGACTGCATAATTGTAACTACCGTATATACTCAAGTATAAGCCGACCTGAATATAAGCCGAGGCACCTAATTTTACCACAAAAAACTGGGGAAATGGATTGACACGAATATAAGCTGAGAGTGGGAAATGAAGCAGCTACTGGTAAATTTCAAAATAAAAAAAGGATACCAATAAAATTACATTAATTGAGGCATCAGTTGGTTAAATGTTTTTGGATATTTACTAGGCCTGGGTAACAACGGAAAAATTTGTTTCTAAACTCGTTTCGTTTTCAGGGAGTCCATTGCGTTTCGTTTTTTAAAAGAATTCCGAATTTTTCTTTTAAAAAAATTCGTTATTTACGAAATTTCGTAAATTTCGAATTGATTCGTTCATGGCGGACGCGACTGCGCAATACACTAAAAAGACCTCCAAATGGGACACGGGGAACTTCTGAAGCTTCCCTCTCCCTCTGTTGTTGACTGTTGGTGTGATAACTTATTTTTTTATCACTGATAAAACAAACAACAACTATAAAACTTGCACCAGACATACGGAAATAATAACGAAACAATTTCGAAACGATTTCGAAACGATTTCAAAACGATTTCGAACCAATTACGAAACAATTACGAAATAAATTGAAAAATTCGTTTCGATTTTTAGTTGCTCCTGCATGGCTCAATATCGGATCGTAAGCTGATTTAAAAACGAATCAATAACGAATTACGAAATTAACGAACGAAACCGCCCAGCCCTAATATTTACATAAAAGTGTAATTCAACATAAGACTGTCCAACTCTGATTCAACCATTATTCTTCAATGTAAATATGCTTACGTATCCTTCCAATAATAATAAATAGAGTAAAATAATAATAATAATAATAATAATAATAATAGAGTAAAATAATAAATGTAATAATAATACTAATAGAGTAAAATAATAAATGTAACAATAACAATAACAGAGTAAAATAATAAATATAACAATAACAATAATAAATAGAGTAAAATAATAAATGTAATAACAACAATAATAAAGTAAAACAACAAAAATAATAACAACAACAACAAAGTAAAACAATAAAAAACCTTGACTCGAGTATAAGCTGAGAGAGACTTTTCCGGCCTAAAAAAAGGACTGAAAAACTAGGCTTATACTCGAGTACATACAGTAGTTTAATTCGATTTTTTAAAGCAATGTGACCCAGTTTGGGTCTCAATCTGGAAGGGAAGAGGAGGAGGAGGTGGCTGTAATGTTACAATAAAAGACTACATTGGTTGCTAACATTGTACACTCATTTGTTTAAAGGGTGCCAATGTATTGTAGGTCTGGACAACCATTAGTACAAACAAGCATCCACATTCAGTGGAGCTATTGCAACAAGAGAGCTGTTTGGCTTCTTGCAAGAGCTCATGTTAACAAGCATGCCAGAGTTGTGTGCCTTCATTATATAAAGCCAGGTTTCCCCCCTCTTCTTTCAAATACCTCCTGGTAAAACAATAGCTAGGTACCTTCCTTCCTAAACCTAGACTGCCTACTATCGACAGCACTTCACTGGTGCCTTTCTGGCCGGATTGTATATGACAGACCACATTAGAGTTCTAGTTTAGATTGATGACATGCCAAAGAGAGATTCCCCATGAAATATGCTCTCAAACTCCACTGCTCTCTTCTCCTACGGGCGCCTGGTGAACGCTTGCAATTGCAAGCAACCGGAAACAAAAGCCTACAGGCAAATCTGGACAAAAGCTTAACTCAGCTGTATGTTATTAAAAAAGCAAAAAATCTTGGGTTTCTCCTCAATGCACTCCCTAAATCTCTCGCAACAGGTATTTTGAATGCCCAAACACTCTAGTGCTGCCATGAGGATGAAATATGTATACAATACCTTTAGATTGCTAAGCTATCCATAACTCTTTTTGATTTCAACGGAAGCTGTGTGCATGTAATTACATACAATGCTGCAGATTGGTCACTCAGTGGAGTCATGGAAGCTGTCAGTCTTAAAACCACTTCAGTGAGGGCTGAGGGCTTCCACATTGGACTAGTGGTGAACCCATTCCAAGTGCAGTACAAAATTAAAAGACATCTGCACTGACAAATAAATCCTGGGCAGTCCCATTCATCTTCAAGGGCATGTGATGGCAATGGATTGCAGTCCACATAGTCCAGCAAGGCTGAGACAACATTGGCCCTCCTGGACTGTAACTTACCTTCTGTGTCACCATCATCATCTGACTAAAGAGCTCTGTTTGAACTCCTGGCCATTGAGGGTGCCCCATTCCAACATAAGCAGGCAAAATCTTGTGACCAGGAGGGAGGGAGGTGATACCACAGACGCACTTATTCCAGATCGTGCAGAAACCTCGTTAGATGTCAGCATGGGAGATCACACGGAGCTCTGCAGTTGGCTGGTAGCAGTGTTGGCATGGATAAAATCCATCCTATTTTTCTTGTACTGATGAATGCATGTAAAGGGTGTTTCCAGACTTATGGTGTATGGTACTCTGGAATTTTAAGCAAGCTGCAAAGCATCCCCAGACTTTGCTTAAAGCAGGAAAAAGTCATATTAACCCACTCTAACTCATGATACACAATAGAAGTGAAGGAGCATTGTGAAGACAGCCAAGAGCCAGCTCAAGGTGACCCCATGTTTTCGTGCCACTATAACCTCACCCTTAGAAGACAGCACAGAAAGCACTGCTTGGGTTTCTAGAGATAGGAGCACTTCCCTCCAGGAGTTATTTTTAATGGAGGAACCAATTCACACCTAGAGATTTGTTGGCAGACTTCCATCCGAGTGTAACCAGAGATAACCCTGCTTGGCTTCCAAGATCAGATGAGACATGGTGCCATAATAATTATAATAATACTAATAACATTTATTATTATTTTATTATTATTTGCTTCTCCTTGTGGCTTGAGGTTTGGTACAACAGAGTTAAAACAAAGAGATAAAACACAAGACTATTAAAATACATATAACAGGATACACATAGCTAACATGTAGGGCTGGGTAACCACGGAAAAATTTGTTTCTAAACTCGATTCGTTTCCAGGGGGCGCTAGCATTTCCAAATTCTAAATACTTCCGAAATTTTGAGATTTCAAAATTTCGTTATTTATGAAATTTCATTAATTTCGAATCGATTCGTTAATGGCGGACGCGATTGCGCAATATGCTAAAAAAAACCTCCAAATGGGACAGGGGGAACTTCTGAAGTGTCCCTCTCCCTCTGTTGTTGACTGTTGGTGTGATAAAACAAACAACAACTATAAAACTTGCACCAGACATACGGAAATAAGTACGAAACAATTTCGAAACAATTTTGAACCAATTACGAAACAATTACGAAACAATACGAAATGAATTGGAAAAATTGTTTCAATTTTTAATTACTCCTCATACTATTCCTGCATGGCTCAAAATCGGATCGTAAGCTAATTTAAATATGAATTAATAACTAATTACGAAATTAACGAACGAAACCGCCCAGCCCTACTAACATGCAGGTTAAAATTTACTGGTGTAATGCAGGTTACAATTCACAAGTTAAAATTGACTGAGTAGGCCTGCCAAAGAGCTACATCTCTAGTTGAGTTTTGAATTCTGGCAGCTGATTTAGCTGTCAAAGCTTTTCTGGCAGGTAATTCCACAGGCTTGGAGCAGACAATGAAAAAGTCTCTAGGTGAAGGTTGCCAGTCAAGTTTTATCCACCCCCTGACTGTCCTATCTACCTGGGCTGACATTTGGAGAGACAGATCCAGGAGCACTCCCAAGCTGGAAACAGTCTTTCAAGAAGAATGTGACTCTGTCAAGAACTGGTTGTCACACTTCCATCCCTAGGTTAGGACCCTTAATGGCAAGCATCTCAGTCTTATCTGGATTCAGTTTCAATTTGTTTTTCTTCATTCAGTCCATTACCTTCTCCAGGCATTCATTCAGAGGAGAACTGCTATCCTTAAGTGATGTTGTTTTTGAAGGCATGGAGAAATATGAGAGGTATGACTAGAACCACTGCAATTCAGTGTCTCCAATTCCCAGCCCCTCAAGCTGTTCCAGAAGCAGACCATGATCCATGGCATTGAAAGCCACTGAGAGGTTTGGAAACACCAACAGCAACACACTCCGCCTATCAGTGTTGAGATGAAGTTCATCCACTAAGGCAACCATAGCAATCTTAACTCCATATCCTGCTCTGAAGAGGGTATTAAATGGGTCAAGGAAGTGTGTTTCATCCAAGACTGCCTGGAATTGGGGGGCAACCATCTTCTCTTTGTATTGTTGAAGTCGTTCATGGCTGGAATCACTAGGTTCTTGTGGGTTTTTTCGGGCTATAGGGCCATGTTCTAGAGGTATTTCTCCTGACATTTCGCCTGCATCTATGGCAAGCATCCTCAGAGGTAGTGAGGTCTGTTGAAATTAGGACAATGGGTTTATATATCTGTGGAATGGCTGGGGTGGGGCAAAGAGCTCTTCTCTGCTGGAGCTAGGTGTGAATGTTTCAACTGACCACCTTCATTAGCATTTGAAGGCCTGGCTGAGCCTGGGAAATCCTCTGTTGAGAGGTGTTAAGATGTGCCTGGTTGTTTCCTCTCTGCTGCTTTGCTGTTGTAATTTTAGAGTTTTTTAATACTGGTAGCCAGATTTTGTTCATTTTCATGGTTTCCTCCTTTCTGTTGAAATTGTCCACATGCTTGTGGATTTCAATGGCTTCTCTGTGTAGTCTGACATGGTGGTTGTTGGTGTGGTCCAGCATTTCTGTGTTCTCATCTTCTCTTTTTTTTCTTACAAAGTTTTTTATTTCATTTTCACACTTTTGTACCATAAGAGTGTGGTGGAAGGCCAAGGAAAGTATAATAAGTTGACTATAGACTTAAGTCATGTAGGGTTTTAGGTATCATAACCAGAATTTTCAATTGTGCCCAGAAATGGACTAACAGTAGCTTGTGAAACTGTTTCAACGTGGGAATTCTGTGCACCCTACAACCAGCTTTGTTCCCCAGTCTAGTCACAGCATTTTCTACCTGTGGAATTTTTCAGCAGTTTCCATGTCCTTCTTTTTAAAAAATGAAGTTCAAAATTCTTTCTGAAGTAAAGAAAGTGAAGAATGATCACAACATTTCTCATTCTCAAAGAAAGGCAGTTCTGTGCACCTGGACACCTAACGTGCAACCAAATGCCGAACCAAATGGGGATATCCATTTGTATGTGATGCATAATATGGAAGAGTGATGAGCCCTGAAAAGTAATGTTGTCATTACTTTGACTATTTCTTTCCAGTACAGTAGTGCATTGAATTTTCAATATGACATTGAAACATATTTTTTCCCACTCCCCCCTAAAAAGTCCTCTATTGTCCTGGTACAAAAACTTGCTTTATACCAGGTGAGATTAGCAGTGGATATACATCAGCAATTGACCCTTAGAGATTTCAGGTGGAAATGTGGGTTTTTTTTTTTTTGCTTAAAATAAATAAATTTACATTATTCTTTTAACAGAAACAATCTAATACACAATATAATTAATGGTCACAAAATAGGCACACAAAAAAAAGATATTGAACTAAAACACAATGCCGAAACACTAAATGCCAATTCTAATGGACTAAATTCTCTAAAGGCAACAGATCCCATCTGATCTTAAATATTAAGACTATGGTGGAGGCTCCTTCTTTGGAAGCTTTTAAACAGAGGCTGGATGGCCATCTGTCAGGGGTGATTTGAATGCAATATTCCTGCTTCTTGACGGGGGGTTGGACTGGATGGCCCATGAGGTCTCTTCCAACTCTTTGATTCTATGATTCTATGATTCTATGATTATGTGGGATCATCCTTGGTTTGTATTGGGGAGGGATTTTACCAACGAATACTAGGTGATGTAGGATATATTTTGGCAAAACTACCTCTGAATATATAGGATATATTTTGACAAAACTACCTCTGAAAGTGCACTTACATTGTAGAATGAATGCAGTTTGACACCACTTTATATGCCACAGTTCAATGCTATGGAATCATGGGCATTGTAATATTGGTGCCTCATCAAAGGACACTTTTAAGATTCCATAGCATTTAGCCATGACAGTCAAAGTGGTATCAAGTTGTATTCATTCTATTGTGTAATGCCAGCCTGGCTATTTCTTGGCTAAGAAAACCTATAAAATTTATGGAGTTGACGTAGGTCAATGGGCAACACAATACACAAAATATACTAACTGAAACATGATAGTACTCTGATTTTCCCATCTTAAGTGTAATGGAAAATAATTATAATTCCCAAATGTAGACTGCAAGGAAGCAGCTGAAACAATAGGTCACATCCTCAGCTGCTGCAGGAAGGTTGTACAGACAGACTACAAGCAGAGGCATAACACTGTTGCTCAGATGATTCATTGGAGCTTGTGCCACAAATACCATCTGCCTACAAGAAAGAACTGGTGGTATCACGAGCCTGAAAAAGTTACAGAAAATGAACACACCAAACTATTCTGAGACTTCCGAATTCAGACTGACAGAGTTTTGGAGCATAATACTCCTCACCGCATGATCGTGTTAAAAAACAAAGTATGGATCGTCGATGTTGCAATCCCAGGCGACAGCAGGATTGAAGAGAAACATCTGGAAAAGCTGACACGATATGAAGAGATCGAACTGCAAAGACTCGGGCAGAAGCCAGTAAAGGTGGTCCCAGTGGAGATCAGCACATTGGGTGCAGTGCCTAAAGACCTTGGCCTGGACTTAAACACAATCGGCGCTGACAAGATTACCATCTGCCAGCTGCAAAAGGCCACCCTACTGGGATCTGCACACATTATTCGCCGATACATCACACAATCCTAGACACTTGGGAAGTGTCCGATGTATGATCCAATACAATAGCCAGCAGAGTGTCTGCTGTGGACTCATCTTGCGGTGTTTCAAATAATAATAATAATAATAATAATAATAATAATAATAATAATAACAACAACAACAACATTATTCTACCATTTCAGATCCAACTAAGTAATCCTTCCAATTACTAATAACCATCAATTACCACTCTCATCAAACACCTCTCAACAAAACATTTTCCCAGGCTCAGCCAGGCCTTCAAATGCTAATGAAGGTGGTCAGTTGAAACATTCACACGTAGCTCCAGCAGAAAAGAGCTCTTTGCCCCACCCCAGCCATTCCACAGACATATAAACCCATTGTCCTAATTCCAACAGACCTCACTACCTTTGAGGATGCTTGCCATAGATGCAGGCGAAACGTCAGGAAAAAATGCCTCTAGAACATGGCCCTATAGCCCGAAAAAACCCACAAGAACCTAATTACCACTTTGTTAGTTATCTTATGGCTAAAAAGGCCCATACTTGGTTACCAGTCTTTCCAATTGTTTTCAGAAAGATGTCCTGTTCATTCCTTTCCATCATCTGCTGTGCCTTGTGATGTCAAGGATGGAAAGAGAGACCTTCTGCATGCAACGCATGTGCCTCTACTTAGAGATGGCCCTTCCATTCACACAGGAACCTTTTGCCCTGTGCTATCAAAGGCACGCGTAGGCCACAGCGCAGCAGGAAGCAACAGGGGGGATCGGCAGGGGGGAAGGTCAGCTCTGCTCTTTGATTGGCAGGCCAGCATCTGCTGATCAATAGCCACAAGAGATTATTGATCCCTTCACCAATCCACACCTTTAATTACTGACATTTAAATGTCAGAAATTTTGAAGGAAGTTTCCAACTCATGGCTATAACTATGTTCCCCAGTTGAGGATGAAGTGGTCAAAGATTTTCTGTAGGATCCAAAGGAAAGTTTCCCAACTCCACTCCTTCAATATCAAGCCTTAGTCATTCTTTTGACATTTTTATATGCCTTGTACACATCCTACAAAAGTATTAATTATCCTTCTATTGTTTTAGGTGTGGCCACTATTCATCATTCTGATAAATTAGCCAGCATTTACCAACGTTGACGTCTGCCCCAGGGGACTCGACATCTTTGGCTGGTTTGGGGCTTAATTTTTTACATTCTAAGGAATTTTTTTATCTTATCTAACCCATTGATTATAAGACCTAAGGGGTCAGAGGTCATGGACTACAAGCCATTGTGTGGCCATTGTTATTGCCAGCAGCATTTGCAGAGTTAAAACTTGTGCGCCAGCTGCACCTGTACCTTGGGAAGTCTGACTTGGCCACGGTAGTCCATGCTCTAGTTACATCCTGTATAGACTACTGCAACACTCTCTACGTGGGGTTGCCTTTGAAGATGGTCCGGAAGCTTCAACTAGTCCAACGAATGGCAGCCAGATTGTTAACAGGAGTGGTGTTCAGGGAGCATACAACCCCCTTGTTGCGCCAGCTCCACTGGCTGCCAGTTTGCTACTGGGCCCAATTCAAAGTGCTGGCTTTGGCCTATAAAGCCCTAAAGGGTTCTGGCCCAACTTACCTGTCCGAACGTATCTCCCCTTACGAACCACTGAGGACTTTATGATCATCTGGGGAGGCCCTGGTCTCGGTCCCGCCTTCGTTACAAGCACGTTTGGTGGGGACGAGAGACAGGGCCTTCTCAGTAGTGGCCCCTCGGCTAGGGAAATCAGATCTGCTCCCTCCCTCTTGATGTTTTGGAGGCTATTCGAGCAAGCATTTACAAATACAGATTAGCTAATATAGGAAATCGAATGACCTGACAATGGAATTGGACAATGCTTGAGAATAATGAGACGCTGATGATGTTGCTTTTATTGTTTTTGTGATGTTCTTATACTGTTTAATGTTTTTATCTATTATGTTTTATGTATACTGATTTGTTGGAAACCGCTTTGAGTCGCCAATTGGCTGAGAAAGCCGGTATACAAATACAGCAAATAAATAAAATAAATAAATATTGAAATTACACTGATAAGGCTTTATGAAAAACTCGCTGGTGCCCTGACATCGGCACCTGTGACTCCAGGGAGTTTTTTTTTTTCCATCCCAGAGGCTGCCACATCATTGCTGCCACCACCTTGGAGATTGCCACTGCTGTCGCTCATTTTAGAAGCATCATTATTACTGGGCCTCCCACATGCCTCAGATAACTTGGTTGCCATCTGCTATTGCTGTTCCTGCTCTCGGCTGCGATTACTCCTATCTGCTCCATCACCTCAGTGTCTGATTGCTCAGATGCCCTCTTGCCACTCTTGTGAATCTCCATTGGAGGCCGATTCTTTCAGAGGTTTATCGACATCTACCATTGCTGCTGGGTTCCCTTTAGCCACTTTACACCTATCTCTTGGCCATACCATTATCACGGGCTGCATTCGGAACTGTCTTTCATTGCAGCTCCCTCAACACCCACTATCTTCAATGACAACTTAGGAAGACTGGGCTATCGACCTGGGCTACTTTGGAAGTGGGAGGGTGCCTTCACCTTGCACTTATTTAATCTAATAACTTGTATAAATAATTTGTAAGTCTCTCTGAGTCCCATTAGGGGTAATGTGCCATCACACCCAGAACCTATAAAAAATAAAGCTAAGATGTGCTTCTCTCTTTGTCTGGGCGGACCGCTGGGGTCTTTCTTTAGAAGCTTGAGATTTTCAGCAATTGAGGCTACTTCAGTCTTTCAACATCAAAACAGAATATTTATTGTATTGTCAAAGGCTTTCAAGGCTGGAATCACTAGGTTCTTGTAGGTTTTTTCGGGCTATAGGGCCATGTTCTAGAGGCATTTCTCCTGACGTTTCGCCTGCATCTATGGCAAGCATCCTCACTACCTCTGCCATAGATGCAGGCGAAACGTCAGGAGAAATGCCTCTAGAACATGGCCCTATAGCCCGAAAAAACCTACAAGAACCTAGAATATTTATTTCTCAAAGTCCTTGCAGACTTGGCACAGCTTGTTAAAGTTACAAACAAAACAGTCACTTGGTGAAACCATAAAGATTATATTTCTTTTCTTTAGTTACTGAGATAACCTTTTCCCCAAAAGGCAGATAAGATTCTGGAATCTTTCACCCTAACCCTGAGCTGCTATGGTTAGAAAAAAGCAGTTTTTCCCCTATCTATAGCTCAAGGTTAGCTTTGGAGATAAAGTAATGCTCAATAATATTCAATAACTCAATGTCTAGCTGTGACTCAGTAGGCTTCTCTATCTAGATAACTCAATCACTCAATCACTATCTATAGTATCTCAATCTATATCTGCTTCCTAATCTATCTTTTTACCTATATCTCAATAGTCTATCTATCTTAATCTTCCTACCTAGTTCTCAATCAGCTTCTTTATATCTTAATCTTAATCATTCTTGTAATGGTTTTCTCGGAGTACCTGCCTAGCCACAGCACATCTGAAGCTTTCTTTCTCAACTGAAGAAGGCAGGGGAGATTCCAAAATGGAGATCTCAACCCAGGAGAAAAGGCGGTCCCTAGACCCAAAGAGATACCTTTCTGAACCAATAGCTGCAAAGGGGGCCTGCAGGCTGGCTTTCCAGCCTCTAATGCTGTTAACTTTCAGAGTGCAACTGAGATTGTAGCAACCCTGGGAAAATGCAAAGGAACACCATCCCATGCAACTAAAAGGTAATGCAAACTATGCTCTTGGAAGACGGAACAGGTAAGAAGGCAGCATATAAATGTTGTAAACAAACAAACAAACAAACAAACAAATAAGTAGATCTGTATTTTCTGTTGTTGTTGAAGATCCTACACTATGGCTTTTATTCTTGAATAGAAACTTTGAATCAAAAGGATTTACTTTTGTCACAAGCCAATTTCTCTTTTGTCACAAGTTTATGGTTATTATTTTTTGTATTATTCTGTTTGTGTTAAAATATTTGTAGTTGAGTTTGGGTATTGAATGTTTGCCTTCTTTATGTGTAAACTGACCTGAGTCCCCTTGGGGAGAGGGGGCGGTCTATAAAGAGGCCCTGCTCGTGATCCCACCTGTGTCGCAAGCGTGCTTGGTGGGGACGCAAGACAGGGCCTTTTCCGTGGTGGCCCCCCGACTCTGGAACACCCTCCCCAAAGACCTTAGACAGGCCCCTACATTGGCTGTCTTCAGAAAGAACCTGAAGACCTGGCTTTTCCGATGTGCCTTCCCAGATTAGGAAATCTCCACTACCAAGTCCCATAAGCACTTTACCAGAACCAATGATTGCTGCACATCGCACTTGCCCTAGAAGCCTTATATACACCTCCTGTCACATCAGCATTTTTAATTCTTGTACCCTTTACTCTGGCCTGGCCCACTTTTATTGTGTTTTAGTGTATTGTGTCTGTTGTTCACTTTGCTTTATTTTGTTTTAATTGTTTGATTTGCTTAGATTGTATTGTGATGTTGTGTGTTGAGGCCTCGGCCTGTGTAAGCCGCATCGAATCCTTCGGGAGATGCTAGCAGGGTACAAATAAAGTTTAATAATAATAATAATAATAATAATAATAATAATAATAATGTTACTATAATAAATAAAGTTGTTGTTGCCTGAACATTCAACCACTAATTCAATGGCTTTACTCTAATTGGGACTAACCGACAGACTTCTATCCAATGTTTGTTAGCAGAAGTCTACATTCACATGGTCACACAATAGCTCTTCTATATAACCCTTCCGCTGACTACTGACAAAATGCAGCCAGTGGCTTATTTTTACACTGTGCACGAATGTGTGTGACATGACTATTTCTGCTATCCTAGTAGACCAAGTGGTACATCAAAGGCATTGACAAATATTGATGTGCCATCAAAGAATGTGTAACTGCATATTTGATAGCTATGTTTAAATATTTGAAAGGATGTCATACTGAAGAAAGGGCCAAGCTTGTTTTCTGCTGCTCCAGAGACTAGGACACAATTATAAATAGGTAAGCAGATATATCATAGATAGATAGATAAATAGATAGTATGGACAGATGTGTTAATATCCTTCATGGTGAATTTAAGTTGTTTGTGGTGACATTTCAAGCCCTTAAATGATTAGGACACTTAAGATAGATAGATGATAGACAGCTAGACAGCTAGACAGCTAGACAGCTAGACAGTAGGGCTGGGTAACAACGGAAAAATTTGTTTCTAAACTTGTTTCATTTTTAGGGGGTCCATTGCGTTTTGTTTTTTAAAAGAATTCCGAATTTTTCTTTAAATTTTTTTCGTTATTTACGAAATTTCGTAAATTTTGAATCGATTCGTTAATGGCGGACGCGATTGCGCAATACGCTAAAAAAAACCTCCAAATGGGACAGGGGGAACTTCTGAAGCTTCCCTCTCCCTCTGTTGTTGACTGTTGGTGTGATAATTTATTTTTTTTATCACTGATAAAACAAACAACAACTATAAAACTTGCACCAGACATACGGAAATAATAACGAAACGATTTCGAAACGATTTCAAAATGATTTCTAACCAATTACGAACCAATTACGAAATAAATTGAAAAATTCGTTTCGATTTTTAGTTGCTCCTGCATGGCTCAATATTGGATCGTAAGCTAATTTAAATACGAATCAATAACGAATTACGAAATTAACGAACGAAACCGCCCAGCCCTACTAGACAGCTAGAAAGCTAGCTGGCTGGCTGGCTGGCTGGCTGGCTGGCTGGATGGATAGATGGATAGATTGATAGATTGGAGAATAATAGATATAGGCTCTCATTAGTAGCGAGGTCCATTGAGTTGGGCTTTTCCTGTGTGTCCCAGCAGTGGGGTTAATACACAGTGTTATGGGCCTTATGAGCCTTGGCACTCCATTATGCAATCCACTCTAACCCAGCTGATACAGGATCTCAATTCTCAACCCAAATGTCACCTCAGATACCTTATCTACTATTTGGAATAGTGTTTGGAAAGCTCACCATGGATTTATTACTCTAAAACAGTGGTTCTCAACCTGTGGGTCCCCATGTGTTTTGGGTTGCAACTCCTAGAAATCCAAGTCAGTTTACCAGCTGTTAGGATTTCTGGGTGTTGAAGGCCAAAACATCTGGGAACCCACAGTTTGAGAACCACTGCTCTAAAACAATGGGATTCACTACCCTGGACACCTCCTCTGCCAGACCACATGAGGAGAAGGCTTTCAAAGCTTTGGCCTCCAGTTGTGGAACATCTTCTCCTCTTCAGGTGCTAACTGAAAACATGGCAGTGTATTAAATCCTTTGGGTCTTATTGTTTTATCTCAGAATGAGTATGCAGATGGTTTTAAAAGATGAACCAACCTGGACACAGCATTTTATTTGAGAACACAGAAATGCTGGACCACTCTCACAACCACCGTGTCAGACTACACAGAGAAGCCATTGAAATACACAAGCATGTGGACAATTTCAACACAAAGGAGGAAACCATGAACATGAACAAAATCTGGCTACCAGTATTAAAAAACTAAAATTACAACAATGCAACAACAGAGAGGAAACAAACAAGGACATCTAATAACCTCTCAACAAAAGTTCTAGGCACTGTCAGGCCATTATATTCTAATCAAGGTGATCAGTTGAAACAATCACACCTAGCTCCAGCAGACAAGAGTCCTTTGTCTCACCCTGGTCATTCCACAGATATATAAACCCCTTTTCCTAGTTCCAACAGACCTTGCTAGCTCTGAGGATGCTTGCCATAGATGCAGGCGAAATGTCAGGAGAGAATGCCTCTAGACCAGCGTTTCTCAACCTGGGGGTCGGGACCCCTGGAGGGGTCATGATGGGGTGTCAGAAGGGTCGCCAAAGACCATTAGAAAAGACAGTATTTCCTGTTGGTCTTGGGGGTTCTGTGTGGAAAGTTTGGCCCAATTCTATCATTGGTGGGGCTCAGAATGCTCTTTGATTGTAGATAAACTATAAATTTCAGCAACTACAACTCCCAAATGCCAATGTCTGTTTTCCCCAAACTCCACTAGTGTTCACATTTGATCATATTGAGTATTCATGCTAATGCATTCATGCTAGGTTTGGTCAAATCCATCATTGTTTGAGTCCACAGTGCTCTCTGGATGTAGGTGAACTACAACTCCAAAACTCAAGGTTAATGCCCACCAAACCCTACCAGTACTTTTTTTTGGTCATGGTAGTTCTGTGTGCCAAGTTTGGTTCAATTCTGTCGTTGGTGGAGTTCAGAATGCTCTTTGATTGTAGGTTAACTATAAATCCCAGCAACTACAACTCCCAAATGACAATATCAATCCCTCCCAAGCCAACCAGTAGGGCTGGGCAACCACAGAAAAATTTGTTTCTAAACTCGATTCGTTTTTAGGGGTTTTTTGCGTTTCGATTTTTAAAAGAATTCCGAAATTTTCCTTAAAATTTTTTCGTTATTTATGAAATTTCGTAAATTATGAATCAATTACGAATCGATTTCGAGCCAATTACGAATCGATTCGTTAATGGCGGGCGCGATCGCGCAATACGCTAAAAAAACCTCCAAATGGGACAGGAAGCTTCCCTCTCCCTCTGTTGTTGACTGTTGGTGTGATAATTTATTTATTTTTTTCATTGAGAAAACAAACAGCAACCCTAAAACTTGCACCAGACATGCGGAAATAATAACGAAACGATTTCGAATCAATTACGAATCGATTTCGAGAAAAATACGAAACAATTACGAAACGAATTGAAAAAATTCGTTTCGTTTTTTAGTTGCTCCTGAATGGTTCAATATCGCTTCATTATAAAAAAACGAATTAATAACGAATTACGAAATTAACGAACGAAATCGCCCAGCCCTACCAACCAGTATTGAAATTTGGGCGTATTTGGTATTTGTGCCAAATTTGCTCCAGTGAATGAAAGTACATCCTGCATATCAGATGTTTACATTACGATCCATAACAGTAGCTAAACTATAGTTGTGAAATAGCAACAAAAATAATTTTATGATTGGGGGGTCACCACCACATGAGGAACTGTATTAAGGGGTCGCGGCATTAGGAAGGCTGAGAACCACTGCTCTAGACCATGGCCATATAGCCCGAAAAAACCTACAACAACCCAGGTTTTAAAAGAGTTTTGATCTTTTGATCTATTTTCAACTTCTTAATCGATATTTAATATTAATTTTAGCAGAAGCAATCTAATTACATATTTCATATTTACTATATTTTGGTCTCTGCGTTATTTTGGATTATACTGACTTAGTTTACATTGCCTTTATTTGTACAATGCCCTGAGATCTTTTGATATAAGGAGGAATATAGACAGAGATACAGACATCCCTAGCAGACTTCAAAATTAAACTGCAGGTTACACCTTCACCTAACTTTGTACTTTATTCCTTCCAGTGCCTTCGATGTGGAATATAAATGCAGTCTATTGTCTGTACCAAAAGATACTGTTAGTAGTCAACCGGAGGCAGGGAGGGAAAAAAAAGTAAGTTACAGATGCAATTTTATAAAGAATGTCAGTTCAGGAAATCGAATGTATTTTTGATTTTTGAAATGCCTGGTTGCAACTGAAGCCCCTAAACCCTTCTGTTGACTTAACCAGATATGGCACTAAGTAATAATATTCCTGGAAATACCTTTTCTGCCGCTGCCCCCCCCCCCCGCGCTTTTCCATGTATATATGTACCTGATGTTATCTACAGCATCCGCAAATGTTATTTGTGTACAGCGTGGCTATAATAGGATTTTGTGAATTGTTCTTATCTAGGCATTATATATGCATCCAGAGGGAAAACTTTATTTTAACCAGGTACATTATCAGAAAATAACAATCTAGGGCATAAACATCCCAAGTGTGCATCTTCTTTTATGATGTCAAGCAGTTCAAACAATACACATCTTTTTTCCCCATTACTTTATGTGTGTTTGGCAGTTTTTCTCTGCTCGTTATTATTAGGTGTACTATAGCGTTTGGCGGCTTCAGAGCCAGATTCATTCATGTTCCATTAAACCAAAGCTCCAAAGTTCACACTGGCTTCCTAAAAGCTTCCGGCAAAAATTTTGCATTGTAGTTCATGCAAGGCATAAGAACCGTTTAAGCAATAAGAACAGCGGGGCCAGTTATTTATCACAGGATAGCACAGTCTTTGAGTGTTGTCTTTGTTTTAAAAAAACATATTCAGAAAATGAATAAAAGATGAAGAGAAATACAAAGAGTGTCAGCCATACCTGGATAAGGTCAAGGGTCATCTACCCCACCATAATATATGCCAAGAGTGGATTTGATATGATCCTGAGGCTATTTTGCAACCCTCCCTATTCCTCCTAACCAGAGTTTCTAGGTCTCAGGGAAGAGAAACCCAAAGTGCTTGTAGAACCATGAGATCCTTAGTTCGATAGCATTGAGCCATGGCATTGAAACTGCAGTAATTCTATAGTGTAGATCAGTGTTTCTCAACCTTGGGGTTGGGACTCCTGAGGGGGTCATGAGGGAGTGTCAAAGGGGTCGCCAAAGACCATAAGAAAACATAGTATTTTCTGTTGGTCATTGGGATTCTATGTGAGAAGTTTGACCCAATTCTATTGTTGGTCGAGTTCAGAATGCTCTTTGACTGTAGGTGAACTATAAATCCCAACAACTACAACTCCCAAATGTCAAGGTCTATTTTCCCCAGACTCCACCAGTGTTCACATTTGGGCATACTGAGTATTTGTGCCAAGTTTGGTCCAGATCAATCATTGCATGAATCCACAGCACTCCTCTGGATATCGGTGAACGATAACTCCCAAACTCAAGGTCAATGCCCACAAAAACCTTCCAGTGTTTTCTGTTGGTCATGGGAGTTCTGTGTGCCAAGTTCGGTTTAAATCCATCACTGGTGAAGTTCAGAATGCTCTTTGATTATAAGTGAACTATAAATCCCAGCAACTACAACTCCCAAATTAAAAAATCAATCCTCCCCCCAATCCCACTAGCATTCACATTTGGGCATATTGGGTATTTGTGCTCAATTTAGTCCAGTAAATGAAAATCCATCCTGCATATCGGATATTTACATTACGATTTATAACAGTAGTAAAATGACAGGTATCAAGTAGTAACAAAAACAATATTACAGTTGGGGGTCACCACAACATATGGAACTGCATTAAGGGGTCACGGCATTAGCAAGTTTGAGAACCACTGGTGTAGATGGACCCAAGATCCCATTTGATCTTGGAAACTATCACTTTAACTGTTGGGGTTCTATCTTATAGAATTCTGACATTTGAAGTTCAAAGAGCGGGATTCCTATCTGATCTTGGACTCTAAGTTGGTCAGCTCAAGTTACTGCTAGGATGGGAGGATGTCAACAAATCCCAGGTTCTGTGGGCTATATTTCAGAGAACGAACTGAAATAATCACTGCTATGTAGTAGACTTGTGCACAGATTTTTTTTCCTGTTTACTCCATTTCCTTTGGTACCTTCAGTACTTCAGGAGCCCATAATGGTAAGGGCCCTCCTGGAACAAAAACCCGCTTTACACAAAAGCAAGTGGAAGCCTATCTTGGCTCCTCCTCTGCTTTTCGGCACCACAGTTTAATCTTTTTTTTATTAATTCCCCAGCAAACAAAAATAAAATTTTCATTCTCTGAAAACTACTACTACTACTACTACTACTACTACTACTACTACTACTACTACCTCTCCTCTTCCAGGAGGTCATCATTTTTCCTTACCTGGAAGTGGGAAGCCTCCTTAAAATGCCTTGGAAAGAATGAGTGACTGCTGGCATAGTGCAGGCCTGGGAGAGAAAGTGTGTGCACGCCTGCCTGCATCACCTCTCCTCTAGAGTAAATAGCTTTAAGAACAAGAAGTCTCCTTAAAGTTCATGCCTGCCTGCAGCTGAGTGTCT
Source organism: Anolis sagrei ordinatus (assembly GCF_025583915.1). NCBI lineage: Eukaryota > Metazoa > Chordata > Lepidosauria > Squamata > Anolidae > Anolis > Anolis sagrei. Next base: position 8,018,381 of record NW_026845477.1, on the reverse strand, counting down.
CTCCATTAAGATAAGAAAAATCTTTAAGAATTGCCTCTTTTAAATGCCTTTGAAAGAGTGTTGAAGCCAAGTGTCCCTCCTCTAGAGTAAGAAACAGCTTTAAGAATTTGCCTCCTTTAAATGCCTTTGAAACAGTGTGTGTGGGATGCAGGCCCGGGAGAGAAAGTGTGTCTGTCTGCCTGCAACAGTGTCTCTCTTCTAGAGTAGAAACTGCTTAAATGCCTAAAATGCTGGGAAGGGGAGCCTGGGAACACCCCCCTACCCCATAATATGTAAAAAGGAATTCAATGTGCAGATTTGATAAATGTGGATTTAATGATGTGTGGGAATGAATGGAAGAATGGAAGATGTATGGAGCTAATAATTTGGAAACACCATTAAAAGACTCAGGCCTGCAGTGACTGACAACCTGCTTGCTGGACTGTAATCAAAAGTTGCTAATAAGAACTGAAAAGTAAACTCTGATAATAATTGGGACAGTGATAACAGAAATGTTTACAATGTTAAGAAGGAAGTCAACATAAGATCAACACCAATCAAGAAGATCAACATCTGGCCAGGAAAATGAGATGGATCCAGGATGGAAGACATCTATCATTAGTTTTCAACTTTGGGACTACATCAGCAGAATATTCCTATAAAAGATTTGATCTAATAATGCTCAAAGTGTGGCAGACCTGATGCCCGCTATGCTCTGCTCCATGGGAAAAAGAGAGATCGTGTAAGTATGGAGAGTGGCAGATTTGCACAGGAGCAGTCTGGTCACTTTGGACCTTCTTTCTCAAGGGAAGAGGAAGAAGTGCGCTTTTGAAGTCTTAGATTTTGTGCAGAGAGTCTGGTCCTTGGCATTATGCTTAGGGAAAGAAATTTTGGCATTTCAGCATTTTGAAGTTATGGTGTTAGGCAGGTTGCAGGAAAGCAAGGTCTGTCCTAACAGGTGCTTCCCCAAGAAGGGGCAAAAGGATATGTTAATATTTTGGATGCATGTGGATGAATGTGTGTGCATGTGTGTGAATGCTGAGTGAAAATGTAATTCCCCTTTGTTCGTTTGTTAACTAATGTAATTGTAAATCCAATGTAGTTGCACAGAATCTGTATGTCTGCATGTCCAATGTCATTGTCTAAATGTATTTCTGTAATCTGATGTACCCTCTCACACTATAAAACATATATTTGGGCATCCCAAAGCGAAAACAGATATCTGGCCTCCCAATTTTGGGAGGCTTCCAAAAAGAGATTGGGGCCGCCACCCAAAGTTGGGACACAAAATGGGTCAAGGTTTACCCAGATTGAACAAGCCTACCATGTGGTCTTTGTCTAAGAAAACACAATGAAACCCATGAGGTCAACATAAGTGAACAGGAGACTTAAAGGCACACATATACACATCTGCCAAGCTGTTGGTCCCAGAGAAAAGCATAATACATAATGCATATCCCCACATGGAGAGTTATGCATTCATGTTTTTATACAAGCCTTGTATTCAGCTGCAATGTTGCCCAACTGAATTAACAACTAAATCTGCCACCAAGCTTGCATGTGCATGGACATCAGTCTGTGTGTATACACACATCATGTGCATCTGTATGCATAAATGCAAGAGCACCTCTATGTGCAATATTACCAACTCAGGGTGCATCTACACCATAGAATTAAAATGGTTCGACACCACTTTAATCAACAATGGCACAATGCTATGTAATCCTAGGAGTTGCAGTTTGGTGAGATACCAGAACTCTTCAGCAAAGAAGGCTAAAGAAATTGGAAAACTGTGACTCCCATAATTCCATAGCTTTGAGCCATGACAGTTGATTAAAGTAGTGTCAAACTGCATTAATTCTGTCATGTAGATGAACCCTTAACAGATAACAGATGTTCTGCATGAGACAAAAAATTGCAACCACAGAAGAACTTAAAGATGTAGGAGACAGGAACAAGATTCTAGCTTTGTTATATTGTTGCATCTGGACTTCCAGCTGTAATTAATTAGACTTCCATCCAATGGCCTATTTAATGGTGAAGAATGATGTAAATCAACAATTTCTGGAGGGTCACACTTTCCTGCCCCTGACAGAGAACGAAGACATCATGCAAAGTGTTCCTCTTTTAATAGACCAACAGCCGTTAACATACTTCTTCTTAGAGAGCTTTGCAACTACCCTGGGAGCATTCAGAATGTCCCTCATCCAATACGGAGCGTATTAAAAGGAATTAACCTGAAATTCCAAAGACTTGCTTTGCTGGATCTCTTGGGAGGTTGGGGTAAGCGGAAAACCACAAGGTTCAGTAACACTGTGCTTGGGCTTGTGGGTTTCTTGGCCCATGTTGCTTTTAAAATGCAAGCAGCCATGAGTTAAGCGTGACCATTTGCACTCTAAGACCTAATGGGAAATAGGTCTGCCAGGCAGCTACATCAACTGTGATAAAAACAAGTGGTTTCTAAAGAGTTTTACACTCACACAGTGGATGCAAAGCGGAATTATACACTTAAGGAGCTGAGAAGTTCAATCAGCGTGTTTATGAGTGATGAAAAATTAAGGAAAAGGCACAGTGCTTTTTTTTGGGGGGGGGATACTTTTCTGAAATTTCTATTTAACCATGGAAAGACATGATGTGAAGTAAGAAGCTAGACAAAAATAGGATGCAGCTACAATTAATGCGACATTAATGTGACATCACCTTTGTTAATGCTTTTTATCAAGTGTTTTCAATAAATACGATGCTAAAAGAAAAGAAAAAGGACTTGTGAGGGATAGGTCTTAGGGTAATAGGATAGGTCTCGGGGATCTCATGAGAGGGAGAGGGGTTGGGGGGGTTTGGTTTGGGGACATGCGAGGAAGACATAGGGTAAAAAGGGACTCTGGGTTAGGGTTAAAAGGTGGGGGGTTATGGGGGAAAAATTGACTCCCAAATCTCCTTTCCCGTGTCCTGTCGTTCTTGTTCTTGCAGTGGTTCTCAGCGTATGTCTTCTCCCTTTTACTCACTTTTTGCTGTCTCCTGCCTCTTTTGTTTGCTAAAAAAAGTAATCTATTTTATTCTTATTTCTTCCTGAGGATTAGATATAAAGTCGTCATATAGTTCCCAATCTGTCCTCTTCAGCGGTCTTCCTTGTGTGTCTTTCAAAGCATAAGTCAGCATGTCCATTTATTTTATGTCATTGACTTTATTTAACCAGTCTTCTCTTATGGGTATTTCTTTCAGTTTCCATTTTTTGGCCAGCACCATTCTGGCCATTGTGGTTAAATAGGTAAATAATATATCTTTGTTGCAGTCGAGCTCGATCTGTTCATCGAATATTCCTAGTAAGAAATATTCTGGTTTCATTTTTATTTTTGTTTGTAGTATTTTCTCACAATTTTCATGTATTGTTCTCCAGTAAGTTTTTCTTCTGGGGTATGTCCACCATAGGTGGTAAAAGGTTCCACCTATGATCAAAAGGTTTGATCTTCACATTTCCACCATCTGTTATTTGTTTTTTTTAATACATTAGGGCTAGTTTTTGTGGAGTCATGTACCACCTATAAAGCATCTTATACCAGTTTTCTTTTAAATCTGTGGAGTATGTATATTTGATTTTTTTTGTCCAAATTGATTTAAATTGTATTGGCCTGCTGATGTTTTTGGCCCATTTTATCATACATTCTTTTACGGGTTCGGTCTCTGTCGCCTATTCAAGTAATTTGTTATATATCTGAGTTACGTTCTTCTTGTCTTTTCGTAGTATCATCTCCATAGGTGACATCACCTTAATTGAAATGGCTCAAGACAATTGAATCCTGGGAGTTGTTGTTTTTGGTGAAGCACCAACACTCTTTGGCAAAAAAAAGGCTAAAGGTCTTGTAAAACTACAATTCCCATATTCTCTATCATTAAGCCAGTGATGTCAAACTGCATTACTTCTATGGCTCTTACCCTTGGTTAAGCCTTTGGAATTCTGTAAAGAGGAGCCAGTAGGAGAAAAGTAAAACTTAAAGATGTTTCTTTAGAAGACTTGGAAGTCATCTATAAAACATTTTAATCTAGTGTAAATGTGCCCCAAAGCAGCCCTGGACCCATCATGGTAGTGTTGCATCCAGAGCCGTTGTTCAGACAGCCAAGTAGCATATCAACCTGCTGAAGCAACATACATATCATCTCCTCCATGTACAAACGTCTGGTTGCTCCTGACACGATAAATAAAAAAATAAATATTTCTCCTCCATGTCACCACTGTTACTCCTAGCTGTCACAGAGCCCAGTGCAATCCCATATCCATCTTCCAAGTCACAAGGGTTCCCAATTTTGATATCAGCAGAAATGTGCATATGGCTAGGAAAAGGAGGGATCTCATGGTCATGTGGGCACCCCTGCTAATGTCCAAACAGGGAGCCCATGTGACCAGGAAGAAAGAGGGGTGTGCTGGTCATGGTGTCCCCCTCTCTGATGTCAGCAAAAGTTTGTACAATGGCCAGGAGTTCACACAAAGCTCTGTGGTTGGCTAGATTCCTGCTTCTTGGCAGGGGGTTGGACTGGATGGCCCATGAGGTCTCTTCCAACTCTTTGATTCTATGATTCTATGTGGTGCCTCTAGTGATGTGTCCATGATGCACCCCTTTCTCGAGCACTGATGAGCACAGGGGAAAGGGTGAGGGAACCAGTGCCCATTTAGAGAACAGATCGGGCTGAAACACAGCCAATCTAACTATACAATAAACCCCAAAGCGGGCAGAGTGTGGATTATCTCACAGTTTCGGATTTGTCTATGTCTTAATGAAACACTGTTGCTGGAAAAATGGGTGACAATAATATTTCTATCGAAATTACAGAATAGCATAGTTTGGGAAGGTGGGGTTAAGAGCATTGTATAATCAAGGGACCAGAAACTGACACAATTGTGTGACTGAAGAGAGTTGTGATACTGAAGATGCTCAATCTGGTATATTTCTGCTCTCAATGATATGGCTAACTAACTACATAGCAGAGACTCTAACGAATCAATTTAATTACATATGAAGGTGTGTAATAGGACACTAGCAAGAGCACAGAATGCACATCCATATGAGATGTGCACAAAACATAGTAGTGCACAATGCACATTGGTGCATTGCACATCAGAGGCTGGTGTGCATTAAGTACTTTGCCAGTTCTATGGAGCAATGTAATAGCAGCCCTGTAATTGACATGAGCATTATACAACTTTGTAATTCCAGTTCTTGCAGATGTATGTCCGCTTCCAAAGACAAAAGGTCCCAGTGGGATTCTGGCTGTGAATTACATCTCTAATCTGGTTGAAAACATAAATACATTTCCATTCTGTATGAAGGACTCCCAAGGCCCATCTACACTGCCATATATTTGAAACCACATTGTATGGCACTGTAGATGGGGCCTAAGTTTCCATCAAAGTAAGCAGAAACCTGGAATCTCTTTTCAGTCATGGTTCTATGATATTGTGAGCATGGTAGTGCTTGCTTGAAGCTAATGTAGGTTTGCATGATAAACCTGAAACTGAAATTTTCATTCCAGGGCCTTCTTTTTTAACCTAAAATTGAGAGAACCAGTTTGGGTATCTATTGCACTTAGATCTTGCACTTTATGTACTGCACCTTAGATCTTGCACTTTATGTATGTGCCCAACGGTACGCAGTATGTTGTTGATTGAGGGATATTACTGACTGGGTGGCATTTAAGTCTCTTGCACTTTACGAACTGTTTAACTGGTGTGGCTGAACGCCTAGCCCCACCTGAATCTATTGTTATCCATGTGGCTCCCCATCCCCCTATTTGTTCTGTCCCTGTTACTGCTGACTAGTGGAGGGGGCAGGGGAGGAGGAGGGCTGGAGCCTGTGAACAAGGATGGGGCGGGGAGGGGGGAGGAGGGGAGGCAAGGGAGATGGCAAAGGCCAACAATCCAAACTTCGAGCGATATTGGAAATAAGACCTTGGTGCTGGACTGCGGCATGGAGGAGGGGAGGTGTTCCACTAGCCGAGGGGCCCCCATAGAGGTCGTGGTGGGGAGGAGGAGATGCGGTAAAAGGAGACCTCAAATTCGGCTTAATTCGGACCGCTTACCAACATTAACAACCCTAAACCGGTCTCCTAAGGTATATTGGTGTAACCAGGTGAGCGGGCCCTCCGGATTGAAGGTGGTGCTGCTGAACGCCAGGTCTGTCAACGGAAAAACGACCTGGATCCAGGACTTAATCCTGGATGAGCGGGCAGATCTGGCGTGCATTACGGAGACCTGGCTGGATGAAGCTGGGGGCGTAAATCTTACCCAGCTTTGTCCTCCAGGCTTCTCCGTACAGCACCAACCGAGATCCGGAGGACGGGGAGGCGGGGTCGCAGTGGTCTATAGAGATTCCATCCATCTGACCAGGAGTCCCATCCCGCAGACCACAAATTTTGAATGCGTCCATCTGAGGGTGGGTGACCGGGACAGAATAGGGATTCTGTTAGTGTACCGTCCACCTCGCTGCACTACAGTCTCCCTACCTGAGCTAGCGGGGGTGGTCTCGAGCCTGGCGGTGGAGTCCCAACGGCTTCTTGTGCTGGGGGACTTCAACATCCATGCCGAGGCGCCCCTCACAGGAGCGGCTCAGGACTTCATGTCTGCCATGGCAACCATGGGGCTGTCCCAACAAATATCTGGCCCCCCCCACTGTGCTGGACATACATTGGACTTGGTTTTCTGCCAGGGATGGGAGCAGGGTGGCGGTGTGGAGGAGTTGTCCATCTCTCCGTTGCCATGGACCGACCACTTCCTGATCAGATTTAGGCTCACTGCGCCCCCTAACCTCTGCAAGGGTGGAGGACCCACTAAGATGGTCCGCCCCAGGAGACTTATGGATCCGAATGGATTCCTGACGGCTCTTGGGGATTTTCCCGCCTCCTCGGTAGGTGACCATGTCGAGGCCTTGGTCGCTCTCTGGAATGGGGAGATGGCCAGGGCAATTGACATGATTGCTCCGGAACGTCCCCTCTCAAGTAGCCGAGCTAAACCAGCCCCTTGGTTTACTGAGGAGCTGGCAGCTAAGAAGCGAAGGAAGAGGGAACTAGAGAGCGTGTGGCGTTCGGAACCGAGCGAGTCAAACCGAGCACGGTTTGTGTCCTTTCTTAGGGCATATGCCGCGGCAATAAAGGCCGCAAAGAAAGTTTTCTTTGCGGCCACTATTGCGTCTGCAAAGAACCGTCCGGCGGAGTTGTTTCGGATTGTTAGAGGTCTTTTAACTCCCGCCACCTCTGGCGGGAGCCCTGACAATTCGGTCACGCGCTGTGAAGCATTTGCTCGGTTCTTTGCAGACAAAGTCGCCTTGATCCGTTCTGGGCTGGACGCCGCGTTAAATGCAGTCGAGGATGTAACAAGAGCACCTGCTTGTCCTATTTTGATGGATTCTTTTCAGTTTGTGAAACCCGAGGATGTGGACAAGATACTTGGAGGAATGAGGCCTACCACGTCCATCCTAGACCCCTGCCCATCCTGGCTTCTAAAGGAAGCCAGAGAGAGAGTTTGGCAGAGTGGGTAAACGTGGTGGTTAATGCCTCCCTTTGGGAAGGCAACATTCCAGTCAGCTTAAAACAAGCTATCATAAAACCGCTGTTGAAAAAACATCACTGGACCCCACTCAATTCGTCAACTATCAGCCAGTTTCCAATCTCCCCATATTTGGGAAAAGTCCTGGAATGTGTGGTGGCCTCACAACTCCAGGAATTCTTGGAGACACGGATTATCTGGATCCGGCACAGTCTGGTTTCAGACCGGGACATGGTACCGCGACGGTCTTGGTCGCCTTAGTGGATGATCTGCGCCGGGAGCTAGACAGGGGGAGTGTGTCCCTGTTGGTGCTCCTGGACCTCTCAGCGGCCTTCGATACCGTCGACCACGGTATCCTTCTGGGGCGCCTTGCGGAAATGGGCCTGGGGGCACTGCTCTGCAGTGGCTCCAGTCATTTCTGGAGGGTCGCACCCAGATGGTGTTATTGGGGGACTCCTGTTCTACACCACAGCCTTTGACTTGTGGGGTTCCACAGGGTTCTATACTGTCCCATGCTGTTTAATATCTACATGAAGCCGCTGGGTGAGATCATCCGGAGTTTCGGGGTGCGGTGTCATCTGTACGCAGATGATGTCCAACTCTGTCACTCCTTTCCACCTGCTACTCAGGAGGCTGTCGAGGTCCTGAACCGGTGCCTGGCCGCTGTGACGGTCTGGATGAGGGCGAACAAACTGAAACTAAATCCAGACAAGACAGAGGTACTCCTGGTCAGTCGCAAGGCCGAACGGGATATAGGGTTACAGCCTGTGCTGGATGGGGTCGCACTCCCCTTGAAGGCGCAGGTTCGCAGCTTGGGTGTGACCCTGGATTCATCGTTGAGCCTGGATCCCCAGGTTTCAGCGGTGACCAGGGGAGCATTTGCACAGCTTCGGCTCGTGCGCCAGCTGCGCCCGTATCTCGGGAAGTCTGACTTGGCCACGGTGGTACACGCTCTGGTCACATCCCGGCTTGACTACTGCAACGCTCTCTACGTGGGGCTGCCCTTGAAAACGGCCCGGAAGCTTCAGCTGGTTCAGCGTGCGGCAGCCATGTTACTAACTGGAGCGGGATACAGGGAGCACACAACACCCTTGTTGTCCCAGCTCCACTGGCTGCCGATTTGCTACCGGGCCCAATTTAAGGTGCTGGTGTTGGCCTACAAAGCCCTGAACGGCTCCGGCCCAAAATACCTTTCAGACCGCATCTTGGCCTATGAGCCCACGAGGACCTTGAGATCGTCTGGGGAGGCCCTTCTCTCGATCCCGCCTGCCTCACAGGCACGTCTGGCGGGGACGAGAGAGAGGGCCTTCTCAGTGGTGGCCCCCCGGCTGTGGAACACTCTCCCTAGACATCAGGCAGGCGCCCTCCCTTATGTCCTTCCGAAAAAGCCTTAAAACATGGCTGTTCGAGAGGGCATTTAATTAAGTGCTATATAATGTGGTAAAGACGACTGGAATGGTACAAGGAATACGAGATTGGTCACGATTCTATTACGAGACGAAGCGGATTAGTTAGTGTAATTTTAACTGTTGTATTGTTGTATGGTTAATATGCTGTTGTACTTGTCTTTGTGTGAATTGCCTTTTGTACTGTACACCGCCGTGAGTCGCCCGAGTGGGCTGAGAATGGCGGTTAATAAATGCTCCAAATAAATAAATAAAATAAATAAAATACATCTCACACATTTTCTCCTCATAGATCCTTGTAGCTTCTTGGAGCATTTTCTGTCACATAACATGTTCTCTTTCTAACCTGATATCAATATTTCTAATATAGCTCCTTCATATATTATATAAGCAGAGCCAAACTGGGGTTTTGCCTACACGGATAGAAAAAAATGTTTCGCATTGCATTTTCACAGTCCATATGCAGTGAACTCTTCAGACATGTAAAGGTTTCCCCTTGACATTAAGTCTAGTCATGTCTGACTCTGGAGGGTGGTACTCATCTCCTTTTCTAAGCCGAAGAGCTGGAGTTGTCCATAGATGCTTCCAAGGCCATGTAGCTGGCATGACTGCATGGGGCACCTTTACCTTCCCGCCAAGGTCGTACCTATTGATCTACTCACATTTGCATGCTTTCAAACTGATAGGTTGGCAGAAGCTGAGCCTAACAGCAGGAGCTCATCCCACTCCCCGGAGTCAATCTGCCAGCCTTTCAGTCAGCAAGTTCAGCAGCTCAGCGGTTTAACCTGTTGTGCCACCAGGTGACCTTCAGACATATTGGGGTGAAAACACCAAATCTGCGTTCAGTATATTTTCCCATGCAGATCTCATCCAACTTTTGGGGAGTAGTCAATATCTCCAATCCTTTCCATTATTTTTGACCACATGGCCATGGATGCCCTGCCGCATCCCACCCTCTGCCCTGTTGCCATCGCATGCAAATAAGCATATTCTCAGTGAAACAGGTGTGCCCTAACACTGCTATGTGAGTATGCTTCTACAAAGCAATAAATACATTTAAATACAGGATGAGAAGAACCATTTCCTAGCAGGAATGCTTGCCTTCTGGCAACCAGTCCCACCCACCTCTGACTTCTATCCCCAACAACACAGCAAAGCAATGACACCAAGAAAGGCAACCACATGCCTAAGCATCTTGATTTTCTGTAAAACTTTGGAGTAAAAGGTGTTATCTCTATGCGGATGACGTCCAAATCTGTCACTCCTTCCCACCTGTTACCAAGGAGGTTGTCGGAACTCTGAACCGGTGCTTGGCTGCTGTGTCGGACTGGATGAGAGCTAACAAATTGAAATTGAATCCAGACAAGACAGAGGTCCTCCTGGCCAGTCGTAAGGCCGAACAGGGCATAGGGTTACAGCCTGTGTTGGATGGGGTTACACTCCCCCTGAAGACGCAGGTTCGCAGTTTGGGAGTAATTCTGGACTCATCATTGAGCCTGGAACCCCAGGTTTCAGCGGTGGCCGGGAGAGCTTTTGCACAGTTGAAACTCGTGTGCCAGCTGCGCCCCTACCTTGGGAAGTCAGATCTGGCTACGGTGGTCCACGCTCTTGTCACATCCCGAATAGATTACTGCAACGCACTCTATGTGGGGCTGCCTTTGAAGACTGTTCGAAAATTGCAATTAGTCCAACGGGCGGCAGCTAGATTACTTACTGGAGTATCATACAGGGAGCATACCACTTCCCTGCTGTGCCAGCTCCACTGGCTGCCGATCCAATTCCGAGCACAATTCAAAGTGCTGGTCTTGACCTATAATACCCTATATGGCTCCGGTCCAGCGTACCTGTCCAAACATATCTCCTTCTACGTCCTGCCTCGGAGCTTAAGATCGTCTGGGGAGGCCCTGCTCTCGGTCCCACCTTTGTCTCAAACACGCTTGGCAGGGACGAGGGACAGGGCCTTCTCAGTGGTGGCCCCCCACCTATGGAATTTGCTCCCCGGGGAAATTAGGTCATCATCATCCCTCCTCACCTTTAGAAAAAAGGTTAAAATGTGGCTGTGGGACCAGGCCTTCAGGCAATCAGGTTAAAGGTCCATTGATAACGTTTGACTATGGCATGGGAAAGGATTTGGATAAATTAAGCGGAGTAATCATTAGTAGATGGCTAGCTAAACAGCCACCAGATGGGCAGTAGCTAATCAGAGTGTAAGTATAAGGTTTTGATCTTTATTTATTAACTAGCTTGGGGACCCGGCGCTGCCCGGGTTATTTGAGAAAAGCATTGTTTGTTTTGTGAAGTTTGGTAATATCAGTTTGCTAATGTGTAATGCTATTTCTTAGGGGAAAACAGTCTTACTTTTTTGGGTTGTTTTAAAAAATGAATGGTCTCATTAGAAAATGCATAAGGTTGTAGGTGAACTACAATTTCCAGAATCGTGGGTCAGTCCTTTCCAAACCCTGCCATTACTTAAAGTTGGCCATGTTGGGTCTGTGTGTCAAGTTTAGTCCAGATCTGACAGCAGCTGGGTTCAGTGATATCTAGATAAGGGTGAACTACAACTCCCAGATCTCCAGGGCAATCACCCCCAAGCCCAGCCAGTATGCACAATTGGCCATGTTGGTTCTGTGTGGCAAGTTTGGCCCAGATCCATTGTTGGCTGGGTTCACTGTTCTTTGGATAAGGGTGAACTACAAATCCCAGGGTAATCACCCCTAAACTCTGCAAGTATGGACAATTGCCCATGGTGGGTCTGTGTGCCAAGTGAGTTCCAGCTCTATTGTTGGTGCAGTTGAGAATGCTCTTAGATTGCAGGTGAACTATGCATCCCAGTCCCTACAACTATAAATCATGGTGATTTCTCTCCAAACATCTCCAGTATGATCAGTTGCAGATCAATGCCTCTGTTTGCTGTGTTCCATAGGAAAGGGTTGGAAAGGGATAAGGGAGAAGCAGTGGGTGGGGTCATGCAAATGAAGAGAGAAAGGAACACTGGGATGTGCTCGCTATAACCTGCAATGTCCTTTGACAGAGTGGCTTGCTGTCTTCTCAGCACTGGGAATAATAGCCTATTTGTGAAGGCCAAAGGCTGTCTGTGTGAACAGACACCTATGCCACATGCACACATACAGATTTTCACTTTTATTATGTGTATAGATTTTCATGTTAATTGTTATATTTGTTATTCTGTATTATGTACTTTATGATACGGCATTGAATTATTGCCAATTGTAAGCTGCCCTGAGTCCCCCCAGGGGTTGAGAAGGGCGGGGTAGAAATGTTCAAAATAATAATAATAATAATAATAATAATAATAATAATAATAATTACTTTTTTAAAAAACCATCAAATAAATGCAATGAATTATCAAGGATACTAGAACTTTATTGGTCCATATAGAGCAGTGGTTCCCAACCTTTGGGCCTCCAGGTGTTTTAGACTTCAGCTTCCATAGTTCCTAACATCTGGTAAGATGGCTGGGATTTCTGGGAGTTGAAGTCCAAAACACCTGGAGGCCCAAAGTGTGGGAACCATTGATATAAACAATCCCTAGTTGGATTTCAGAGTGTCACTCATCGCTAATTCGAAACTCCTTTATCAGTCAAAGTTTCCGTGAGCATGGCAGTTTCTTCATGAAATCCTAGAATGTTTCCTTCCTTGCTTCTTCTGCCATTGGGAACCAGACAAAAGGCTGCAGGACGAGGGACATATTTCCTGCGAAATGCACTTAAGTTATGTCCTGCGTGCTTTCTTCTCCAGAAGGCTTTTCACGCTTTTAGCCTTCAGCCTTTTATTGAGTGTGGAAACACAGTTTAAAAATAGACACCCCTCCCCTCCTCTGTCTCTTTTTCTAACAAAAAAAAAGATGTCATTTAGATCTAGTTTTACTAGAGTTTATAAACATGGTATATTCAGTTTTTTATCACCTCTCTGTTTTTATTGGCTCAGGAAGACAGCTGTCTGTCAGCCACTCCAGTTTTAATCACATTGTTTTCTGGAAGATTGTGTTCGGAGGCCTTCTGTATATAAATAAATGTGAACTGGGCAAAATGGGCAATTTCGTCGGAGTGTCAGTCTTCAATCTTACAGCCTTGGCACAGTTTAAGCTTATGTATCCAGACATTACTTGGGCCCCAGTTTTATGGAGGGGGGGGGGTGTCTCCCTTGATGTGATATAGAGCAGCAGCTACAAGAAGGAGCTACAAATCAGGACATCCACTTTTAGAATCTCACTTCTGCCATGAATTGACTGAGCTGGCCTTTGGCATGCCTCTCTTCATCACAGTGCCCTATGCCCTGCAAAGCTTGGTACCAAAAATACTATTTTGTCATTCATTGCAAGGATTGTAAGACCATGGCCTAATTCCACTGTAAGTCACAAATAGACCAGATCCTTGGTTCAGTCATTGGCTAATGTAATTCAGAAATGAGAAGTATTTTATCACACAGCGCTGACATAGTGCAAGCACTGTACTGCATGATGTCATGTCTCTCCTGTAGCCACTAGGCCTGTTTGATCAAGAAAAAATTTGTTTCTAAAATCGATTTGTAATTGGGGTGTTTTTTTGTTTCGATATTTAAAATAATTACAAAACTTTCCCAAAAAAAGTTTTGGTATTTACGAAATTTCGTAAATATTAACGAATGTTTAGAATATTTTTTGTATTTTTTAAGAATAATATTAAAATAATATTAAAAAATATTTTAAAATGGAAAATTAACCAAAAAATGGCCCAAATGTGGACCAAACACAGGCAGGAGACAGCAAATGAGAGCACACACCAACAGAAGAGTCTTTTCTTTTTTAGAATATTTTTTAAGAATAATATTAAAAATAATATTAAAAAATAATATTAAAATAATATTAAAAATATTTTAAAATGGAAAATTAACCAAAAAATGGCCCAAATGTGGACCAAACACAGGCAGGAGACAGCAAATGAGAGCACACACCAACAGAAGAGTCTTTTCTTTTTTAGAATATTTTTTAAGAATAATATTAAAATAATATTAAAAAATAATATTAAAATAATATTAAAAAATATTTTAAAATGGAAAATTAACAAAAAAATGGCCCAAATGTGGACCAAACACAGGCAGGAGACAGCAAATGAGAGCACACACCAACAGAAGAGTCTTTTCTTTTTTAGAATATTTTTTAAGAATAATATTAAAAAATAATATTAAAAAATAATATTAAAAAAATATTAAAAAATAATTAAAATAATATTAAAAAATATTTTAAAATGGAAAATTAACCAAAAAATGGCCCAAATGTGGACCAAACACAGGCAGGAGACAGCAAATGAAGCAAGCAGCACTCACAGCAGCAAGGAATGAATCCAATCCAGTTGCTAGCCATTAGCCAAGCCAACCCAATGCAAACTCCCTCGCCCTCTGCAGCAATGAGCTACGGCCGCGCCGCGCGGAGCCGCTTTGAAAGGGCTCGCCGGCCAATCAAAAACAAACAGCCACGGACCCACGGTGCACTGCTTGGGAGCGCCGGATTGGCTCCCAGGCACCAGCACTCCAGCAGCCTCCACCCCATTAACGAAACGAGCGGAAGCTCGTTAAATCTATGGGGGTTGCTGGTTCGATATTTTAAAACCCTTCCGGGTTTGGAAATGTGTTTTGATATCGCTTCAAAAATGCCAAAAATAACGAATTAATAACAAATTAACGAATTAACGAACGAAACCGGACAGGCCTAGTAGCCACATTGCACTTGAACTATGATTTGATCATCACAATAAAAATCTTAATGATTTAAATAACAGTTTCCACATCAAGAAACAAAGCCTGCTGTCCTGTTAGTGCAGTGGTTCCCAACCTTTTGTTGACCAGGAACCACTTTAACTAGGGACTACTTTGACCAGGGACTACTTGACCATGGACTAACGTTGGTACTCCAACGTTAGTACCAAAAGGGTTACAAAACAGTTTTTAGTCAACTTTAGATTCAGTTTGGGACACTGATTCAGAAAATTGCATTGGATAAACCACATCAGCTCTAGTTTCTGATACAGAACATGTTTATATATTTATTTATTTATTTACGGCATTTATATGTCGCCCTTCTCACCCCGAAGGGGACTCAGAGCAGCTTACAATATATATTTTCCTACAATATATTATATTATTAGCATAGTACAATATTAGTATATATTACTATATTGCACTATACCATTATCTTGTAATATTATTAGTAATATTACATGTAATGTAAATATATAATTATAACATATGATATGGTCAGTGACAGGGAAGGAGTGGCAGGAGGCATGAAAGGATGGAGATTTTCATCCTTGCGGCCCACTGGTGGTCCATGGCCCACAGGCGAAGAACCACTGTGTTAGTGACTTTCACATATGTAAGATTCCTTGGCGTTTTGGTTATGGTTTGGTTCATATTCATCTGAAGCCTGGGAAGAGTTTGTGTCTTGTTTTGCATATACAGTACAGAAGTGTGTTGCACTCCACAATCATGTCTTTTACATTTATTTCCATATTTGGTTGTGCAGTGTGGCATTCCTGATTCACAGTCATGCACAATAAGGCATCCTTGATTCACTTATGCACAAACATCACTCCAGAAATGCAAAAGTACATTATACCTCCTTCATGGTGACCGGAAATATCTTCACATTGATGGAGCCATGTGGCAGATGTGCACCATGCTGTGTTAGTGAATGGTTATTTGTCGTGTCAGATCAACCAGTCAATTATATTACATTTCTAACAGAACAAAGCAAACAAACAGATAAAATACAGCATTTGTGAGTTTGGTAGTTGGTTAAATGTCCTTGCATTGTAATTTAGTGGTCAGTATCCTAAAAGATAAGACCATAAGACTCACCAAAATATGATGGTAATTAGTATTATTTATTTATTTGTTGTGTCAGGGCAACCAGTCAATTGTATTACATTTCTAACAGAACAAAACAAACAAACAGACGAAATACAAAATTTGCGAGTTTGGTAGTTGATTAAATGTCCTTTGACCAGTAGCTGGCCACTTGGACTGCTTCTCGTTTTGCTGCAAGAAGGTCCTCCATTGTGCATGTGGCAGGGCTCAGGTTGCATTGCAGCAGGTGGTCAGTGGTTTGCTCTTCTCCACACTCGCATGTCGAGGATTCCACTTTGTAGCCCCATTTCTGAAGGTTGGCTCTGCATCTCGTGGTGCCAGAGCGCAGTCTGTTCAGCTCCTTCCAAGTCGCCCAGTCCTTTGTGTGCCCAGGGGGGAGCCTCTCATTTGGTATCAGCCATTGGTTGAGGTTCTGGGTTTGAGCCTGCCACTTTTGGACTCTCGCTTGCTGAGGTGTTCCAGCTAGTGTCTCTGTAGATCTTAGAAAACTATTTCTAGATTTAAGTCGTTGACATGCTGGCTGATACCCAGGCAGAGGATGAGCTGGAGATGTCTCTGCCTTGGTCCTTGGTCCTTGGACCAGTGAATGGTGACATTATATGACCAAATATACAAGCACAGTTGCCTGTGTAACCATATATCAGTGCACATAATGCACATACCCTGCCTTTAGGGATTGTACACTATGCACATGTATGATCATCTATAGTTGTGTTTCATGTATAACTCTTTCTTTTCCACCTTGAACATGGCACACGAGGAAAAAAAAAAGATGTCCCTACCTTTCCATAGGAGAACTTGTGGAAACAAAAGACAACCAATCGTATTGTGGTCAAAATCTTCTGCCTAAAGGCAGGGCTGGCCCAGCCAGGAGAATAATTGTGACTCCTGCAGGACCAATAATGTTTTACTGCTACTCAGCTTTGAGGCAAAGTCTGTCCTTCTGCTTGAGCCAAGAAAGTGGTTCAGGAAATGAATGAAGGCAGACAGACTCGCGGGTAAATGAAATGTAAGTATAGCAAATCTTTCATTGTCTTTCCAATTTGCTCTCAATCTTTCAGTGTGTTTTTATTTTCCATCTATCTATCTCTTTCTCCCTCTCCCCTTTCCGCACACGAACCATATATATATATATATATATATATATATATATATATATATATATATATGCAGGCAGCAAAGAGCCATTCCCTCCCCCCATAAGATGAACTACAATATTAAAGAAACTGAAAACTACATTTTGAAAATTGTTTCCTTTTTTCCAGCCTCCTCCTGCCTATGGAGAATCAATACGCCAGAAGAGCATTGCCTTAAACATTAATATTAGAGAACAAAAATGCGTTGCTGATGGATTGACGGGCACGTTTTCTTTAGGCCAAGCCATAATGAACGTGGCAACTTTCTCTTCCTCTCTTCCCTCCCTTCTTCCCTTCCATTTCCCTCTCCCCTCCGCCCTCCTCGCTTGCCCCCACGGAGATTGCAGTGAATAATTGGATCCTGCTAGCCAGTACACAGACCCATCTATTATTAGGCAGTAAGATGCTACGCGAGGCCTGGCGCTCTCAACCCCCGTATTGGCAAGGGGAAATCGAGGGGAGAGAAATGCTGCTTTTTTGCTCCAAGGCCCTGGATCCTGAGTCAATCAAGAGGAAGCTTGGCTGTTGTGATGCCGGCTAATAATTCCTCTGGGAGCGCTGTTGCCCTGACTGCAAAGACCCCTAACAGGCTGGGCTTAAAAGCAAATCCGTGTACCCCCACAATCTTGACACGGAGGTTTACATCATGTCACACTCGCTTTTCCTCTCCAAAGCAACAGCAAGCAAACTGCCCAGGCCTGCCTTTTGCAGATATTCTTGCCATGCAAAGGTGAGCTACATAGAATCATAGACTCATTGAGATGGAAGACATCTCAAGGACCATCCAATCCAACCCCATGGCATAAAATCATAGAGATGGAAGGGACCACATGGGCCATCCAATCCAACACCCAACTATAGAATCATAGCATTGAAGGAGACCCACAAGGTCCATCCAATCCAACTCTCTGCCATAGAATTATAGATTTGATAGACACCGCAAGGGCCATTCAGGCCATCCACCATTACAATATATGTTCTGTCACGCGCTGGGGGCTGTATGGTGTTGGTGGGAGTGTGAAGTGATGGGTGTATTGTTTTGTTGTGTGTGCTGGGGAAGTATTTAATTTTGTTGTACAATATACAATGACAATAAAGTTATTGTGTTCAATTCTATTCAGTCCAACCCCCACCATAGAATCACAGTTTTGGAAAAGACCCAGTTCATCCCCATTCTGTCATGCAGTTATACATAATCAAAGCACCCTTGACCGATAGCTATCCAGCCTCTGTTTAAATACTTCCAAAGGAGAGTCCACCACACTCCCAGGCAACATGACGATTCAACCATCCCCCCTCAGTAAACAGTTGTGTTTGGGATTTCAACTCAGAAGGACCATGGGGCAATCTGAATTTTCTCAGTGAGAGGGCCTCTTTGGACCTACAAGGCCAGAGGTTTAGCACAGCTGATAAATCACCAGCAACTAGAAGATCTGTTAACCAAAAAGTTGCTAGTTTGAAGCCCCAGGTCGGCGTTAGTGATCGACTGTCAGCCCTGCTCACAGTTTACCTAAGCAGTTCGAAAACAGCTTTAGCTGTAATTAGAGAAATGAGGTACTGCTAAAAGTGGGGGGAGGTGTTTTACGAGGCCATAAAGAAAGATCAGAAAATGCTGGGTGACCAAAAAGGAAGGAGGAAGTCCTGATGGCTCTTTGTCATACAGAATGGAGCAACAGCACCCCCTGTGGCTGGACTCACCTTCCTTGGCACCAAAGAAACAGCTGGACACTGGGTCAACAACACTTCCTTTCTGTTCTGTTTGTCTGTGTATTGTCTATACAAAAGCGGCATTGAATGTTTGCTTTGTTATGTGTGCTGTGATTTGCCCTGAGTCTTCTTCGGTATTAGAAGGGTGGAATATAAATAATAATAATAATAATAATAATAATTATTATTATTATTATTATTATTATTATTATTATTATTAGCTTATTTATTGTATTTTTAGTTTAAATTACTGCATATTTATTTATTTACTTTATTATTTATCTATTTGCGGTATTTGTATACTTCCCTTCTCAACCCCGAAGGGGACTCAGGGCAGTTCTCAGTGTTGGCAACAATTCAATATTTACTCAGAAGTTTATTTAAGATATTTCTATATCACTTCCCAACTCACTAGAGTTCCCGAGGTGATAAATCAATAAAAGTATCATTAACTTTGTATGAAAACAATACCAAATATTAAACATTTTCAAAATGATCTTGATATAGAATTTTAAAACTCTATATTTTATTTATCCAAAAGAGACAAGAAGAGGAAAATGAGCCAGATCCACAATGTAAGCCTGTGAGCCAAGTGTCTATTTTGACAAAGCAAAGGAAGGGAATAGAAATGTGTCATACACCCACTTCCCTGTTCACTTTCTAAGGATGGTGCTACATTGCAAATGTTTATGCAGCTGCCCCAACTTTGGGATGTGGGGACTAGCTACACAAACACACAAATAATAAAAACTGTGAGTGTGAAACCAATTTATTTATTTATTTGTCATGTCAGAGCAACCAGTCCATTATATTACATTTCTAACAGAACAAAGCAAACAAACAGAAAAATGCAAAACTTGTGAGTTTGGTAGTTGGATAAATGTCCTTTGACCAGTATCTGGCCACTTGGAGTGCTTCTGGTGTTGCTGCAAGAAGGTCCTCCGTTGTGCATGTGGCAGGGCTCAGGTTGCGTTGCAGCAGGTGGTCTGTGGTTTGCTCTTCTCCACACTCGCATGTCGAGGATTCCACTTTGTGGCCCCATTTCTGAAGGTTGGCTCTGCATCTCGTGGTGCCAGAACGCAGTCTGTTCAGTGCCTTCCAAGTTGCCCAGTCTTCTGTGTGCCCAGGAGGGAGTCTCTCATTTGGTATCAGCCATTGGTTGAGGTGCTGGGTTTGAGCCTGCCACTTTTGGACTCTCACTTGCTGAGGTGTTCCAGCAAGTGTCTCTGTAGATTTTAGAAAACTATGTCTAGATTTAAGTCGTTGACGTGCTGGCTGATACACAAACAGGGGATGAACCGGAAATGTCTCTGCCTTGGTCCTTTCACTGTTGACTGCTACTTCCCGGCGGATGTCAGGTGGTGCAATACCGGCTAAGCAGTGTAATTTCTCCAGTGGTGTAGAGCGCAGGCACCCCGTGATAATGCGGCATGTCTCATTAAGAGCCACATCCACTGTTTTAGCGTGGTGAGATGTGTTCCACACTGGGCATGCGTACTCAGCAGCAGAGTAGCACAGCGCAAGGGCAGATGTCTTCACTGTATCTGGTTGTGATCCCCAGGTTGTGCCAGTCAGCTTTCGTATGATATTGTTTCTGGCACCCACTTTTGAAACCAATGAAAATGGAGGAATTAGTATTATAGCTCTTTTCCTGGATCAAATGAGTTTATTACAGTGTATGGATTTATCTAGCATAAGACACTTCATCAGAAGCCAATTTCATATTCCTCCTAGATCCTACATTGTTCTTGTGTAGTGTCAGTGTCAATATGTTCTCAGAAAATTATTCAATGTCCTTGTTAGTGTCCCATTGCATAATGTGCGGAATGCTTCTGGAGCCCGAGTGGAGAAAGTGCTACATGGAAAACACTAACAAATACACACCATCTAAGAATGTACAACTGCATGTGGAATGCTTGCCTTTGTGCAAATCCACTAACACAACCCTGAACTGGATATATTTATTGCACAACAGCCAAAAATATATTGGCAAATGTGAGGGAATTTACAGATGTGTAGGGTACCAACAGGTACTAGCTATTATGGAGTCTATCAAGGAGAAGGAGGAGGAAAAGATGGAGAAATTGTTAATAAAAAAATGATGTGGTACCTTTAAGAGTTTCTAAAATACTTCAAAACTGCACATCAAAAATGTTTTTTTAAAGATGCCTTTTTAATGTTTTTTACACCCCTCCACCGCTTTTTTTCTAATTATTGAACACTTTTGCAAAACAAGTCAAGGCTGCAGGTATCACTTTATTGCTACTAATTCAAAAGCTGTTGCTAATAATTTTTAAAACATTTCCATATAATACATCTGCTCAGTTCCAATTTATAATTGCATTTCATTGCAGCTAGGGAATACAGGTAATGACTATCAGATAAAAGCCACTCTCAGTCAGCTTGGAGTTTGTTTATTTCTTGGCACATCACCCTTTGTTTAAGGCTACAGATGCAATCTGCTCCCATTTCCTTTCTTTTTTACTGGGCCTTGGGTGGAGTGGCACTTAAATCCAGAGTTCTGGGACTCAGCCGTGAAAATTTATTAAATCACCAAAAATGTCAAGAGAAAATAAATGTTATGGTTTGAACGACCACTTTCCAAATCTCCGCAGATTGTGTGACCACTGACCATACTGCTTCAGGACTTTTTGGAGATGTCATCTGAAACAGGAATGCTTCCAAACCCTTGATGAGAGTTAGTTTATTGTGGTTCTTCCATGACAACATGTCAAAACTTTGTGGGGTTTGATGTATTGTTGAAGGCTTTCATGGCTGGAATCACTCAGTTCTTGTGGGTTTTTTCGGGCTATATGGCCATGTTCTAGAGGCATTTCTCCTGACGTTTCGCCTGCATCTATGGCAAGCATCCTCAGAGGTGAGGTCTGCTGGAAATGGGAAAAAAGGGGTTTATATATCTGTGGAATGACCAGGGTGAGACAAAGGGCTTTTGTAAGTTGGGCTGGGTGTGAGTCTTTCCACTGACCACCTTGATTAGCATACAATGGGCTGACTGTGCCTGGAGCAAACTCTTCTTGAAAGGTGATTAGATGTCCCTGCCTGTTTTTCTCCCTGCTGTTTTTGCTGTTGCAATTTTAGAATTTTTTAATACTGGTAGCCAGATTTTGTTCATTTTCATGGTTTCTTCCTTTCTGTTGAAATTGTCCACATGTTTGTGGATTTCAATGGCTTCTCTGTGTAGTCTGACATGGTGGTTGTGAGAGTGGTCGAGCATTTTTGTGTTCTCAAATAAAATGCTGTGTCCAGGTTGGTTCATCAGGTGCTCTGCTATGGCTGATTTCTCTGGTTGGAGTAGTCTGCAGTGCCTTTCATGTTCCTGGATTCTTGTTTGGGCGCTGCGTTTGGTGGTCCCTATGTAGACTTGTCCACAGTGGGGTTTTCTTGGGCAAGGAATATTCAAGGTGGTTTTGCCAGTTCCTTCCTCTGAAATATAGCCTACAGCACCCAGGGTTGAATGGCAATTTCCATCCATGTACAAACCTGGACTCATCCTGCTTAGCTTCCAAGATTAAACAGAATCTGATGCCTTTGGGGTATTAAAACCCATAAAGGTTGAAGCTAGAACAAACCATGCTTTTGAATTTTAGTCAAACTATGAGTAGGCTAGAAGATAAAGACTATCAGAAAACCATGCTGGCATTCCTTTTTAGCAGATAACATTTTGTTTGCAGCTTCATTCCTCTTTCTTCTTCTTCTTCTTCTTTCTCCAAAACAATAATGGGTCTAAGCATCACTATCAAAACATGCCACACTACCAACCAAGGAGGTGCAATGCATCATCCTGAACTCCACCGTACTCACTTATGGTGAAGCATTTGATATTAATGTTTCCATTGCTTATCACAGACACTGGCATTGTAAGTGCTTAAGCCAACTTGGCTTATTTATTAGAACTGGTTTCGCTGCCATTTCCTTGAATAAAATGTCTACTCTCCACGTTCTGGAAGATCGCTTTCCCACCTGCCACTCATGGTCTGTCTTAATCCATCATGCATTTACTGTGAGTTTAAAGCCTAAAATACATCCAGTAGGACACACTATGATGCCAATTCTAATTCATTATGTTTATCAAGGGCTGGGTGCTCACACTTGGGGAATACCTTCTGCCCTAAAAGGAGAGCATGAGGGAAAAAGTAATTCATATATAAGTCTAGAAATTTGAGTCTACAAGAGAACCCAAAAATCTGGATCAACTTATCCACAGATGAATGTCAGTGGTGTACTGATGAATGCAAGCGCTTAATCTATATAAATAAAAATGTAATTTTTGTGGGATTAACAGAACTCAAAAAACAGTGGGCCAATTGACACCAAATTTGGACAGCACACACCTAACAACCCAATGCGTGTCCTTCACTCAACAATTTTTGATTTTGTCATTTGGGAGTTGTGGTTGCTGGGATTTATAGTTCACATACAATCAAAGAGCATTCTGAACTCCACCAATTATGGCATTGAACCAAACATGGCATACAGGACTCCCATCACCAACAGAAAACACTAGAAGGGTTTGGTGGGCATTGACCTTGAGTTTGGGAGTTGTCATTCACCTACATCCAGAGAGCACTATGGACTCAAACAATGATGGATCTGGATCAAACTTGGCACAAATATTCCATATGCCCAAATACGAATACAGGTAGGGTTTGGGGAAAATAGACCTTGACATTTGGGATTTGTAGTTACTGGGATTTATAGTTCACCTACAATCAATTATGCTGGGGAAAGTGAAAGGTAAAAGGAAGAGGGGCAGACCAAGGGCAAGATGGATGGATGGTATCCTTGAAGTGACTGGAATGACCTTGAAGGAGCTGGGGGTGGTGACGGATGACAGGGAGCTCTGGTGTGGGCTGGTCCATGAGGTCACGAAGAGTCGGAGACGACTGAACGAATGAACAACACTGAAGGGTTTGGTGGGCATTGACCTTGAGTTTGGGAGTTGTAGTTCACCTACATCCAGAGAGCACTGTGGACTCAAACAATGATGGATCTGGACCAAACTTGGCACAAATATTCCATATGCCCAAATATGAACACAGGTGGAGTTTGGGGAAAATAGACCTTGACATTTGGGAGTTGTAGTTACTGGGATTTATAGTTCACCTACAATCAAAGAGCATTCTGAATGAACAGAAAAGGAAGAGGGGCCGACCAAGGGCAAGAGGGATGGATGGCATCCTTGAAGTGACTGGACTGACCTTGAGGAGCTGGGGGGTGGTGACAACCAACAGGGAGCTCTGGCGTGGGCTGGTCCAGGAGGTCACGAAGAGTCGGAGACGACTGAACGAATGAACAACAACAACAAAAGCATTCTTCAAACTTATGATAGAATTGGGGCAGACTTCCCACACAGAACCCCTATGACCAATAGAAAATACTTAAGGCCATCCAGTCCAACTCCCTTCACCAGGGCAAGAAAACGTTATCAAATACTGTTTACCCACAAGCAGAAAGAAATTACATATATTAGAAACCAACACTTTCTCATTACTTTATTTTCCAGATCACCAGACTAGGCCACAGCAAAGCGTGGCAGGGGACAGCTAGTTCTTATTAAAAAGGGGCTCATCTCTGAACAGAGAGTTGCAAGGCGAGAGCTTAAGCTGTCCTGGGAAAACCGAAAATTATCATGAGACCACTTCTGGTCTTCAGGACAATGGTAACAGCAGTGGCTAAGGGCTGGTGGCTCCATGAGGGGATGCCAGCATTTTCCCCTCTCAATATGATCTTCAACATATCCATAGGTCATATTGAAATCCATAAATCTCTTCTCTGAAATAACAAATTTGAGGTACAGTTTTGAAAAAAGAAGACTGACATGTCAGTGAAAGACTGTCAGGTAGGCTTGTGCTTTTTGGCTAAGCCACGATCCATTTCTGCTGGCAAGATACTGATAGACCCCACCCCGTATCCATTTTTACATGACTCCTGAAAACAGGTGAGTAACTGGAGAACTGTTTTTGGTCCATAGGTGAAAAATGAGGCTAGAACCAGCTTATTAGCAGCAGCGGGGAACTTATGAGGCTCCCCTTTCTGTTCCTGGGACCCTTTCCTTTTTTTCCTTCAAGGGAGCCTCAGTGTCAGCAGCAGCGTTGAGAAAGCACCCAACCGACCCATTATGGGGGAGGGGGACTTCCCACAGACTCGCCTTCCATATCCTTCATTAAGATATGGATTAAAAGCATCATAGTTACTCTTTCTGCAATCCTCTCCCTTCTGTTTGTAGAGAAGACTGGGTGTAATGCTTCATTAAAGCTATTTCTTTCTAGGTTGTTGTAGTTTTTTTTCAGGCTATATGGCCATGTTCTAGAGCAGTGGTTCTCAACCTGGGGTCCCCAGATGTTTTTGGCCTACAACTCCCAGAAATCCCAGACAGTTTACTAGCTGTTAGGATTTCTGGGAGTTGAAGGCCAAAACATCTGGGGACCCCAGGTTGAGAACCTTTGTTCTAGAGGCAGTCTCTCCTGAAGTTTTGCCTGCATCTATGGCAAACATCCTCAGAGGTAGTGAGGTTATTTATTAACCTCAGACCTCACTACCTCTGAGGATGCTTGCCATAGATGCAGGCAAAATGTCAGGAGAGAATGCCTCTGGAACATGGCCATATAGCCCGAAAAAACCTACAACAACCTAGAAAGAAATAGCTTTAATGATTCTACAGCATTGAGCCAAAACAGTTGAAGGGGATGTTAAACTGTATTCATTCTTCAGTATAGATTCGCCTCAAGTTGATTCTTTGTGTTGCACAGAGGCCAAGACTAAAGCAATGGACTTGAAACTGTTCAGAGAACAGAACCCAAACCAGAGAAGAAGATTTTGGCTAAACCTTAGGAAGAATGTCCTGATTGATTTAGTTATACAACACTGGAATAAACTACCTCAGGATGTTGTGTTTTTTTCTGTTCACAGTTCTTGTTGTTGTTGTTGTTGTTGTTGTTGTTGTTATCAAAATAGAAGGGAGATGTCAGCAGTGGATTTTCAGGGAGTTCCATCAGCGGGTTTTATGAGATGGTTCTTGTACATCTTTTCAGCTCTCTGAGCCTGTGGGTTTCAGAGATTATGAGACTATTTGTCTTGGGAGGTCTTCCCTTCAGACATGAATTTACTGTTCCCAGATCTCAGGACTTGGCCTTTTTTCTTTGGTCCTTGGGGCAATGGACAGCAATTGCAGGGAGAAAGCATTAATATGGCTTTCTGCAGCTACTGGTGTTTTCTGTTCAAAACAGAGCGCCCAAAATACTCTCTCTCTCTCTCTCTCTCTCTCTCTCTCTCTCTCTCTCTCTCTATATATATATATATATATATTCATAAAAAAATAAATCAGTGCCTGCAAAAGCACTAAAAACCGACTTGGTGATACTCTCTGTGTATCTGTATTCTCTGTTTTTTTGCATAATGTGGAAAACTGGATTTCATACCAATGAAATATCCACTTATATCTGCTAGACTTAGCGTGCATGATACAAATAGCATGATTTACCAAGAAGGAAGTGTGATGAAAGTGCCAAGATGATAGAGGCTTTTTAAAAACCATTTCTTTACCTAGACTTTATGACCAAAACAGAACCACAGATGTCAGGCAGTGGTCCTCAAATTTCAGGAACTAGAGTGCTCCTCCTGGATTGTGGATGGTTTAAACATGTTATGGCTGGATGGAAGATCCTATGGGATCCTGTTGTCTAGCTGTTTCTGTTTGACAGAAATGGTCCTCCCTCTCTTCTTCTTCTTCTTCTCCATCTTCTTCATCTTCTTCTTCTTCCCTATGAGGGAAGCCCTATGAAGAGCGGCTTAAGGAGCTGGGCATGTTTAGCCTGAAGAAGAGAAGGCTGAGAGGAGATATGATAACCATGTATAAATATGTGAGAGGAAGCCACAGGGAGGAGGGAGCAAGCTTGTTTTCTGCTTCCTTGGAGACTATGACGCAATGGAACAATGGCTTCAAACTACAAGAAAGGAGATTCCATCTGAACATGAACATGAGAGCCGCTCAGCAGTGGAACTCTCTGCCCTGGAGTGTGGTGGAGGCTCCTTCTTTGGAAGCTTTTAAACAGGGGCTGGATGGCCATCTGTCAGGGGTGATTTGAATGCAACATTCCTGCTTCTTGGCAGGGGGTTGGGCTGGATGGCCCATGAGGTCTCTTCCAACTCTATGATTCTATGATTCTATGATTCCCCTCTTTATCCTTCCCCATCTTTTCCCTAAAATTGGGATTCAAAGCAACTCACAATTTAAAATAACAACAAAATTTAAAACATATAAAAGGTAAACATTAAAATATAATCACAATCAGACTTCTATATCCAAAGATTCTGCATCTATGGATCACAGTAAGAAAGTAGTTTTTAAAAAAAGAATCCAAAAAGCTTACCTTGATTTTGTATAAGTGAAACCATTTTATTACAGCATTGTATATGATGGGAATTTAGCATCCACAGATTTTGGTATCTACAGGAGGTCCTGAAACTAAAACTCAGTGGGGGTTCACTGTAATATTCAACACATCAATAAAAGAATAAAATAGTTAAAAGTTTTTTTTTAAAGAAAAACCTGTACAAGAGTTCAGTTGACATGGTACAGCAGCTTCTAGCTAATTCTTAAGAAATCTCCTGTATCAGAAACCTGTCAGAATAAAAAAAAAATATCTTAGCCTACTGCTGGAAGGTCAACAATGAAGATACGGAGATCCACAGTCCAGGGCCAACCACCGAGGAAGCCATCACTGTCTTGCATCCTGGTGCTAGGGTTGAAGAAGGGCTTCTCCTGATGAATGCAAAGCCTGATTAGGATACATTCTGCCAAGTAACCTCATCCCACTTTTAAAACTGTTTCTAAATGCCCCAGTTTCTCCCTCCTGCTCCCTCTTTCGCCCTTTGGCCTCAATGTACTTCAATTACTACTAATTCTATTCAAAGTAATGAAGTAGTGGAGGCAGAATCTTGCTCTTCCCAGTTCAATCAGGCAAAAGAAAATCACTGCATTCTCTTTCATAATCATCAATAACCTTTGTCACTTTGACCATGCTTTGGCCACATCCCTCATTTTTCGTATGTGAATGGAAGGGGTGGCACTTCCAGCATCAGCCTTCATTGTGCTTGCGACCTTCTGGATTTGACTGAAGATATTTAGTAAAGCATACACCAAGATTACTCAACTCTTTGTATCTTGCCTTTTAATTCCGAGTGAGTGTGTAAGGAATAAATCTGTTCCATCTCCTGACATCCATTCAAATAACTGAAGACAGCTGTCATGTCTCCTCTCAGATCTCTTATCCTCCCAGCTAAACGGACCCAGATTTTCCAAATATTCTTGACAGGATTTGGTTTCTGGGCTTCTCAACACCCTTGTTGCTCTCCCCCATCCTTATTCATTGGTGTCCTTCTCACAGTGCAGTACTTCAAATTGGGCACAGTATTCTGTATGTGAGTGGAAAATATAGTGGGGCTATTTTTCTCTGTGGTGTGGACACAATGGAAGGATAAGTATATTCATGGTTGGGGTAGTTAGTTGATCTGGTTTCAATGAAAGTGGGAATCTATCTACAGTGAGTTTAGGAAGAAGTTTTCATAGAGCTATCCAAGGTGCTGAACAAATTTCCACTAGGAATTAAAAACAATCTCTACAAAGGATACTTCAAAATCAATCAAGATTTATATAACTTGGGACACATATCAAGACTCCTCACTGAGGAAAAAGTAAATCATTGTGATCAATTTTTGTATCTTGTTAAGTTTTTTTTTTGCACACAAAACAATGCCAAACAGGCAAAGCATGCCATTTATCTTTGCCTACAGCTGTTACCCAGGCTAAGCAACTCTTTTGTTGAACTGCAGCAGTGCACAACTTAACCTGGGCAGGATCTATGCAAGTGAATTCACAATCAAATGGACATGTGTTTATGCATGATGCCCAGTATAGGGACTATGTAGGCCAGTGGTTCTCAACCTATGGGTCCCCAGGTATTTTGGCCTACAATTCCCAGAAATCCCAGCCAGTTTACCAGCTGTTAGGATTTCTGGGAGTTGAAGGCCAAAACATTTGGGGACCCACAGGTTGGAAACCACTGATCATAGAATCATAGAATCAAAGAGTTGGAAGAGACCTCATGGGCCATCCAGTCCAACCCGCTGCCAAGAAGCAGGAATATTGCATTCAAATCACCCCTGACAGATGGCCATCCAGCCTCTGTTTAAAAGCTTCCAAAGAAGGAGCCTCCCCCACACTCCGGGGCAGAGAGTTCCACTGCTGAACGGCTCTCACAGTCAGGAAGTTCTTCCTCATGTTCAGATGGAATCTCCTCTCTTGTAGTTTGAAGCCATTGTTCCGCGTCCTAGTCTCCAGGGAAGCAGAAAACAAGCTTGCTCCCTCCTCCCTGTGGCTTCCTCTCACATATTTATACATGGCTATCATATCCCCTCTCAGCCTTCTCTTCTTCAGGCTAAACATGCCCAGCTCCTTAAGCCGCTCCTCATAGGGCTTGTTGATGTAGGCACTGTAAGAGTATTACAATCATGACACACTTAATGGTAGCAACCCCTGAGTTCTACAGTCTCTTCTTGTGGATGAGGATGCAGCAGATGTTCCCATCCCACTCCAGAAGTGATCTATGATGTGAAGAGGAATTTGTAACTGGATTCCTATTTCTGACTTCCTCAATCGAGATAACTGGCAGCAGCAGGATGGAAACTTTCATCTTCTTAATAATAATAATAATAATAATAATAATAATAATACTTTATTTGCACCCCGCTACCATCTCCCCAAGGGACTCGGTGCGGCTTACATGAGGCCGAGCCCACAATACATCAGCAAAAACAACAACAACAGCAATACAAAACAATAAAATGAAACTCATAAACAAAAAAACAAGCAGTAAACATTAACAATAGCACAACAACGCTTAAAAACCTATGGCTGGGCCAAATGTAATAATTAAAATTTTAAAAAATAATGCTGAGCATGACCAGGTGAAATATATAACTACTAGGATAGAATTTCAGAGAGGAATGGGCGTGCAGACAATCCTAGATCATTGATAAAGTACATTTAGGGACATATTGCTGGGTGTTTCCTTATTTTGGGAAGGCACACTGGAACAACCATGTTTTCAGGCTCCTCCTAAAGACTGCCAGAGTTGGGGCATGCCTGGTGTCCTTGGGGAGTGAGTTCCAGAGTCGAGGGGCCACCACCGAGAAGGCCCTCTCCCTCGTCCCCATCAATCGCGCCTGCGATGGAGGTGGGAACGCGAGCAGGACCTCTCCAGATGATTGAAGAGATTGTGTGGGTTCGTATATAGAAATGCAGTCATGAAGGTAGGTGGGTCCCAAACTGTTTAGGGCTTTGTAGGTAAGCACCTGCACCTTGAATTGGGACCGGAAAATGAACGGCAGCCAGTGGAGCTCCTTAAACAGGAGGGTTGACCGCTCCCTGTAAGAAGCACCAGTTGGTAACCTGGTAGCCGCCTGTTGAACCAATCTTCTTCATCCCAAATGGTAGGAGAATGGACCTCCATCTCCCATAGCAGCTGCTTCTTGGTAAATTGGGATCTGGCTATGCAAGAATGGTAGTTTTATAGCTGATTTAGGGCCAGTCAATATGTGCATTCCTTCTCCCCATTCTGAGATAACCAGTCTTAACAAGAATTGTGAGATTTCTTCACACCACTCTGAGAAGTCTTCCAGTGAACTGGCAGCAGGTGCCCAAAGTTTCCATCCAAGTCATTTCCTTGCAATGAAACTTTTAAGCCCTGACCTTTTCACTGTAGATGTCAAGGAGTGGACCTGAGAACCTCTCTATGTAAGCAGAACACAAACCTTTACAGGGACCCCATCAAATCCACCATTTTAAACTTTTCAAAATGTGCTTTTATTTATGTTGTAGCCGCACCTTCCATAGATGTATTGAAATAACATCTGGAAAAGGGTTCAACAACTTTCTCAGGGAGAGTTTAATTAGTTCCCTTGAAGGGGTTGAGGGTGGAGGGTAATGCAATTCCATTTCGGGGCCAAGGGGTGCAGTCTGAGGAGAGCAGGACAATATTCAATTAAATTAGGAGGTCAAAGGTGTTCACCTTTGAGGATTTGAAACTGGAAATATGAAGCTAGGATTTTGCAGGATTACCCAAAACTGATTTTCTCCTTCCTGTTTCTTGGATATGGGTTTCTAGCTTAGATATTATGTTCCCATTATCAGTTTTTCATTCTCCTCTTCCCCCATCCTTTGCATGTATCTTGAGAAGCTAAGTCTTTCCTTTTTGGAAAAAGGAGTTGATAGGTCAACATTGTAGTTTATGGACACATCAGAAATATGAAACAAAAATTAATGAACTAGATGCAAGTGATAGTTAATGAGCAGCTAAGGACAAATATCCTTAATGTATCAAATCTTATGTAATCTTGAAAGTTAAGTGGTTTTAGCCTTCGTTAGTACTTGGATGGAAGACCATTAATGAATTCCAGGTGCTGTTGCCATTTCAGAGGAAGTAACTGGCAAACCACATATCCATGGGACATATGCTTCTATAGCTAAAACAATTGATAATTAGGGGCCCTATATTTAACTACACTTGAGCCAGAAGCATAGCATAGAATATCTTTGGAGGCCCACAAATATTAATAGGGAACATTGCTTTTGGAATGTGGTTGAGTAAAATCCATGGATAAATGAGTCATACTATATTCCTTCCTTAAGAATATCTTATGAAAATCATAGAGTCGTGAAAAGTCAACAGGCAATTTGGAGGGATGCACACACACACACACACACACAAATAAGATTCTTTAAAATCTTATTCTACTGTATGATGTTGGAGCATGGCAAAAATACAATCTCAGCGAAGAAGGAATGGACTTTTCAAAGAAATTATGCATAACCAAATAACAAATAGGTACAATATGATTGGCATCTTGGTAGTGACATGAATAGGCATTCAGTTCTTTTCTGGTTGATGCAGAAATTCGTATCCATCTTCTGTGATGATCAAAGCTCCTCCCTTCACACCTTGACACACTGTTTGTGCTCTGAAAGCACTCCCATGGCCCCATTCCCATTCAATCACTAGTGGAAAGTGGAGGGGATAAAGGATGCATTTTGATGTAGGCTGATGACATCATGAACTGAGATATCTGTAAGACCCCAAAGGCATCCTGGAAAGAAGTGACAAGTGGAATGCCGCAGGGTTCCGTCCTGGGCCCGGTCCTGTTCAACATCTTTATTAATGACTTAGATGAAGGGCTAGAAAGCATGATCATCAAGTTTGCAGATGACACCAAATTGGGAGGGATAGACAATACTCCAGAGGACAGGAGCAGGATTCAAAGGGATCTTGACAGATTAGAGAGATGGGCCAAAACTAACAAAATGAAGTTCAACAGTGACAAATGCAAGATACTCCACTTAGGCAGGAAAAACGAAATGCACAGATACAGAATGGGGGACAATGCCTGGCTCGAGAGCAGTATGTGTGAAAAAGATCTTGGAGTCCTCGTGGACAACAAGTTAAACATGAGCTAAAAATGTGATATGGCAGCAAAAAAAGCCAATGGGATTTTGGCCTGCATCAATAGGAGCATAGTGTCAAGATTTAGGGAAGTCATGCTACTCCTCTATTGCACTTTGGTTAGACCACACCTGGAATATTGTGTCCAATTCTGGGCACCACAATTCAAGAGAGATATTGACAAGCTGGAATGTGTCCAGAGGAAGGCGATTAAAATGATCAAGTGTCTGGAGAACAAGCCCTATGAGGAGTGGCTTAAGGAGCTGGGCATGTTTAGCTTGAAGAAGAGAAGGCTGAGAGGAGATATGATAGCCATGTATAAATATGTGAGAGGAAGCCACAGGGAGGAGGGAGCAAGCTTGTTTTCTGCTTCCCTGGAGACTAGGACACGAAACAATGGCTTCAAACTACAAGAAAGGAAATTCCATCTGAACATGAGGGAGAACTTCCTGACTGTGAGAGCCGTTCAGCAGTGGAACTCTCTGCTCCAGAGTGTGGTGGAGGCTCCTTCTTTGGAAGCTTTTAAACAGAGGCTGGATGGCCATCTGTCAGGGGTGATTTGAATGCAATATTCCTGCTTCTTGGCAGAATGGGGTTGGACTGGATGGCCCATGAGGTCTCTTCCAACTCTTTGATTATATGATTCTCTGATTCACATTGGATGATGCAATCATTCTTCACCTGGCTGTCCATTCTTTCCCTACAAGCCATGGGATTTCAATGGGAAGGTCTTGAGCAGTTCAGTGACAAGTCTTCAGATCACTGGATGCCAGTTGTACCAGATTTTTGTGTATGCAACTGTTATGCTATGTGACACCATTTGGAAGTATCACCCTATATGTGCTAGTTTCTTAATTCCTGCTACATAAAGATTAAAAAATAGATTGCTTTCATGTCCCACCAGTACACATATTTTCCTACAAAATATTGGGCATTTTTTGTCTCATTTGCGACATGCACACTCAATGCAAGATTGTTGGCATTGCATTTTACATATAGTACCATTGCAAATAGAAATATGCATCTGCATAAGTTGAAATTGACTCAGTAGCAGTGAACAACAACAACAAAGTTAAATGGACATTTGCACACACATATGATTTTGATCCTTTTTGGCTGTGTTGCAATATCCACATTCAGTTCACAGTTGTGTCAGCAGAGTTCTGCAAAGTGTAGCCGTGGCACATGTAGCTGAGCATTCTCAGATGGAGCATAAATATTTGTTAGTGCCTTCATTGTATCACTTGACTCACCGAGATTGTAGAAACCGCAAGCATACCAGCAGATACACAAACACGCGTTGGCTTGCACAGTGTCAGGTTTTTCAGCAGAAGGGTGGTGCGTCAGGACTGCAACTTGACTAAATTAGTTTAGATTTACTTTGTACAATATGGGATCCTAGTTAATTTTGGATCAAAGGGAAGTAATAATTGAAAAATGCACCAAATTAGCATGAATTCACTCAGTTAGGAAACGCCCTCAGAAATCCTTTGCTCTTGTAAATGAGGGGAATGAAGAAATGGAGTGTTTTGGAATTCCAGAGAAGGGGCTGCATTTGTGTTGGTCCTCTGTCTCCTTCCTAAACTCTCCTCTAATTTATTGCAGGATTGTATTCAGGATATATGGCCAGAGCTCATTCTCCTAGAAACCTATATTTTTAACTACTAGCATCTCTTTCACGAGATTAAAGAGTTATAAAATTACTTTTACTACCGCATTTAGATTTGTAAATTTCAGAGCCTTAAATATCAGCAGGTTGTTTTTATAAGAGTTTATCTTGCTGTAATGCCAAAATCTATCATTTAGCTCACTATAAAAGTGTTCCAATATACAACATGTGTCAGAGGCTGCACCTAATAACTTCCTGGGTTATGAGCATCTCTTGCTATTATGACAGACAATCATCGGGCTTTTTATTAATTATTGCCCCTAAAAATTCTCTTAAAGAGTCACTTTACTGAAAAGAGTTAACTGAAAGTCTGGCTGTCATAAAACAGTGAAACAGGAGTGTAGAGGATGGTAATAAAGATGAATGGACCAAAATGATATGGCATTGCATCAGGTTTGGATTCCCTTACGTTTTCCTAGACATTCTTGGGTAGAATTCAAAAACATATCCATGTTAGTCTGAAATATCAATATCATTTATTTATTTATATCCCACTTTTATCTGTTCGATTGAGACGCAAAGTGGAATATCAGTATACAAAGGGATTCTGTAGTACTTTAGAGACTGGCCAGTAAATCCAGAGCAAGTGTGGAGCAGAATTTTTTCACATGCAAATCTGCAATGGTGACAGGTTGGAGTCTACACAGTCCAGTGAACCAAAACCATATTGGCCTCACCAAGGAGCCCACCTCACCTTCTGTGTCGCTGTTCCCAAGTGGCTGCAGATCTCCTGCCAATTGCAAGTTCTCCATGCAGTCATTCACAAATGCACCCATGTAACCAGAAATGATTGCCAATGACTTCTGCTGATGGGAGCACAGGATGCCTGAAATGGCAAGGAGCTCACCTAGAACTCTGTGGCTGGCTTGGAATTGTGATAGTGATGGAGCATGTCCAGATGAAACTAGGGAAAAGGGGATAATTGTGGTGTTTCCTGAGGACAAGGAGCCAGTCCAAACCAGATCCAACCTGTTGTCCACATTACCCAAAGCCATGGGATACTCTGGAGTTTCAAGCAAACTCTGGACCATCCCTCAGCTTTTACTAAAATTAACTTAATTTTAACTAATGGGGAAATTAATTAATGGGGAAATATCATGAGGACTGCCAGTTACCAGCTTGGGGTGAGTCCAGGTTTTAATGACCATGTAAATGTACCCCATGATAATGAATTTAGTAGCAGCTGAGGATGTACACTATTTCTATGAAAGCTTATATTACCAATTTCACTCTTTCAGTTAGTCTCTAAAGTTCTACAAGACCCTTTTGTATAACAACAACAACAACAACAACATACATTTTATTTATATTCCACTCAGTCTCCCTGAGGGGGACTCAGTACAGATTACAGTATGCACATCCATAGGCAAACATTAAATGCCCTTTATACAGTGAACAACAACAGACAAATAAACAGACAAAGGCAAGGCTTCTCCTTTTCATCTCTGGTGTGTGGAGGTGGTGCTCAACTCTGGCCATGGGGAGGTGCTCTTGTTGCATTTCCATACCAAGGAGACTGTTGACAATAGACCCCTCTTGTTTGTGTTGCTGGCATGGCTACATGGGCACCCTTTACCTTCCCACCAATGCAGTACCTATTGATCTACTCACATTTTGTATGTTTTTGAACTCCTAGATTGGCAGGAGCTAGAGCTAAAAGTGGGAGCACACCTGACCCATGGCTTTGAATGGCCAACCTTCCAGTCAGCAAGTTTTCTGCATCTAGCGGTTTAACCTTCTGCACTACATTTTGGGGTATTTTGCAAGACTGTGTGTCATCAGTATAACCATTTCACATAACTTGAATTGTACAGGGATACCTTAAATTAAGAATTTAATTTGTTCCATGACCAAGCTCTTAACTTGAATCACTCTTATGCCAAAGTGAATTTACCATTGAAATGCATCAAAATGCTATTAATTAATTCCAGCCCCTGGAACCACATTTTGGTTACATGTTTGTAAATAAGAAAATGTACTTTATAAATAACAAATAATGTATAAATGCACATGGAACAAGAGAGAAAAAAAGATCAACTTTAAAATAGTAGAAGCACAAAGTTGTGGCAAGGGAACACCAAGGACAAAGTGAAGGGGCAGAAGAGTCCTTTTCTTCTTCCTACTGCCCTCATTCCAGCCTTCCATCCTCTCTTACTCTTTCTCCCTCTCTCTCTTCATGAAGGCAAACAGACCAGGAATAACAACCACACAAAATCAAAGTTCCTGAAAGTGGACAACAGGAAGCAGTCTCCCACAGCGAAGAAGAGCATGAGGCGCAGAAGCTGCTCCCTTGCAGCCTTAAAGCCCTAGACCAGCGTTTCTCAACCTGGGGTTCAGGACCCCCAGAGGGGTCGTGAGGGGGTGTCAGAGGGGTCGCCAGAGACCACCAGAAAACACAGTATTTTCTGTTGGACATGGGGGTTCTGTGTGGGAAATTTGGCCCAATTCTATCATTGGTGGGGTTCAGAATGCTCTTTGATGTAGATGAATGATAAATTTCAGCACCTACAACTCCCAAATGTCAATGTCTATTTTCCCCAAACTCCACTAGTGTTCACATTTGAGCATATTGAGTATTCATGCTAAGTTTGGTCAAACCCATCATTGCTTGAGTCCACAGTGCTCTCTGGATGTAGGTGAACTACAACTCCAAAACTCAAGGTCAATGCCCACCAAACCCTACCAGTACTTTTGTTGGTCATGGTAGTTCTGTGTGCCACGTTAGGTTCAATTCCGTCATTGGTGGAGTTCCGAATGCTCTTTGATTGTAGGTTAGCTATAAATCCTAGCAACTATAACTCCCAAATGACAATATCAATTCCTCCCAACCCCACCAGTATTCAAATTTGGGTGTATAGAGTATTTGTGCCAAACTTGTGCCATACATCCTGCATATCATATATTTACATCACTATCCAAAACAATAGCAAAACTACAGTTGTGAAATAGCAACAAAAATAATTTTATGATTGGGGGGTCACCACAACATGAGGAACTGTATTAAGGGGCCGCACCATGAGGAAGACTGAGAACCACTGCTCTAGACTCTGGTGCTAGCGCTCCTTCTGGTACTACCTCTTAACTCAAATTGCTGCTCATATGTCAAAGCAAAACAAGGCCAAGCAACAACTCTTAATACTCTAAAATTAGGACACTCTTAATTAGAAGTTCCACTGTATTGGTAGTGTCCAATAGAGTAGAGCCATTAATTTAGTTGGTTGGCTTTACCCATTCAGCAATGTAACCAATGAGTTTACTCTTCTTGGGACTAAGCAACAGGATTCCAGCTATGCGTATGGCATGCATGATGCTTTAAAAATATGAGAGGAGAATTACAAGGTGTGTTATCATCTTAGGCAGAGCATTGGACTTGATGAGTCTTTGGGGTCCCTTCCAATGCGTTTGATTAAAATGGCACTCCTGAGTCCAGCCATGTGCACCATTGACTGCCAGCCTTTTAAAGCATGGCCTGTATGTTGCGAGGATTTTGGTGTGCTGCGCGCCTGTGATATACACGCTGCAATGATTCTATGCAACAGGAAAGGGCTACTTCCCCCAGCAGTTAAATATATCTTTTCTGTTTGAGTGGTCGCAGTAAAATATAGTGGTGCTTTTGTGTGTGTGGAGGGTGGGGGGAGGGTGGGATTCATTGATCTCAGCAAATATTTATTCAGTTGGCAATATCTGAGCTCATATGGCTATATCCGTGTTCATATTCACTACAATGGACTAGAAGAGGTGGGAGAAAGCGAGAAATGGAAAAACAGCTTTATAGCTGGCCAAAAGGAGCCATCTGCACCAGAGGTAAACAGATAGGCTGTGAATTATAGCCATGAAGAATAAACCTCCAAAGGGTTGGCTGGTTTAGCAGCCGTGTAAGGCTCTGCCGTTTCAAATGTTGGGCTTATTATATTCTTGAGGATCCAAATCAACTGCAGTCCACACACTGTTCTCATAAAAAATGCATCAGTGGCCATAGACCCATCAGCAGAGGTCTATTCTGTTGTCTTCTCAGAGTTATGAACATAAAGCAAAGCATCTCGTTGGTTTTCAGGTGCCTCTGTTAAATGTGCTACCCTTGGTAAGTCAACAGTAGACCTGTGCCATTTTTTATTGATTTTAACTGAGGGAAGATTTTTCTTGGAAGATTTTTCAAAGGAAAAGCTCTTTGTTATACAAATTGGGGACCTTTTTCAGTTGTCTGTAGCTGATTTAAGTGCTTTAATTTTTCCTTTAAACCAGTGTTTCTCAACCTTCCGAATGCCATGACCCCTTAACACAGTTCCTCATGGTGTAGTGACCCCCAACCATAAAGTTATTTCTGTTGCTACTTCATTACAGAAATTTTGCTACTGTTATGAATAGTAATGTAAATATCTGATATGCAGGATGTATTTTCATTCACTGGACCAAATTTGGCACAAATATCCAATACGCCCAAATTTTAATCCTGGTGGGGTTGGGGAGGGGGGAGGAATTGATTTTCTCATTTGGAAATTGTAGTTGCTGGGATTTATAGTTCATCTACAATCAAAGAGCATTCTGAACTCCACCAGCGATGGAATTGAACTAAACATGGCACACAGAACTCCCATGGCCAACATAAAATACTGGAAGGGTTTAGTGGGCATTGACCTTGAGTTTTGGAGTTGTAGTTCACCTATATCCGGAGAGCACTGTGGGCTCAAACAATGATGGATCTATACCAAACTTGGCATGAATCCTCAATATGCCCAAATGTGAACACTGGTAGACTTTGGCGAACATAGACGTTGACATTTGGGAGTTGTATTTGCTGAGATTTATAGTTCACCTACAGAGAATATTCTGAACCGCACCAACGATAGGATTGGACCAAACTTCCCACACAGAACCCCCATGACCAACAGAAAATACTGTTTTCTGATAGTCTTTGGCGACCCCTCTGACACCCTCTTGCAACCCTCTCAGGGGTCCTGACCACCAGGTTGAGAAACACTGCTTTAAACACTGACCCTAACTAGCCAGGGATCACATTATGGTGCTAGGTTGCCAATAAGAAAGCAAATGCAGCCAATTCAGATAGAAACAACACTGTTCAATTAATTATAACTTCCCTCCACAATTTGAAAAACAGAATTGTGGCTTGTGTTAACATATGAAAAATGACTCTTAAGGAGCTGGGCATGTTTAGCCTGAAGAAGAGAAGGCTGAGAGGAGATATGATAGCCATGTATAAATATGTGAGAGGAAGCCACAGGGAGGAGGGAGCAAGCTTGTTTTCTGCTTCCCTGGAGACTAGGACGCGGAACAATGGCTTCAAACTACAAGAGAGGAGATTCCACCTGAACATGAGGAAGAACTTCCTGACTGTGAGAGCCGTTCAGCAGTGGAACTCTCTGCCCCAGAGTGTGGTGAAGGCTCCTTCTTTGGAAGCTATTAAACAGAGGCTGGATGGCCATCTGTCAGGGGTGATTTAAATGCAATATTCCTGCTTCTTAGCAGGGGGTTGGACTGGATGGCCCATGAGATCTCTTCCAACTCTTTGATCCTATGATTCTATGATTCTATGACCCTCCTCTTGTTGATTTACCCCATTAAAAGTTATATCTTCTCTCACTGATTAAAATGTATACAGATATAACTTTGCCTGAAGCCCCCGGTGGCACAGCATGTCAAGCTGCTGAGCTACTGAACTTGCTGACCGAAAGGTCAGCGGTTCAAATCCGGGTAGTGCGGTGAAGTCCCACTGTTAGCTCCAGCTACTGCCAACCTAGCAGATTGAAAACATGAAAATGTGAGTAGATCTATGGGTACCACTTCAGCGGGAAGGTAACAGCGCCCCATGCAGTCATGCTGGTCACATGAACTTGGAGGCATCTATGGACAATGCTGGATTTTCAGATAAGAAATGGAGATGAGTGCCACCTCTAGAGTCAGACACGACTAGACAATTCCAAGGAAAAACATTTATCTTTACTATAAATTCAAGGTGCAGGTGCTTACCTACAAAGCCCTAAACGGTTTGGGACCCATCTACCTGCGTGACTGCATTTCTGTATATGAACTCACACAATCTCTTCGTTCATCTGGAGAGGCCCTGCTCACGATCCCGATTGGTGGGGACGAGGGGCAGGGCCTTTTCGGTGGTGGCCCCATGACTCTGGAACTCCCTCCCCAAGGATACCAGGTAGGCATGCCCCAACATTGGCAGTTTTTAGAAGGAGCTTGAAGACGCGGATGTTCCAGTGTGCCTTCCCAGAATAAGGACTCCCTAGCAATATGTCGCAAATGCACTTTACGAGAGAGTTAGTACTGTCTAAAATCTTGTACTCAATGTCTTAGTGGACTCTACAGAAGCTAATAGTGCAGGAGATATTTTTGTTGAAATTTCTGCATTTATCCATCACTTTGTAAAATTCTGATTATCTAGAAGCTTCCTGCAACCAACCTACTCTTTGCATGATCATGTCTAGTTCTAAATTATTGGAGCTGAAACTTTCTCAGTGGGGCAAGACAACATGAAATGCTGTCCTGCCCCACTGGTCTTGGTAGGGCTCACAGGTATGGTTTCCACGAGAGAAAGAGGGCAGGGCTCTTCTTCTTTGGATTGTAGGGGAGAAGGCATTTAAGCAGCTAGAGCTCATGTGGATACCTGCTGAAACTTCCTCTTCTGTTCCAATGCTACTCAGAATGGTGGTCTGTGAGCCTTCAGTTGCCAACTCATAGTTGTAGCCAATGGGCATAAAATGGTAGATTGGATTAAAAAGAAACACAACAATCTGCCACATCAGATAATCAGAGAAGTGTTCCATACAACTGTTAATAAGAGTCCTGCCAATTAAACATCTTGCATACAGAGATACTGGATACCTTCTTAAGCAACCGTGTACAAAATATGTCCATTTTAAAGATGGACAGATATACATTCCATTTTTCCCACTTCACATTGTGCGTTCATTTGCAAAACATTGCACTACACTGACAAGGCATTGTGTGACTGCAGCTTTACTCTGTGAGCATAAAGTTATTGTCTGACTTCTTGATGTAGGGCAGGGGTCCTCAAACTAAGGCCCTCCAAGGTCTTTTTTTTTTGGCCCTCGCTCAGGGTCAACCTAAGTCTGAAACGACTTGAAAGCAAACAACAACAACAATCCTATCTCATCAGCCAAAAGCAGGCCCACGCTTCCCATTGAAATACTGTTGAGTTTATATTTGTTAAAATTGTTCTTCATTTCAATAATTGTATTGTTTTTAAGACTTAATTTGCACTACAAATAAGTTATGTGCAGTGTGCATAGGAATTCATTCATAGAATCATAGAATCAAAGAGTTGGAAGAGACCTCCTGGGCTATCCAGTCCAACCCCATTCTGCCAAGAAGCAGGAATACTGCATTCAAAGCACCCCTGAGAGATGGCCATCCAGCCTCTGTTTCAAAGCTTCCAAAAAAGGAGCCTCCACCACACTCCGGGGCAGAGAGTTCCACTGCTGAACGGCTCTCACAGTCAGGAAGTTCTTCCTCATGTTCAGATGGAATCTCCTCTCTTGTAGTTTGAAGCCATTGTTCTGAGTCCTAGTCTCCAGGGAAGTAGAAAACAAGCTTGCTCCCTCCTCCCTGTGGCTTCCTCTCACATATGTATACATAGCTATCATGACTCCTCACAGCCTTCTCTTCTTCATGCTAAACATGCCCAGCTCCTTTAGCCGCTCCTCATAGGGCTTCTTCTCCAGACTCTTGATCCTTTTAGTCGCCCTCCTCTGGACACATTCCAGCTTGTCAATATCTTTCTTCAATTGTGGTGCCTAGAATTGGACACGGTGTTGTTGTTGTTGATTCGTTCAGTCATCTCCAACACTTCGTGACCTCATGGACCAGCCCACGCCAGAGCTCCCTGTCAGACGTCACCACCCCCAGCTCCTTCAAGGTCAGTCCAGTCACTTCAAGGACGCCATCCATCCATCTTGCCCTTGGTCGGCCCCTCTTCCTTTCACCTTCCCCCTTTCCCCAGCATCATTGTCTTCTCTAGGCTTTGCTGTCTCCTCATGATGTGGCCAAAGGACTTCAACTTTGTCTCCAGTATCCTTCCCTCCAATGAGCAGTCGGGCTTTATTTCCTGGAGGATGGACTGGTTGAATCTTCTCGCAGTCCAAGGCACTCTCAGACCTTTCCTCCAACACCACAGCTCAAAAGCATCTCTCTTCCTTCGCTCAGATCCAGCTCTCACATCCGTAGGTGAATACCATAGCTTTGACTATGCGGATCTTTGTTGCCAGTGTGATGTCTCTACTCTTTACTAGAATCATTTTTTTTATTTATAATCTGCCCCTCCAACATTTTAGGGGACTGTGACCTGGCCTTCTGTTTAAAATGTTTGAGGACTCCTGATGTAGAGTCTGGATAACAATGTTTTCCTATCAGAAAAGGAAGATGCAAATCCTTATTCAGCACCATGAAGATAACTGGATACAGGAAGTTAAACACAATACCAGCCTAAATACTGTAAAGGCACCAGATCCCACCTGATTTTGGAAGCCAAGTGGATTCAGCTTTTAGTAGTATATGGATGGGACAACAGTTGCACAGTGCAGCAAGATATATTTCAGGAGAATGAAATGACGAACCACCTTTGTGTTGTTCTTTCCTAAGAAAACCCAATGAAATCCATAGGGTTGCTGTAAGTGCTGTAAGTCAGCAGATGACTTAAAGACACATGGCCACATAAATCCAATCCTATTCAAGTAGACTCTGTTTACACTTTTCCCCCTCTTCTCTTTGTCCTCATGCCTCTCTTTCTTTAGGGATCTTGAAACAGAGATTGGATGGGTGTCTTTCAGGGTTGCTTTAGTTATGCATTCCTGCATGGCGATGGATTGGATTAGATGGCCATTGTAGTCCCTTCCAGCTCTAACATTGTATGATTCTTTGCTTCTATTTTGCTGTCAATGTCTTTCCACTTGAATATAGTTCACAGAGAGTAACTGCAGCTGCCTGATAAAGCAAAGATGCTGGGATGCAATTTGCTTCACTCATGATGTCTTCTCCGGAGGCTTTGGGGGTATCAAGTCACATCAAAATAGTTGGATTGGTGGTTGCATTTTCTCAGAAGTTTGTTCAGCAAATCATTAAGCAAGCTATACAATGGGTCACCTACTGAAAGGTATAGTCCCTCCTCCAGGTGCGCAAAGTGTTAATGGTGTGTTGGTTTTAAATTGCATTTATTGGGCTTGGCAACATGGAGGAGCAAGAGAGATCCCAAGAGACAATTGCCCAGTGCTGATGACTAATGAATTCAAACTGTAGAAAAAGGGATTCCATTTGAATATCATGAAGAGCTGTTTGAAAATGGAATATGCTCCTTCTTGGGACTCTTGTGGGGGTCTCCTTCTCTGGAGGTTTTTAAGCAGAGTCTGAATAGCCATCTCTCAAGAGGACTTTGATTATGCATTTTTGCCCAACACAGTGGGGTTGTATTGTATTCACACGTAGCTCCAGCTGTGCAGGTACAGCTGTACCAGAAGCTCCAATTTTGTTTGCTTTGCATTGAATGTTTGTTGTAGTCCTAAGTTTCAGGGACTCTGCAGATAGGTGGCTTCTTTTGGCTGCAATCATAGGGCAAGCCACCTGTCAATTATAGTTAGGTTCCCTGGTCCCGCCCCCTTTGTGGGTTTTGGAGGGAATAGGAGCCTTTTTGGGTTCAGTCCACACAGAGAAGCCTTTCGTGCAGGACATAATACCAAGAGCTCCTGTAGAAAGCTTCGTCTTCTACAGCTTGGCCGGGGAGATATACAGCCTTGCAGCTCCTTTGCTGGGGGATTCCGGTCTCACAGCACTTCAGCCAGCTATCACTGAAACCTGAATTCCTTCTTTTTCCCCTGGAAGTCTACAAAGCTCTGCTTGGTAAGGGTCACTCGCGGAAGCCAGAAGTAGTTGGTATCGGGTGTAGGGGCTCCACGCCAACAGACTGCCCAGATTAGAAGTTAAGAATTTCCCCATTAGTTACAGTTATGAAGATAGTGCCTGTTCCCTGTGGACAAGATTGAGAGAGAGCCAATAGACTGTTAAGAAAGCCTTAAAGTACTTGTTTGTTTTCATTAATAAAGAACTTTGTTGAATCTTTAAGCAATCCAAAGACTCTGTTTTAAGGAAATCCAAAGGCTTTTAATCTGAGGCAGCCCTGGCATCCCGTTGGGCACACAGAATTTATGTCCTGTCTACAGTCTTATGCACAGGCCCAGCGTGCAACAGCACACCAGCAGACAAGAGTCCTTTGTCCCACCCTGGTCATTCCACAGATATATAAACCCTTTTTCCTAATTCCAACAGACCTCACTACCTCTGAGGATGCTTGCCATAGATGCAGGCAAAACATCAGGAGAGAATGCCTCTAGACCATGGCCATATAGCCCGGAAAAAAAACCTACAACAACCCATAGTGGGGGTTGGACTGAATGGCACTTGTGGTCTCTTCCAACTCTAGGACTGCATGAGTCTCTGATATTATCCAATCATAAATACACCCTCACGTGTTGTGAATAGAATTACAGACCCCCTTTGCATTTTGAATAGAATAGGAATACTTAGCTAGTCACGTTAGGGCTTATGTTCTTTTAACCTTGGCTGAATATGACCTAGGCTGTTTGTAACGCCTGAAGGAAGGTGCTTTCATGTATAAGATACCCTTTTTGCTAATATAGATTGCTTGCTTAGAATGAAAGCTTTTCTTTAAAGATCTCCTCTTTTCTATGCTCTTTGTTCAGTACGTGTGTGCATATAGGATTCTCATTTCCCAAAGGAGGAGGAAGGCAAATTCTCTGCAAGGTCAGAGGTGGGGAAAGTGTAAGTTTAGTCCCTCAGTAACTTCTCACTGAGATAATAAGTCACTGAGTTAAATCAGTGGGATGGTGACAGTGAGATGATGTCAAGGGGTCCCTTCCTTCTCCTTTCTCCAGAGCAGGAATGGAGACCACGACACACAAACACGCAGAGCCTGTCTTCTCACTTTTTTGGCTCTGAAACTATTTGATGTTAACCAATGGGTGAGCTGAAGGCAACATGGCAACAACGAAGAGGACATTTTCATAAACCGTTGAATAAAGGAAAACTACATTGTCTTATATTTTCATGCAATACACAGATGAGGGACTCTATTGCATA
Organism: Anolis sagrei ordinatus; assembly: GCF_025583915.1. Lineage (NCBI taxonomy): Eukaryota > Metazoa > Chordata > Lepidosauria > Squamata > Anolidae > Anolis > Anolis sagrei. The sequence continues at coordinate 7,973,433 of NW_026845477.1, read as the reverse complement.
ATCCCTCTTTTCCACTAGAGCATTGGTTCTCAACCTTCCTTAATTCAGTTCCTCATGTTGTGTTGACCCCCAACCACAACATTATTTTTATTGCGACTTCATAACTGTAATTTTGCTAATGTTATGAATTATAATGTAAATATCTGATATTTAGGATGTATTTTCATTCGCTGGACCAAATTTGGCACAAATACCCCATACGCCCAAATTTGAATATTGGTGGGGTTGCGGGGGGGGGGGGGGGGTGGATTTTGTCATTTGGGAGTTGTAGTTGCTGGGATTTATGGTTCATTTAAATTAAAAGAGCATTCTGAACTCCACCAAAGATGCAATTCAACCAGATTTGGCACACATAACTCTTATGACCGACAGGAAATACTGGAAGGATTTGGTGGGAATTGACCTTGATTTTGGGAGCTGTAGTTCACCTACATTCAGAGAGAACTGTGAACTCAAACCATGATGAATCTGGACCAAACTTGGCACGAATACTCAATATGCCCAAATGTGAACACTGGTGGAGTTTGGGGAAAATAGACCTTGACACTTGGGAGTTGTAGTTGCTGGGATGTATAGTTCACCTACAATTAAAACACCTTCTGAACCCCACCAATGATAGAATTGGGCCAAACTTCCCACACAGAACCCCCATGAGCAACAGAAAATGCTGAGTTTTCCTGGTGGTCTTTGGTGACCTCTCTGACACCCCTTTGCGACTCCTCCAGGGGTCCCGACCCCCAGGTTGAGAAACACTGCACTAGAGTCATTGATAGAGAATGCATATTGGGTTGCACACCTCTGATATTTCAGCTTTCTTCAATAGTGCAATAGTACCAATCTGCCAATTCACCTACAAGCATTCTCACTACCTCTGAGGATGCTTGCCATAGATGCAGGTGAAACATCAGGATAGAATGCCTCTAGACCATGGCCATATAGCCCGAAAAAAACTACAACAACCCACTGTATTTAGTTTGTTTTATTTCATGTTTCATCTTGATTGTTGTTTGTTTGGTCTTGGCATTGAATGTTTGCCATTTTTGTTATACTTTGGAAACAGCCTTAAGTACCTTCAGGGAGAGAGAGCAGGTTATAAATAAAGCATTATTATTGTTATCATCTAGTTCAACCCCTTTCTGTCATGAAGGAAAAGCACAATCAAAGCACCCTTGACAGATGACCATTCAGCCTCTGTTAAAAAACTTCCAAGGAAGGAGCTTCCACCAGACCCTGAGGCAGAGAGTTCCATGTTACCTAGGATCCTGGGAATATTAGGAAAGATTTTAGTGACTGAGTTGGAGTGTAAATAAAACTCCTTCTAAATCAAGTCCACCTTAAGGGACTCTGGAGTGGCAATCTTGAAGACTACTTCCCATTTTGTGCTCCTATTCGCTTTGAAAAAACTAATCTGCCCATTTTTTTTTGAAAATAACATCAAATTTGGGTTGAAATATCCCATGGATCCTCCCTTCTCCCCCAAAACGAATCCATTTCTCATCCTGTCACAGCCTATTTGTACTCCAATCAAATCTAGTTGACCAAACTCATGCAAATACAACCACAATTTATTTCCGTTAAAAGAGAGTGCAAAGTAGGTTAATAGCCCTTACACGGAACTGTCGCATATTAAATGTAAACTAATTCATTTCCATAGCAATGCCTTTTATTAAATACAAAAGGAACTTTGTTCCCAGGAGTTCAAAGCAAATACAATTCTTTTTTTTCCCCCCTTCCTGTTCAAGGAACATTTTATCCCTCTCCTCACAAAACAAAAACAATGATAGGCAATCATTCTCATGTGCAAATATCTTTCTCCCTCTCTGTTTTGCTTTTTTTTACAAGCTGTGATCAATTCCATAAAAGCACTTGAGAGTGGAATTTCCTTCTCTGGATATCGGTAAGCAATCTTAAAATCACAATTATTAATAATGAAATAATCATAATAGCTAGACTTTGCTCTACCAACTTCTACTGATCACCTCTGTTTATGGCTTAGAATGAAGAGCCATTTTGCCAAGAGATGGAAATAAACAGAACTCAGTTGTATGAAATGTAAATCTTGGGTTTAACTAGTTCCTTTCTTATCATGGTTTAGAGCAGAGTTTCTCAACCTGGGGGTTGGGACCCCCTGGGGGGTCGCGAGGGGGATATCAGAGGGGTCACCAAAGACCAGCAGAAAAAAACAGTATTTTCTGTTGGTCATGGGGGATCTGTGTGAGAAATTTGGCCCAATTCTGTCATTGATGGGGTTTAGAATGTTCTTTGATTGTAGGTGAACTATAAATTCCAGCAACTACAACTCTCAAATGTCAAGGTCTATTTTCCCCAAACTCCACCAGGGTTCTCATTTGGACATATTGAGTATCTGTACCAAGTTTGGTACAGATCCATCATTATTTGAGTCCACTGTGCACTATGGATGTAGGTGAACTACAAATCCAAAACTCAATGTCAATGCCTACTAAACCTTTCCAGTATTTTCTGTTCATTGTGTAAGTTCTGTGTATCAAGCTTGGTTCAAGTCCATCATTGCTGGAGTTCAGGATGCTCTTTGATTGTAAGTGAACTATAAATCCCAGAAGCTACAATTTCCAAATGACAAAATCAATCCCCCCAAACCCCACCAGCATTCAAATTTGGGCACATCGGGTATGTGTGACCAATTTGGTCCAGTGAATGAAAATACATCCTGCATATCAGATATTTACATTAAGATTCAGAACAGCAGCAAAATGACAGCTGTGAAGTAGCAATGAAAATAATGTTATGGTTGGGGGTCACCACAACATGAGGAACTGTATTAAGGGGTCATGGCATTAGGAAGGTTGAGAACCACTGGTTTAGAGGCAGGGAGCTATAATCTGGCTTGATTAGGTACTGGCTCAAGAGCAGTACGTGTGAAAAAGATCTTGGAGTCCTCGTGGACAACAAGTTAAACATGAGCCAACAATGTGATGTGGCAGCAAAAAAAGCCAATGGGATTTTGGCCTGCATCAATAGGAGCATAGTGTCTAGATCTAGGGAAGTCATGCTCCCCATGCTCTATTCCGCTTTGGTTAGATCACACCTGGAATATTGTGTCCAATTCTGGGCACCACAATTCAAGAGAGATATTGACAAGCTGGAATGTGTCCAGAGGAGGGCGACTAAAATGATCAAGGGTCTGGAGAACAAGCCCTATGAGGAACGGCTTAAGGAGCTGGGCATGTTTAGCCTGAAGAAGAGAAGGCTGAGAGGAGATATGATAGCCATGTATAAATATGTGAGAGGAAGCCATAGGGAGGAGGGAGCAAGCTTGTTTTCTGCTTCCCTGGAGACTAGGATGCAGAACAATGCAGAGCCAACCTTCAGAAATGGGGCTACAAAGTGGAATCCTCGACATGCGAGTGTGGAGAGGAGCAAACCACTGACCACCTGCTGCAATGCACCCTGAGCCCTGCCACATGCACAAGGGAGGACCTTCTTGCAGCAACACCAGAAGCACTCCAAGTGGCCAGATACTGGTCAAAGGACATTTAATCAACTACCAAACTCATAATTTTCATCTTTTGTCTGTTTTTTTTTTGCTTTGTACTGTTAGAAATGTAATATAATCGACTGGTTGCACTGACACGATAAATAAATAAATATCTGTCTTAAAAGGATGCAGTCAGAAAATACATAATCTCCTTGTAACTTGACATTGTTACAAAAATGTGTCGGTCTTTAAATTTATTTATTTTATTTATTTCGGGTACTTCTACCCCGCCCTTCTCAACCCCCTAAGGGGGACTCAGGGCGACTTCCAACCGGCATGTGTTTGATGCCTACAATTCAACACAATAAAATAAATAGTAACAATAATTATAAACAGTTAAAACATTACATTAATACAATAAAAATACAGCCTAGTGGCCATTGTTTCACCAAGTCCGTAATTAATAAATTCATTCCGCTTATCACAGTCCGTTTCCAAAGCTTTAGTTGTCATTGTCCTTGTCAGTCTGCCAGATTACCCAAAGGACTGGTCCCATATCCATGTTTTTAATTTCCTTCTGAAAGAGAGGAAGGATGATGAAACAATGGCTTCAAACTACAAGAAAGAAGATTCCATCTGAACATGAGGAAGAACTTCTTGACTGTGAGAGCTGTTCAGCAGTGGAACTCTCTGCCCTGGAGTGTGGTGGAGGCTCCTTCTTTGGAAGCTTTTAAACAGAGGCTGGATGGCCATCTGTCAGGGGTGCTTCTTGGCAGGGGGTTGGACTGGATGGCCCATGAGGTCTCTTCCAACTCTTTGATTCTATGATTCTATGATTGTCTCCATTGTTCTCATTGTATGCCTTCAAGTTCTCCCTGACGTATGGTGATAGACCACATCAAAACTCCATCCACCAACCAATTCTTTAGCCTATTGTTAATGTCAATTAGAGTAGACCCATTGATCCCATTGGATTAGCCCACATTATCTCATCGATCAGCAACAGATCCCATGAGTCTACTCTAGTTGGGAGCATCCAGCATAATTCTAGCAATCGTACATTTTAATTTCAATTACATCATTTATAAGCATTAAGCCGTCAAGGATCCTAAGGTATTTCTTCAGGGGTTCAAGGAAGAATATTTCTTGCTCTTAACCACAGATTCTTATTACTTTCCAGTGGACTTGCAATGGAATACTTGGTGCACCAATTTCTGCTTAGCTTCCAAATCGGGTGAGATCACACATGGCAACCAAAAGATGTTGGAGCATTGCAGTCTATGTAGGTTTTCTGAGTTTTATTTTGAAGACAGGTGAAACACTACTAGCACCTTCTCTGTTGACAGTCAGAACCTGCTGCTATTCAAGGATGTGAAACGTCCAAAACTTGAGGCTTCGTCTATATTACCATATAATGCAGTGTCGACACATATAATGCAGTTTAACTGCACTGAACTGCATTATCTCAGTCAATGCTCACCATATAATGCAGTTTGAAACTGTATTATATGGCATTGTAGATGGAGAATAAATTTCTGTCTTCATATTGTTGTTATATTTGCTTCTCACTGGAATTTGTTTCCAAGTCATGTCGAAAGCAAAATTGTTTCCATCCTCCAGGATTTGGATGCCAGCATTACAGCATCTGATTCAACCTTTAAAGTTACAATTAATTTATTTTCTATTAGCATATGTATGAGTTTTGGACTTAATGCAGTGCAATGGCGTGAATGCTGGACTCAGGCTCCAAAAGACCAGGGTTTGAATCCCAGCTGAGCCACGGAAACCTACTGGGTGGGTTTGAGCAAATCACAGCTTTGATAGAATTGCTATTAAGGCAGAGTCCTAACAAAAACAAGACAGTTTTCAATTGGATCTTTCTTTCAATTATGTTGGGAGCAACTTTGCATCTCACATTTGGGAGTTAGGTAGAACATGAATACGTAAAGATCCAGAGTAAAACTGTGTCCATTTTCTTTCAATAATTTTCAGCTGGGGAGACCCAAGATTATGACTAAGATGTTAGGTGATGTTTATAGAACTCTTTGTGTCTTGAGTCATTGCCATTATAGCTAGTAGGGATGAAATAACTAGCTGGGTTAGGGATTACTTAATCATGGATCAACCCCAGAAAAACCAGTCACAGGTCCACATTACTCCTAACGCCGTTACTCAGAAGTGGCTTGATGGCACACAACAACAGTAGAGTATATTACAGTAGAGTATATTAGTTAAATCAATTAAACTTAAGTAAGTGTTGACTTCCTTCATTGTTCTGTTTATGTGTCCTCTAGTCAACCTTCATAGAGAATAAGCCCTATGAGGAGCGGCTTAAAGAGCTGGGCATGTTTAGCCAGAAGAAGAGAAGGCTGAGAGGAGGCATGAGGAGGGACATGTATAAATATGAGAGGGAAAGTCATGGGGAGGAGGGAGCAAGCTTATTTTCTGCTGCCCTGGTGACTAGGACATGGAAGAATGGCTTCAAACTACAAGAAAGGAGATTCCATCTGAACATTAGGAAGAACTTCCTGACTGTGAGAGCTGTTCAGCAGTGGAACTCACTGCCCCAGAGTGTGGAGGAAGCTCCTTCTTTGGAGGCTTTTAAACAGAGGCTGGATGGCCATCTGTAGGGGGTGCTTTGAATGCAATTTTCCTGCTTCTTGGCAGAATGGGATTGGACTGGATGGCCCATGAGGTCTCTTCCAACCCTGTGATTCATTTATGGCAACTTTATCATTTGCTAATTGCAAGATTTATTTAGAGGTTTGCTGTAGTCTGCTTCCCAAGTCTGAGATCTGCTCAGAGCCACATTTATGGCTAACATGGATTCAAGTCCTGCCCTTCAGAATCCTAGTACAACACTCAAACCAACACATCATGCTGCTCTCTCATCCAACTATACTCAAGGAAAAGTGTTCCAGATGTTTTGTTGCTCTTATGGGAGAATGTCTATGTACAATGTCATATTTATATTGATGGAGCATGTGTTCCTAGTAGACCTGGGTAACAACGGAAAAAATTGTTTCTAAAATCGATTTGTATTTGGGGGTTTTTTTGTTTCGATATTTAAAATAATTACAAAATTTTCCTTTTAAAAAGTTCGATATTTACGAAATTTCGTAAATGGTAAAAAAATTAACGAATCGATTTCCGAAACAATAACGAATCGATTCGTTAATGGCGGACGCGACCGCGAAATACGCTAAAAAACCTCCAAAACCTTCTGAAGCGTCCCTCTCCCTCTGTTGTTGACTGTTGGTGTGATATTATAATTTTTTTTCACTAATTAAACCATAAAACTGGCCCAGACATGCGGAAATAATAACGAAACGACCTCAGAACAATAACGAAACGAATACAATATCGAAATACGAAGCATTTACAAAACGTTTTTGAAAATTCGTTTTTTTAATAATTGCTCCAGAATGGTTCGTTATCGTTTTGTAATTGAAAAAATTAACGAATTATTAACGAATTACGAATTAACGAAACCGCCCAGCCCTAGAAAATAATGTTTCCTCGGTGTTTTTAAGGGCTTCTTCATGAACCAGAAACACTGAGTAATACCCTTTTGGTATTTTATGAATCCAGAAGCACCCTTACACATTTGGTTTTATGTTTTTGGCAATACAATATAATCCACATTTCACTCATAGGCATTAGGGCTGTGCAAAAAAGTCATTTATGTCTTGTATTTGTAAGAGCTGTACATGTGAGGCAATATGAAGCAATGTAAGGTACACACATGCAAAAAACTTTTTTAAAATTCTAAAATTACAACAGCACAATAACTGAGAGGAAACAAACAAGGACATCTAATCACTTCTCAACAAAAGTTTGCTCTAGGCACTGTCAGGCCATTATATGCTAATCAAGGTGGTCAGTTGAAACATTCACACCTAGCTCCAGCAGACAAGAGTCCTTTGTCTCACCCTGGTCATTCCACAGATATATAAACCCTTTTTCCTAGTTCCAACAGACCTCACTACCTCTGAGGATGCTTGCCATAGATGCAGGTGAAACGTCAGGAGAGAATGCCTCTAGACCAGTGGTTCTCAACCTGGGGTCCCCAGATGTTATAGGCCTTCAACTCCCAGAAATCCTAACAGCTGGTAAACTGGCTGGGATTTCTGGGAGTTGTAGGACAGAAACATCTGGGGACCCCAGGTTGAGAACCACTGCTCTAGACCACGGCCATGTAGTCCAAAAAAACCTCCAACAACCTCTCTTGATATTTCCTCATAGAATCATAGAGTTGGAAGAGACTGTGTGGGCCATCCAGTCCAACCCCATTCTGCCAAGAAGCAGGGAAATCACATTCAAAGCACCCCTGACAGATGGCCATCCAGCCTCTGCTTAAAAGCCTCCAAAGGAGACTCCAGCACACTCCAGGGCAGAGAGTTCCACTGCTGAACAGCTCTCACAGTCAGGAAGTTCTTCTTATTGTTCAGGTGTAATCCCCTTTCCTATAGTTTGAAGCCATTGTTCCATTGTGTCCTAGTCTCCAGGGCAGCAGAAAACAAGCTTGCTTGTTATCATGCCATTTTCATCTTCCGTATCTGGCTTCTAATCTCAAAAAGGTTCATTCATCTGTGATCTTGAGTTTCTTTTTTATTCTTGCCAAAGGAAGGTTGTGTATCACATCTGTGGCTTAGTTCTCATTAAGCATCAAACTGGGGAACATAATCATAGTGTGGCACGAGGCGTAATTTGACAAAGAAAAGACTTATGTTGGTCACCTTCATTATTATAGGGGAAATATGCCACTAACATAAAACAATAATATAAATTTCCCTTTTACGTTTGCCCACACACCAAGAACAAAGAAAGAAGGTAAATTTGTGCTCAATTTACTTCGATGGATAATAAGACCTTCGGTTATAGCTCCCTTATTTGTTAGTGTGGCGGATGAAAGATGAGGTGAGAATATGCAAAATATATTTTCTGCATATTATAATATTTAGCAATGTCATTTGATTTTTTATATATATTTCATTAAATTGTTTTGTGGCTTTATTATCTTCCCCAGATGCACAGCCCAGAAATACAATTATTCAGATTTAGACGCCATAAAATTTGGCATGCATTTACTTGCATTCAGAATATCCTGCATGTTAAAGAGAAATTACTGCCCCCGACCCACATAGTTGGGCTCTCATACTCCCATTGAACCATTTATTAGGCAGAGCACATTAGGGGAAATACGGCATTTATGTTAAGGGCCCCTTCTGATAACAGATGGATTCGTGCAAAGCAAATATTTCAATAGATCAGAGCCATTTGATCACAACTGTAATAGAGGTACCACTAGACACATTTTTTTTTGTTTCTATAATGCACATCACAGCTCTGTGGCTAAGGCATGAGAAGGAATAGGAATCGGCAGAAATATATATATATATGAAAGCCCTGCATCTGATCATACAGATGAAGTATGGCCCTTTTCGAGGCTGTGGATCACACTTGTAAAGCATCATCATGGAACGAAAAACAGCATCTATCACTTGAATCACCTGGAAACAGGAGAATTTTTGGTGGTTTTAAGATTCATAATGGAATTATCCATTTCAAACTTCCTGGGGTCATTCTCAGACAATATCGATGCATTTCCAAGGTTGGCTTACATTCCATACACAATCATGCATCTGTCTTAAAGGAGCTTTGAGATGGTAGAACAGAAGCTTTCTGAAGCTCTAGGTGCTGTCACTGCCTACTACAGGGAAAACCAGCTGATCCCCAACCCATCTAAAACACAAACATGTGCTTTTCATCTCAAGAACAGACAAGCATCCCGAGCTCTGAGGATTACCTGGGAAGGAATCCCACTGGAGCATTGCAGCGCACCCAAATATCTGGGAGTCACTCTGGACCTTGCCTCTGACCTACAAGAAGCACTGCCTGAACATCAAGCAAAAAAGTGGGCGCTAGAAACAATATCATACGAAAGCTGACTGGCACAACCTGGGGATCACAACCAGACACAGTGAAGACATCTGCCCTTGCGCTATGCTACTCTGCTGCTGAGTATGCATGCCCAGTGTGGAACACATCTCACCACGCTAAAACAGTGGATGTGGCTCTTAATGAGACATGCCACATTATCACGGGGTGTCTGCGCCTACACCACTGGAGAAATTACACTGCCTAGCCGGTATTGCACCACCTGACATCCGCCGGGAAGTAGCAGCCAATAGTGAAAGGACCAAGGCAGAGACATCTCCAGCTCATCCCCTGTTTGGGATTGTGGCGCAGCTGGCTGAGTGTCAGCTGCATTAAGATCACTCTGACCAAAAGGTCATGAGTTCGAAGCCAGCCCGGGTTGGAGTGGGTTTCCAACCAATTGTGTAGCCTGTTGTCAACCTTTGCAACCCGAAAGACAGTTGCATCTGTCAAGTAGGAAAATAAGGTACCACCTTGTGTGGGAGGCTAAATTAACTAATTTATGAGGCCATAAAGAAAAAAGACTCCGGGGAATGTGGAATGCGGAAGAACTTCATCGGTGTCATTGATGGACGATGAAAAGCAGCAGCTCCCCTGGCGGCCAGAAAAAAAAAGTTAAATACCCTTTGTCTGTTAAATGTTGTTTGTCAAACTGGCATTGAATGTTTGCCATATATGTGTTTACTGTAATCCGCCCTGAGTCCCCTGCGGGGTGAGAAGGGCGGAATATAAGAACTGTAAATAAATAAATAAATAAATAAATAATCTCCAGCTCATCCCCTGTTTGGGTATCAGCCAGCACGTCAATGACTTAAATCTAAAAATAGTTTTCTAAGATCTACAGAGACACTCGCTGGAACACCTCAGCAAGTGAGAGTCCAAAAGTGGCAGGCTCAAACCCAGAACCTCAAACAATGGCTGATACCAAATGAGAGACTCCCTCCTGGGCATACAGAGGACTGGGCGACTTGGAAGGTGCTGAACAGACTGCGCTCTGGCACCACAAGATGCAGGGCCAACCTCAAGAAATGGGGCTACAAAGTGGAATCCTCGACATGCGAGTGTGGAGAAGAGCAAACCACCTGCTGCAATGCACCCTGAGCCCTGCCACATGCACGATGAAGGACCTTCTTGCGGCAACACCAGAAGCACTCCAAGCGGCCAGATACTGGTCAAAGGACATTTAATCAACTACCAAACTCACAATTTTCGTATTTTGTCTGAGTTTTTTTTTTTGCTTTGTACTGTTAGAAATGTAATATAATCAACTGCTTGCACTGACACCATAAATAAATAAATAAATAAATATCTGTCTTAAAAGGATACAATCAGAAAATACATAATCTCCTTGTAACTGGACATTGTAACAAAAATGTGTCGGTCTTTAAATTTATTTATTTTATTTATTTCGGGTACTTCTACCCCGCCCTTCTCAACCCCGTAAGGGGGACTCAGGGCGACTTCCAACCGGCATGCGTTCGATGTCTACAATTCAACACAATAAAATACATAGTAACAATAATTATAAACAGTTAAAACATTACATTGTTGTTGTTCATTCGTTCAGTCGTCTCTGACTATTTGTGACCTCATGGACCAGCCCACGCCAGAGCTCCCTGTCAGCCGTCACCACCCCCAGCTCCTTCAAGGTCAGTCCAGTCACTTCAAGGATGCCATCCATCCATCTTGCCCTTGGTCGGCCCCTCTTCCTTTTGCCTTCCACTTTCCCCAGCATAATTGTCTTCTCTAAGCTTTGCTGTCTCGTCATGATGTGGCCAAAGGACTTCATCTTGGCCTCTGCTATCCTTCCCTCCCATGAGCAGTCGGGCTTTATTTCCTGGAGGATAGACTGGTTGGATCTTCTCGCAGTCCAAGGCACTCTCAGAACTTTCCTCCAACACCACAGCTCAAAAGCATCTCTCTTCCTTCGCTCAGCCTTCCCTAAGGTCCAGCTCTCACATCCGTAGGTGATGACAGGGAATACCATGGCTTTGACTAGGCAATGGATCTTAGTTGCCAGTCTGATGTCTCTGCTCTTTACTATTTTAACGAGGTTGGACATTGCTCTCCTCCCAAGAAGGAAGCGTCTTCTGATTTCCTGGCCACAGTCTGCATTTGCAGTAATCTTTGCACCTAGAAATACAAAGTCTGTCTCGGCCTCCACGGATTCTCCCTCTATTTCCCAGTTGTCAAAAATTCTTGTTGCCATAATCTTGGTTTTTTTTATGTTTAGCTGCAACCCAGCTTTTGCGCTTTCTTCCAGCCTAGTGGCCATTGTTTCGTCAAGTCTGTAATTAATAAATTCATTCTGCTTATCACAGTCAGTTTCCAAAGCTTTAGTTGTCATTGTCCTTGTCAGTCTGCCAGATTACCCAAAGGTCTGGTCCCATATCCATGTTTTTAATTTCCTTCTGAAAGAGATAAGGAATGACGATGATCTAATTTCCCCGGGGAGTGAATTCCACAGGCAGGGGGCCACCACCGAGAAGGCCCTGTCCCTCGTCCCCACCAATCTCATGTCTGACAAGGGCGGGACCGAGAGCAGGGCCCCTCCAGAAGATCTTAAATTCCTAGGCGGGACGTAGAAGGAGATACGATTGGACAGGTACGCTGGGCCGGTGCCGTTTAAAGGACAAGAAGAGTCTTTCTTTTTGTTCCCTGAGTTTATTTTTTTTAAAAATGTACTACCATTTTAAACACATTTCATTACCACATTACATACAAATATATCTTCCAAACATGTTGCATTTGTTGGAAAACGGAAATATCATACTTCTTTATGCAAACTTTCAACTTGATCTTTCTTCCTATTGTTTTGATTTATAGAATCATAGAGTTGAAAGAGACTTCATGGGTCATCCAGTTCAACCCTATTCTGCCCAGAAGCAGAAAAATTGAATTCAAACACCCCTGACAGATGACCATCCAGCCTTTGTTTGAAAGCCTCCAAAGAAGGAGCTTCCACCACACCCCTAGTTGGATGCTCCCAACTAGAGTAGACTCATGGGATCTGTTGCTGATCGATGAGATAATGTGGGCTAATCCAATGGGATCAATGGGTCTACTCTAATTGACATTAACAATAGGCTAAAGAATTGGTTGGTGGATGGAGTTTTGATGTGGTCTATCACCATACGTCAGGGAGAACTTGAAGGCATACAATGAGAACAATGGAGACAATCATAGAATCATAGAATCAAAGAGTTGGAAGAGACCTCATGGGCCATCCAGTCCAACCCCCTGCCAAGAAGCACCCCTGACAGATGGCCATCCAGCCTCTGTTTAAAAGCTTCCAAAGAAGGAGCCTCCACCACACTCCAGGGCAGAGAGTTCCACTGCTGAACAGCTCTCACAGTTAGGAAGTTCTTCCTCATGTTCAAGTGGAATCTCCTTTCTTCCCTGTAGTTTGAAGCCATTGTTCCACATCGTAGTCTCCAGGGAAGCAGGAAACAAGCTTGCTTCCTCATCCCTGTGGCTTGTTCCTTCCTCCTATGACTTCTCCTCACATATTTATACGTGTCTCCTCTCAGCCTTCTCTTCTGCAGGCTAAACATGCCCAGCTCTTTAAGCCACTCCTCATAGGGTTTGTTATCCAAACCCTTGATCATTTTAGTCGCCCTCCTCTGGACACATTCCAGCTTGTCAATATCTCTCTTGAATTGTGGTGCCGAGAATTGGACACGATATTCCAAGGCAGAATAGAGCATGGGGAGCATTACTTTCCTGGACCTAGACACTATATTCCTATTGATGCAGGCCAAAATCCCATTGGCTTTGTTTGCCACAGCAGCACATTGTTGGCTCATGTTTAACTTGTTGTCCACAAGGACCCCAAGATCTTTTTCACATGTACTGCTCTCGAGCCACGCATCCCCCATTCTGTATGTGATAGAAGAGAAAGGAAATGTATTTGTCCAACAGTAGATTGAAGAGTAAAAACCTGGCTCTGAGATCAGGTTTCTGGAGATGATGCAGTGCAATAATTGGAATATGTGCAATGACTATGGAATGGCCTTAGACTATGATTTTGGATGGCGCGCTTTTAATACTGAATGTAATTTTAGTTGTTTAATATGCATTAATTTTAATTCAATTGGGTTGTTGTAGGTTTCTTTTGGGCTATATGGCCATGTTCTAGAGGCATTCTCTCCTGACGTTACGCTTGCATCTATGGCAAGCATCCTCAGAGGTAGTGAGGTTCTCACTACCTCTGAGAATGCTTGCCATAAATGCAGGCAAAACATCAATTCAGTCCTACCCAATTCTACCATGAAGAAATACACCATCTAAGCACTCCCAACAAATGTCCATTCAGTCTGTAGATAAAGCTGAGTGTTAATATACTTTCTCAAGCACAATGTAGGTGTTTGACCAAGATCTGACCCATAGACTGGAGATGTATTATTGCATCTCTCAAGGGCCAAGAAAGCAAAACATTGTCAATAGCTAGGTTCTTGTGGGTTTTTTCGGGCTATAGGGCCATGTTCTAGAGGCATTTCTCCTAACGTTTCACCTGCATCTATGGCAAGCATCCTCAGAGGTAGTGAGGTCTGTTGGAATTAGGACAATGGGTTTATATATGTGTAGAGTGGCTGGGGTGGGGCAAAGAGCTCTTCTCTGCTGGAGCTAGGTGTGAATGTTTGAACTGACCACCTTCATTAGCATTTGAAGGCCTGGCTGAGCCTGGGAAAATCTTTTGTTGAGAGGTGTTAAGATGTGCCTGGTTGTTTCCTCTCTGCTGTTTTGCTGTTGTAATTTTAGAGTTTTTTTAATTCTGGTAGCCAGATTTTGTTCATTTTCATGGTCTCTTCCTTTTCTGTTGAAATTGTCCACATGCTTGTGGATTTCAATGGCTTCTCTGTGTAGTCTGACATGGTGGTTGTTGGAGTGGTCCAGCATTTCTGTGTTCTCAAATAATATGCTGTGTCCAGGCTGGTTCATCAGGTGCTCTGCTATGACTGACTTCTCTGTTTGAAGTAGTCTGCAGTGCCTTTCATGTTCCTTGATGCGTGTTTGGGCAATGCTGCATTTGGTGGTCCCTATGTAGACTTGTCCACAGCTGCATGGTACACGGTAGACTCCTGCAGAGGTGAGAGGATCCCTCTTGTCCTTTGCTGAACGTAGCATTTGTTGGATTTTCTTGGTGGGTTTGTAGATTGTTTGTATGTTGTGTTTCCTCATCAGCTTCCCTATGCGGTCAGTGGTTCCCTTGATGTATACATTGATGATACAAATGCTAATGAAGGTGGTCAGTTGAAACATTCACACCTAGCTCCAGCAGGGAAGAGCTCTTTGCCCCACCCCAGCCATTCCACAGATATATAAACCCATTGCCCTAATTCCAACAGACCTCACTACCTCTGAGGATGCTTGCCATAGATGCAGGCAAAATGTCAGGAGAAATGCCTCTAGAACATGGCCCTATAGCCCGAAAAAACCCACAAGAATCTAGTGATTCCAGCCATGAAAGCCTTCGACAATACATTGTCAATAGCTTTCCATCTCACCCTCTAAATATTGTTAACATTAAAACTTCCTAGATACATTCATGGAAGGATCTTGAATGCAAACCTTTGTTCTCCAACATCAGCGATGGCTAAAAACATATCAAGGTGTAGCATTTGAACAGACCACCACAAAACAAAAGAATCTCCGCTTTCCCCCCAATGTACGCCTTGCCTTCCTTGATATATGCCGTCCTTCCAAGACCGCAGCTGCCTTTGATTTAACTTTTCATCCACCCTATTTTATTCCCTATCAAGAAAGAAATGTTACTCATCACACTATCAGCCACATAAAAAGTGGCTAAAATAAATACAGGTCCCGATATATATCAGTTGGCATTTTGTTTGTTATAACTCAAAAATATAGAAGCAATCCTGAGCTTGTGGTGAAATGCAGCTGGGGTTTCCACAGTTTCACAGGGGGCCCAGTTATATAAAAAAAATCTATTTTTTTCCCCAAACAAGTGGAACTACCACCAAAACTTTTATCTAAAGCAACATATTCAGTGTCTCTAGGCAGGTGAAGCATCTAAGACATTTTGAGTGTTTGGGTAACATTTGCAAAAGTCCTTAGGATGGGGTGATCATTTTTGAAATCAATTTAGCAGAAGTAGCATAGTCTATTGGGAATGAGGAAGTCCACAAAACTTAATTTTGTTTGGCATTATTCTTCATTAATAGCCTGTCTACATGAATGGGGGGGAAATGGCTGTTTTCATGGGGCCTTCTGTTGAGTATCACAGGTCTTCCGCCTTTAACCTGACTTTGCTCTGTGTGGCGGAGGCTCCTTCTTTGGAGGCTTTTAAACATATAGATTAGATAGCCATCTGTTGGGGGTGCTTTGAATGTGCTTTTCCTGCATGGCAGAAGGGGGTTGGTCTGGATGGCCATTTGTCAATTTATTTATTATTTTATTTAAAAGTTTTGTATACCGGCCTTCTCACCTCTCTTGAAGGACTCAGACCAGTTTCCAACCATAATATCACATACAATCAATAAACATTAAAACAGCAATACTTTGTTGTACTTCACAAGCCATCTAAAGACTATTTGTAGTGGAAAACCCCTGAGAACTTCTCTTTGGGCCCCCTGGCTTCCCACTGGGCAAAGGTTGCACGTCCTGATCTAAAGGAAATTCTTTACAGGCCCAGCGCATGACAGAACAGTCTGTAATACCCTTCTGCTGAACACCAACATTGTTCCAATGTCCCTGCAAATCCAGTGAATCAAGTGATATTTTAAGGCACTGATGTGTAATTATGGGTCATTCAAGAATCCACACTTGTAGAAATCTTCTTAGGCTTCTAGTAATTAAATGCATACATGATGCCATCACTAAAACAACAACCAACAAAACCTAAAGACCTTCATGCATAAGGGAACACACAAGTACATAAAACAATGCAATGCCAGCCCATATGTTCAGTGCTACTTGTCAACAAGTCCTTTATTAGAGCCAACTGGTGGCGATTATTCCACACTGCTTGACTTATGATAGCCAGCACTTCAGTAGACTGCATGAAAAATGTCTGGGCTTTAAATGAAAGATCTATCTTGGACTGGCTAGAGTGCTTCGAGTAACTCATTTCTTATAAAGAAGTTATTTGTCATTAATTCCTTTTGTTTAATAACAAAAATATCACTTTTTAATATTATAGATGAAACTTGGGCCACATCTGTAACAGGCAGGTTACTAGAAGGCATTTTCACCCCAGAGCCTTCACATACCTGCTGAATCTGGGGTCACAGCATCCTAGGGTTGAAAAAGGACTCCAAGGGCTATCCAGTCCAACCCCCTGACATGCAGGGATACCTATTTGTAGATCTCCCAGCAGATGGCCTGTTTTCAGGTTGAATGGTGTATCTACACTGTAGAATTAATCCAGGTTGACCCCACTATAAAGTGCCATGACACAATGCTATGAAATCCTGGGAGTTGTAATTTTACAATGTATTTAGTCTTCCTGGCTGAAGATGCTGTTGCCTAATCAAATTATAGATTACAGGATTCCATAGTATTGAGATAGGACAGGTAAAGTGGGGTCTAACTGCATAGTGTAGATGAAGCCCAGGGTCATCCAACCTAATCCCACTGTGACATACAGGAATAAACCCTCCTGACAGATGGCCATCCAGCCTTTGTTTACAAAGTTCCAGAGAAGTAGAATCCATCGGATTCTAAGGCAGCAGTGTATTCCACTTGTTGTTGAGCCATGATATTTTCCCCTCCTGATTTATAGACCATAAAGAGACTTTAAGCAAGAAATATAATTTTTCTTTATTTAGTAAACATTTTCCACAGTTCCAAAATTTCAAAATGTTGAACCTGCTAGAATCTTCAGAATGGACCTAGCAGCAGCTGTACCCTTAAATAATAATATAATAATAAAACTTTATTTATGCCCCACCACCATCTCCCCAAGGGGACTCGGGGCAGCTTACACAAGGCCAAGCCCACAATACAATACATCAATATACAACAGAACACAGCAATAAAATAAAATAAAAATACAAAACAGTACATTATAAATAATATATCAACAATATAAAATATAAAAAATATATAAAATATAAAAATATATAAAATATAAAATTGTATTTCTACAGATGCAGACTGTGGCCAGGAAATCAGAAGACGCTTACTTCTTGGGAGGAGAGCAATGTCCAGTCTCGATAAAATAGTAAAGAGTAGAGACATCAGACTGGCAACAAAGATCCGCCTAGTCAAAGCCATGGTATTCCCTGTAGTAACCTACGGATGTGAGAGCTGGACCTGAGGGAAGGCTGAGCGAAGGAAGATCGATGCTTTTGAGCTGTGGTGTTGGAGGAAAGTTCTGAGAGTGCCTTGGACTGCGAGAAGATCCAACCAGTCCATCCTCCAGGAAATAAAGCCCGACTGGAGGGAAAGATACTAGAGACAAAGTTGAAGTACTTTGGCCACATCATGAGGAGACAGGAAAGCCTAGAGAAGACAATGATGCTGGGGAAAGTGGAAGGCAAAAGGAAGAGGGGCCGACCAAGGGCAAGATGGATGGATGGCGTCCTTGAAGTGACTGGACTGACCTTGAAGGAGCTGGGGGTGGTGACGTCTGACAGGGAGCTCTGGCGTGGGCTGGTCCATGAGGTCACGAAGTGTTGGAGATGACTGAACGAATGAACAACAACAACATAAAATTGAAACATTTAAGACAGAGGGATAAATCTCAGTGGGTGGGGCCAATTCTGAACGATTAAAAAAATTCAAAACACTAGGTGAGACAGCAGTTTAGAGTGTCTGGACAGGGGATCCGGGGGATAAGTAAGATTTGATTATGCTACTAGGGGAGATAAAGTGCTTACGAGGGCATTTCCAGGACTTGGTCAGGTCAGGGAATTCCAGGTCAGGGATTAAGGCACACTGGAACAGCCAGGTTTTCAAATTCTTCCTAAAGATTGCCAGGGTGGGGGCTTGCCTTATATCTCTGGGAAGCGAGTTCCAGAGCCGGGGGCCACCACAAAGTAGACCATCTCCCCCATCCCCACAAGTTGCACTTGCGATGAGGGCGGGAGCAAGAGAAGGGCCTCTCCAGAAGATCGAAGAGAGTGTGTAGGCTCATAAACGGAAATGTGGTCACGCAGGTAAGCGGGTCCCAAACCATTCAGGGCTTTAAACCCTATCGCATCTAAAACCTTAATAAATGTATTAACTTGAGGCTTTGGTTTATGTGTAACTGGTATAATTTGCATATTGTGTCAATTCTTAAATGTATAAAATGTATCAAAATGCATCCTGAAGGCAGCTACCTTCCTGTGCCTTCCTGTGCTGGATCCCTCCAGCTATTTCCAAAGTCAGATAATATTAAAACCTTTGTGTGTGTGTGTATGCAAGACAGTTGATCCTCTTTATCACAAGAATGAGATCAGGATGTTTGTCTATTTAACTGAAGCTGTGACTATGTCTCTCTCATGAAAGAGAAGGCTCAACAAACATGAATGTGTTAACTTTCTGAATGGATAGTCAAGTGTTACATTGTCTAGAATTGCCACCCTTGTCTTTTGAGTCTTGCACCCTCTGTCTCAGAAGAAACAGGCTACTTGAGTTAATCAAAGACTCACCAGCATACCCGTGTCACCATTTCCTCCATGTTTGTGCCTCTGGAGGCATCTCTGAAATCGATTGGTCCTTCAAGCTCTCCAACTACTATCTGACTTTCTACCCACCACAGGAATCTCCTCCTGCAGGCTGTGATGTCGGGGAAACCCCTAGCCAATCCCACCGGGAATCCTAGTCAGACTCTCTTCTCAGCTAATCAGAGGAGGGTGCGGGAACTGAGTAGCTGTCAGAACTGCATAAAATATCATGTATTTTTCTGTGACTTTACACTTATAGTTTGAAGTGTTTTGCTTGCACTTACATTTTATTTGGCCAAATTGGAAAAAAATTAAATAAAAGCACTGGGACTGTGGCGCAGCTGGCTGGGAGTCAGCTGCATTAAGATCACTACTGACCAAAAAGGTCATGAGTTCGAAGCCAGCCCGGGTCAGAGTGAGCTTCAGACCAATTTGTGTAGCTTGCTGTTGACCTTTGCAGCCCGAAAGACAGTTGCATCTGTCAAGTAGGAAATTTAAGTATCGCTTATGTGGGAGGCTAATTTACAATGCCATAAAAATCTCCAGCAAGCATACAAAGAATGAGGAAGTACTTCATCAGTGTCACAAATGGAGGGCGAAGTGACAGCTCCCCTGGCCAGAATACCCTCATGAAAAAGCTGGACTATTAAATAGCCTCTGTGTGCCTGTCTATATATGTTGTGTGTCTATGGCATTGAATGTTTGCCATGTATATGTACATTGTAATCCACCCTGAGTCCCCTGCGGGGTGAGAAGGGTGGAATATAAATACTCTAAATAAATAAATAATAAACCTCTGTAGCTTTGCCTTCAACCTGTAGCACTTGTTATCTATCCTGGCTGATCTTTGTATAAGAGGAAGTCACGGGGAAGCTTGTTTTCTGCTTCCATGGAGACTAGGACGCAATGGAACAATGGCTTCAAACTACAAGAAAGGAGATTCAATCTGAACATGAGGAAGAACTTCCTGACTGTGAGAGCTGTTCAGCAGTGGAACTCTCTGCCTCAGAGTGTGGTGGAGGCTTTAAACAGAGGCTGGATTTCCATCTGTCAGGGATGATTTGAATGCAATATTCCTGCTTCTTGGCAGGGGGTTGGACTGGATGGCCCATGAGGTCTCTTCCAACTCTTTGATTCTATGATTCTATGATTCTATGATCTAGTTTAGCAGAAGCTCACCAAGCGTGGACCTCCTTATCCACAATCCTAACTGAAATCCCTACACACTGACAAACAGCTCTAACCATCAGGAATTCCTTCCTAATATTTTGGTTGGCTCTCTTTTCCTACAGGTTGAGTTCATTGCTTGGTGTCTCCAGAGCAGCAATAAAGTAGATAATCCAAATGAGTGTCTTACACAGCAGAGAGAGAGAGGTTGTGTTTGAATAATTCTTTGTGCAGAGGTTCAGAGTAGCCAACTTTAGACTGGAGCGTATGTAAATATAAAGCATCATTAAGCAGATATCAATACCAAAGATGGGGGGCTGTCATTTCCTCTTTCAGTGAGGACAGATTAAAAAAAATCAGAAAGGTGTGCTGATGGAAGTCATTTCTTAGTTGAGAATGGGTTTGGAAAAATAAAATGCTCTATTTGGAATTATAACATTATCTCACTAAGTAGGAGAACAAATTTGAAATATATGGTGGATATATGTTTATAGAATGGGACTAGATACCCTAAAGGAACCAAAACCCATCTGATGTTGGAAGCTAAGCAGGGTAAAGCTTGGTTAATACTAGGATGGGAGATCATCAACCAATCCCAGATGCTGTGTGCTATATTTCAGAGGAAGGAATTAGCAAAATCACCTCCACTGTGTCTGCTTTGCCTTAGAAAATCTTGTGGAATTCATGGGGTCACCATAAGTCAACAGGCAATTTGAAGGCATGCACATGTATATGTGTGTATATCTATATATATCTTGGCTGGGGAATCTAATATTGGAATAGAAATCTTCTTTTCAATGATTTATAATACTGCTTTTGAGAGATATGGCAGACCATAAAGACAGGGAAGGGAAAACAGTCCTTACTGGAGGCATGGCACAGTTTTTGGAGCTGCAATACCATTTGTGCTGTTGAATTTTGTATCATGCCTTCCGTGCAAAGAGAATCCGCAACTACAAAAGTTCTGTAGATTCAGGGTGAATCAAAGCCACTTGCCAGCCTTCTTAAGTGTCAAAAAAGGCCCTCCAACAAGTTTCAAGTTTGTAAAGAGAGTCAATATGTTTCCAGGAGGTTTTTGTACTCCTTTCCTCCAGTGTCTTCATTGTCCTTGCATTCAATGGGCCACATTATGGTTCAGTTTCAAAACGTGTCTCTATTTTCATCTATGAGATGTTGGCAGGCCAGGGATATCAAACTACTATTGCAAAATTATACCAAAGAGGAGCTTTTGCTCTAGAAGACCTTTTCACCAGAGCATTTTCCTGGCCACTTATGGAATTATATGTATTGAAGTAATGGGGCCATGGTGGTGCAGTAGATTAAACTGCTAAGCTGCAGAACTTGCTGAAAATAAGTTTGGCAGTTCAAATCTGCAGGACGGGGTGAGCTGCCAATGTTAGCCCCAGCGTCTGCCAACCTAGCAGTTTGAAAATATATAAGTGTGAGTTGATCAATAGGTACTGCTTCAGCAGGAAGGTTATGGCACTCCATGCAGTCATGCTGGCCACATGACCTAGGAGACATCTATGGACAATGCTGGCTCTTCAGCTTACAAATGGAGATAAGCAGCAACCCCCAGAGTTGGACTCAACTATTTATTTTATTTTATTTTATTTGCATTATTTCTACCCCGCTCATGTCAGCCCGAAGGCGACTCAGAGCGGCGTACACAATCGGCACAATTTGATGCCATAAAAATACATATATTGATAAACAAAAAGAACCATTATAGTGCAATTAGACATAAGACAGAGCATAATAACAATATTAAAAACTAAAAACTGTATCCTCTCATTCAAGTCCTTATCCGTTCCATCATCTTGGGCTGTTCCTGGGTCATTTTCCAATTCAAGTTTGTCTATTTATTTGGAGGTTCCAAATGCTTGCTCGAAGAGCCAAGTTTTTACTCTTTTCCAAAAGGTCAGGAGGGAGGGGGCTAATCTAATATCCCTAGGCAGGGAGTTCCACAGCCGAGGGGCCACCACAGAGAAGGCCCTGTCTCTCGTCCCCGCCAGATGTGCTTGTGACGCAGGTGGGATCGAGAGCAGGACATCCTCAGACAATCTCAAATTCCTGGAGGGTTCGTAGGAAGAGATGTGTTCGGATAGATAAGCTGGGCCAGAACCGTTTAGGGCAGTGCTTCTCAACCTTGGGTCCCCAGATGTGTTGGCCTACAACTCCCAGAAATCCCAGCCAGTTTACCAGCTGTTAGAATTTCCGGGAATTGTAGGCCAAAAACATCTGGGGACCACAGGTTGAGAACCACTGGTTTAGGGCTTTATAGGCTAAAGTAAGCACTTTGAATTGAGCCTGGTAGCAAACTGGCAGCCAGTGGAGCTGGCTCAGCAGAGGAGTTGTATGCTCCCTGAGTATCCTGTTAGTAACCTGACTGCTGCACGTTGGACCATTTGGAGCTTCTGGGCCATCTTCAAAGGCTATTTATTTATTTATTTATTTATTTATTTGCCTTCTTTATACCCCACCTTTCTCAACCCCGAACGTGTTGCACCTCAGTATGTGTTCACCTTGCTCCAAGCAATCACCAGGAATCACAAGTGATGATAAACACTTTATTGACAGAGACACATATAACAAGTGAAAAACGCCATAAGCAAATGAAAGGGTGAAAATTCAAGGGTTAATAAAGGGTTAATAAAGGAAGCAAGTCACAAAGGCATTAATCCAAACAGCTTAAAGCTGCTTCAGAGATCAGGAATCACTAGAGTCCAACATGAGAATAAATCCAGGAAGCAAGGATTAAAACATGAACATGAATCCCAAAATAAATCCCGTAAACAAGGAGCCAAAACATGAGCAGAAATCCAAAGGTAACAAGGAGCATAGCATGAGCATAAATCTTGGGTCTTAGAATCACAGAATCATAGAATCAAAGAGTTGGAAGAGACCTCATGGGCCATCCAGTCCAACCCCATTCTGCCAAGAAGCAGGAATATTGCATTCAAATCACCCCTGACAGATGGCCATCCAGCCTCTGTTTAAAAGCTTCCAAAGAAGGAGCCTCCACCACATCCCGGGGCAGAGAGTTCCACTGCTGAACGGCTCTCACAGTCAGGAAGTTCTTCCTCAGGTTCAGGTGGAATCTCCTCTCTTGTAGTTTGAAGCCATTGTTCCATGTGCTAGTCTCCAGGGAAGCAGCAAACAAGCTTGCTCCCTCCTCCCTGTGGCTTCCTCTCACATATTTATACATGGCTATCATATCCCCTCTCAGTCTTCTCTTCTTCAGGCTAAACATGCCCAGCTCCTTAAGCCACTCCTCATAGGGCTTGTTCTCCAGACCCTTGATCATTTTAGTCGCTCTCCTCTGGACACATTCCAGCTTGTCAATATCTCTCTTGAAGTGTGGTGCCCAAAATTGGACACGATATTCCAGGTGTGGTCTAACCAAGGCAGAATAGGGCATGGGTAGCATTACTTCCCTAGATCTAGACACTATGCTCCTATTGATGCAGGCCAAAATCCCATTGGCTTTTTTTGCCATCTTGAACTAAACCTGGCCTAGGAATGAGACAGGAGTTCTTTCCATGAAAAGTGATGTTGCTAGATCTAAACTCCCAACAGAGATCTCTCTAATTTAAGTACTGCAGGACATGAACACTTTTCTTTGATCTCGAGGTGCCTGCTTCTGCCCCTCTTTCTCACAGATTCTTTCTGAGTTCCTGCACCTAAATCTCTGCCCCCCTCAGAATAAGCCTGATATCTCTGTCTAAGTCAGCTGCACCCTCAGATCAGCAAATGTTATCCTCCCCTCCCTGCCTGATGGATTCCAAAACTGTTCTACTTTCACACTCTGTCTCAGTATCTTACTCCAACACGCTCTCAAAAACAGCATCTTGCACTAAAACCCCATCCATTTCCTCATTACAGAACCAACAGACCCCGAAACCCTAATCCTCTCATTGTCATCTGGCTGAACCACAACAGAAGGGAACTCAAGGCTGCTTTACAGAAAGGTAACTATTTAATGCCTTAAAACAGGGGTCCTCAACCTTTTTAAACAGAGGGCCAGGTCACAGTCCCTCAAACTGTTGGAGGGCTGGATTATAATTTGAAAAAAACAACCCATAATTTGAATTCCTATGCATACTGCACATATCTTATTTGTAGTGCAATAAACAATACAATAATTAAAATGAAGAACAATGTTAACAAATATAAACTTATTAGTATTTCAATGGGAAGTGTGGGCCTGCTTTTGGCTGATGAGATAGGATTGTTGTTGTTGTTGTGTGCTTTATTTATTTATTTATTTACTAAATTTGTATACCGTTTTTCTCAGCCTCGGGCAACTCAAAGCGGTTAACAATAGCAAAATTCAATGCTCAGAATAACACAAAACAGTTAAAAACAATTAAAACATTGGGTATTAAAACAGTCCATTATACATCAATAAACATCTCATTAGCGTCTCATAATTAGAATCAGGATCCAGTTTCATCATCCAATTGTTCCATATTCCTATATTCTTTACATTGCCTATTCAAATGCATGCTCAAACAACCAGGTCTTCACTTTCCTCTGAAATGTCAACAGGGAGGGGGCTGATCTAATATCTGTAGGAAGGGCATTCCACAGCCGAGGGGCCACCACTGAGAAGGCCCTGTCTCTCGTCCCCACCAGACGTACTTGTGACGCAGGCGGGACCAAGAGCAGGGCCTCCCCAGATGATCTTAAAGTCCTCGTGGGTTCATAGGAGTCATTTCAGACTTAGTTTGACCCTGTGTGAGGGCTGGGTAAACGACCTTGGAGGGCCGTATCCGGCCCCCGGGCCTTAGTTTGAGGACCCCTGCCTTAAAAAACATATCATTCAGATAAACATTAAAGTTAAAATTAATGCACATTAAAAACATTACATTCACTATGAAACACCATGCCATCCACAATTGTAATCTGGGGCCATTCCAGTAGTAATTGTGCATATTCCGTGTCTATTATTGCAATTATTCTCTGAAGACTTGATCCCAAAGCCACATTTTCACTTTTCTTCTGAAGGCCAGGAAGGAGGGTGCTGCTCTAATGTCACTGGGGAGGGAGTTCCACAGCTGAGGGGCCAACACTGAGAAGGCCCTGTCTCTCCCCACTAGTCGTGCCTATGAAGAAGGTGGGACCAAGTGCAGGACCTCCCCAGATGATCTTAATCTCTGAGGTGGTTCATTGTGGAGAAACATTTGGACAGGTAAGTTGGGCCAGAATTGTTTAGGACTAGACTTAATCTCAAGGGGAAACCTTTACCTTTGCCTATGTATTGAAGCATTTAGTTTTCAAACTAGAAAATGCATAAGGAATAACCTCTGAAAAATACAAGCTGTTGAAATACAAAGACTGGGATTCTTGTGGGTCTCCTCCTCTGGAGGTTTTAAAACTGGATGACCATCTGTCAGGAGTGCTTGGATTAAGTATTCCCTTCTGCCAGGCTGGATGTTGAAAGGCAACATAGAAGAGAACATCTTCTGCCAGGCTGTATGGCCCTGGATGTCTTTTCCATTTCTATCATACTATGATTCTATGTAGCACTGTGACATTTTGGGCCACCATAACCTTTTAATGAATGAACAACAACAACCTTTTAAATGTAGAACTGGATGGCCTGCAGAGTCTTTTCCAACTCGATGAGTCTATGACTCCAAGATACATCTCTACTTGCAATAGTCCTTGGGGGCCAAGGAATTACCATATCACTCATCCACCTATACCATCAGATCTTCCTCATTGCCATCTTGCCCTTCCTCTTTTCCAGATGTGCAGGGGGTAGCTTAGGCCAGCTGAGGTGCAGGACTAACATTATCTTTGCACAGATTATGGTCAACATAAATTGTGAATTTTAATTTGCATTTCATTAGTGGATTCTAACATTTATTTTCACCCTGTGTGTCTTGTATGTCTTTTCATAGTGTTGAATCTTTGTTTTAACAATCTTGTATCCTACCTGAGGTTGCAGGGATAAGCAGGTAATAACTTCATTAAAAACAACCTGATCGATCTTCTTGGATTTACTTTGTCCCTGCCTCTCAAATACAAAATTCACATTGTAGGAAACACTTTGGTTTAATTTCTACAGCAGGCCGAGTGATTCACTTCTTGAATGGGGAGTCGACATGCAGGTGAAATATAGAGTTGAAGGAGACCACAACGGCTATCCAGCTGAACCACGTAATGCCATGCAGTAACACACAATCAAAACACTTGTGACAAATGGCCACCTAGCTTCTGTTTCAAAATTTCTGGAGATGAAATCTCCACTGGAATCCAAGGCAGCATATTCCACTGTTGAACAGATCTTACCATCAGGAAGTTTTTCCTAAAGTTTAAGTGGAGTCTCAACTTCTGTATCTTGTATCCATTTCTGTGTGCCCAAGGGCAGATCTACACTGACCTGCTACCCTGCAGCTGATCAGTTTGGTGTTTGCCATATTGGCCCCAAGATGGGCCAGACAGACAACCCAGGACATTACAAAGATGGGAGGAAGTCCAGACCACCCAACATTGGTGAAAGCACTTCAGTGTTGCCAGATGATTACAAATACATTTCCCCCTGTCCTCCATGTCATGACAGTCTCAGGCTACAACATGGGTCTTACTGGTTAGCTGTGGCCTGAAGCGGTATCATCAAGGACAATGGGTGGATGAAGACCATCGCCTTCTAATTCATCACAGCCACAGACCGATGTGGCTTTGATTTTTGGAGCAGACAGTAAGTATCATCCCCACCTAGATCCAGGGAACACAGTACGACAGTGAAAACAGTTGTGTCCTGTTATGTTTTGGAACACCTAGAACGATTCCATCAGCTTTGCCTCCGAAAAATCCTGCAAATCTCTTGGGAAGACAAGCAGACAAATGTCAGTGTGCTTGAAGAAGCAAAGACCACCAGCACTGAAGCGATGGTCCTCCACTGGACTGGCCGCATTGTCTGGATGCCCAACCACCGTCTCCCAAAGCAGTTGCTCTACTCCAAACTCAAGAATGGAAAATGGAATGTTGGTGGGCAGAAAAAGATATTTAAGATGGGCTCAAAGCCAACTTTTAAAACTCTGGCATAGACACTGAGAACTGGGAAGCCCTGGCCATTGAGTGCTCCAGCTGGAGGTCAGCTGTGACCAGCAGTGCTATAGAATTTGAAGGGGGACGAATGGAGTGCAAAAGAGAGAAACATGCCAAGAAGAAAGCACATCAAGCCAACTCCGACTGAGGCCACCTTCCACCTGGAAACCAATGCCCTCATTGCAAGAGAACATGCAGATCAAGAATAGGGTTCCGCGGTCACCTACATACCCACCACCAGTACACTGATCTTGGAAGACAATCCTACTCCGACAATGAGGGATCGCCTAAGTAAGTAAGTATGTTTCTTGGATCAGTTCTGTGTGGTGTGTGGCCACCATGGAGCTGTTCCAGGCTCATTCTATAAGAAGTGGTCAATATAGAGGAGTCCCAAAGTCTCAAGAACTGCAGAAAACAAGTATTGCCCCATCTCAATGTGACATCCTTTCAGATATTTAAACATGACTATCATGTCACATCTCAGCCTTCTCTTCTACTAACTAAGCAGCACCAGATCCATAAGCCATTCTTCATAGGACTTGGCTTCCAGACCTCTGACCATATTGGTCTGCCTTCTAGGTTGTCCCATATCATTCTTGAATTTTGTTGTCCAGAACTGGGCAGAGGGTTATTCCAGGTAAAGTCTGACCAAAGCAAAATAGAGTGGTGCTATTACTTCCCTCTATATAGGCACTATATTCCTATTGATGCAACCACTGATTGAATGGATTTCCTCTATCCAGGATTAGCAATACAATTCAGATCTCCAGCTTTTGTGGCAGAAGTGAACATGCGGCCAGGCAAGTGAGGTGAGCAGGCGATGCTACATGAGTGTGATGCATCCTCTCATCTCCCCTCGGCCCCCACCCGCACCTTTCTCAGCAGTAATTAATGTGGTAGTAAAATCAGCAGAAAGGCAACATAGAAATCTGGCGCAGGCGAGGATAAAAAAGACCCAAGGGAGAGCCTAAATGGACAATAATTGCAGGTTATTATACACTCTGCTACCTTACAGTGGAAATCTGGTCAGCTATTAGCAAAGTTGCAAGGAATAATCAAGTGGACAAGGACGAGGCAGAGATGCTCAGAGGCAAAAAGATGGAATGAAGAGAGGGAAAAACTGGAAAGTCATCATTACCAGGAATATGATATTGAGGCTCTCCAGATGTTACGCTCACTCCCATGAATCCTAGCTCACATACCTAATGATCAGGCATAATAATGATCATAACCAACTATATTTGAAGGGGCCCAAATTCTCCATATTTATATTATTCATGGCCCTGAGGCCTGTTGATCAGTCCAGATTAGAATTGACACATCCATTATTATTGGGTTTTTGTGTTTTGTTTTGTTTTTTTGAATGGTGAATCAACACATATGTAAATCCCACTGATTAAATGAGTCAATTTTAGTTAAGACTACCAGGATTCCAGCCATGGCTTATCCAGCTCTTGCATGGTTGGAGTTTGGTCTAGTTGCCACACTTTGAAGCTTGCTTTGAAGAGCATTCAATGGTCAGTATAGTCAAACTAAATGTGATGATTCTTGGGATATAAATCGTCACAAAGTTCTCTTCTCTTCCATTCACCTGCCTTTTCCTACTTCTCACAGAAAAGGATGAATAGATTCCATAGTTATTTCACCGATGCATAAAAATATTCACACTGAAATATTCACACTTTGTGAAGGCTTTCAGGGATTCATCTCATTTTTTTCTGCACAGAAATATGTAGAGTTTTGTGGGGTTTTTCCATTTTTCCCCTCAGGAAAAATGCCTGGCATCCTGTTGATTACTTCCAACTGGAACCAGCTAATACACCTATTCAATCAATCATTAACATGTGAGTCAACATGTGGGTAAATGTTGTTATTGTTCATTCGTTCAGTCATCTCCAACTCTTCGTGACCTCATGGACCAGCCCATGCCAGAGCTCCCTGTTGGCCGTCACCACCCCCAGATCCTTCAAGGTCAGTCAAGTCACTTCAAGGATGCCATCCATCCACCTTGCCCTTGTTGCCCATCTTGTGGGTAAATATCACTAATTAAATTGACCTTCTGTACTTGGGATTAAAAATAGGATTTAGGTTGCATACAAAAATAGGTGTGTGTGTGTGTGTGTGTGTATGTGTGTGTGTGTGTGTGTGTATATATATGCTGTACCCGCCACACATTTCTGTGGCCAACCTTCCTCTTTCTCTCTTTCTTTCTTTCTCTTGTTCCTTCCCTCTCTCTTTCCTTCCTTCCGTCCCTTTTTTCTTTCCTTCTCTCCTTCTTTCCTTCCTTCTCTTCCTCTTCCCTTCCTTCCCCCTTTTTCTTTCTCTTCCCCTTTCTCCTCTTTCTTCCTTCTCTACCTATTCTTGGACTGCAACTCCCAGCTGTCCTCTTGATCGATCTACCTACTTACCTATCTCCATCTAATCTATCTATCTGGAGGATTGCTGGGAGCTCCAGTTCAGGAATAGGAAATTGGAAATATGCAGGGATTGAGATGCTCTCAAAGAAATCCAAGGAGAAGAAAACTTGCATCTTGGAAGCAGTGCATTTGGATCATCCTCCTCTCCTAAAGGGCCTGGTCTAGGGGATGCTGGGAACTGTAGTCCAGAAGAGAGTGTGGATATGCTATTGTGTGTTTTGTTTGCCAGGGGGAGGCATTTTGTGGAGTCACTTGTGCTGTAGCATCTTTTTGCTTTTTGGGCTTTTAAGTGTGTTTTTCAGTGTTTTTTTTCTTTTGAGTGATGGTCATTCATTGGCTTGATAGGTGTATTGTGTCCAAATTTGGTGTCAATTTGTACAGTGGTTTTTGAGTTATGTTAATTCCACAAACGAGCATATTATATATATATATATATACACTAGCTGTACCCGCCACACTTTGCTGTGGCCAACCTTCCCTCTTTCTATCCTTCTTTCCCTTCTTCCTTCACTCCCTCTTTCCTTCCTTTTTTCCTTCCTTCCTTCCTTCCTTCCTTCCTTCCTTCCTTCTTTTCCTTCTCTTCTTCCTGTTCTCTATCTCTTTCCTTCCTTCCCCCTTTCTCTTCTGTCTCTCTTTTCTTCCTTCTCTCTTTCCTTCCCTCCCTCTTTCTCTACATCTTCCCCCCTTCCTTCGCTCCCCTCTTTCCTTCCTTCTTTCCCTTTTTTCTTTCCTTCTCTCCTTCCTTCTCTAACTTTCCTTCTTTCCCCCTTGTTCTTTCCCTCCCTTTTTCTCTCCTTTCTTCCTTCTCTACATCTTTCCTTCCTTCTCTCTTTGCTTCCATGCTTCCTCTCCCTTTCCTTCTTTCATTCCTGCCCTCTTTCTTCCCTTTTTTCTGTATTATCATTTAGCTTTTTGTCATTTAGCTTTATGGGGCTTTTAAGTCCCTTCTGCTGTGTTTTTCAGTATTTTTATGAGTGAAGGACAGGCATTGGGTTGTGAGGTGTCTTGTGTCCAAATTTGGTGTCAATTCGTCCAGTGGTTTTTGAGTTCTGTTAATCCCACAAATGAATATATATATGGAATAATTCCCTCAATGAGTTTGCAATCCTCAAAGGCCCTTCACCATGACTCTATTCTTCTCACAAGGCTTTTTTGAGCATTATTCTATAGGGAAACAAATAGTGAGGAATATTCATCCCATCTCTAGGTGACTCATTCTCAATAGAAATATCTGAGGAATTTGGGGAGGAGGAGGGGGGGGAGAAAAGAACGTCACCAGCAATACGGGGGTGACTCCTGCTGTTCCATGAATAAACATACCGCACCCACTACTCATACTTGCCAAAAGGCACCATGGGATTAGAAGTGAGAACCGAAGCGGATAGAAAAATGCACCTGGAGAAAAGCTTCAAAGATCAGGACGTCTGCAGCGAAATATAGGGCACGTATCCCCCAGAAGTACCTGAAACTTTTTGCCCTTAATTTATGCTTTAGTACCAAGGTGGAAGCATGGGAAGGGGTTTAATAAATCCTGCAGGGTTTATTAAACCACCCTGACATCCACATTAGCACAAACTTGCAGACTTGATACAAGTTTGAGGACATCATTGACAGAATCCATGGTCCTGAACCATATTGAATGAATAAGCCGAAAATGAATTCCTCCTGTAGCAGGATGCCCAAGAGATCTAGCCACAGAGAGGATGTCCTGAGAGAAGGAGCAGAGAACATGCTCCAAAGAGGCATTTCTGGCCAGTAGAGGGAGTAGAAACACTGCCACTAGGACTGAGAGAGTTGCAATGGCTTCAGGTATGTGTGAACAGTACGCTCCATGTTGTTTGCCTTAGTACCATTTCATGGGTTCATGCTGGTCCCCCCTCTTTTTCTCCTTCAGCCCAGTGGATGCTTGATATTTGCAGCTAAGTCAAACCAATTTAATACCATTTTTTTGTAAATGGCCAGAATGGGATATGTATCACAGCCTACAATATTTTTGCATCATCACATTAATGGGGGCATTTTGTAATATTACCTTTGAAACATTTGGAGTTGTGTGGCTGAGTCCAAAAAGTGCAAACCTATAATTTGAAAATGGTTTTGGATTTTAGCTGCTTGAGGAAATTTACTTTTGCTTCCTACAGTTTCCAGGCTTAATTCAAAGTGTGTGGTTTTGAGCAATAGAGTGTTTTATGGTTATCTAAAGGACCATATCATAGAATCATAGAATCAAAGAATTGGAAGAGACCTACTGGGCCATCCAGTCCAACCCCCTGCCAAGAAGCAGGAATATTGCATTTAAATCACCCCTGACAGATGGCCATACATAAGGTTTTGGAGACCATAAAAATGTGATTTGGAGGCATCACACAACCCTCAGACCACACTTTCTATGTCTGTTTCTTCAATATTGATGTCACATGGATGGGTCCCTGGTTCCTTGACTGATGAAATATTTAATAATGGCTTCTTAGAATCATAGAATCAAAAAAACAAAGAGTTGGAAGAGACCTCCTGGGCCATCCAGTGCAACCCCTTCCTGCCAAGAAGCAGGAATATTGCATTCAAATCACCCCTGACAGATGCCCATCCAGCCTCTGTTTAAAAGCTTCCCAAGAAGGAGCCTCCATCGCACTCTCGGGCAGAGAGTTCCACTGCTGAATGGCTCTCACAGTCAGAAAGTTCTTCCTCATGTTCAGATGGAATCTCCTCTCTTGTAGTTTGAAGCCATTGCTCCATTGCATCCTAGTCTCCACGGCAGCAGAAAACAAGCTTGCTCCCTCCTCCTCCCTGTGGCTTCCTCTCACATATTTATACATGGCTATCATATCTCCTCTCAGCCTTCTCTTCTTCAGGCGAAACATGTCCAGCTCCTTAAGCTGCTCCTCATAGGGCTTGTTCTCCAGACCCCAGATCATTTTAGTCGCCCTCCTCTGGACACATTCCAGCTTGTCAATATCTCTCTTCAATTGTGGTGCCCAGAACTGGACACAATATTCCAGGTGTGGTCTAATCAAAGCAGAATAGAGGTATGAGCCCAGCAGAATTAGAAGACCATCTGGAGAGGCCCGTCTCTCTGTCCCTATCCCTTCTCTGGCCCAGTTGGTGGGAACAAGGAGAAATCTTACTTGGTGGCTGCTCCCACTCTTTGGAGCATCCTCCCCAGAGAGGCCCTGATCTTTGCTTTCCTGCCAGCGACTAGTCAAAACATGTTTATGCCACAAGGGTTTTGCATACTGACGATGGATTGACTATTAATGCTGTTTGGTGCTAGTATTACACTTTAATTTTTTTTGTATAGAGCTAATGATAATATTCTCCAATTTTAATGGATTTTATTGATTTAATGTTTATTATTTTAACTCCATTGAACCATGACCCCAACTTCACTGCCATATAATGCAGTTAGACATTCATATAATGCAGTTCAGTGCAATTTAACTGCATTATATGAGTCCAATTGCTGTGGCCAACCTTCCCTTTTTCTCTCCTTTCCCTCCTTCCTTCATTTCCTCTTTCCTTCTTTCCTTCCCGTGTTTCCTTCTCTTCTTCCTTCCTTCTCTATCTCTTTCCTTCCTTTATCTTTTTCTTTCTCTTCTGCTGTCTCTCTTTTCTTCCTTCTCTTTCCTTCTTTCCTTCCCTCCCTCTTTCTCTACATCTTTCCCCCTTCCTTCACTCCCTCTTTCCTTCCCTCTTTCCCTTTTATCTTTCCTTCTCTCTTTCCTTCCTTTTCTAACTTTCCTTCCTTCCCCATTTTTCTTTCCCTCCCTCTTTCTCTCCTTTCTTCCTTCTCTACCTCTTTCCTTCCTTCCTTCTCCCTTTTCCTTCTTTCTTTCCCTCTTTCTTTCCCTCTTTCTTTCTTTCTTTCTTTCTTTCTTTCTTTCTTTCTTTCTTTCTTTCTTTCTTCTCTTCCCTTCCTTCCCTTTTTATTCCCTTTTTTATGTATTGTCATTTAACTTTTCGTCATTTAGCTTTTTGGCTTTCTAAGTCCCTTCTGCTGTGTTTTTCAGTATTTTTATGAGTAAAAGACATACATTGGCCTGTTAAGTGTCTTGTGTCCAAATTTGGTGTCAATTTCCCCAGTGGTTTTTGAGTTCTGTTAATCCCACAAATGAAGATTACATTTTTATTTATATAGATTGCATGTAAATGCACATGCATATTTGATTGTAATTATATCTCTTGGTTTAGTTGCCATTAAACGCAATGGCTGCCTAGCACAATTAATGCATGGAGATGTATGCTATGCAATCCTGATGCACAATCTCTGTCATAGTTAAAAATCACAGCTTGCAAACACCTAAAACCTCCGTTCCCAAAAGGAAAACACAATGCTTTACATACCCACAATTGTAAGGATCTGAAAGGGTAAATGACAAATATTTGCTAGAATGCCATAAAAGCGATGCAGACAACAACAATCAGAGACAAATTAATCCCTGGCATTATTCTCTCAAGCGCAAATTTCCTAGCTCACTCAAACTGCTTGTTAAGAGCAAATAAGATAAGTCTAGCTTATGCTCAAAGGCAATGCCTTTCTCCCCTCCTTCCTTGGTTGCTTTGCTTCTTAAAGAAAGACAAATGCTGTGTTTTTTAATGGCGTGGCTGGAGTCACATCTCAACCTTCATCCACAAGTGGGCTTCATACAAGAAAGTGGACGGCCTTGATGGTATTCTTTACCGAGTTTCTTCTCAAAGGAAACAGTGAACAGTTTTAATATTTTTCCTTTTATTGAAAGCAAGCCTTCCAAAACAGCACAGTTTTTGAAGCCTATTTGCAATTCTGGACTTCTTCTGCACAAAATTTGCATGTGGTTAATTGGCACAGAAAGCAGTATTTTCTGCAAAGGGACAAATATTTGCTGCACATAAAAATATATATTTCTATGCATAAATATTATTGCCTACACAGAAAATATTCTTTCCTAGACATATCTTCCAAACTGTGAAAATTCAGACCAGTTCCTGCATTGTTCCCAATGCTTGAAAAAACAGTCTTTTAACTATTTTTCCTCTATCTATCTATCTATCTATCTATCTATCTATCTATCTATATCTATATCTATATCTATATCTATATCTATATCTATATCTATAAAGGTAAAGGTAGTCCCCTAAGTCCAGTCATGTCTGACTCTGGGGTGTGGTGCTCATCTCCATTTCTAAGCTGAAGAGCCAGCGTTGTCCGTAGACACCTCCAAGGTCATGTGGCCGGCATGACTGCATGGAGCGCCGTTACCTTCCCGCTGAGCGGTACCTATTGATCTACTCACATTTGCATGTTTTCGAACTGCTAGGTTGACAGAAGCTAGGGCTGACAGCGGAAGCTCACACCACTCCCCGGAATCTAACCTGTGACCTTTAGATCAACAAGCTCAGCAGCTCAGTGCTTTAACGCACTGTGCCACCGGGGTCCCCCATCTATATCTATATCTATATCTATATCTATATCTATATCTATATCTATATCTATATCTATATCATCTATATCTATCTATATCTATATCATCTATCTATAAATGCTCTGTGCATAATGAGTACCTTAAAAACAAAAGAACCAATGAATGAAATCACACCAAATTTGGCAACAAAACGTCTCACTACACAAGGAGTGACCATCACACAAAAAATATGATTTTGTCATTTGGGAGTTGTAGTTGCTGGGATTTATAATTCACATATAATCAAAGAGCATTCTGGACTCCACCAACGATGGAATTGAACCAAACTTGGAACACAGGACTCCCATGACCAACAGGAAACACTAGGTGGGCATTGACCTTGAGTTTGGGAGTTGTAGTTCACCTACATCCAGAGAGCACTGTGGACTCAAACAATGATGGATCTGGACCAAACTTGGCACAGTTACTCAATATGTCCAAACATAAACACAGATGGAGATTGGGGAAAATAGGCCTTGACATTTGGGAGTTGTAGTTACTGGGATTTATAGTTCACCTACAATCAAGGAGCATTCTGAACCCCATCAATGACAGAATTGGGGTAAACTTCCCACACAGAATCCTCATGACCAACAGAAAATACTGTGTTTTCTGGTGGTCTTTGGCAACCCTTCTGACACCTCCTCGCAATCTCCCAGGGGTCCCAAAGCCCAGGTTGAGAAATGCTGTCTTAAGGCCATCCTGTCCAACCCCCTTCACCGGGGCAAGAAAACATAATCAAAGCCCTCCTGACAAAAAGGGCCATCCAGCGACAAAAAGGACCATCCACACACACACATATGTATATGACAGACGCAGTATCAAAATAGGATGTACCCACACCTGCTTCAATGAAATACCATAATCTCTGTGTGTAATGAAAGTCCCCTGATCTAACCAAAGAAGTCATTATTAAATATTTCACCAGTCAAGGAACCAGGGATCCAGCAGGCATTCAAGTGACATCAGTATTGAGGAAACAAACATAGAAAGTGTGGCCTGAGGGTTGTGTGATGCCTCCAAATCACATTTTTATGGTCTCCAAAACCTTATGGAACCTACTGGAAGATCTTGAGGGGTATCACACTTTAAACTCCAGAAAGAACTTCCTGACTGTGAGAGGAACTCACAGTGGAACTCTCTGCCCCGGAATGTGGTGGAGGCTCCTTATTTGGAAGCTTTTAAACAGAGGCCGGATGGCCATCTGTCAGGAGTGATTTGAATGCAATATTCCCGCTTCTTGGCAGAATGGGGTTGGACTGGATGGCCCATGAGGTCTCTTCCAACTCTAGGATTCTATGATTCTAAGTCTCATGATGGGATTGCCTTGGAGTTGCCATAGGTCAGAAACAACTCGAAGGCACACAACAACAAAACCCTTGTCAAAATCCATTGTACTGTTTTTTTGTGTCAAATGGGACCAAAATGTTCCCAAATTATCCATATATGTGGAGGTCCTCTTCATTTAAAGGCCATAATACTAGTCCTCCTCACAAATAAGAGGTGAAGCACCAAAAATCATTGGTGGAAAGCACATAGAAGTGACACCACTAATCCTGGTGTAACTAAATGCAATATTGTGACCCATGAAGGGGTGTCAGGGCTAAAAGTCTTCCTTCAGTGGAGTTGTGAATCCCAGTTTTCAACAACTGAATATAACACCCAGTTTTGATGAACAATAATTGTGCAGTCTGTACAGATTTGCGTTAACCTTCAAGGAACTCAATTCATGTTCTGTATAACTGTTCATGAAAATGAGAACATAACTTTCAGGTGCCCAGCATTGGGAACATTCTGAGTTTTTAAAAAACCTCTTTGAACTGTACATAAATGCACACAATTTGCAATGTGTTGCTTTGAAAAACAAGCACAAAGACACTGTAGTTAATGAGGGGAAAAGCAGGAAAAAAACAAATACTGAAAAAAAGAAACACAAGGAATTACATGCAATAGGAAACCTGGGGAATTTAGGAGACCTTTTGGTTTTGTATAACCTGATGGGACACTGAAGAGGTCTGGTGTTATTTTTCCTATCATAGAATCATAGAATCAAAGAGTTGGAAGAGATCTCATGGGCCATCCAGTAGGCCTGGGCGGTTTTGTTCGTTAATTTTGTAATTCGTTATTAATTCGTTATTTTTAGCATTTACGAAACGATATCAAAACACATTTTCAAACCCGGAAGGGTTTAAAAATATCGAACCGGCAACCCCCATAGATTTAACGAGCTTCCGCTCGTTTCGTTAATGGGATGGAGGCTGCTGGTGCCCTGGGAGCCAATCCGGCGCTCCCAAGCACCCAAGCAGTGCAGCGTGGCTGTTTCTGATTGGCCGGCGAGCCTTTTAAAAGCGGCTCCGTGCGGCCGTACAGCTCATTGCTGCAGAGGGCGAGGGAGAGAGAAGAGGTCCGGGAGGGTTTGCATTGGGTTGGCTTGGCTTGGCTTGCAACTGGATTGGATTCATTCCTTGCTCATTCCTTGCTTGGATTCATTCCTTGCTGCTGTGCTTAGTGCTGCTTATTATTCCTTGCTTGGATTCATTACTTCCTTCGGTTTTTGTGAATTTGTTTGTTAATTTTCCATTTTTGAATATTTTTTAATATTATTTTTAATATTATTTTTTAATATTATTTTAATATTATTCTTAAAAAATACAAAAAATATTCTAAAAAAGAAAAGACTCTTCTGTTGCTGTGTGCTCTCATTTGCTGTCTCCTGCCTGTGTTTGGTCCACATCAGGGCCATTTTTTGGTTAATTTTCCATTTCTGAATATTTTCTAAAAATACCTGCCTTTTATTCTTAAAAAAATACAAAAAATATTCTAAAAAAAATAAAAGAGTCTTCGGTGGCTGTGTGTGCGTTTGTCATTTGTGTAGTTCCAACCAGTGCGCTCCTTTTGCCAACACAAAGTGCTACATACACTGCTCGCTCATCATTTGTGTAGTTCCAACCAGTGCTCTCCTTTTGCCAACACAAAGTGCTACATACACTGCTCGCTCATCATTTGTGTAGTTCCAACCAGTGCGCTTCTTTTGCCAACCCAAAATATTTAATAACGAAGTTATTAATAACGAAGTTTTTAATAATGAAGTTTCGGAAGTCGCTTTGCGCATGCGCAAAGCGTCCGTCGTTTTAACGAATCGATTCGTTGCAACCTTAACGAATCGACCCCCCCGCGCCAATAACGAAGCTTCGGAAGTGATTTTGCGCATGTGCGGGGGTCCGCCATCTTAACGAATCAATTCGTTAATATTTACGAAATTTCGTAAATACCGAAACTTTTTTGGGGGAAAATTTTGTAATTATTTTAAATATCGAAACAAAAAAACACCCCAATTACAAATCGATTTTAGAACCAAATTTTTTGTTGATCAACCAGGCCTACCATCCAGTCCAACCCCATTTTGCAAAGAAGCAGGAATATTGCATTCAAATCACCCCTGACAGATGGCCATCCAGCCTCTGTTTAAAAGCTTCCAAAGAAGGAGCCTCCACCACACTCCGAAGCAGAGAGTTCCATTGCTGAACGGCTCTCACAGTCAGGAAGTTCTTCCTCATGTTCAGATGGAATCTCCTTCTTTGAGGCCGTTGTTTTGCGTCCTAGTCTCCAAGGAAGCAGAAAACAAGCTTGCTCAAGGGAACCACTGACCGCATAGGGAAGCTGATGAGGAAACACAACATACAAACTATCTACAGACCCACCAAGAAAATCCAACAAATGCTTCTGCAGGAGTCTACCGTGTACCATGCAGCTGTGGACAAGTCTACATAGTGACCACCAAATGCAGTATTTCCCAAACACGAATCAAGGAACATGAAAGGCACTGCAGACTACTTCAACCAGAGAAGTCAGCCATAGCAGAGCACCTGAGGAACGAACCTGGACACAACATATTACTTGAGAACACAGAAATGCTGGACCACTCTCACAACCACCATGTCAGACTACACATAGAAGCCATTGAAATCCACAAGCATGTGGACAATTTCAACAGAATGGAGGAAACCATGAAAATGAACAAAATCTGGCTACCAGTATTAAAAAAACTCTAAAATTAGAACAGCACAACAACAGAGAGGAAACAAACAAGGACATCTAATCACCTCTCAACAAAAGATTGCTCCAGGCACTGCCAGGCAATCAAATGCTAATCAAGGTGGTCAGTTGAAACATTCACACCTAGCTCCAGCAGACAAAAGTCCTTTGTCCCACCCTGGTCATTCCACAGATATATAAACCCTTTTTCCTAGTTCCAACAGACCTCACTACCTCTGAGGATGCTTGCCATAGATGCAGGTGAAACATCAGGAGAAATACCTCTAGAACATGGCTATATAGCCCAAAAAAACCTACAACAACCCATGTCTTTCTTATTAGTCGAGACAAGTCACTGATAGATCAAGTCACCATAGGAAGATACACAATTAGCCATACATTTGATTCACTGAAGCATTGTATACAACAACCCATATAGACAAGCATGATGTACAATTTAGCCCTGAGTCAACTCCGAAACACAGGTGGGTACCATTCAAATGTTCACTGGGAAATCATTCTCAAGGTACAGCGTTGTTGCTGAGACGTCAGCATCCATTAGAATTGACCAGACCACTCTCCCTGCCCTATCCTGTTTTCACATGCCTGAACACTGACATGTGATGTGAGCATGTTTGAGAGCACACGGGTGAATTGGGATATGCTGTAGATTCTGAAAAGCAGCTCAGCCAGCTTAGCTATTGCCTGGGTGGATGAGTGAGTCATAGATAAGTGTATATTTCTGGACAGACAAGTTCACATTCTCCAAGTTTATTGGCAAGAAGAACTTGCCCTGAATGTTATGTAACACTTCAGCCTCACTTAACAGTATTTCATCAAATCACACCCTTGCCATTCGTTGGACTTCCTACCCAGTATGTGTTCTTTAAAAAGAGTCCTTGATAATAAATATTTATATCCCACCTTTCAGTTGAAGACAGCCTGTAAAGCCATCAAATCGCAACAACCTCTGATCAAGAGAGAAAAGCAGGAAGAGAGAATTACAAGGTGAACCGGGACAGAGAAGGTAACAAATGTTCCTTGTTTAAGACCCATCCTTCTGGAGTTTCCCTTATGTTGGACATTTAGATCTGATGGCCGTCCTGCTATCATCCAGTTGATCACCTCTTGCTGACGCATAGGATCATCACAAAGTACACACAAATCCCACAAATGGCATCTCCTACACTTTCGAGATACTTATTCACTTGGTACCGACATTGTTTCTCCTAAACTTGCACAGTTCGGTTAATTGTATTGCTAACTCCCCAGGAATCAACCATATTTCCTGCTTTTGTGCATTCCCATCTTTAAAATGGCTTATCTGTCTTCTCTCCAACTCAATTTGTGCTTACCTGGTTATTTAAGGAGCCACATCTATTTCTGCTAAGGCAGTGACACCCACTTACAGTAGTCCTGCTTGCTAATAGATGTAACCTTGGAAGTATTGAGCTGAGATGTTCCGAGCTGGCTCCTGCCTGCTCAGGTCCACTTCAAAAACGCATCTATTTATATCCAATTAATTTGGAGGGTGTCTACTAGAAGTCTAAAATTAATTAGATTTTAAGCCAGATCCATACCTAATCAGCAAGGCCTTTAAGTCCTATCATTCTTCTGGTGACATCATGAGGAAGCATGACAGAACCCAGATAGTTGCTTCCATCTCCTCATACCACTTCCCTTGACTAATCCATAGAGCTAGAAGCAATAACTGTAGGACCTCGGCTTTTAGGCCTAGAGTAGTGGTTCTCAACCTTTCTAATGACGTGACCCCTTAATACAGTTCCTCATGTTGTGTTGTTGTTTTTTTTTTGTCATGTCAGGAGTGACTCCTGGTGTGAGAGAATTGGCCGTCTGCAAGGACGATGCCCAGGGGATGTCTGGATGATTATCATCCTTGTGGGAGGCTTCTCTCAAGTCCCCACATGAGGAGCTGGAGTTGATAGAGGGAGCTCATCCGCCTCTCTCCGGATTCGAACCTGCGACCTGTCAGTCCAGTCCTGCCAGCACAGGGGTTTAATCCACTGCGCCACCGGGGGCTCCATTCATGTTGTGGTGACCCCCAGTCATAAAATTATTTTTGTTGCTTCCTCATAACAGCAATTTTGCTACTGTTCTGAATCGTAATGTAAATATCTGATATGCAGGATGTATTATCATTCACTGGACCAAATTTGGCACAAATATCTGATATGCCCAAATTTGAGTACTAGTGGGGTTGGGAATAGAGGATTGATTTTGTCATTTGGGAGTTGTAGTTTCTGGGATTTATAGTTCACCTAGAATCAAAGAGCATTCTGAATTCCACCAGTGATGGAATTGAACCAAACTTGGTCCCAGAACTCCCATGACCAACAGAAAATACTGGAAGGGTCTGCTGGACATTGACCTTGAGTTTTGGAGTTATAGTTCACCTACATCCAGAGAGCACTGTGGACTCAAACAATGATGGATCTGGACCAAACTTGGCACGGAAACTCAATATGCCCAAATATGAACACTGGTGGAGTTTGGGTAAAATAGACCTTGACATTTGGGAGTTGTAGTTGCTGGGATTTATAGTTCACCTACAATCCAAGACCATTCTGAACCCTACCAATGATAGAATTGAGCCAAACTTCCCACACCGAACCCCCATGATCATCAGAAAATACTATGTTTTCTGATGATCTTTGGTGACCCCTCTGACACCCCCTCACGACCCCCCTAGGGGTCCCAACCCTCAGGTTGAGAAAGGCTGGCCTAGAGTGTCATCTTAATGATTCAGTTTTGTGCTTTGAGAAACATCCACATTCAGTTCAAGTGGATATGAGCGCATGATGCTCTTATGCAAAACAGCACCCACTGTGCATGGTTGTGCATGTACTTTGTGCATAGTTGTACACTGCACATAAATATGTATGTATATGTGAATGTAGTTACACAATTCTGCAATTCACTGTTGTAGCATCACCATGCAAATTCAAAATTATGCTTTGCCTTTTTAATGTCAGGATGTTAGCCATTATCCAAACTGGGGAAGGACAAAGTCCAATCCTGTCATTGTGTCAGCTATGGAAAACTTGAAGCATGGTGGACAACATCCCTCTTAATCCATGAGCGTTGTTGTCCATACTGTCTGGGGCGACTAAAATGACCAAGTGTCTGGAGAACAAGCCCTATGAGGAGCAGCTTAAGGAGCTGGGCATGTTTAGCCTGAAGAAGAGAAGGCTGAGAGGAGATATGATAGCCATGTATAAATATGTGAGAGGAAGTCATAGAGAGGAGGGAGCAAGCTTGTTTTCAGCTTCCCTGGAGACTAGGACACAATGGAACAATGGCTTCAAACTACAAGAGAGGAGATTCTATCTGAACATGAGGAAGAACTTCCTGACTGTGAGAACCGTTCAGCAGTGGAACTCTCTGCCGCAGAGGGAGTGTGGTGGAGGCTCCTTCTTTGGAAGCTTTTAAACAGAGGCTGGATGGCCATCTGTCAGGGGTGATTTGAATGCAATATTCCTGCTTCTTGGCATGGGGCTGGACTGGATGGCCCATGGGGTCTCTTCCAACTCTTTGATTCTATGATTCTATGACCCTTCTATGATATGCATTTTTATCAGGGGCTGGATGGCCATCTGTCAGGAGGAATCGGATGGTGCCTTCCTACAGGAAGAAGGGGTTGAACTGGATGGCCCATGAGGTCTCTTCCAATGATTCTATGATTCTATGATGGGAACTGAAGTTCCAACACATAGAGAGAGCACTGGGTTAGGGATGGCTGACATACATAAGCTCGAAGCAAACAAAAAGTGATTTTTTTCTTGCTTTGGGACTATTGTTTTACACACATTATGCTAATTGAAACAATTAATTGATCTATCCATCAATGAAAACTAATACAATTAATCAACTCCGGTTCTCTTTCCTGAGTAACTGCCCTGCCTCAAATATTTATAGAGATGGGCCACGCTGAAAAAATAATTATTTATTACACTCTTGCCTGCCTGTGGCCTTTTCAAGCAAATTATGATTATTTGTCAAGGCAGCTTGAACCGTCTTCCTTTTTTCCATCCCATTTCAAGGTGTTCTGAGTTGGTCAGCAATAGATTAAACACCAAATTATCCACAGTTAACATGTCCCATTGATTTTGCTATTCTTGCAATATAGCACTTTGTAGTTTTGAAAATCAGAAGTCAATAAGGTAAGGCAGGTTGAAGAGGGCAGCCTGCCTCTGAATGAACCAATTCATCAGTTTAACAGTCGCAGCTTATTCCCTGATAGTCTAGGAATGACCTTAAATATTCTTTCCCATATATATATTGCC
The DNA here is from genome assembly GCF_025583915.1 of Anolis sagrei ordinatus. Taxonomy (NCBI): domain Eukaryota; kingdom Metazoa; phylum Chordata; class Lepidosauria; order Squamata; family Anolidae; genus Anolis; species Anolis sagrei. The sequence goes on along the minus strand of NW_026845477.1, from coordinate 7,930,002 downwards.
TCATTGGAAGTTTGAGTCCCTATATAACGTCTTGCAGGACGACAAATAAAAAGGCCAGTGCCGAGGAACAACACCGGTGGAGTCAATGAGGTGAAAGGAACCAACACTCCGCTTCTCACCCACCCGGGATCCCTGTCGCTTGGTCATTCCCTCTGATTTTTTTGAGCCCAGTTGTCATAACCCTTGGGACTCAGGGGAGAACCTGGGAAATGCCAAAAGAAATTAGGGAGCAAGACTGATGGTCATATTAAGGCTTGGAATGGGATTTTCATTGCAATGGGCTTCGGAGTGTGGTGCCCCGGAGGGTGGTGGAGGCTCCTTCTTTGGAAGCTTTTAAACAGAGGCTGGATGACCATCTGTCAGGGGTGGTTTGAATGCAATATTCCTGCTTCTTGGCAGAATGGGGTTGGACTGGGTGGCCCATGAGGTCTCTTCCAACTCTTTGATTCTATGATTCTATGATTCTATGATTCTAACAGAGGGATCTTTCATTGTATGCAAATGTTTTAATATCCCATCTTTTATTTTTTTTTAAAAAAAATAAAGATTGATTAATTGTAATTAAAAATATGCAGTAGAGTCTTGCTTATCTATATAAATAAAAATGCAATGTTCATTTGTGCTACCATCAGAACTCAAAAACCACTGGGGGAATTGACACCAAATTTGGACACAAGATACCTAACAGTCTAATTTATGTCCTCCACTCAAAAAAATGATTTTGTCATTTGGGAATTGTCGTTGCTGGGATTTATAGTTTACCTACAATCAAAGAGCATTCTGAACTCCACCAATGATGGAATTGGGCCAAACTTGTCACACAGAACTCCCATGACCAACAGAAAAATCTGGAAGGGCTTGGTGTACATTGACCTTGAGTTTGGGAATTGTAGTTCACCCACATCCAGAGAGTACTGTGGATTCAAACAATGATGGATCTGGACCAAACTTGGCACGAATATTCTATATGCCCAAATATGAACACAGATGGAGTTTAAGGGAAATAGACCTTGACATTTGGGAGTTGTAGTTGCTGGGATTTATGCTTCACCTACAATCAAAAAGCACTCTGAACTCCACCAATGATGGAATCGAACCAATCTTGGTACACAGAACTCCCACGACCAACAGAAAATACTGGAATGGTCTGATGGGCATTGACCTTGAGTTTGGGAGTTGTAGTTCACCTACATCCAGAGAGCACTGTGGACTCAAACAATGACGGATCTGGACCACACTTGGCACAAATATTCCATAGGCCCAAATATGAACACAGATGGAGTTTGGAGGAAATAGACCTTGACATTTGGGATTTGTAGTTACTGGGATTTATAGTTCACTACAACTAAAGAGCATTCTGAAACCCACAAATGACAGACATGGGGCAAACCTCCCACACAGAACCCCCATGACCAACAGAAAATACTTAAGGCCATCCAGTCCAACTCTCTTCACCAGGGCAAGAAAGTGTAATCAGAGCCCTCCTGACAAAGAGCCATCCAGTCATAAATATAGATAGATAGATATGATTCTCTCTCACACACACAGATATAGTATCACAGATTTGAAAGAGACCCTTAAAGAAGGAGTATGATATGTTGCATATTCCAGCTTGTTTATCAATCTAAACATAAATGAAGCTTGTTTATCAATCTAAACATAAATGAATAAAACTGGGTATGTGTTTATGTCCTTTCCAAAGTCTATAGCAGCCCATGCTTTAATCCCCTGTTCAGTTGCCCACCCTTCGTTGCATCAATCCTTCATTCTACAATTACCAAACATCTATGTCTATCACACACATATATGCTGAACACATCTATTCTGCCACAGGCTCTTTTTTCCCAACCCAACCTACAGAATCTGGTCTTGTCGCATAGCCTTGAGAACCCCCCAAAAAAGTGTTGAAAATATTCTCCCGAATTCTCATTCTCAAAGACAGGAGTCATCTCGATACATCAAGATGGCCTGCCAAGAAATGCCCAGCCTCCATTACAGTTCTCAGCTTCAGTGTGAGAATGAGACAAGGGGTGCTTCACATCTTCTTGAAGTCTCTATAACGTGTACAAAAATACCTCTGCATAAAGATGGTAAATTTCCTCCTTGTGAAGCAAAGTCCACATTGTGTTTGTGTGTGTAAGAGAGAGAGGGAAGAAAACAGAAAACGAGTATTTGACCAAAAGGGGAAAACAATCCTTCTAGTTTTTCCAACTTTTAAAAAGAGAATGCATAAAGTATGTACATGGGTCTCGAGTATCATCCCGCCTCTTTTTGTTGACTACAGAGTCTCCCAGATATGTTTTATTTTTGGGGTGAGGGGATCTCTAGGGGTTGTGGAGCATTTTCTCTGTGTTTTTATCCCATTTGGACCATTTTGGGGCAAGGAGCTGTTACCTAGGGTGTTCTGTGGCAAGACTTGCTTAGTGCAGGTTGGCCTTTGCCTTCCTTTGAGGCTGAAAGAGTATGAATCACCCATTGTAATCCAGTGGGTTTCCACTAGTAGGTGTGTATTCAAACTTTGTCTCCACAAAGGACCTCAGCACATTCATGAGGTCCCCCACCATGATTCACCAGCCTCCATGATGAATCAGTGGGGCAGCAAAGCAATCTCAGTGCTTCCCACCCTGCCTCACTTGGGAAGGGTCATATGTGGGGAAGTGTCACCACACGACTTACTCCCATGCTAGCCCCATTGCTCCTAATGAAATATGGAAAGAGTGTTGTGTTGCCTGCACAGCATCATAGGAAGCTTGCACCCTGGTTGAGCCAAATAACTCTGCTAGAAGTGAGCCCACATCATCTGATGGGTGGTGCGGGACCCTGTGGGGTGAAATCATCCTAGGATGCTGAAACTTTAACTTGTGATGAAGTTCAAAGTCTAACACTCAAACCACTACAATCTACATATGGCAATTCTCCTACAAAGGGAAGGGACAATCACCACACTGCAACCTCTCTGAATCTGCTGCTGTTAAACCCCTTTAGGCTGCTTCCAAATTATGGTGACTCTGGCCCCATCTACACTGCCATATAATGCAGTGTATAATGCAGTTTAATTGCATTATATGAATCTACACTGCCTTATAATGCTGTTCAATGCAGTTAGACTGCATGATGATTCGCCCAAAGTCACAGGGTGGGCTTTCAGGGCCAAGAAGAAATTCAAATTCTCATCTTACAATCTATATAAATAAAAATGTAATGTTCATTTGAGGGATTAACAGAACTCAAAAACCACTGGACAAATTGACACCAAATTTGGACACAAGACACCTAACAACCCAATGTATGTCCTTCACTCAAAAAAAATGATTTTGTCATTTGAGAGTTGTAGTTGCTGGGATTTATAGTTCACCTACAATCAAAGAGCATTCTGAACCCCAACAACGATGGAATTGCACCAAATTTGGCACACAGTTCTCTCATGACCAACAGAAAATACTGGAAGGGTTTGGTGGGCATTGACCTTGGGTTTGGGAGTTGTAATTCACCTACATCCAGAGATCACTGTGGACTCAAACAATGATGGATCTGGACCAAACTCTACACGAATACTCAGTATGCCCAAATGTGAACACTGGTGGAGTTTGGGGAAAATAGAATCTTGACATTTGGGAGTTGTAGTTTCTGGGATTTATAGTTCACCTACAATCAAAGAGCATTCTGAACCCCACCAACGATAGAATTGGGCCAAACCTCCCACACAGAACCCCCATGTGGGCCACAGCAAAGCGTGGCAGGGGACAGCTAGTGTGTTAATAAGAATTTGGACTTCTGGGATTGTCAAAAGGGTCCAACCAGTTGTTATGACACCAGTTTTTGTACCTCTTTCCTTATGTATGTATCCAAACGTATCTCTCCTTATGAACCATCTAGGACTTTAAGATAATCTGGGGAGGCCCTGCTCTCAATCCCGCCTTCCTCGCAGATGCGTTTGGCAGGAACAAGAGACAGGGCCTTCTCAGTGGTGGCCCCTCAGCTATGGAATACGCTTCCCAGGGATATAAGATCAGCTCCCTCCCTTCTAACATTCTGCAAAATGGTTAAGACCTGGCTCTTTGAGCAAGCTTTTTCTACTGGAGCATAATTAGACTTAAACGAATATGTATAAAAGCATACCTGGAAGCCAGATTGGCATAGTGATTTTAGGGCTCAGGAAATCCAGAATTCCACTTTAGCCATGGAAACCTACATTTTCCCATTGTATCAACAACAGTCTTATCATATATAGGGGAAGGCAATGGCAAACCAACTTAGAATAAATATTGATCAATGATAAGGAGGTCATAACTCTGATACGATCCAAAGGTGCATTGCACCAGCAATAAGGCTTAGCTAGTGGAAATAAGATATTTTAATGTATTGGTGGTTTTGATCATTGGCAGAGACGGCTAAGGATCTTTGAAAGTACAGCACCCATGATTCCACAGCAATGAGCCATGGCCATTAAAGTGGTGCCAAAGTGCATTAATTCTACAGTGAAATTGCACTCAAAGGCATCCAATACATTCTGATTGGGGTGTGTCTACATTCTACAGTAAGAGTAATTTGATATTACTAGCTGCAGACAATGAAATCCTGGGGTGTGTAGTTTGGGGCTTATTTAGAATTATCTCCATAATATACCCCTCAACTACAGTACTAGAGCTCCCTAATTGTGAAATGAAACTACAAATCCCTAGATTCCACAGGATGGAAATACAAGTGAAATGGAATCATAATGTGAGAACAATCTGGTGGGAAAGAGCTCACAATCACTACCTCTCTTTGTAAATTACCTGACAGCATTGTTCTGAGAATGAAGCAAAAGGCGAACCGGCTCCCCTCACCAACTCCTGGGAGGGAAGGGGCAATAGAAATGTCATAGAGAAATATTCCTGATATTTCTCAGCTTCTTCTCCACTTTGCTGCACAGGCCCCTCTGTGACGGTTGTCTTGGTTGCCAATGACAACTTAGTGACAGAGAGTGACAGAGAAAAAGAATGGAAGAAGCTGTTAAATTTTATATATAATTTTACATTAACCTATTGGAAGTGTGAAGGCCCCGCTGAGAAATGTTTGTCAAAACTCTTTTAACGTTCTAGGGAGGCGGGGAACCAACAACACTTTTTGATCAAGTAGAAATGAGGAATGTATTGTCGAAGGCTTTCATGGCTGGAATCACTAGGTTCTTGTGGGTTTTTTCGGGCTATAGGGCCATGTTCTAGAGGCATTTCTCCTGATGTTTTGCCTGTCCAGGCTGGTTCATCAGGTGCTCTGCTATGGCTGACTTCTCTGGTTGAAGTAGTCTGCAGTGCCTTTCATGTTCCTTGATTCGTGTTTGGGCGCGCGCTGCGTTTGGTGGTCCAAACGCCTGATGAACTAGCCTGGACACAGCATATTATTGGAGAACACAGAAATGCTGGACCACACCAATGACCACCATGTCAGACTACACAGAGAAGCCATCGAAATCCACAAGCATGTGGACAATTTCAACAGAAAGGAAGAGACCATGAAAATGAACAAAATCTGGCTACCAGTATTAAAAAACTCTAAAATTACAACAGCAAAACAGCAGAGAGGAAACAACCAGGCACATCTTAACACCTCTCAGCAAAAGATTTTCCCAGGCTCAGCCAGGCCTTCAAATGCTAATGAAGGTGGTCAGTTGAAACATTCACACCTAGCTCCAGCAGAGAAGTGCTCTTTGCCCCACTCCAGCCATTCCACAGATATATAAACCCATTGTCCTATTTCCAACAGACCTCACTACCTCTGAGGATGCTTACCATAGATGCAGGCGAAACGTCAGGAGAAATGCCTCTAGAACATGGCCCTATAGCCTGAAAAAACCCACAAGAACCTAAAAATGAGGAAATTCAGTGACCAGGAATCTCAAACTCCACGCTTTCACAGTTTGACTGAAAAGAATGAACTGAACTGTTAGTTAGGTAAAGGTAAAGGTCTTCTCCTGACATGAAGTCTAGTCGTGTCCAACTCTGGGGGTTGGTGCTCATCTCCATTTCTAAGCCAAAGAGCCAACCTTGTCCATAGACGCCTCCAAGGATATGTGGCTGGCATGACTGCATTGAGCTCCATTACCTTCCCATCGGAGCAGTACCTATTGAGCCACTCATATTTGCATGATTTGAATTGCTAACGCTTTCATACGAAAGCTGACTGGCACAACCTGGGGATCACAACCAGAAACAGTGAAGACATATGCCCTTGCGCTTTGCTACTATGCATGCCCAGTGTGGAACACATCTCACCACACTAAAACAGTGGATGTGGCTCTTAATGAGACATGCCGCATTATCATGGGGTGTCTGCGCCCTACACCACTGGAGAAATTACACTGCTTAGCCGGTATTGCACCACCTGACATCTGCCAGGAAGTGGCAGCCAATAGTGAAAGGACCAAGGCAGAGACACCTCCAGCTCATCCCTTGTTTGGGTATCAGCCAGCACACCAATGACTTAAATCCAGACATAGTTTTCTAAGATCTACAGAGACACTCGCTGGAACACCTCAGCAAGCGAGAGTCCAAAAGTGGCAGGCTCAAACCCAGAGCCTCAACCAATGGCTGATACCAAATGAGAGACTCCCCCCTGGGCACACAGAAGACTGGGCAACTTGGAAGGCACTGAACAGACTGCGCTCTGGCACCACGAGATGCAGAGCCAACCTTCAGAAATGGGGCTACAAAGTGGAATCCTCGACATGCGAGTGTGGAGAGGAGCAAACCACTGACCACCTGCTGCAATGCAACCTGAGCCCTGCCACATGCACCATGGAGGACCTTCTTGCAGCAACACCAGAAGCACTCCAAGTGGCCAGATACTGGTCAAAGGACATTTATCCAACTACCAAACTCACACATTTTGTATTTTCTCTGTTTGTTTGCTTTGTTCTGTTAGAAATGTAATATAATTGACTGGCTGCCCTGGCACGAGACATAAATAAACATTGCTAGGTTGGCAGAAGCTGGGGCTAATACTGGGAGCTCACCCCGCTCCCCAGATTTGAACCGCTGACCTTTCAGTCAGCAAATTTAGCAGCTCAGCAGTTTAACCCACTGCACTACCAGGGACTCAATATGAACTATTAGCTATCTCTGAATAAATCGAATCTCTTGGCAAGACAAAATGTCAATGTTCTGAAATAAGTAAAGAACAACAGAGTTGAAACAATGATTCTCCACCATCAACGCTGGACTGGTGACATTGCTCAAATAAATGTCTGATCACTGTCTCCCAAAGCAGTTAGATAGACAGATAGATAGATAGATATACAGGAGTACAATCACTACTCCATATCCACAGCTTATGAATACATAGCTTTAAACATCCATCACATGAAAAAAAATTTAAATCCCCAAAAGTAAATTATGATTTTGCCACATTGTATAAAGTATGTCATTTTAGTACATCATTCTATATAACAGAACTTTAGCATACATGGATTTAGGAATCCATGGCAGGTCGTGAGACCCAACTCTAGAAGGTATCAATGGCCTGTTATATGCAGTTTGAAAGCTTATGCTCAGATCTAGCCATATGTGTCCTCCCTGGTCAGATGTTAATAGACTACAACTGTCTTCATCACTGGCCAGCAGAACAGCTGGCTCTCCAGAGAACTAGTCCCAAAATCCTTTGCCACTGTCTATTCTGGCTGATGCATCTGTAAATGAATCCAAAACCATCTCCAAATCAGCTGTCTTCTGTAGCTTTTAGGGACACTCTTTCAGATTCACATGTTTCTCACTTTGGATCTTCCCTGTGAGTAGATGAGATCCTGAAAGATATGACAGCTCTAGCAAAGGATAAGGCCATAGTTGCAGCTCTTTCCCTGGGATTATCCCACTGAGATTAGTAGGAGTTGCTTCTGAATAGCTAGCTGTACGATTATGCTAGAAAGCAGTGGTTTTCCAAGTTGGCGTTCAGGTAGAGGCGGCCCTAGGTAATTTTCAATGGTAAGCAAACAGTATTTTGCCGCCGCCCCCCCACTCCCCCCCCAACCAATCACTGATATATATTTTCTGTTTGTCGTGGGAGTTCTGTGTGCCATATTTGGTTCAATTCCATCATTGGTGGAGTTCAGAATGCTCTTTGATTGTAGGTGAACTATACATCCCAGTAACTACAACTTGCATATGTCAAGGTCTATTTTCCCCCAAGAGCACCTCAAGAGCACCCCTGGGCAAAATCAACAATACTGCAAATGCTTACTTTGCGTCATGGTTGAGCCGCCCCTGCGTTCAGGGCATTTTGTACTTGGGCTCCCAGAAGTTCCAGACATTTTCATTCATAGTCAAGAATTGTGAGAGGTGAAGTTCAAAACACCCAGGGAACAACTGTTTTATAAAACACCAACAAGTATTGCCAAAATTACACTGAAGTGATTGCTGAAGATGTCTGCAACCTGAGTATTTGGGAAAAAAATAATTTCCCAACAAATGGTACAGCTAGTTTCTAAGTGAAAAACAAACCCATCCGGGGCGATTACTTTTTTAAAGACCAAACAAAAAAGAAAGAAAAGGAAAGAAAAAAAATGAACTATCACAATACCTCCAGCCTGAGGAGATTAATCCTGTTTTTTTTTTTTCAAAAGGCTCAGCCGAAATATAATTGTTTTACGGTGTTTCTGAAAGAGGTGAGGGTTTTGGCAGGCCTCCAAAGAAAGCAAGTTCCAGGCAGCGGATAGTAGCCACTGAGAACATCTGCTCAGCATGCCCTTGGCTGAGAAAGACTCCTTCATTGTCTGATCATGGCACACAAATAGCGCGGCAAGGGAGACAATCTTGGCTTTGTGGTAATACTGTCATTAGTTGTCGAGCCGCGATCTGCCGGCTACACCTCTGCTGTGCAGCTCTCCTTGGAAGGGACTGAAATTCCTTGGATACTGCAAAGGCCCCTTAGTTTACTTTTGAGTTGCTCATAAGTAAAGTTGGCTCTGGTTCCAACAAAAAATTTTTTTTTCAACAAGTAGAGTCCCTTACTACTAGATGTGCAAGAATAATATTAGACATACAGACATTGGGGAGTCATATACAATTCCTATTTGAACATTTCTTCCTTTGATGCTGAACAAAGAAGAGGGGAAAACTGCAGGACACTCTTTCAACTTCTCTGATGCCAAGAAGGTCTTTCTACACAGGTGTAAACACAAAGAGTTTAGGGCTGACCGTCTAGTTCTATTCCATATGTTGGAATATCTCCAACAAAAGAAATGGTTAAAAAGAATCCATGCCAATTCTTATTAAAGAATGGACAAAACATTTGTATTGTTAGAAGTACTTGCAGACATCAGTCCTTAGCCCTTGAAATAGCTGATACCATTGAAAAACAACTAGAATATGTTTCAAAGATAAGATACAGAGATGATGGGAATATTGGATTTGCATTTCTCTACAAAATAAAATTATATCTCGCCCTCTTTTGAGACTGACAATGGAGCACAGTGTATCTTGCCTCAAAAATCTAGGTATGTCCAAGGTTTGTTGTTGTTGTTGTTGTTGTTGTTGTTGATGATGATGATGATGATGTTATGCTTTTTTATACCCCACTTTATCTCTCCCAAAGTCCATGCATCTACTGAAAATGGTGTGCGGCATCAAATGTAGTACTAGGGCCAGGGTGGTGCAGCGGATTAAACCGCTGAGCTGCAGAACTTGCTGACCAGAATGTTGGCAGTTTAAATCTGTGGGATACGGTGAGCTCTCACTGTTAGGTCCAGCTTCTGCCAAGCTAGTAGTTCAAAAACATGCCAATGTGAGTAGATCAATAGGTACCGCTTTGGCACTCCATACAGTCATGCCAGCCACATGTCCTTGGAGGCGTATACAGACAATGCCAGCTCTTCGCCTTAGAAATGGAAATGAGCATCACCCTCCAGAGTCGGACTTGACTACACTTATTGTCAAGGGGAAACCTTTACCTTTACTATTAAATGTAGTTGATGAAAAAATGCAGGCAAGCATGTTTCAATTAAGAATTGCATAATCGTGTCTGCATAAGTAAAAAGACATACAAAATGTTTATGTTTTGAAAGAAATATGCCTGTAGATTTCCATGTCAGAAAGCAAAAACAAAGTCTAACAATTCAAGAGAAAATGTCCATACCTAAAGAGATCTAGGGCCTTGTTGCAATAGTAGATCCATCAATACAATTGTAAAATGATGCAAGTTTTACTGATTCAGTGGGTCTGTACTTGTTGGAACTAACACTTAGGTATAAAGATGCAAGAAAAAGCTGGCTAACAGATTTTCATAGACTTGATGTAGAGGATAAATCAGAGTTAAGAACATTGTCTGCAAAGATTATAAAAGATCTGATTCAAGGTTTGTTTCTTTATGCAATTCATATTCTGGCTTTTTCCTTGCACAGAATTCACATTGGTTCACAGCTGTTCATACGAAAGCTGACTGGCACAACCTGGGGATCACAACCAGACACAGTGAAGACATCTGCCCTTGCGCTATGCTACTCTGCTGCTGAGTATGCATGCCCAGTGTGGAACACATCTCACCACGCTAAAACATTTTCAGCTCTTAATGAGACATGCCGCATTATCACGGGGTGTCTGCGCCCTCACACCACTGGAGAAATTACACTGCTTAGCCGGTATTGCACCACCTGACATCCGCCGGGAAGTAGCAGCCAATAGTGAAAGGACCAAGGCAGAGACATCTCCAGCTCATCCCCTGTTTGGGATCAGCCAGCACGTCAACGACTTAAATCAAGAAATAGTTTTCTTAGATCTACAGAGACACTCGCTGGAACACCTCAGCAAGCGAGAGTTCAAAAGTGGCAGGCTCAAACCCAGCACCTCAATCCGTGGGTGATACCAGATGAGAGACTACCCCCTGGGCACACAGAAGACTGGGTGACTTGGAAGGCGCTGAACAGACTGCGCTCTGGCACCACGAGATGCAGAGCCAACCTTAAGAAATGGGGCTACAAAGTGGAATCCACGACATGCGAGTGTGGAGAAGAGCAAACCACTGACCACCTGCTGCAATGCAACCTGAGCCCTGCTACATGCACAATGGAGGACCTTCTTGCGGCAACACCAGAGGCACTCCAAGTGGCCAGATACTGGTCAAAGGACATTTAATCAACTACCAAGTTTGCAAAATTTGTGGGTTTTTATCTGTTTGTTTTGTTCTGTTAGAAATGTAATACAATGTTCTGGTTGTGGATGACACGATAAATAACAGTTGTTTAAAATAAAGCACAACTTAAATTAAAATACATCTTATGAGAGCCAGGAAGGTATAATGGTTTTGGAGTTGGACTAAGAACCTGGATACAAGGGTTGAAATTCTTGCTCAGCTATGAAATCCCATTGAGTGACCTTGGGCAAGTCACCCTTGGGCAAGTCACCCATTCTCAGAGAAAGGGAATGGCAAAAATCCCTGTGAACAAGTCTTGCCTTGACAACACAGCAATAGGTTTGTGTTAGGACTGCCATAAGTCAGAAGCAACTTGAGGAATAGAATAACAACAACACACAACTATAAAAAAATCTTCATAAATATATAAAAACTTCATTCTTTTTAAAAGAAGTTAAAAACTCCTTAAAATGTGTTTTAAATACATTCCATTAAAAAGCTCAGCAAATTATTATTATTATTATTATTATTATTATTATTATTATTATTATTAATCTTTATTTATACCCCACAAAATCTCCCGAAGGACTCGATGCAGCTTAAAGGCCAAGGCTGCAACAATAACAACACACAAATATAACAGTAAAACTAATAAGCAAATAATAAAACATCAGCAAAGACAATAAACACTAAAAACAATGACACATGATGCATTTAAAATCTAAAAAGGCCGGGCCAAATGTAATGGACAAAATTAAAAGTGCTGAACTTGACAGGAAGTATGTAGAGGTTTTTGGAGGTAGGTGCAATGTGCAGACAATCCTAGTCTCTAACAAAGTGCATTTGGGACATGATGCCAGGAGTTTCCTAATCTGGAAAGGCATACTGGAACAGCCAGGTATTCAGGCTCTTCCTAAAGATTGCCAATGTTGGGGCTTGTCTGATGTCCTTGGAGAGAGAGTTCCAGAGTCAGGGGGCCACCACAGAGAAGGCCCTGTCCCTTGTCCCCACAAACGCGCTTGTGACGCAGGTGGGATCGTGAGCAGGGCCTCTCCAGATGATTGAAGGGAACGTGCGGGTTCATATATGGAGATGCGGTCACTGAAACTGAAGACCACTTTAAGTAAAAAAGGTAGAAAGACAGCAAGGAAAGAGGCAACTGAACCTTCTCTGGAAGGCAGTTCTACAACTTTGGAGTAGTCACCAAGAAGGCTATCTCTCTCTCATGCCAACACCAAACATACTTGTGATGGCGGCTGGACTATGAGAAATGTAACTGTTTCAATGGCTATGGTCTGGTATCAAAGGGCAACATCCCAGGGACTTCTCAAGCTTATATTCTAGCCAAGGCTGTGCTTCCAAACTGCCTGTTCTTCCTACACTCCTGCATTGTTTCACTGGGATGTTGCCATTCCCTCTCTGAGCCTATCACAAACAAATAGCAAGACATTCTATTTGACTTTATTTCTCCTTTTCCCCATAGTTATTTGGTTGGAATCAAAAGGAGAGAAGAGTTGAATGGACAATGGGGCCATGGTGAAGAGCTAAGTACAATCAGCAAAGTATAGTTTGAGAAAAAGACTCAGCATCACCATCCTGCATCTATCACTTTCTGAAGCCCTTCACCACAAGCAAAACATCCTGGTCTCCAGTCATGAAGGTCATGGAAACACATCCCCCCACATTGTCTTTCTACGTGTAGACCAGGTATGTATTAATAACCAACCATGGAATACCAAGGCCAGACCCAGATAGCTGGATTAAATATGGGCTATTTTATTTGACCTATTGCTGTTTAGGTTGATTTAACCTAAAAAGGAGCAAGAAAGAACAAACTGATTTGCCCCCCTCTGAGGCCAAGTGTCTACCATAAACTACATCCTCAGCCTTCCCTTGGGCAAAAAACATGAGCACTGTGGGTTGTTTCCTCATTAGTTACTTATGGAAGGTATACCTGAAGTGCTCCCACCCAAGTCCCATGGATTTTATAAGTGAAGATACATTCCTTCCCTTCCTCCCACACCTCAGAGGCCAATCCACAGCCCCAAACTTCACTAAAAATGGTTCCAAGGGTGAACACCACTGATTCCCAACTTTTGGTCATCCAGAAATTTGAGCCTCCAGCTTCCAAAAATTCCCATCAGCTTGGCCAACTGTCATGTATATTCTAGCAACTGAAATCCAACACACCTGGAGGATACAAGTTTGGGAACCATTGGTGTACACCAAAGTGTTGAATCCTCTCCTCCCGCCAAGTAACAAAGAATGACAGTCTTCATTTGGCTTTTTTCCTCCATCTTCCCAGAGTTGTTTGTTGGGATCCAAAAGAAAGAACAATGGAGTGAAGAGTGGAGACTGACATTGGTGATGACATACGTGTGCTCAGATAAGTGGGCAAAAGACATAGCCTTGGAAAAGTTTTCAGCACATTGGATAGCTCCTTGAAGGAACACTGGTAGAATGGAAGAATGAGTTTACCACCATAAAGAAATGCAGTCATGGCCATCTTTGCTGCCATAGTCAATAGAATGAGCTATAAGAATATTCTGAGGGCACGGAGAATCCTGCTCTTTCAATGCAATGACCAACCAGATGCCTTTGTGGGAAGATTATCACATAAACCAGTCTCAAAAGAAATAAATTCTAAGTGGACCCCAAAACATATTGATCATTGCCCTGAGTGTAGGACATCATTAAAGAAAATCTTCACCAGTCATGAAGCAGCTGCAGCTGTTCAGGTCTTTTTCATCTGGGTGATACCTTACTCCAAGTCAATATTCACTCTCTATCTCTCTTTTTCTCTCTCAGATGAAAAAAGGATTTCATTGGATTTGACAGTCCTGACAAATGTAGACTTTCTGCACCTTCCGTGACTCCTTGTGCGACAGAATGCACTTTGCCTCAAGAATTCACACCCTTGAGAAGCTTACGGTGCATTTCAGATAAACGGAGCAGGCACAGAACAAGGTGTGCTTTATCTCCTGCCAAAGGCTGAAAATGCACACGGTTAAAACACACACAAATGCATGCATAGACACCAACAATCGGTGGTGAGAGGTGTACTTTTGGTAAAATAGAGACATAAGTGCACACATCAGATAAATGTGAGAAAAAATAAGCCTACACCCTCCTCTCCCATGCGTCAAGTCTTGCAAGGATGAGAAGAAAATTCAGGTGAGATTCAAAGAAATACAACAAAATGGAAACATGATTTTCATGTCTCTTCTTCCTCCGTCCTCTTCTCAAAAATACATCTCCAGAATACCTTGGTTATTATATAATGGATGATCTCACCCTATATACAAATGGAATATTTGATATTTGCAATAGAAATTGACCTCAGTTGGTTCTTTCTTGTTTTGCTAGGTGGTAGAACATTTCAGATCAGTTGTTTTGTGAAGAGGAGAGAGCACTGAATATCTATAATATCCCTTCCATGTCCATTTGAATATTGTATATCAGTACCTGATATAAAGTCTGGGAAAGTGGAGATAAAACAAGATAAAAGATAAACAGTGCTAGTCTCAAAACAGAAACTTCTGGCCACAACCTTAAAATAACACTAAAAGCCACCAGAAACACTCTTTCAGTCCCAAACTCCAAACTGGCCAACATTCAAACTGCAGAAAGCATATTCTCTACACTCCACCAAGTTTCAAATATCTGCTAAAATAAGTTCAGGAGGGAAAATAGCCTGGAAGGTCAGTGGCTGGCCAACAGATAAACATTTATTCAATTGCTAGGCAATAGAAGAAGCTAGAGAAAGAGGGCAATCTCTTCACATAACAAAACAACATAGGATGGTCCATAACTCTGGGAATAAGATGTCTACCCATTGGGTTGAGGTCAAGTATAGTCACAAATCAGTTAGATGGCTCCTTTCTTTTCCCTGTTGCAAATGAATTAGGTGGGAGGAAGGTAGGGCAGTTTTGAACAGGGAGAGGAGTGAATTTCACAGCATTGGTGGTGGAGAGTCAGGAAAAGAAGTTAAAGCATGCTGGAGGAGGGAAGAAAATGATGTGAGCCCTAAACCGACACTGCTTTTGGTTGTAGTTGCATTAAGACATAAAGGAATCCAATAGCACCCTTTGGAGGGAAAGATAATTCTAGCGTAGGTTATCACGGACTTGGTTTGCCTCGGATGAAGCGAACAATAGTCCACAAAAGCTTAGGCTAGAAATCTCCTTTTCCCATTTCATCTCCAAATTGTGACTCCTTTTGTGTTCTTAGTGAACAACAACACCAATTTACTTCACCTTCATTACATAGAGCTTCCCTGAGTATCCATCCAAAAGGACCTCTTGAAAAGGATGATCCTTCATGAGAGAAATGCAATGTCTGGTCTCAAAGTCATTAGAGGCTATGAGGTGGAGGATTTGGGCTACTGAATGAGCTGAATATTAGCTGGAGCTGATGCAGCTGGAGCCCTTGCCCAAATGGAGAAACAGTCTTCCGTGCATCATCTGCATGCACAAAATGTCAAAAGCAGAGAGCAACTAAAACTGTTTCAGAATGCCACACAATCCATTTCTTTTCTTGACAGCAATCCAGACCCAATATTTTCTCCTCAAATGAATTTCATGCAATATTTCTCCATCCACCCTTTCCACAACACTCCAGTTTAGCTCCATGGGCCTGTGGTTAAGCAAGCACTGTGTGACATGTTCACTCTGAAAATTCTCTGACTTCACAGTTAGGATCAGAGATAGATTTTTCTCCTTTGGTTATGTCCAAGAGTACAGAAAATGGATATATTTAATAGACCACATCAGTTGTACGGGTGCCTCTCTCTTTCTCACACAAATACACACACAGCTGTCTTCCAACTTCACCTTCATCCTAGGAGAATGGGAGAACACTCATTCTACCAGCCAACACAAATCCACCGAAATGCATTTTTTTCCTCCACTAAATGACATCAGCAGACATTAAGAAATTGCAGGCACATTTTGATAATTTGGTCTGTCTGGAGAATTTGATGGGGCTTATGAATGCAAAACCCAAGACCACCTGTTCTTTGCACACAATGAATAATACAAAGAAGAAAAAGAAGCTCACCTCATAGATATACAACTCCATTTTTATGGGTGTGGGTGTGTGGGGGAGGGGGAGTAAGGACTGTTGTGGGCTTTTTAGTGGAGTTAAACACACATTGTGTTGTAATTATTCCACATGGAAACAAAACACAACTGGGCAAGCCAAATTCTGACTGCCCCTTCCCACATTAGTTGCACCATGTTATCATGGACATTCAAAATTACTGGTGTTCATTTCTCCCCTCTAATGATCCCTGCCAGGTTAAAAACTATTAGGACACACTCCGGAAATGACCAAAAGCTTATTTTGCAATCAGATGGGTTTGCTCCTTTTCAGCTGATGTTCAGCGAGCTAAGCAAGGGCTGTAAGCACACATGCTGGATGGCCATATCCATGTGTTAACAACCATTCATTTTGCTGGCCAATATTGGCTTCTAGTTTAACTCCGATTTTCACAGGATGTTTGCTCTTCTAACTGAGTTGGACGATACCCATTCCAAAGGCCTCTCTCTATCATATTGCAATGTGGAAATTTTAAAAAGCCAAGATATAGTTTTGCCAGCAAAAAAAAAAAATCCACCCTGTTACAGTTCAAACTACTGACTAGTTTCAAATGCAGACTAAATTCAGTAACAAAATACAGGGAAACAGAGAGAAGCCAAGACTAGGAAGTGATGGGTATTGAACATTTCTACCAGATCTCTCCACCTGTTGTAGAGTATCAAACCTCATTTCGATTTGGAATAATATAATAAATGACCAAAGTATCCTAAGATGAAAACCTTATTCAAGCATTATTGCTTGAATGCCTCTAGAACATGGCCATACAGCCCGGAAAAACCTACAACAACCCATTATTGTTGTATCTACAAGCACACTCAAAATTTGCAGTCTTCTTTATTTGCTTCATGCCCTGGGGATAATGCTGTTTATGCCATTGGCCTAAGCTGCTCCAAAGCAGTTAGAAAAGTTGACCAATATTGTATATACTATGTGTGAATGTGTGTGCATTCCCTCTCTTTCTATCTCTCTCCTCTCCCCTCCCTGTCATTCCTTTCTTCCTCTATACAAACTCACTGAAGATCTACAAGCCATATGGAAGCCCATGCAGGAAGGCATCTCCAGTCATTTTAAAGCAATTAGCAGGGAATTTTCACTGGTCTTTAAACTCATTCCACATATACGAGCAACCCAAAACTTTTAATGTAGACTTGGCCATTTTGCTAAGAGGGAACTCATCTGTCTATACCTGTTTCTCACTTCTTAGCCTACCTTGAAACAATTTCCAAAATTTACCAGAACTGGGTCCTTGCTTGAAAGAACACCTTATTTTACAGGGAAAGATGAGGTACCAACCATTTTCAAATAAGACTACTTCAAGCATCATACAGAACACAGCCTGTGCCCAGAAGCATCACGTATCGACACAAAACAGAAGCTCCATGTCACCACGAAGTCTCCGGTAATTTTACAAACAGTGCTTTTGGGATTTCAATGAAGAAGGGATGGCTATGAAAATCCCAACCAACATCTCCCATGGCTTATGGCTACAGAAGGCAGACAAGGAGATAACTTTGCACTGGCCCAAAAATGCATATTCTGATCTAATTCAAGGTGTGCTAGATCCAAAGACTCTCTTTCCTCTTCCCTGTTTTCTTTTGTTTCTAAGTCAAACACATACACACTTTGAACAAGCATACATGCACAGGACTGTGTTGAAAACACATAATGTGGTGTGCTTCCAGCTCTTCCGCAAGTTTACTTGCGAAAAAGCCGCCGCGTTTCATCGGACTTTCCATCCAGGCAAACATGCATAGGACCACCACTTCAGTCCCCTGCCTTCCCCAATGCTGCCCCTTCTGTTTAAAATAATACATGTAACACGCTCCTAGCCGACTCCCCCTCCTCTTCACAGAGCTGGCGTACAAAGAACTGGGATTCTTTCCTTATGAAATATTGCAAGGGAAGGAGCCAAGAGGCTGATTTCCACGAAATTTAAACCTAACCTCTCCTCCAACCGCTTTGCCCCTTCCATTGTTTACTTTTCTTCCATCCTTCCATCCATATCTCAAAGGCTGCAGGCAGATACCTTCAATCAATCAATGCATTTACCTATCTATCATCTATCTGTTACATATCATGAATCAAGAAACCTCTCCCCCTTCCTTCATCCAAACATCCAAGTTCATACATACATGGTGAAATCGGTGAATTCACATAGCAGCCTGGACTGGAAAAAAAACCCACTTGAATATATATATAGTCTAAAAACAACAACAACTAATCAACATCTATACAGTACAGAGATCTCTCTTTCTTTCCAAAGAGTTTGCTCTCCCATCCCTTGACTAGTATTTTCCCTGCCTTGTAGTGGAAGCTTATGCCACCAGATGTTTCTGCGAGATTTCATTTAAAGCTAAGAAAAATTGCTTTGAGCTACATGTTGTATTTTTTTTTAATCCGAGGCTTGCTTCTTATTCCATGCACACACACACACACACACACACACACACACACACCCATCTCCCCCCTTCAGTAACAAAATAAAAAACCAAAACAAAACCCAGTGTGGAAGACAGGCATGGAAGGGAGGATCGGGAGGGAGAAATTGTATTTCTTTTATTACGGTGCGACTTAATTAACTATAATGCATTGTTCCTACCCGCGACTACGAAACCATCAGCCTATTGAGAAGTGGGAATGTTTACCAGTCTGTCTCTGAGCAAAGCGAGAAAGTCCTCAGAGACCGATCGGTTAGGGGAAAAAAAATATCACCTTATCCAAATATTAATACACCCTCCCCAAACAATGCACCCCAAATGCCTCCCCAAAACACCCCCTAAGAGCTGGGATTTATAGGTTGCTATTAAGGATCCTTGGAAGGGAAATAGGAGCATTTTTTTTTTGTTTCCAGAAGGGATGGAGTGAAAGAAAGACATTTTGGGGCTTGCTATTGTTTTGCTCCATCCCTCCTTCCTCTTCCCCTTCCCTTTCCCATCCACACACCCACCCCAAAGGTCTGTCTCTCTATCCGAATGCGACTGTATCCCAGAGATGCCATAAAGGCTCCAAGTAGGGAAGGTAAGGGACGAGGGAAATAGCAGGCAAGATGTTTTGTTTTCAAAATCATAGTCATAATCATAATCATCATAAACCCTGTGGTCAAAAACAAGGCACCCAAGAAGAATGGCAACGCAACACCGACACATATCAAGAAAGTGCACACAAACCAGTTCACAACAACCACCACAACTGTCACTAATAATCATAGCACCACCACAACAAGAAAAAGACCTCTGTTCTCCAGGTTGGCTCCGTATCTGTAGTTCTTTTATTAGCAATGTTTTTAGGAGGAGGGAGAAGAAAAGGGAAGAAAGAAAGAAAGAAAGAAAGAAAGAAAGAAAGAAAGAAAGAAAGAAAGAAAGAAAGAAAGAAAGGGCAGGAAAAAGAAGGGATGGGATTTGGATCAAGAGATGGGTCAAGAGAGAGAGAGGACTTGGCTTTTTAAAAAATATATAAATATATTTTCCAATAAAAATGCCAGCATTTTTTTTTTGGAGAGGGTTGGTTGACTTTGGGAGGGGAATCTCTCTCTCTCTTTCTCTTTCTCTCTCTCTCTGCCTTTCCAGGCAGACAAAAGGCTTTCTCTTGCAGAGAAGAGGGGGAATTTAAATAAATTGGAGAGAGAAAAGGAAGGGAAAAGGGGGGAAGGGAGAAAGAGGTGAAGAGAAACGAATGCAAGGTAGTAAATAAATAAGGGGGGGGGGGAAGAAGGAAGCAAAGAAGAGAGGAGAAGGAGGAAGAAGGAAGGAAAAGGAAGGGAAAGAGGAGAGAGGAAGAAAGGAAAGAATAAAGAAAGGAGGGAGGGAGGAGGAAGGAAGGAAAGAAGAAGAAAAAGGGAGGAAGGGAAGAGGAGAAAAGAGGGGAAGGGAGAGAGGAAAGAAAGAAGGAAGAAAGGCAAGAAGGAAAGAAGGAAGGGAGAGGAAGGAAAGGAGAGAAAGGAAGGAAGGAAGGAAGGAAGGAAGGAAGGAAGGAAGGAAGGAAAGGAGGGGAAGGGGAGAGAGGAAAGAAAGGAAAAAAAGGAAGAGGGAGGAATGAAGGAATGAAAGAAGGGAAAGGGGAGAGAGGGAGGGAGAGAAAGAAGGAAGGAAGGAACGAAGGAACGAAGGGAGGGAGGAATGAAGGAAGGGAGGGAGGGAGGAGAGGAGAGGAGGAAAGGAGGGGAAAGGGAGAGAGGAAAGAGGGAAAGAAAGAAAGAAAGAAAGAAAGGAGGAACGAAGGAAGGAAGGAAGGAAAGCAAGAAGGAAGGGAGAGGAAGGAAAGGAGAGCAAGGGGAGAAGAAAAAGAAAGAAAGAAAGAAAGAAGGAAGGAAGGAAGGAAGGAAGGAAGGAAGGAAGGAAGGAAGGAAGGAAAGGAGGGGAAGGGGAGAGAGGAAAGAAAGGAAAAAAGGAAGGGAGGAGGAAAGAAGGAAGAAGGAAGGGAAAAGGAGAGAGGGAAGGAAGGAAAGAAGAAGGAAGGAAGGGAAAAAAGGAAGGAAGGAAGGAAGGAAGGAAGGAAGGAAGGAAGGGGGGGAAATCCTGCAAAATGCAACCGCTCCCCCTTGGCCGGGCTCAGGGCTGCCACAATAGGCATTGCCTGCCTCTCTCTGTCTGTCTGTGTCTCTCTCTGCCTCTCTCTCTCTGTCTCTCTCTCTCTTTCCAAGAGCCATGCGCCTGGTGCTATTTATAGAGGGAGCCCGAAGTGGACGCGACCATTGTGCGGGCAGACGGGGGTGTGCTGGGGGGGGCGGTGGTGGGGAGGGCGGGGGCGGGAGGGGAGGGGGCGCTCGGGGCCGGGAAGGATAGCGCGAGGCCCCCCCCCCCCGGCCAGACCCCTCCCCCTCCCCCCCCGCCCCCCGCCCCTCCCTCCCCCTCCCCCTCCCCCCCCAGCCTGGCTGGCATGTTGAACCGACCCAGCCTGTTTAAACGGAAAGGACAGAGATCCTAGCTGTTCAATGTATATAAAAAAATCAGTTCAGACCCAGAGAGAGGGAGAGAAAGAGAGAGAAAGAGAGAGAGAGAGAGGGAGGGAGGAGGGAGAGAGAGAGAGAGAGAGAGAGCGTGTATGTGGGAGAGAGAGAGAGAGTGAGTGTGTGCATGTGTGAGTGAGTGTGAGAGAGGAAGCGAGAGAGAGAGAGAGAGTGAGAGAGAGAGGGGGGGTGGTTGGGCACACAAAAAAGGAAAAAAGAAGAATTTGGTCTCTATGTATATAAAGATGGCCACGTTAGCCAACGGACAAGCAGACAATCCCAGCCTCGGTGGCAACCACACTAACCCCAACCCCAGCAACGGGCACATGAACGGATTAAACCACAGTCCAGGGAACGGCACCACCATCCCCATGAAGGACCACGATGCCATCAAGCTCTTCATTGGGCAAATCCCTCGCAACCTGGACGAGAAGGACCTCAAGCCGCTCTTCGAAGAGTTCGGGAAGATCTACGAACTGACGGTGCTGAAGGACAGGTTCACCGGCATGCACAAAGGTGAGACCCCCGCCTCAACTTTCCCCCTTCTTCTGCTTCTCCTTCTCCTTCCTTTTCCTCCTCTTTGGAAGGAGCCAGGGGAGAGGAGACCCCTCCAAGAGTGTGCTGTGGGGCTGGCTGTTGGGTGCCCCTTGTCTTGGGGTGCTGTGGGGCGTGGAGGGGAGGGCAAGGGGGCCCCAAGGAGAAGGGAGAAGCCAAGCAAAGTCCAGGAAGGGATCCCCAGGAAGGGAGGCAACGCGGGGCTGGAATGGCTTCAGGAGCAGGAGCTGTCCAGGCGCCGGTGGTGCTGAAACGCCTTGCGGGAGCCTCCGAGGCGAGTCCAGGCAAGCGAGCCAGGAGCAGGAGAAGGGAGAAGCCACCTCTCCCCACATCTCCTTCCTGGGAGTGGGGGAAGACTATTTCCCCCTCTTTTTGCGCCTATTGCAAAGGCATGGAGAGGGGACTACGAGAGGGAGATTGAGCCACCTGGATGGAAAGAGCAAGAGAGGGAATTTGGAAAGATGGGGAAAGAGAGAGGCTTCCAGGGAGTCTATGTCACTGGGGGATCTGGAGAGAGGTTTTGAGGGAGTCTATGTCACTGGGGGATCTGGACACAGGTTTTGAGGGAGTCTATATGACTCTTCCAGGCACTTTGAGGCAACCAAGGAGAAGGGTTGGCTCTGAAAGGAGGGAACTTTCTCTTGATTTCTCTGCTTGCCCTGGGACAAATCTCCTTCTCCTTTTTTTGAATGTTGGGGTACATCAGAGGTGGAATTGGGGGGTAGGGTCTCTTCCCCACTCCCTCCCCCTCCATCCTGGGCTTCTCTTTGGGCGTACATTGAACAGAGAGGAAGGAAACCAAGGAGAAGGGTTGGCTCTTAAAGGAGGGAACTTTCTCTTCATTTCTCTGCTTGCCCTGGGACCCATCTCCTTCTCCTTATTTTGAGTGTTGGGGTGCAGCAGAGGTAGATTTTGGGGGGTAGGGTTTCTTTCCCACTCCCTCCCCCTCCATCCTGGGCTTCTCTTTGGGTGTACATTGAACAGAGAGGAAGGAAAGAAGAGCTTTGAGGCAACCAAGGAGAAGGGTTGGCTTTGAAAGGAGGGAACTTTCTCTTGATTTCTCTGCATGCTCTGGGACCCATCTCCTTCTCCTTATTTTGAGTGTTGGGGTGCAGCAGAGGTGGAATTGGGGGGTAGGGTCTCTTCCCCACTCCCTCCTCCTCCATCCTGGGCTTCTCTTTGGGCATACATTGAACAGAGAGGAAGGAAAGAAGAGTGTGAGTGTATGTAGGCATGCAAAAGGTATTGATCGCTTTGGATGAAAAGTGGGACCAAAGTTGGAGGCGATGGATTGAATATACAGCGGCTTAGCATATATGGAGATAATTCAGTTCTGGTGCTGAAGAGCTGAACTTCTTTCTTTCTCCTCTTCGGTTGATTTTTCTCTCCCTGCTTTGTTTTGCTTCCCTTCTGCTGAGGGAAAGACCCCAATGCATCTGGACAGTATGGGCTCTTGGTGTGTCATTAAGACAGAACTTGGACAGGGACTATGAAAAATAAGGAATTTTGTGTGTGTGCAAGTAGGGAAAAGATCCAACAGATTTTCCTTCCAAGTTGGAATCTCAAGCAACCGATGATGACAGAGTTTAGCAAAGTCCTATTCTGGAGTCTTTCTATCCAACAATAAAGTGAATGGCAGGTTTTCGTGAATCCGATACTATGACTCCAAATCCATGAGGGGGGAAATGCAAATAGAAAGCTATTTTAAATAGGAGAGAGGAAGAGTGGATGTTGAGGGGGAGGGAAAGTAATGGGGTGTGTGTGTGTGTGGGGGGGGTATGTCCATTGGGGATCCTTTCCACCGTCGCTCAGTACAGTTTCTCCTCTGGACAGTCACTACAATGCCAAAACAATTATTACTTTATTTACAAACCCATTCATTCAAGCTTTCTACAAATCATTTAAAGAGGGTGGGGTCGCTCACAGAGGAATAAGAGAGTTGGAGCTCTTTAGTTTCACTAGCTTTGGGCTGCGCTTTTGGGAGATTTCATTGTTCTTCCCCTCCCTACCCCAAACACGGAAAGTTTCTATCAAATTCTGTATATATGCACATTTTACAACCAGAGAGCAGTTCATAGTGGGGAAAACAGGAGAAGAAGATGCATGTACTTTGGAGATTTATTTTTAATTTAGTCTAACACTCTTTTTATTGCAGCATTTTAGGGGAAAAAAATATCAGAGTCATAAACACATTGCATGATCACACCCTAGTGATATAGTTAGTTACTGGATAAATAAATGAATCATGTAATAGATAGAGAGAATTACCTTTCATCGAGCTTTGAGGAGCCAGGAGTTAACACTCCAGCTAAGAAAGAAATGTATTGATTTTATTTATTTATTTGCCCTGGTTTCATTTTTGACTATTTTATTGTGCGTTTCATGTGACCGGCCGAGCTCTCTAGGGGTAGCATGTATGTATTAGAGAGATAAATTGAACTATGTGGTATTGGGTCTGTCATAAAACGTATGGGACATGAGCTTTCCTTAAGATCTCCATGCAATCTCCGGTGTTCAGAGTTACCTTTCCGGAGTTGGGCTCACTTAGGGCAAAGACATGCTTAACTTTCACTTCACTGCGCTTCGCTACATTTGAAAGCGAAACCCTACAAACTATCCAAATGTCAATGTGCAAGCAATTTGCTTTAGTGCAAGAGTGGTTAGTAACCAGGAGCTTGTGTATAGAGCTGAGAGAGTAACGGAGAGCTACCAAACCAACCCGGTCTCTCTCATTATTTCTATGGCATGGTTGGAGGATTTACTGTGGTTTCCAAAGGCACCCAGAGCGAACACACTTGGCCTTATTTATCCCATCCGAGAAGAGCTTCAACTCCTCTGTCGATGACACAGATTTATTAACTAATCCTTATAAAAATGTGCCCCTGGCTACCAACTTGCCAGGGGTGGGGGATTTGCATGCCACTGGTGATTAATTACTGTAAAGTCAAAAAAGCATGACAGGGCTTTGAGAAATAGGGTCATATTTAGCTTATCATCCCCTCTCCCTATCTCTTGTCTCAAATGGCCTTAAATCAAGAAGTAGTATAAAAGAAAAAGGGGGAGGAGAAAGTGGAGTATATATTTTCTTTATTTCCTCTTTCCTTCCCTCCCTTCTTCTCTTTTTCTGCCCCGTGCCTACATCCACTAATTCAATTTGTGTGCTGTATAGTAGTATAGAGAAGCGTGTTTTCTCTCGGCACGACGTTAAGCAGATGATACCTCTAGTAGTTTTTATTCATAGATCTAAGCAGGTATTTGTCTCTTTAATGTAATTAAGGAATGATTGTGTGCCTTGGTTTTGTGGATGGAGATTGCAAAGAACCTTTGTGAATTGTTGGACTATCATGATTCAGGGCTGCAGGTAACTAGTACTATCTAGTTAGTGACATCGAGGTGTAACTCTGCATGTGCATGTGTTGGGTTTGTTATTTTGGTCTGGTTAACGATTCCTACATGGTTACTTCAGGCCACAACATTATTCACAGTTACCTGGGAATGAAACCTATTGTACTCAGTGGAAGTTTCTTCTAAGTAATCGTACAAAGAGTTGCATTGCAAGTATCTCAAGAGAAATCCTTAATATTAACTAGTGTTTAAAAAACATGAAACAAAACTCCACTAATATGAAACAGAACTCCACAATCCAAACTCCTCATCCAAGTATTAGGACGGTAGATGAATTGTATGATATATGGAATGTCCTGACAAAAATACTATCTATATACTAGTTTGTGATTCAGATTAGATTTTTATTCTCGTGTTATGTGCTTGTATTGTTGCTATTTCGGAAGAAAGTAGGTAGCTGAGAAGAAAGGTGGTCCATGCTGAGATTATGTTCATAGTTCACCTAAATCTTTGAGAGTCAGGAAACTGGGAGGCAAAAAACCACCCCCACCCATTTCTTGAAAGATGCATGCAAACATGCAAAGGAAGTCAACTCATCACTGACCATTCATTCATTCACAATTCCACCCTCTCCATCAGTGTAGCGTAATGGAGTCCGTTCAAGGTCTGGCTTACTTAGAGGGTTTAAGGTTAGTGCTCTCAGAAGAGACATATTATTAAGCGTCATCTTTGGAAATAATTTAAGATCAATTAAGTGGCATTTAAGCCTAATATTTATAAATGAATGGAATGAAAACAGAAGACTGTCCCAAGTGAATTTCAGAGTATTTTCCGCTCTACCCGTCGTTGATTCATACCCAAGGCCCGCAGTGCACTTTAACAAGATGTGCCAGCTTTTCATCATATTCTTCCTAGGAAAGCAAGCAAGATCTTGTTAGTAAGATGTAGCAAAAAACAAACAAACAAGCCAACATGGGCTAGAATGCACTTAAAAGAGGAGAGTTGTGAGAAGGATGATAAGCGAGGAGACATTTGTTACCCTGAAAGATAGCATGTCCTTTCAAACCTCATCTAAGCAACACAGCTCATGCAGAAATGTCCCCATCCATCACCAAGGCGGTGGGATGTGGCCTCCCCCACCACAAACACCACCAATAAAAGGCCAAAGCTAACAAATCCAATAAGAAAACAGAGTCATAGGAGGGGAGAAGAGTTTGTTTCAGCTGTTGAGTGTTATCTCTGCTCAGGAACACAGGTCATTCTCAGACCTCAAAACACCTGGTCTTCTAAGTCCACAAATTACCCAATTCAGGATAGTCTCTTTTATTAGAAAAAAGCCTGAGTGAGAAAGACAGATGTGAATTAAAGCTTTGTTCAGCCTCGGTACAATATCAGTTTTCAGGTTAGCTGTGAGATTTAGAAGTGCAATGATTGTTAAATTAAGATGCACTGTACGAAGCGATAAAAAAAGACTTGGGGAAATGAAAATGTACTCAAAAAGGGACACGGCTAAATACAGGTGTTGAATAAACGCCTCCGTAATCGAAACACAAGGCTTGTGTGACTGAAAGCAACACCCTTTGTCTTTAGGAGGGTTGTAATCCTGATCGAGTTTCAGGGAGGGGATATGTGTGTATAAACACGCATGCACACAAACACCAGGATCAAAGTGCAAAGAAAGGCACATCCTACCATATCCAGAAGAACCAATTTCTGGCCAAGAAAGGCTTATCCCTTTTCCGCTTTAATCACAAGACTCTCAAAGAGAGAGACACGGGTGTAGTTGAGAGTCACAAATGAATATTCCTCATACATTAACCAGTGAAAAGTAAGTCATATTTTAATAGTCCTTGAGATGAATGCTGCTCTTTCAAACATTTTCTTACTCATCACCATTGCAATCCCTCTAGTAAATCCTCTCCTTCCTGGACCTGCTGGTTGGTTGTGAAGTTTCCAGATTAAAAATAGCTGTCCTGCTATTTCATCCTTGAATAATCAACTTTATAATTCTTTGTAACACACGTTGTTTCAAAGCGGGTAGAGAGGGATAGGGAGGGAAAGATAGACAGACGGACAGAGAAGAAGGACGTTCTCTTGTGTGTTTCCTTTGAACCTGGTACTGGGAACACATGT
The DNA here is from genome assembly GCF_025583915.1 of Anolis sagrei ordinatus. Taxonomy (NCBI): domain Eukaryota; kingdom Metazoa; phylum Chordata; class Lepidosauria; order Squamata; family Anolidae; genus Anolis; species Anolis sagrei. The sequence continues at coordinate 7,902,824 of NW_026845477.1, read as the reverse complement.
TCTGAGAGGAACATAGGGGGACATAAATTAAATTATTTGTGTCACTCTACAGTGAGCTGCACTACAGTGCCTCTGGGTTCTTTGAGGGAGACAAGACATCTGAAAAAAAGGATGGACTTCCCTTGTTTCTTTGTAAGTGAAATTGACAGAACAGCATGGGCAAATCAGAGAAGTGATGTGACAGGACAATAGCCTTGCCATACCTGGAGGGGAACAAAAAAGGAAGAAGGTATTCAGGGTGTGTGGTTGTAGGTAGAATAAGGGATGACTGTTTTGATTGTGGAAATAAATGCGTAGGCACATAATCACTGCTGCAATTGGCTATCGGTGGTAGGCCTTTTCATGCCTTTTCCCTTCCATCTTGACACAGTCCCTTTCCTCATCCAAAGCCTTTCAGTTAAGACCAATTTGGAGATCTTCATGTGGATCCAATCTTCAAAACAGCCTTCATCTCCATGGAGGGCTCATGACTTCTCTGGTTCTTGTCCTTGTTTCATGGACACTGTTCTACAATGTGGATGCTCCATCGATTAGACTCCAGGAATACGTTCAGGCCTTTCCATTCTGATAGCCTTCTCATCACCAAACTTTTTTTACATAAAAGGATAAACATGGTAACAAACTTTGACAGCTTTAACCATAATGCAGTTCTAGATAATTTATTTTCAATTCAATGGGTTCTTTTGCGTTTAGAATAAAAAAATGTTTGAGCATCACATTAATTGCAGCAGTAGCAACAACATAAATGGAAGATATAAATGACCTGGCAATGACTGTCCAAAACGGAGGGGGCAACATTGAGATACAGTGAATAGGGACTGTGTTTCCATCATGGTGGTGTGAGAAGTTATTCCATCTCAAGATTCAGATGGAAGTTGGTAGGATGTGGTTCATATTTCTATGGGAATTGGGTGTTAGTACTGAAAGAAAAGCAGAGGTTTGAAACATTTGGGAGAAATCACTAAAGAACCTTCACTATCTTGCTGGAGGCATGCAGTAACTTTCCCTAACAGGAATGAGCTTTCTGCTCTTTGTGAATGAGTGTGATTGTGCACACACATGCAGATGCAGGGGTATTATTGGCTTTGTTTTTGTTTCTAAATATTCCACGGACTTCATGAGTGCCTAGGCCATTCCCCCGATGACTTTGAGAAGTTTAGGAATTCCACATGTACTAAACTGTCTCCCAACAGAGAGTAAGAGATGTTGATTGATACATGTCAAAAGAAAGTGGATATAAAGAAAGAAAATGAATGATCATTTCCTAGGGGGTCAGTTAGTTGATTGTTAAGAAACCCACATTTAGACTTCCCTCTGGCATTGGCTCTGGACATTTTGTCCTTGTGAATTGGACAAAGCCATGAAATGCATCACAGTTTAGCATAATCCTCTGTCACATCCAGAGACGTAAGACTCATGTTGACTCACATGGTCATATTCACTTTTTGACACCTCATTACTTGATGCCTCAGGTTAAACAAGGAGAGAGGGGAAAAAACTCAAGGTACAGTCTTCCCAAAAGCGGAACTGTGAAGATAACCAACTTGTTCATTATAAGCTATTAGATGAAGTCGTGTAGCTCCCGTGTTGAATTTGCATTGGCTTGAATGCTGTGATGTCATAGACGCATCTAGAAACTAAAGCTCATTTCCTGTCTCACACATATTTCAAAGGAATCCCAGAATGTGGCTGCAAATTGCACTCCATGTGTGTGATCTGAAAATTCATATAAATGGAGAACATTGTGGGATTCACTCTGTGATGGTGCCACTTTGTTAGTCATCACCTCAGCAGCTTGTCTGATTATACCCTGAATTGCTAAGAAGCATGCAATATTTTGAGGTTCCAAGTTTCCCCTTTTCCAAACAGATGGTAAGATTTGCTCTAACTTCAGCGACTGCCACCTATTATAATTCTTTGGATCAGATGTCGATTCCTTGGGGAGATTGCTCATGCATGAACCCCAAATTCCTTTCTGACCTTCCGTGTGGTTGGTATCATTCTGGTTGTGGTTTGAGAATAAGACCTTTTGATATATTTAGGAAAGCTTTAAGTTTGGATCAAATGATTTTTTTTTCATGTCAGGAGTGACTTGAGAAACTGCAAATCGCTTCTTGTGTGAGAGAATTGGCCGTTTGCAAGGACGTTGCCCAAGGGACACTCAGATATTTTGATGTTTTACCATCCTTGTGGGAGGCTTCTCTCATGTCCCTGCATGGGAAGCTGGAGCTGACAGAGGGAGCTCATCCATGCTGTCCTTGGATTTGAACCTGCAACCTGTCAGTCTTCAGTCCTGCTGACACAATTGTTTAACCCATTGTGCTACCGAGGGCTCCTGCTAAATGATAATATAACCTAACTGGATCAGATGTTTGTGGAAACATCTTCCTTTAGAGCAGTGGTTCTCAACTTGTGGGTTCCCAGATGTGTTGGCCTTCAACTCCCAGAAAGCCTAACAGCTGGTAAACTGGCTAGGATTTCTGGGAGTTGTAGGCCAAAATACCTGGGGACTCACAGGCTGAGAACCACTGGATTAGAGGCTTTTGGTGTTCTTTGTGTGCGATCTAGAACTTGATTGAAACTCAGAATTTAGAAACGCATGTATTCTTTTTCTCCCTGTTAAAATTCCTTGAGTTATTTTACCTGGATAAGTCCCATCAAATCCACCTTGAATTTCTCTTGAACAAGGTGGCAAATCTGTAGGGAAAGATTTAATTTGTTCCTTTTTGGAAGTGGTTAAACTGAAAATTAAGAAAGTTTCCATGTGATGATCTTGTCCAGGACTTTTCCATCTAACTTCCATGGCCATACAAATAGATCAAGGTGACATGAGACATCATCACAAAGTCAGGAGATCTCAGACCTCCTGAAATGATGTTCAGTTTGTGACAGTGTTTGGAATAAGCAAAAGGAAAGGTGTTGTTCTGGACTTCACATTTGTTTGCATTTGCCATCTGATGCCATTGCTGGGATGCAACTTGGGGGCGGCCGGGGGGAGGGGGGGTTGAATGTGGATTTTATTGTGCATTCATTATACACAACTGACATCTTCACTGCGAAGAGGCAAGGAGACAGAGAGAGAGGGAGAGGGAGAGGAGCCTTATTATTGCGGCTCCTTAAAATAAAGACGGATGACAACTCAAAGCCTCTTGAATAAAGTGCCCGACCGTATGGAGCAGCTAAAAATAAATCATAATCAGCTGGTGAAATGAATGGTGAGACATATAGATATAGACATTGTGTTATGTTTGTCAAGACAGAGCAGCCAAAAAATATTGATCAAGGCAAAGGATGGGGGGGGGGGATGATAATGAACTGGACTTCAACAAGATTTTAATTGACAATGACTCCCATGAACCAGCTTTGGACAGCGTATATAAACTGACCACCACGTAACTTTATTGCAAGATGCTTGCCTTTAATTAATTGTCTCCTTTGTTAAGGCTGACTCCAGATCAAAGGTTTTAAAGATACTTAGCAGGATCTTAGTAACAAAGCCTTCAGATGCATTAGAAATATCTGACAGCTCGACCAATGAGGCGTACCGGTTTCGATCTACCTCACCCTTGTGTGTTTATTCCATCCCGCTCCACCTCAGATGAATATAGACAACCTTTGCTCAACTTTAACCATTTCCTAGTTAACAACCCAAACCATAAGCATCGTCTCTGGGTAGTTTCGAGTTGCAGGAGCCAAAGCCAAGCCAAAAATAGTGACTCAAAGAAAGCTAAACAGGGATAGGTTAGCCAAGACACAAAAACCACATGCTTTTTCTTTTTTTAAAGAAAGCCTTGCACTATTTAAATCTATAGCTATATAGCACCAGGCTGCAACATCCGTTTACCTTTGCATGTCTCAAACAACTTATTTTGAACTTTAAATCACATCAGAAAAGAACTTAATGTACATTTTGCAAAACGCATGCACAGAATTTCAGCACATTTGTAAAAAATAATTCCCTTTCATGGACAGTATTCCAGCGACATGTTTATGTCATTTCTTAACATTGTGATATATGCAATTACTGGATCACATAAAGATGTTCAATGTGCCCGTCCCTCAAGTGTATGCCTATGGAGGCAAATGCTTAAATTCCAGGATAGTTAGTGGATATGAAATGTTTTTGCTTCTCCTTTCTTAAAAAAAGAACAAAGTGTCTCTTTAAAGACTAACCAATGTTATTATGGCAATAGCTAATCTTTAAGGTACCAGAAGACTCGTAAATTGTTTTTGATGCAATGGGCGAAGAAATTTCCTTCTAAGGAAACTCTGGAAGAATGAGGCACACAAAGTATTTACCTGTGAAAAAAAACATTTGGAAAAGTTGGGGACCCTTCCACACAGCCATATAATCCACAATATCTGCTTTGAACTGGGTTATCTGAGTCCGCACTGCCATATATTCCAACTCAAAGCAGATAATGTGGGGTTTTATTCAGCTTTGTGGAAAAGGACCTGAGAAGTACAGTGGATAAAAACTGAGTTATAGAAAAATAATATGCAAGTAATATGTATCTAGGAGTATGACATTGTTGTGTAAGAATATATATAGCATAATAGATAGATCATAAGTATACTAACACTGTAGACTTCTATTTCTCTTCTTAGAAGAAAGCCCCAATGAGTTCAGTGAGTAAGCAAAGCTAGAGTTGCAGCCTTCCAGTTCAAATTGCGGAAATTGTCAACCGTGATTAATGTTGCACCTCTCAGAGGTTTTGGACAGTCGCAAAATATGTGTGGGATTGTCAGCCTTCACAAACCAATATCCCCAGCCATAACATTGGGGAGATTCTGGAATATATAAAGCAACAAGCAATGCATAATTTATTAAGTTTGGAGGTATTTTTGTTATCGTCTTCATGACACATTTATAAGTATATAAACTTCAGCCTTCATTCATGAATGAATTTGAATTTAATATCATTCGGGGTTGGTTCTTCTCCTCTGTGCGCATTTCAGAGCCCACAACTCACTTAGAAACTTGATTTTTGCCGAAGTATTTACTATTTGTGATCTCTTCGCTCTTGGACATACGGGATGTTATCTTTTAACACAACATTGCAATCAATAGCGCTTTCTCCTACATTCCTGTTTAATCCATTCTCATTATTTTTTGGGATGTTAGAAGATTGCTCTTTGGTGGGTTTTTTTAAACCTCTAATTGTTTGCATGGGATCTCTGGAGAGAGAAGGAGTTGTGTATGCACAATTGGCACTTCTGCGGAGATAGAAGCGTGTAAATATATCAAATGGGTTTTCCGGTTGTCTTGCATATGTTGCACAATACTTAGGCCAAAGAATATATAATTGGGTGGCTATTTCACCTATTTGGGAAGCTAATGGCGCAGGTTTCACCTATAGAGAAGTGGCAGGTGATTTGAAGGCGGTTGGAAAGCCTTACATGCCAAGTTGAATGTGATACGTAGCAGTTTGTTCATTATCCTAATTTAATGATACAGTCACACCTAATTAATCCATGTCTGGTTTTCTCGTGTAGTGTGTCTGGGCCTGGGAAACAAAATTATTTCAAAGCTTCCCTTCCTGGTTTTACGGTGTTGTGAGCATCCGAACCTTCACAGGAGGTTTTCTGGTTTCGAGAAGAAATGGACCATCTGAGATCTGACTCTATTTCTCTGTGCCAAAACCCAGACACACATGGAACATGTAGGGACCTGTATATACTAAAAAGAAGACATATGCATTTTCACAATTTCTTTTTTTGTAAGGCAATCTGTCATTCTGCAGTACACTCATTTTTTTGTGGATTTCTGGATTTTTGTTGCTTGTAGGGTTTCATTTTAACCAGCTAATGGCAGCAACTATAAATCTATGTATTTACTAGGACAAAATGAACAAAACATGATCAAAATCTCTCATTCGAGATCAGTGGGACTCTTTCCATTGCATATTACCACCGGAGAAGGCTTTAATTGATTTCAGATATAAAAAGGATGAGATTTTTAGCTCAGGAATATTGGCGAAGGCTACCTGCGAGAAGAACAGGACCATGGCAAGAAATAGACCGGTGCTTCTCGGAGGATCGGAGAGTGTTTAAAGAAGCGGGGAATCTAATCCCACATGAATTTGGGTATACATTATTAATTGTATTGATAGTTTGGTTGACCAACCTCACTAGCACACACGTGTGTATGTAAAATGAATACCGATGGTAATGTTTGGGTGGGAGGGGGCAGGAGATTTACAAAATTGGCCGTATGTAATATTAATCGCATCGATCGCTCCTAATCATATGATAAAGTAAAGCTGTTTTGAAGTGCTCCCTGGAAGTGCGGCACAAGAGGCAGAGATATCTTTCTCTCTGAGAATATTGTGTGCGAACCGGAAACTCTTTACAAGCAAACCTCTTGAAAACTCATTGTGTTTTCCAACGTTGCTCCTATCTTGCCCTTTAGAAAGCAAAGTCTTTCTTTCTTTCTTTCTTTCTTTCTTTCTTTCTTTCTTTCTTTCTTTCTTTCTTTCTTTCCTTCCTTCTTTCTTTCTTTCTTTCTTTCTTTCCCTTTTGGCACCTTTTTTGGGAGGGTCTGGTTTCACCGCAGACACGAGCGGATGATGTCATTCCCAAGCTCTCCTAGCAGTCTGAGTTAAGCAGCAGTTTCTTTTGTGAGGAAGGGAACAAAAATAGGCAGAGGCTGGCTTTCGTGTTATCATATTCCTCACAAGCTCCATCTCATTATCAGGCACATGTGTGTGTGTGTGTATGTGTGGAGAGAGAGGGGAACATGATGAAGGGGAAGATGAGAGCAACAATATAATCCAGCCCAGCAATATAATCCAAAACCCTGATCCAAGATGGAATGAATTTGTAGGCAATGTCTCCTTTGTTTGTGTGTTTAATAAAACTTCACACTTTCAGAGAACAGCTGTAGTTTGTGGTGTCTTATCGATCAAGACCATGCGATTGAATGGGTTATGCAAGTATTGTTCATGAGGGAAGAGAACTATCTGCAAAAGGCTACCTGACTGTCTTAGGCTCCTGCAAATCTCAGCATGGGGAAGTTTGCAGTCATCCCAATGTTTCTATATTCTTCCTCCAGTAATTCAGTGCTGGTCCCTTCGTTTCATAGAATCATAGAATCATAGAATCAAAGAGTTGGAAGAGACCTCATGGGCCATCCAGTCCAACCCCATTCTGCCAAGAAGCAGGAATATTACATTCAAATAACCCCTGACAGATGGCCATCCGGCCTCTGTTTAAAAGCTTCCAAAGGAGGAGCCTCCACCACACTCTGGGGCAGAGAGTTCCACTGCTGAACGGCTCTCACAGTCAGGAAGTTCTTCCTCATGTTCAGATGGAATCTCCTCTCTTGTAGTTTGAAGCCATTGTTCCATTGCGTCCTAGTCTCCAAGGAAGCAGAAAACAAGCTTGCTCCCTCCTCCCTGTGGCTTCCTCTCACATATTTATACATGGCTATCATATCCCCTCTCAGCCTTCTCTTCTTCAGGCTAAACATGCCCAGCTCCTTAAGCCGCTCCTCATAGGGCTTGTTCTCCAGTCCTTTTATCATTTTAGTCGCTCTCCTCTGGACACATTCCATCTTGTCAATATCTCTCTTGAAATGTGGTGCCCATAATTGGACACAATATTCCAGATGTGGTCTAACCAAAACAGAATAGAGGGGTTTGATTGTATTGGTTAGTTTGAACAGAATTGCTTTAGCTGTCCAGTATGGTTTACTGGTGTCTTATTTTAATTCACTGAGATGGACCTTTAGATCAGTTGTTCTCAACCTATGGGCCCCCAGATGTTCTGGCCTTCAACTCCCAGAAATCCTAGCAGCTGGTAAACTAGCTGGGATTTCTGGGAGTTAAAGGCCAAAAACACTTGGGAACCCACTGGTTGAGAACCACTGTTTTAGATGTTTTAGCATTGCTTTAGGTAGATTTGTTTGCGTTAGCTGCCTTCAAGTTGACTTTGACCTATTCTGACTGTATGCATGACAAGCCTCCAAAACATTCTACCTTCAACAGCCCTGCCCAGGTTTTGCAGACTTAGGGCCATCATGGCTTCTCCAATTGAGTTGATCCATATGAGATGTCGTCTTCTTTTCCTACTGTCTTCTACTCTACAAAGCATTATCATCTTTTCTAGCGAGTCATGCCTTCTCATGATATGGCCAAGGTACAATAGTCTCAGTTTAGTCATCTTGGTTTCTAGATAGAATTCATGCCTGATTTGTTCTCGAACCCATTAATTTCACTTTTTAGCAACCCACAGTTTCCTCAGGTAAATAATTCATGTCTTACATTAGCTCCTAGGACATCCAGTTCATTGCATAGCTGATGCTATGGGATGCTATTTACCATAAGTGATCAACTTCAATCCTTCCGGATCATCAGTTCTTCAAGGCTTTCTTGCCATGTCAATCTATTACTACAACATAACCAACATGTATTCCGGAGGATGGGGATTCTGGGTGCATTATTTTCCCCCCTGAGTTTTGATTTGTGGAAGGGTTAATGGTGAATAGGAAGGTTTTTTAAAAAAAGACTGTGGAAAGGAGGTTGGCTTTCTTCAAAGGAATATTATTTTTGAATTCCTATTTGGGTGTCAAATTTATGCAGTGACTCAGATAAGAGAGCGGTAGACGTTAGCTATACATCTCAAAGGATACTTCCCTGCTGTACAAATCCTCACTTTAGATTCAACTTCCTCCCCATCCCCCTTCATTGATGTGAATCAGAATTGCTGTGAGGTGCAATATAGAATTTTGGGACTAACAAATCACTGGGATGAGTTGATAGAAGATCTATGTCAATGCCTCTGTGCTTTTAAAACAACAATGACTCTAAAGTTGCAAGGAAGTCTGATGGCCAGTGTTGCAAATGCAGGCAAAACTATGATGCTCTGACATCTTCCAAACTTTTTACTCCTCCAGGTTAGGAAAAACTCTGGGTGGGTGCAGTTTACTTTCAGTTGACATGCTGTTGGTCTTTTTTCACTTCAACCATCTGTTATGCATTCAGTTGTATCTATTTTGGCCATTGTGTGAGACCCGTGTTAACAGTTCACAGTTGTGTAAGTGGAGTTCCATAAATGTAACCATTACTCATTCAGTTGGACATTCTCAAATGGTGGATAACTGTGCATAATTGCCTTCGATGGATAACTTGAGCCACTGGGATTGGAGAAAAAACTATTTCACAGAGAAACAACAGTCCTGTTATCTGTATATCCAGAAGGAAGGCAGAGTAGACATGAAGATTGCTCAAAGTGTGTGTTGATGTGTGCCTACAAGTAATTTTTGACTTTGGTCAACCCCAAGGTGAACCTATCACAGGATTTCTTATCTAGATTTATAATGAGTGAGTTTGCCTCTAAGACTGGAGATAATGTAACGTGCTCAAGGTCACCCAGTGTGTTTCCAGAGTTAGGTGGGGGTTCAAATTCTGGTATCCAAAGTCACAGTCCAATGCTCAAACCACTACACCATGTGGACAGTCACTGTTTACATCCATGCCTAGAAATGTATACAACACAAGCATTGTGTATTCATAGAATCATAGAATCAAAGAGTTGGAAGAGACTTCCTGGGCCATCCAGTCCAACCCCATTCTGCCAAGAAGCAGGAATATTGTATTCAAATCACCCCCGACAGATGGCCATCCAGCCTCTGTTTAAAAGCTTCCAAAGAAGGAGCCTCCACCACACTCCGGGGCAGAGAGTTCCACTGCTGAACGGCTCTCACAGTCAGGAAGTTCTTCCTCATGTTCAGATGGAATCTCCTCTCTTGTAGTTTGAAGCCATTGTTCCGTGTCCTAGTCTCCAAGGAAGCAGAAAACAAGCTTGCTCCCTCCTCCCTGTGGCTTCCTCTCACATATTTATACATATTTATCTCCTCTCAGCCTTCTCTTCTTCAGGCTAAACATGCCCAGCTCCTTAAGCCGCTCCTCATAGGGCTTGTTCTCCAGACCCTTGATCATTTTAGTCGCTCTCCTAAAATGATTTCATTTGGTTTCATAATGGTGTCAAATGAGCTACCATGATGGAAGAACTTTAATGTATCAGAATAGACTAATGTTCTATCTGAACTAGAACCCAACAGTTAAAAATGTTGGTTGTGACCTCTAACAGTTCAGCTATCTCAAAGACTACCTTCTTATATGAGCCTTTGGGAAAGTCTTTCTCTCAGTTCCACCACTCACGGGTACTTTTGGTAAGAAAATAAGACTGGATCTTCTAACTGGCTACTTCCAGACTGTGGGCCCTTTCACACAGCCCTATATCCCAGAATATCAAGGCAGAAAATCCCACATTATTTGAGTGTGGACTCAGATAACCCACTTCAAAGCAGATATTGTGGGATTTTCTGCCTTGATATTCTGGGATATAGGACTGTGTAGAACGGCCTTTAGTAACTCCCTTATTAAGGAAGTTAGACTGCTTCCATCCCCACCCCCTTTAATATTCTTTTATTGGCAGATGAAGATCTTTCTATTCCACTAGGCTTTGGGGAACAGATTGTTTTACAAGAAAAAGGCTTTTTTAGTGTGCTGTACTACTCCTATTATTTTTTAAAATCAATGTTTTAAATAGTTTTAATTATATGGACCGTTTAATGCTATTTTAATCTTAACCTTTTTTAGTTAGATTTCTTTACATGTGATTCTCTCTCTCTCTCTCTCTCTCTCTCTCTGGAAGTTGCCCAGAATCCCAGATTTTGATAGTTTGGGGAGGAGGGGGTCACAGAATCATATACACATAAGAGTTGAGAGAAACACAGTGGCTATATAGCCTAACCTCTTGACATCAAGGAAATAAAATGCTCTAAACTAAAGGCAGTATGAGGACACAACATATTTCATGAAAACCTTTCATTTATATATTTTAAAATACAGGATTTATTGCTTATTTCACACAGACTCAGAGGTTTCCTATTAGTTTTGTATGATGAACCTACACACTAAATAGAATAGAATGGGATGTTGTTTGCTACCTGGTCAGCTAGATGTGTCACCTGAGGGCTGAGAAGGGCGGTATACAAATACAGTAAATAAATAATAATTATTATTATCAAAAGCCAATGAGCAAGGCTTTGGACGTAATAGTCTCCTTTCTTTTTATTTATTATTTTATTTATTTCAGAGTTTTATATACCGACATTCTCACCTCTTTTGAGGGACTCAGACCGGTTTACAACCATAAAAACACATACAATCGGTAAAAACATCATAGTTCATATTACAATAACACATTAAAACAACAAATATATCCAAAACTACAGTGGTCAGTCGTCATACTAAAAAAACAATTATACATCATCTTCCATCCATGTCTTAGGGTGTTGTCTCACTCATCAAAAGCCTGTCTCCATAACCATGTCTTCACCTGTTTCCTAAAAGTCAGGATAGAAGGGGCGGTTCTGATCTCCGGTGGGAGAGAGTTCCAGAATTGCGGGGCCACCACTGAGAAGGCCCTGTCCCTCGTCCCCACCAGACGTGCTTGTGAGGCCGGTGGGACTGAGAGCAGGGCCTCTCCAGATGTTCTTAATAATCTTGATGGTTCATAGGGGAGAATACGTTCGGAGAGGTAAACAGGGCCGGAGTCGTTTAGGGCTTTATAGGTTAACACCAGCACTTTGAATTGTGCTCGGAAGCTAATTGGCAGCCAGTGGAGCTGGTGTAACAGAGGAAAGGTGTGCTCCCTGTACCCAGCACCCATTAGTAGTCTGGCTGCCGAGCGTTGGACTAGCTGCAGCTTCGTCCTTTCCAAAATGTATATGCAGAGAAGGATATCAGAGACCTGCCAATCTAATTCAGGAACCTGAGAAGAAGGATTACAGTAGGTCCCCCACTTTTCTTGGGGTTATGGATGAAAGACCCCCACAAAAGTGGAAAAAACAACCTCCCTGCCCGAGGAGTGCACCATTCTAAGAGATTATTGGAATGCTAGGGTGACTCTATAGTCTCCTTCTGCCATATATTGACCATGCATTTTTGTTAGAGGAGCTAGAGGAGAGCTTTCCAAACTGTGTGTCATGTCACGTTAGTGTGTTGGCTAACACACTAAGTGTGTAGGAGCCCCCAGTGGCACGATGGGTTAAACCCGTGTGCCAGCAGGATTGAAGACCGACAGGTCGCAGGTTCGAGTCCGGGGAGAGGCGAATGAGCTCCCTCTATCAGCTTCAGCTCCTCATGCGGGGACATGAGAGAAGCCTCTCACAAGGATGATAAAAACATCAAAAAATCATCCAGGCATCCCTGGGCAACGTCCTTGCAGACGGCCAATTCTCTCACACCAGAAGCGACTTGCAGTTTCTCAAGTCGCTCCTGACACGACAAAAAAAAGTGTGTTGGCTGAAGTGTGTAGGTTCATCATACAAAACTAAGAAGAAACCTCTGAGTCTGTGTGAAATAAGCAATAAATCCTATATTTTAAAATATATAAATGAAAGGATTTCATGAAATATGTTGTGTCCACATACATTGCATTATTACAATTTATCTGTGCCATATGTCTTATAAGGGATCCGTTTAACCTCTGGTTTGCTAGTAAAATGGAATGACTTAGTCGTGAAATGATGCATGTTGCAAAATGTTAGGAAACCTTTGACCTAGGGACTCCTAGAGACAACATATTAAGCAAGTCTATGAATAATCAAATGCACCAAAGTTAAACTTACAAATGTGGAGGGCCAATATTCAAACATTTTAGCTTGGTTAAACCATGAGCAAGGGTCAACGAAATAGATGAACAAACAACTCCACATGTTATGGAAATATCAGCCAGAAATAATCTTACCTTCCTCATGTATAATGCTAGAGGCAGGCATCATCTACTTCCAAGTTAGGGAAGATTTGGGACAAATAAAAGGAAATATTTCTTTGTGTGGTCTGTAATTGAACAGTGGAGTTCATGCCTACAAAATTATTATTATTATTTATTATTATTAACTTTATTTGTACCCCGCTAGCATCTCCCAAAGGACTCGATGCGGCTTACACAGGCCGAAGCCTCAAAACACAATACAATAGAAACATAACACAATAATAAACAAAGCAAATCAAAACAATTAAGCAAAATAACAACAATGACAATACATCAAGACACTATTAAAAACTGGTTCGGCCGGCGCGATGGGGTACAGGGGTTAAAAGTGCTGAAATGGCAGGAGGAACGTAGGATTAAAAGTGCGGTGTGCAGTAACATTGGTTGTGCTAAAGTGCTTCTAGGACTTGGGATGGGGGATTCCTAATCTGAGAAGGCACATCGGAACAGCCAAGTTTTTAGGTTCCTTCTGAAAACTGCTAAAGTAGGGGCCTGTCGAAGATCTTTTGGAAGGGCATTCCAAAGTCGGGGGGCCGCCACAGAGAAGGCCCTGTCCCGTGTCCCCACCAAGCGCGCTTGCGACGTGGGTGGGATCACGAGCAGGGCCTCCCCAGATGACCGGAGCGAGCGTGTGGGTTCGTAGATGGAGATGCGGTCACGCAGGTAGGGTGGTCCCAAACCGTTCAGGGCTTTGTAGGTGAGCACCTGCACCTTGAATTGGGCTTGCAAAATAAATGGCAGCCAGTGGAGCTCCTTAAACAGAGGGGTAATGTAGTTACAGATGCCAAACTGGATTGCTTTAAAATGAGACTGGATAAATTCAAGGAGGATGAAGTCATCAGTGGCTAGCAGTCAAGGTGGCTAATATATCTGCTTGAATATCAAGGGCAGGATGCCTCTGCGTATTATTGACTAAGGAACAGTAGAGTAAGCATGCAGAAGAACCCACGTCTTGTTGGGGGCTTCTCATAGACATCTGTTGTCCATTGAGTGCCCCACAGGCAACATCCTAGTCATTCTAGTCCACAAATGTTGCACAGACACACATACTGATTTGGTTCAGCATGGCTCCTCTTCTTGTCTTCTTAGTCTATGGAGGCTTATGACTGAGGCATATGACCATCATAACCACTAATTGTGATAGCCAGATTCCTTTGATCTGTGTCCCAAATGATGGAGAACACAAAATCACCAAGCTCTGGTTCCTACTTTTATATTTCTTCCATATTTCTTCCAATTCTGGGCACCACAATTCAAGAGAGATATTGACAAGCTGGAATGTGTCCAGAGGAGGGCGACTAAAATGATCAAGGGTCTGGAGAACAAGCCCTATGAGGAGCGGCTTAAGGAGCTGGGCATGTTTAGCCTGAAGAAGAGAAGGCCTAGAGGAGATATGATAGCCATGTATAAATATGTGAGAGGAAGGCACAGGGAGGAGGGAGCAAGCTTGTTTTCTGCTTCCCTGGAGACTAGGACGCGGAACAATGGCTTCAAACTACAAGAGAGGAGATTCCATCTGAACACGAGGAAGAACTTCCTGACTGTGAGAGCCATTCAGCAGTGGAACTCTCTGCCCCGGAGTGTGGTGGAGGCTCCTTCCTTGGAAGCTTTTAAACAGAGGCTGGATGGCCATCTGTCAGGCGTGATTTGAATGCAATATTCCTGCTTCTTGGCAGAATGGGGTTGGACTGGATGGCCCATGAGGTCTCTTCCAACTCTTTGATTCTGTGATTCTATAATTCTATGAAAAAGGAGGGTGATGTCTAAGGCATGAATGCAAAGGTGTTTTTAGTTAGAAAGAGATTCCAGACCTTCCAAGTTTGGACACTTTTTTGGGATCTTTACTTTTCATGCCTATTTGATAAATGAATGGATGCCAATAGCCCATAGGATGTGTATATAGTGAAAGGAGCTCGCATATTATAAAGAGGTGGGCAATTTCATGGCCTCCAGAACTCATTGTCCTGCAACACCAATCATTTTGCGAGACAAGTCCCTATTTATCCTAGGAAAGCAAAGTTTAATAATTTCAAGATGAGCAGTAAGACAGGGGGAAAGGCTGCCATTGATCTTCTTTTCCATCTAATCCTTGTCAAGTTTAAATAGTCTATCAAAAGGTCCTTTGGCTTTCCATTTCCTTAAGAAAAAGTTCGTTTCATGCAACGGTAAGAAGGGTATCTTACCTGGGATGGAATTTGTGTGTTTCAGAAACTTATGGCACATTTCGGCAAAAAAAGGGGGAGGCAAAGAAACTATATGCAAACTAAAACATAACAGTATGAAGATGTTTTAAGCAGGGGCGGCTCAACCCATTATGCAAAGTAAGCATTTGCAATATAGTTGATTTTGCCCAGGGGCGCTCTTGAGGCGCTCTTGGGGGGAAATAGACCTTGACATATGCGAGTTGTCATTACTGGGATGTATAGTTCACCTACAATCAAAGAGCATTCTGAACTCCACCAATGATGGAATTGAACCAAATATGGCACACAGAACTCCCATGATGAACAGAAAATATATATCAGTGATTGGTTGGGGGGTGGGGTGGGGGGGCAAAATACTGTTTGCTTACCGTTGAAAATTACCTAGGGCCGCTTCTGGTTTTAAGCAACTCCTTTTTAACTTTTGAAATGGTTTAACATGCATTGAGTCTACTTAAATTATTCTGAGGGTCTTGAAATGCATTTATTGTACTCTGCCTTACAATTCTTGTATATAGGGCAACATATAAAATGCATTTTTAATAAGGCATATTGGCTGGGGAAGTTCTGAGAATGGTGATCCAAAATGGAACTATTATGAGCTCTTGCCCAGTGCTTGTATAATTTAGGTTTTGAAAAAGAAATGTGTGTGCATAAACTTTGGCCAGAAATACAGAATGAATGAATATATATGGTGAGAGAGAGAGACAGAAACAGACAGATAGGGTTGTTGTAGGTTTTTCCAGGCTATATGGCCATGTTCTAGAGGCATTTTCTCCTGATGTTTCACCTGGATCTATGGCAAGCATCCTCAGAGGTAGTGAAGTCTGTTAGAACTAGGAAAAAGACTTCAAGAGAGATATTGACAAGCTGAAATGTGTCCAGAGGAGGGCGACTAAAATGATCAAGGGTCTGGAGAACAAGCCCTATGAGGAGCGGCTTAAGGAGCTGGGCATGTTTAGCCTGAAGAAGAGAAGGCTGAGAGGAGATATGATAGCCATGTATAACTATGTGAGAGGAAGCCACAGGGAGGAGGGAGCAAGCTTGTTTTCTGCTTCCTTGGAGACTAGGACGCGGAACAATGGCTTCAATCTACAAGAGAGGAGATTCCATCTGAACATGAGGAAGAACTTCCTGACTGTGAGAGCCGTTCAGCAGTGGAACTCTCTGCCCCGGAGTGTGCTCGTGGCTCCTTCTTTGGAAGCTTTTAAACAGGGGCTGGATGGCCATCTGTCAGGGGTGATTTGAATGCAATATTCCTGCTTCTTGGCACAGGGTTGGACTGGATGGCCCATGAGGTCTCTTCCAACTCTTTGATTCTATGATTCCTCTATCTCCCAATGCTGGAAATACGTGAAAGACATTGCTATTCATATTTACTCTAGAAACATTGGGCATTCCTTGTTACGACGGAGATGAGAATCAACAGGTTAAAAGAAAAACGAGCAGAAGAAAACTCAGTCCTCTAATTTTTCGAAATGTTGAGCATCCTACGGCTCCATGTGAAATAGAAAATCCTTTTGTATCCGGCTGTGTAAGGATCTGACCAAAGCGCATCAAATCAATGGAGAGATGGTCATGGGTGAGAATGAGCCACACTTCCATCTCCCTTTCTTTTAATGCCGCTTTCTCCATGGCCTGGGCTTATGCCATCCTATGCGGTTCTTGGTTGTGGCAAGTACAAGACAAAGGGTGTTATGTAAGCACAGAGCATTATTAGCAGAGGGAAGGGAGAGAAAGAGGAGGGGGCGGGGAGGGGAGAGGGGATTTATTTAAAAGGACTTATTTTCTCAGGGTACCTCCAGATGGCAGCTTTGTATATTTTCTGCTCAGCCTGTATGCACTGAACTGGATGTGCGAGAAGCAGGACAAAGAAAATGCCTCGGAAAAGAGAAGCGGGGATTGAGTTTGGGGTTTTGTTTCATTTTCGAAGCAGGGTTTAAACCTGATTATCACAAGCAATACCTTGATTCACAATTGCTTCCACTAAATAAAGAATGAGGAGGGGGCTCAATGGGGAGTTAAATGATTGGCACATGTAGCTGCTAAGGACGGGATTTTCAAGGGAAGAGGTGAAGCAACCTCCGGGAGACAACATGCTGGAAGATGCTACAAATGAGTTAACTATCTATTTAATGGCTAAAATAAATTGGTGGAGGGTAATTTTTGAATGCAATTTTTAATTAATGGTGCTATAAATTACTATTTTTTTTTCTTTCCTGAGATTCATCTAACGGGGAATGAGAAACAAATGTGTAATGTGTCCCATCGAAGTATGCATTCACTCAAGTCATTTCTGTACTGCCTTTGGTCATCATTCAAAGCAGTTTACAAAAAGTGGAACATATGTGGGCTCATCCAGACAGGCCTTAAAAGTGAGACATATTGTGGTTTTACTGGAGGTGCGTTTCCGCTGCTTTGTTCCAAATTAATTAAACACCTGGTAAGATTTGGATCTTAGGTAAGAATTGGGCACTGTGTGGATTGGGCCTAGGGACTGCATCACACAATTCCCAGGCTCAATCCACACAGCTATCTCAGTTTTTTTTTTGGGGGGGGGGAGGCTCCAGGAATGCGAAAAACCAAGGGGGTGCATACTCCCTACCCCCAAACCCTAAACCCCCCTCTCATTTAAAAACTTACCTGGCCACCATTACATTCCTCCTTGCAACCTAGTGGCATGAAGAGCTCACTCATGGTGCGTAAATTACTGGAGGTGTCCAAATGAAGCCTTTGCTAAAGCTGAATTAATTCAGAACAAAGCTGAGTTTCCCTTACTTCGTTCCAAATTAATTAAACACCTGGTAAGATTTGGATCTTAGGTAAGAAGTGGGCACTGTGTGGATTGGCCTAGGGACTGCATCACACAATTCCCAGGCTCAATCCACACAGCTATCTCAGGTTTTTTTTTTTTTTGGGAGGGGGGGAGTCCAGGAATGCGAAAAACCAAGGGGGTGCATACTCCCTACCCCCAAACCCTAGAAGACAATCCCCATTTAAAAACTTACCTGGCCACCATTACATTCCTCCTTGCAACCTAGTGGCATGAAGAGCTCACTCGTGGTGCGTAAATTCCTCACAACAGGCGAGGTGAAGCAGCCTCCGGGAATCAACATGCTGAAAGATGCTACAAATGAGTTAACTATCTTTTTAATAGCTAGACTGAATTGGTGGAGGGTAATTTTTGAATGCAATTTTTAATTAATGGTGCTACAAATTACTATTTTTTATTTTCTGAGATTCATCTAACGGGGAATGAGAAACAAATGTGTAATGTGTCCCATCGAAGAATGCATTCACTCAAGTCATTTCTGTACTGCCTTTGGTCATCATTCAAAGGGGTTTACAAAAAGTGGAACATATGTGGGCTCATCCAGACAGGCCTTAAAAGTGAGACATATTGTGGTTTTACTGGAGGTGCGTTTCCCCTGCTTTGTTCCAAATTAATTAAACACCTGGTAAGACTTGGATCTTAGATACGATGTGGGCCCTGTGTGGATTGGGCCTGGGTACCACATTACACAAGGAGCCCCCAGTGGCGCAGTGGGTTAAATCTCTGTGCCAACAGGACGGAAGACCGACAGGTTGCAGGTTCGAATCCGGGGAGAGGCAGATGAGCTCCCTCTATCAGCTCCAGCTCCTCATGTGGGGACATGAGAGAAGCCTCCCACAAGGATGATAAAAACATCAATTCATCCGGGCGTCCCCTGGGCAACATCCTTGCAGATGGCCAATTCTCTCACAACAGGAGCGGTCGCTCCTGAGACAACAAAAAAAAAACCCCACATCACACAATTTCCAGGCCCAATCCACACAGCTAACTCAGGTTTTTGGGCTCCAGGAGCACAAAAAACAAAGGGGGTGCACACCTCTCCCTCCAAACCCTGAAAGAAAACCCCAATTTAAAAACTTACCCGGCTATCATTACATTCCTCCTTGCAATCTCCTGCGTGAAGAGCTCACTTGTGGTGCGTAAATTCCTCACAACAGGCGAGTGTGAGGAGTACTGTAATAGTGGCCAGGTAAGTTTTTAAATTTTGAGGGGTTCTTTTGGGGGCCTTTGATACATGCCATCCTGATTGTTAGAGGGATGGCATGTATCCACCCATGGAATGTCTGGATTTTGGGGGACTCGCAGGAACTTAAACCCATGCTGAGTTGGGTTTTTTAAGCCCCTATCAGTGCAGGTTTAAGTCATATTTGGAAGCACCCTATTTCTCCAGCCTCAGGCCAAGAACTTAAATCAGGAGGTACTTTCACACTACATAGATATAGCATTGTGATCCCATTTGGATCGAACGTGGGCTCTAATTCTAAATAGACCTTCCAAAATGATACAGGTAAGTTTTGCCTGTATCCCACTTTGCCATGAGTATACATTCCAAACCAGATGATATTTACCTAAGTCTGACTTTTCTTCCATGTAAATGTATTTATGGAGCCTTCAAATAGCTAGTATTAGTTGTTAAAAGATGTATAATTGTTTGGGAAACATCCTGTTTATATAGTAAGATGTCTGCTAATCTTGTAGACCAGACCACAGTTACCTGAAACTGGGGATACAACGAAATACCTTAAATTACCTGGCTGCTGATCCCAGCATAACATAGAATAATGTTGGATGATCTAGAGATTCCAAGACAGGTATCCTCTCTTGATAGGTCCTACAAAAATAACTCCATGGTAGTTTCTGGGGAATTATTTTATTTTATTTATCGTGTCATCAGCAACCATTGTTTCTGGGGAAAACATACTATAGAATCACGTGGAGAACAAAGCAAATTCCCACAGAGATCATTTTCTCCAGCTGTGGTTAGGTGAAACTGTGGATATAGGGGTTTTACTATGAACCCCATCATTCTATAGGATGGGACTATGACAGTTGTGGACTATGATTGTGCAGTGTGAAAAGTCCACATGTGCAGCTCTGTACAGATTGTACTATAAATCCTTTTTGTTGAATGCCAGTGTTTCACAATGGAATTTCACACCTGAAGTCGCAGTTAAATCTAGATCTCTTATGCATGCAGATCCATGTGTGTGGCTCATATGCATGCACATCTTTTATACTTGTGTCTATGCAACTTTGCTTCCTCAATCATGAATTAAATACAGGCATTTTGCATTGGACAAAAGCATCCCACTGCTCCTATAGGGAAATTATGCATGCGCAAGACAACAAGAAGAATCCTGTCTCTTGGCTCTGCCCATCTGTCTCTGTGTGTCAGCACAGGTATAAACTAAAAACCATGCAGTCATAAAAGGCAGGATTCAAATTGCATCTAAAATGTTCAGGGGAAAAATAAATTAGCTATGTACAGTACTTCTTTCTGGTGCCGAAAAGACCATAAGGCAGATGCCAGGCAAACCAAATTTGGAGGAGAGCCACCCTTAAGAAGACCATGGCTACTATCTCGCAAGAGGTCCTCTGTTGAGCATCTCAATGTCTGAGCAGAAAGGTAGCGTTTGTGTATTAAAAGATCTAATCCAGCCTTCCTTGTCTCAATGAACACATTTAGTAAGTGTTCGACAATGTAGAAATTAATACTAAATATGATTGAGTGATTGATTGGGGTGCAGTGAAATGTAGCTGATTGAGAGCCTCAGGTGCACATATCTCAACTTCCAGTGGCCATTTGCTACAGCCACACACTCAATGCAACTAGACATACAGTATTTGAGGATAACCCAAAGTGTCTAGAAAGAAGGTGATGCTGCCAAGTGATGAGTGGACAAGTAATTTAGTTGGTTGAACACAGCAGCTTTTTCCCATCTGCTATGGTCACATAAATAATGGCAGCTAAGAAAGGTTGGTGTCTAGACCTTATCGCATTGTTCATTTTTTTCTTTCCCCCTTTTCTCATTAAGCTGTGATTCAGACACAGAACTCTTCCACAGAACGGGCCTTCAAATAGCTGTTAAGATGCCCTACATTTGAAACACCTGCTCCCCACAAGTAAACATCACTTACATCAAAAGGCATATTTTCATATTTTGATATATCGTTTCCAACAGAGCCCCTACATGCAAACTTTCTAGTTCCTAATGGCTAATAGATAACTGCAATGCAATTTGCTTTATCAATCTGGTGTGGGAGAACACAAGTCAAGTTAGTTCGTATCAATATTTGCAAAAATCAGTCCCTGTAATGAAAACCAGGGATGAGGACTCGGCCGTTGCTTGATTTCTGGTCTGAACTTCTGTGGGTCATGGACTAATCTAAAAATCCTGCTGCAAATTTTCAGTTTGTATTTCAGAAGAGAGGGAGAGATGAGAGATATTGGGAAGAC
Source organism: Anolis sagrei ordinatus (assembly GCF_025583915.1). Lineage (NCBI taxonomy): Eukaryota > Metazoa > Chordata > Lepidosauria > Squamata > Anolidae > Anolis > Anolis sagrei. Next base: position 7,881,547 of record NW_026845477.1, on the reverse strand, counting down.
GAAAGAAAGAAAGAAAGAAAGAAAGAAAGAAAGAAAGAAAGAAAGAAAGAAAGAAAGAAAGGAGGAGGAAGGGAGAGGTAGGGAGAAAGGAGGAGGAAGAGAGGAAAGGAGAAGGGAGAGAAAAGAGATCTTTTGGGCACTCCAAATGGATGAACCCTTAGGACAGAGTCTGGGAACTTTGCAGGAGAGCACTTTAATCCCTTGTAATCACACTGGCACACCAGACCACCTCATCACATTCTTTTGGCTCTTTACTTCTCATTGGCCATGGATCCTGTGGAATGTCATGACATGATGCAGGCCATGGCCCTGCCCCATTGATGGCCGAAGTGGCAAGGAAAGTGTTGCAAGACACTTCCTCACCAACCACGGTAAGCAAATGGACTTTTGGGTTGCTCCGATAGAGCTACCAGTGGTTTTTGATCATTTCTCCCATCTGATGGGGCAGCCAGCAATGCAGGTGCCACAGTTTCCCGTCTGATGAGGAAAAGGACAGGGTGCCAATGCACCTTGCCCTGATGCCCCCATGTGATGGGAGAAGAAGGGAGGGTGTGTGAGTCGCCACAAGGCACCCCTCATGCCTTTCATTTCACTTTTGATTGGCAGCAAAACAGAGCAAAAGTGAGGGGGGCAACAGTATGATGTACCTAATGTACTGATCTACCTAATGAATCTGATCCAAAAAGGTTTTTTTTGAAGGAAAAGTGATTTTTTTTGTTGTGTCAAGAGAAACTTGAGAAACTGCAAGTCGCTTCTGGTGTGAGAGAATTGGCTGTCTGGAAGGACGTTGCCCAGGGGATGCCCAGATGATTTAATGTTTTTATCATCCTTCTGGGAGGCTTCTCTCATGTCCCCGCATGAGGAGCTGGAGTTGATAGAGGGAGCTCATCCGCCTCTCCCTGGATTCGAACCTGTGACCTGTCGGTCTTCAGTCCTGCCGGCACAGGGGTTTAACCCACTGCGCCACCGGGAGCTCCTTAGGAAAAGTGATGTTTGGAGGGGAATAGATTAGAATCATAGAACTATAGAGTTGGAAGAGACCTCGTGGGCCATCCAGTCCAACCCCCTGCCAAGAAACAGGAAAATCACATTCAAAGCACCCCTGACAGATGGCCATCCAGCCTCTACTTAAAAACTTCCAAAAAAGGAAACTTCACCACACCTCCACCATTAAGACAAACTACCATTTTTGCATATAGGTTTTGGGTGGTTTGGATAGTTTGAGGGCAGAAAATTATCTCCCTGCCATGCAATTGTCCCAATTTGTTTTGCATCTTTGCATGTGTGGTTTATGAGTTAAGACAATGGTCAGGAGGTCTTAGGACTCATACATGAGCTATAGGCTGGATTTTCCTCAGAAACAAAGTAAGCCTTAATATAAATCAGGTCTTCTGTACCTCATTGTATTTCACAGAAGGATAGAAGTGCACAGATTTAAAGTATCTTAAGAGTCATCTTAGAAAAGGAACCAGTGTATAAATAAGCGTGTGCATGTGTGTGTGTGTGTAAAATAGAGATGCAACAATACATACATTAGAAAGACCAAAGGAAAACCTACAGCAAGTACTAGGCACAGAAGATAATATTTCAGAGGAAGAAACTGGCAAAGTACTTCTGATTATTTCTTTCATAAAAGGAACCCTGTGAACTTCACGGGGCTGACTTAAATCAAGAGGTGACTTGAAGGCACATACAAACATAGAATCATAGAATCAAAGAGTTGGAAGAGACCTCATGGGCCATCCAGTCCAACCCCATTCTGCCAAGAAGCAGGAATATTACATTCAAATCACCCCTCACAGATGGTCATCCAGCCTCTGTTTAAAAGCTTCCAAAGAAGAAGCCTCCTATAGTTCAGTGTGTGAAAAACAGGATATTAATCTACATTTGTGTCTGATACCATTCAGCATGGTTCTTCTGGTCCCACACTATCACAACAGATAAGAGATCTCTGCTTGCTGGTATCGTACGCACACGTACATTCCTTTACATACGTGGCTGTGCTTTTTTGCCCACTGAGAGGTAGACATATTCAGTTTGTGGTTATGTAAACAAAGTTCTGAGCATGTAATAATTGCATATACAGTTGTACATTTTTGGACGTTTCAGAATTGTTTTCTGGTATCATCAAGACACCACTTGATTCATTGAGAATTCAAGTTTTTTTTAGTGCACTACGGAACAACGGGCAAGAATGCTGGCAGATGCTATTGATTTCACTGTGCCGGTGTTTTGCAGAAAGTTGGTGCAGTACAACTACACAATGCACATGAATGTAGATTTATATTTTTCTACATGGCAGGAGGTTGGAATAGATGTCCCATGTGGTCTCTTCCAACTCTATTATTCTAAGATTCTATATTATGTAAGCACGACGTAGGATCTTGGTTAGTGTTTCATTCCAAAATTAGATGTCATTATAATCTTGTTCTAAAAACCTATCATGAAGGTAATAAAAGAATCCCTCTCATTTCCTTCCCCTTCCTTCTCCTATTTCATGAGAAGATGTTATGATTTTTTCCGGTTTCCTCTCTGTTCTATGCTAATCTTTCCATTAGTACTCATTTCAAAACAGAAGGCCTGAGGTATATCCCACCCAAGCGTCTGAATCTAGCAGCGTCTTCAATCCAGCCGGTGTTTGCTTTATATTAATCTCCATCTGCCTCTGTGTGAGATATCCAGCGCCAGATATCATGCAAACAATTTTGAGCATGGGGCATGCTGCATTTTTTGGGAAAATAAACCTTATTGCAGCAATCTTCCAGCAATGCAGGCATGGCACTGAGCTCATCGTGGCCAATGCTGATGTGGCTGGGCAATGTATTAATTCAAAGTATTCTTATCCAACTTACAATAAAAGCAGTTGAAACCATTCAAATTTTAATAGCACATTGAGCAATTGAGTAACTTTGAAATGGTGGGTGTATACAGAATCTCCAAGTCCCCCAGGCTTTAATAAAAAGCCAAGGTTTAACTTGGCCTCAGAACAAACCCAGCATTAGTGCCAATTCGGCATTAAATAGTACCAGAAGTCAGTCCATTTCAAGAGTCAACCTTTTGGAAGTCCTGCTGCTGAGACCGTGATTAGAAAACTGTATTGCTGGGGATGTGTAAGCCCAGGATAGACATTTGTATTAACTGAGATTAGTGATGTGAAAATTCAGTTTCGCTTTCATTGCCTTTCTCAGAAATCCGACCAGCATTCTCCTCTCCTCTTTAGCAGGTTGAAATATCTCCCCACCTTTTCCTTTCTACATTGAAACTAATGTGCATTTGGCACAGGTTTTTCATAACAGACGCATTTTGTACATATATATATATATATAGCTTGACCATGGTGGGTTTATGCATGCATTTTTGTGGGTACATTGTTACGGTCTTCAAGTTGCATTTAATTTGAAGAAGGAACATGGATTGGATGTCCGTGGTTTCTTCCCAGTGACAGGAAACATAAGATATACTTGCACTCTCATTAATAATTTCATGATGTGGATGTGGTTCTTATTTCAAATGACTAATTTTAGTTTTTTCCAACCCCCAAGTATTGCTGACATAAGATTGGTTTCAAAAGCTTACAAGGGTATTGCATGTCCAAAGAGACCCATTTATTCAAAACTTGGCATTGGGGAAATTTGTTGTTGTTTTTATAGGAACATGGGAAGTGTGTGTGCGCAAGGGTCTTCAAATTGCCTGTCAATATATGGTAAATCCCTGAATTTCATAGAATTTTTTTAGGCAAGGAATACTTAGAAGTGGCTTTGCTATTATAGCCTACAACACCTAGTATTCATCGATGGTCCCTCTTCCAAGTACTGACCTGACCCTATATAACTTCCAAGATCATAAGTTATTTTAATGCTTCGTGTTTATATTGCCTTTGTGATACTACTGTTACTTTTACATACACCACAAGTTAGAAAGCTGGATTGGGGCTTTGAAGACCCAGGTTCAAGTTCCCCATTGAGTCATGGAACTCATGGTTAGGTAAAGTCTACAGCACACTGGAAGAAATGTGAGCTATACATAAATAATTCATTGGCTTTGCAAGATCTAAGAAAACATTCCATTGCTTCAAGGTGTCTGCACAGACAGTTCTGCTAGGCAGAAAGCTTAAAGTTGAGAATTTTATAATATCAAATGGGAGTGTGACCACCTCATCACATGCAGAGAGAGAAGCCTCTTCTCCCTGCTTCTCTTCTGGTGGGACCCTGTGGGACTCTGAGTTTCCATGAGGAGTCAGGTGTGTGCAAGAGCCTTCAAGTTGCCTCTCAATATATGGTAACCCCAAGAATTTTATAGGATTTTCTTAGGCAAGAAAGACTCAGAAGTGGCTTTTTCAGTTCCTTACTCTGAATTATAACCTACAGCATCTGGTATTCACTGATGTTCCTCCTTTGATGGCTCCATGCCCACACATCTACTAATAGAAAAAGCAAGATGAGTCGAAGAGGAAGCAGGAGACAGAGGGGAAACACCATGGGAAGGGATGCCATAGACCCCAATGATAGGAACACAGCTAGATGGTTCCCTACCTTGCCCCATAATTTTCCACACTTTCCCTTTTGTCACCCTCTTTACAGAGGCCCATCTAATGAGATCTTGAGATAGAGCCAACATAATGGTGATATATTGTCAAAGGCTTTCACACCTTGATCTACTATGGCTGAAAAGGGATTTGCACCCTGATCTCTAGAGTCAAAGTCCTTCATCCAGTCCATCTCCATCACAGGGGTGTTGTGTTGTTTCCATGCTGTATGGCCATTTTCTAGCTAATGAGAAAATGCTGCTAGAAAATGGTCATGCAGTCTGGAAACCACACAACTCCCCTGTGATGGAGATGGACTGGGTGAAGGACTTTGACTGTAGAGATCAGGGTTCAAATCCCTTCTCAGCCATAGTAGACCAAGTTGTGACACACCTAGTCACACTCTCTCAAGGGATGGCAAAGAAAAGCCTCCTCTGAACAAATTTTGCAAAGAAACCCCTATGATAGGTTCATCTTATGGCCATCAAATGTTGGAGACAACTTGATGGCACATAGCAATGGTGGGGACCCCTTCAATCATCTTGTCCAGGAGGCATCTTGTAACATGCTGAGAATTTACTTTTAAGTGCTATATACTTTCTCCCAAAGTTAAACAAATAATTTCAAAGGGGATAAAGCTTCTTCTCTACTGCTTCAGAAACTAAAAAATGAACCAATGGATTCAAATGACTCAAAACAAAATAGACGTTCTAGGTAACATTAGAAAAAAGAATATCTTTAAGAATTGTTTGGTAGTGGAATTAACTACCACCAGGGTATGTGTGTGGATGAGTGAATTTTTGGAAAAGTTGTGTGGCAAGCCCCTTGGAGTGGATGGCCCTTGGAATTTCAAAGTCTCTGATTCTGTGATTCTAAATTGTCTTGCTAGGGTTAATCAAATAAATGGGGAAAATGCCCCATTAATTGCAGCTAGAGTAGAGTCATTGAATCATCTGTTGAATGATTAAGGTGAAACTCGTCGACTTAAAGGGTCTAACTGAAATTAATGACATGATTTAGACCAGATCTTATTAATCAAGGGTCCACAGACCCCTTGGGGTCCATGGAAAGAAATCGGGGGGGGGGGGGGGGGTCCATGAGCTTGAACTGAAAATAAAATAAGCTTATTATCTTTATTTTCTCTGACCTCTAACTGAAATCTAGCATTTTTATCACTTACGAATGTATGCAATAATTTACAGTGAGATTCATTTCATATTACATTACACTTGTTGCATATCTCAAAAAATCACTAATGTACGATAGTTGTTAGACCTATCAGTAAATCACAAGTGATCACAAGTGCTGTATATAAAACACTGAGAGACCCTATTGAAGATAACTATCACCCCCCCACACACACACACTCCTGATCCATAGGGCTGGTATACCAACCCCATGGATGAGGGGTGGGGGGCATAATGTATTGATTTCATTTGTCCACATATTACAAAATATGTCCTCTCTGTGTCTCCCAGTATGTCTCTGTGTCTTTGGCTAGAAAACCTTCATTTCAATAGGGTTACCGGCATGAAACCCATGAATATATCCCCTATGGATATGGGATCATACAATATAGTTGACCACTAGAAGACTATTTTAATATTTTTAATAAAATTTAATTTTCCCAACAGAAACAGACTTTTTCGGAAAACCACAAGAATACTTTGTAATTTTAAAGGAAGGATTCCAGAAATCCACGCAACTCTCAGACATGGCAGGGTATTATGGGATACACAGCCCAAAAAGTGGCTTCCCAAGTTGAATTTTGGGAACTAATTTTATTGTTAGTATCTTGAAACACAAGACCCCAAGGCTTGTAGGGTGGGCAGGAGACAAGAAAGAGAAAGAAAGAGAGTGAAAGAGACAAATACTAGCCTCACATATTTGCACTCATCCGTGTGGCTAACCAAGGGATATATTGGACTGGCCAAACTTGGAAAACCGTACTATCTTGCCATTGTTACCCTGCCCTTTTGGTGTGTAATGCAGAGTGAAAGCTGAAATAGTTATCAGCTCAGAGCCTATGTTGTGCTTACGTAGTGTAATTCCACACTCATGTACTTTCATGATGGTTTCCTCTGAATAGCAACATTTCACAACCATTGGATAGATACCTACTAGTTTGCCTTGACATTGTGCAAGGGACAATATGCAATGGCTGTTTCTGAAGTCCCAAAAATACAACAGGAGGCCAATGAATAGTTGACTTCCCACCTGAGAACTGGCAACTGCTTGGATAGAATGTGCCTGATGAGTCCCAATAACCATAGGTTCACTGAATGTATTGTCCAATTGTTAAGTCAACACTGGTTCCAGCTGATTTAATGGCTTGACTCTGTGAAGGACTAGAATTGAGGCCATAGTGAAATGTTATACTTGTGGAATTCTACTTAGACCAGTTTCTCAACCTGGGGGTCCCCAAAGATCATCAGAAAACACAGTATTTTCTGTTGCTCATGGGGGTTCTGTGTGGAAAGTTTGGTCCTATCGTTGGTGGGGTTCATAATACTCTTTGATTGTAAGTGAACTATAAATCCCAGCAGCTACAACTTCCAAATGTCAAGTCTCATTTCTCCAAACTCCACCAGTGTTCACATTTGGGAATAATAAGGATCTGTGCCAAGTTTGGTCCAGATCCATCATTGTTTGAGTCCACAGAGCTCTCTAGATGTAGGTGAACTACAACTCCCAAACTCACAGTCAATGCTCACCAAACCCTTCCAGTATTTTCTATTGGTCATGGGAGTTCTGTGTGACAGGTTTGGTTCAATTCCATAGTTGGTGGAGTTAAGAATGCTTTTGATTGTAGGTGAACTATAAATCCCAGCAGCTATAACTCTCAAATGACAAACTAACCCCATCAGTATTCAAATTTGGGCATATTAGGTATTTGTGCCAAATTTGGTCCAGTGAATGAAAACACATCCTGCATACTGGATATCTACTTTGTGATTCATAACAGGAGTAAAATTACAGTTATGAAGTAGCAACGAAATTGATGTTATGGTTGGGGGTCACCACAACATGTGGAACTGTATTTAGGGGTCACAGCATTAGGAAGGTTGAGAAACACTGACTTAGACAATGATGAACTGGATATGTCTGTTGCACAAAGGGCCCCAAAGTGCAACCAGCTGAGTAAAGAACCCTACAGTACTTCTACACTGTAGAGTTAATGCATCTTGACACCGCTTTAACTGCCATGGCTCAATCCAATGGAATCCTGGGAGCTGAAGTTTGATTAGGCACCAGCATTTTTGGCAACCTACGGATGTGAGAGCTGGACCTTAGGGAAGGCTGAGCAAAGGAAGGTAGATGCTTTTGAGCTGTGGTGTGGGAGGAAAGTGCTGAGAGTGCCTTGGACTGCGAGAAGATCCAACCAGTCCATCCTCCAGGAAATAAAGCCCGACTGCTCACTGGAGGGAAGGAGACTAGAGACAAAGTTGAAGTACTTTGGCCACATCATGAGGAGACAGCTAAGCCTAGAGAAGACAATTATGTTGGGGAAAGTGGAAGGCAAAAGGAAGACGGGCCGACCAAGGGCAAGATGGATGGATGGCATCCTTGAAGTGACTGGACCGACCTTGAAGGAGCTGGGGGTGGTGACAGCCGAAAGGGAGCTCTGGCGTGGGCTGGTCCATGAGGTCACGAAGAGTCGGAGACGACTGAATGAATGAACAACAACATTATTTGGCAGAGAAGGCAAAGGACTTTGTAAAACTTCAACTCCCATGCTTTCATAAAATTGAGCTGTGGCAGCTAAAGCAGTGTCAAAGCTCATTAATTCTACTGTGTAGATGCAGCCTCACCTGCATGCATGATTGTGACAACTTACCAGCCATCCTTGGTTGGCTGGCTAAGAGCTTTTCCGAGTGTTCAAGAGCACCCAATCCCCGTGTAAACAAGAGCATTCTTTATGTCTTGATAGATTTGAAAGGGAAGATTAAAATGTATATTTATGTTTTACCTTGCATTGTTAGCCTTGAGCTTTTTGGAGGCATGGGGTAGACTGCATAAATATTGTAAATACATAAATAAATATGAATGTTACACCAGGGTCGTTAGCCGTCACTGTAATGTTAACTTGCGGTGGTCCTTTTTCTGGACAAATGGGTTTTTTAATGGCTGGAATTGATCACAGAGCCGGGACGTAACTAGCCACAAAAAACAAGTGATGATGAGTTACTTGTAATTAACTCTTTGGAAAAGGTTGAAAGTATAACCAACTAAAATAATTCTCACTTATCAAGGGACGACTGTGTTCTTCTCGCACGCAATTGAGGAAAGTAACTTCACTAATTGGTGGAGGAGAAATACATATCACAGGGTCCTAGTGCCTGTTTGTGTTCTTGCCATGGGCATTAATTAGCCAAGATGAGGGATCGAGAGGAGAGTATTATCGATCAGATTTTCTTAAAAGTAACTTCAATCAATGGTGCCAAACTGCACTAATTGTACAGTGTAGATGCACTTCGAGAGATTCCTACAGAAGTGATATCTCTCTTTTAATCTATATAAATAAAAATGTAATGTTGGTTTGTGGGATTAACAGAACTCAAAAACCACTGGGCAAATTGACACCAAATTTGGACACAAGACACCTAACAACCCAATGTATGTCTTTCACTAAAAAAAATGATTTTGTCATTTGGGAGTTGTATTTGTTGGGATTTATAGTTCACCTACAATCAAAGAGCATTCTGAACCCTACCAATGATGGAATTGAACCAAACATGGCACACAGTTCTCCCATGACCAACAGAAAATACTGGAAGGGTTTGGTGGTTTTGGAGTTGTAGTTCACCTACATCCAAAGATCACTGTGGACTCAAACATTGATGGATCTGGACCAAACTCTACAAGACTACTCAATATTCCCAAATGTGAACACTGGTGGAGTTTGGGGGAAATAGACTCTTGACATTTGGGAGTTTTAGTTGCTGGGATGTATAGTTCACCTATAATCACAGAGCATTCTGAACCCCACCAATGATAGAATTGGGCCAAACCTCCCACACAGAACCCCCATGTGGGCCACAGCAACGCATGGCAGGGGACGGCTAGTATATAGTGTTCTTCCTTGTGTTTTTCTAATGAATTTCACAGGAAAGTCGACGTCTGATGAACATGGAAGTTATTGCTGTATTAAAAAAGAGAAAATTTTAACTATATGTATGAATAACAACTAAAAATGGAACAATTTGGGAACTAAGGGCCTTTTCACACAATCATGTAATCCAGAATTTCAAGGCAGATAATCGACAATATCTGCTTTGAACTGGAATGCCTGAGTCCACACCGCCACATTATCCAGTGCAATGTGGAATTTATACAGCTGTGTGGAAGGGGCCAAGGATAGTCAAACTGGAAACTGAAGAAGATTGTTGTGAGTTGTGTAGAAGAGGGCATTTCAGCAGGTTTGGCTTATCAGAGGATTGGGTGAAAAACAAGCAACACTTGCTGAAATTCCCTCTTTGACCAACTATTAAAGGCATGCAGGCTCTCTCCAGTTTTCTCTCAGTCTTATTATCAGTAGCAGAAAGTCCTTTTTCGAGGTAAGATTGTGTGTGTGTGTGTGTGTTTATGAGAAAGACAGTTTTACATACAATATTTTTGATATTACAGTATAGTCTCACTTATATAACCTTCACTCATCCAAAGTTCTGCATTATCCAATGCAGTTTGCCTCCTACACAAACCCACAACTGTTTCAATACATTGCAATGTTTTGGTGCTAAATTTGCAAATGCAGTAATTGCTACATAACGTTACCATGTATTGAACTGCTTTTTCTGTCCATTTGTTGTAACATATGATGTTTTGGTGCTTAATTTGTAAAATCATAATGCAATTTAATAGGCTACTGACATTTAGTAGGCTTTTCCTTAATCCCTCCTTATTATCCAACATTTTCACTTATCCAGCATTGGTTAACCATAGAATCAAAGAGTTGGAAGAGACCTCATGGGCCTTCATCCAGTCCAACCGCATTCTGCCAAGAAGCAGAAATATTGCATTCAAATCACCCCGACAGATGGCCATCCAGCCTCTGTTTAAAAGCTTCCAAAGAAGGAGCCTCCACCACACTCCGGGGCAGAGAGTTCCACTGCTGAACGGCTCTCACAATCAGGAAGTTCTTCCTCATGTTCAGATGGAATCTCCTTTCTTGTAGTTTGAAGCCATTGTTTCATGTCCTAATCTCCAGGGAAGCAGGAAACAAGCTTGCTCCCTCCTCCCTGTCGCTTCCTCTCACATATTTAGACATGGCTATCATATCTCCTCTCAGCCTTCTCTTCTTCAGGCTAAACATGCCCAGCTCCTTAAGCCACTCCTCATAGGGCTTGTTCTCCAGACCCTTGATCATTTTAGTTACCCACCTCTGGACACATTCCAGCTTGTCAATATCTCTCTCCAATTGTGGTGCCCAGAATTGGACACAATATTCCAGGTGTGGTCTAACCAAAGCAGAATAGAGGGGTAGCATGACTTTCCTAGATCTAGACACTAGGCTCCTCTTGATGCAAGACAAAATCCCATTGGCGTTTTTTTGCCGCCACATCACATTATTGGCTCATGTTTAATTTGTTGTCCACGAGGACTCCAAGATCTTTTTCACGGGTACTGCTCTCGAGCCAGGCATTGTCCCCCATTGTATATCTTTGCAATTTGTTTTTCCTGCCAAAGTGGAGTATTAAAGTGGAGTATCTATACCTAAAATGAAATCCAGGACAAATTAGAAATTATTCTGTAATGTTGCATTTCTAGTTGATACTATTTTTTTGAAATTTCCACTTGTGGTGTGCAAAAGGATAGCAGGAGAAACAGAGCAATGTATCTCTTGTCACAACTGTTTTTCTTACCAATTCTCACTAGTTCTGCCTAACCATCATCTTTTCCCTTATCCTTGATTGTTCCAGTGCAGTGCAATAGGCAAAGTGATTTTTGTTGCATCATTGATACAGTCTCCAGCTCATCATTGCAAGTCTCATGAGTCCTTTGATTCTCCAGTGGCCTTTTGTAAAAAAAAAAAATAGCAAACATTCCTTGTGGGTATCCAAACTTTTCTTGTGGATGCCAAACCAAGAGTTGGAGCTGCCTTGATGGTCTATGAAAGTCCTGTGCCAGCATCTTTTATGCCCCAATGGGTACTGATTGCTCTGATGCATCTCCTTTTTCCCAGAATCTAAATCCCAGAGAAACAGCATCTTGAGAGAATGGCAAGCATTCTTAAAGGGCACCATCTGAACAACTTCCAGCAAGGCATTATGCTGCAAAGCATCACTCCATTCAGTGACATTTTTGCATTAAATGTTGACTTGGAAAAGGTTTGAAAGCCTGATGTTAAAAAACAAAATAGTACTTTCTAACACATAGAAGTTATTTCTGGTAACAAAGTATAGCGTACATCCAATTGCTACCCACAATAAAGTAGACCCATTGTAACAATGGTACTTACATAATCCCTTTCCTTGCAATTTTATTTATTTATTTATTTATTTATTTATTTATTTATTTAGAGCTTTCATATACCGTAGAGGGACTCGGGCCGGTTTCCAACAACAGTATCACAAACAATCATTTAAAAACATCACATTCCATAATGCACTAAAACATTAAAAATACAAAAATACATTCGTATAATTACAATGGCCAAGTCGTCACAATAAAAACATAGTTCATCACCATCCGTCCATATAGTCACGAGTTATTGACGCACTCGTCAAATGCCAGTTTCCAGAGCCAGGTTTTCACCTGTTTTCTAAAAGTCAGGAGAGAAGGGGCAGTTCTAATCTCCAGTCCGAGAGAGTTCCAGAGGCCACCACCGAGAAGGCCCTGTCCCTCGTCCCCACCAGACACGCTTGCGAGGATGGTGGGACCGAGAGCAGGGCCCCTCCAGACGATCTTAACAATCTTGATGGTTCATAGGGGAGAATCCGTTCAGACAGGTAAACTGGGCCGGAGTCGTTTAGGGATTTATAGGTTAACACCAGCACTTTGAATTGTGCTCGGAAGCTAATTGGCAGCCATTGGTGACTTGGGGATCATGGGGGCATTTGCCCAGGACTTTTGGGAAGTGTCAAGTTAGAGAGTGCCGTTTTCTTCACCTTTTGAATCCATTGCTACTTTACCCAGTTTTCTGAGCAGAAAAAAGCTGGCTTCCTCCTGAATGTGACATCCTTTCAGATATTGAAACATGGCTACCATGTCTCTACTCAGCCTCTGTGTTTCAAGCTAAACATCCCTAGCTTCTCCAAAGTAAACATCCCCAGCTCCCTAAGCTGCCACTCAGAGGGATTCATGGCTTCCTGATCTTTGGCCATTTTGGTGGCCTTCTTCTATACAATATCCTCCTTGAACCTGTTTGGCTGGTATGCAGAAGTATGTAGAAGCGTAAACATCTCATGTACAAGTTATTAATTCTCAGATGATGCATAACTACAGTCCGCTGTCCACATCCATGGATTCAGCACAACTTGATTTTGGTTTTTTTTTTTTTAATCCAAAAAGCATACCTTAATTTTGCCATCATATACAAGGGGCACCATTTTACAAACCAGAAAGGACTTGAGCATCCAAGGATTTTGATATCCATGACAGGCCATGAAACGAAATCAGTAGATAAGGCCTCTGAAAGCCTGCGATCAGGCTTTTGGAGAATAGCGCAGTGCAATAATATAATTGGAATATGTGCAATGACTACGGATTGTCCTTAGACTATGATTTTTGCATAGCATGATTTTAATATTGAATGTAATTTTAAAATATTTAATATGTATTTATTTTAATTCAAGTGATTTTAAGCTTGATGTTTGTATGTATTTAAGACATTGAATAATTGCCAAACGTAAGCGGCCTTGAGTCCTCCTTGGGGTAGAGAAAGATGGGGTATAAATAAGGTAAATAAATAGATAGATACCAAGGGCTGACTGTGACAAATGCAAGATACTCCACTTTGGCAGGAAAAACGAAATGCAAAGATACAGAATGGGGGACGCCTGGCTCGAGAGCAGTACGTGTGAAAAAGATCTTGGAGTCCTCGTGGACAACAAGTTAAACATGAGCCAACAATGTGATGTGGCGGCATAAAAAAGCCAATGGGATTTTGGCCTGCATCAATAGGAGCATAGTGTCTAGATCTAGGGAAGTCATGCTACCCCTCTATTCTGCTTTGGTTAGACCACACCTGGAATATTGTGTCCAATTCTGGGCACCACAATTCAAGAGAGATATTGACAAGCTGGAATGTGTCCAGAGGAGGGTGACTAAAATGATTAAGGGTCTGGAGAACAAGCCCTATGAGGAGCGGCTTAAGGAGCTGGGCATGTTTAGCCTGAAGAAGAGAAGGCTGAGAGGAGATATGATAGCCATGTATAAATATGTGAGAGGAAGCCACAGGGAGGAGGGAGCAAGCTTGTTTTCTACTTCCCTGGAGACTAGGATGCGGAACAATGGCTTCAAACTACAAGAGAGGAGATTCCATCTGAACATGAGGAAGAACTTCCTGACTGTGAGAGCCGTTCAGCAGTGGAACTCTCTGCCCTGGAGTGTGGTGGAGGCTCCTTCTTTGGAAGCTTTTAAACAGAGGCTGGATGGCCATCTGTCAGGGGTGATTTGAATGCAATATTCCTGCTTCTTGGCAGGGGGTTGGACTGGATGGCCCATGAGGTCTCTTCCAACTCTTTAATTGTATGATTCTATGATTTGTCAGTTCCTTCCATGTATCATTACATTCCCCTGGTTTAAAGAAATGTGCAATGTGTGTTCCCCATTCTGTAAGGACACAAAAATTCATGCACATTGGCAAATATGCAGTTTGGCAATGTTGGCTTTGAGCATAAGGGCAGTATAATGCAAGCGCAATTTAACTACACAAGTATAGATGTACACTACACAAGGACGATAAAGGATCACAGTCTTTTCTCTGTACTAAAGCCTATGGCAACTCACACTGTCATCCAGATCTCTTCATCATATGTGTATTAGCTTTTGCAAGTGTTCAGCCATTTGATGCATATTTAGGACATCTGAAGTATTTTTATTGTTTGAGATAGTTTTGACTGATTTTTTCGAAAGCTATCCAGAGAGCACATGATGTGAAATAATGAATATTTTACTAAATAAGAAAGAAATTGCATACTGGGACTGGGTACGGACTGGAGTGAAGAAGGAATGCATTTTGCAAAATCTAAAGAATGCTGATCGACTTCCCCCCTTTGGCGGTCTGGATGGGAGTCGCATCATCCTTACTTTGCAAGAAAAGATCTTCCTCCGCTGATGAAGAAAACCATGCCAAGTTCCATAAATGGAAAACACACACAGCAACGCATCGCTGATCCGAATTTGAGGTTCATCCAAGTCTTGTTTATGGAGATTTACATGAGCTTTGCCTCTCCCCTTTTAGAAAGCTCCATTGCGTCGGGAATGCGCCGGGGATTTAAGGTGCCGGTATTAACAGCGGTATTAAAAATGCATTGGACAGCGCGGGGTGGGAGATTAGTTGGGGCGAAAGACCCATGAATGAGGGGTTAATTACATTCAAAGAGGCCATTGGCAGGAGCAGAGGCAGCCCTGGGTTTCTTTTCTTCGAAATTTACTAAATAGCTGGAAACCCGGTTTAATGAATTTTAATGGGATGATACTGAATTCCATGCATATCGCGGCTCCTGATGGGAGGAAGTCAAGGTATTGTTGAAGGGAATCATACTGCCCTACTTTAAGTTTCACAGTTCGCTCTCTTTCTTTCTCACTTCTCTCCCAATTCCCATAACAAGCAGTTTTTTGCTATGTGCACACACATACACATTCATATACTGTGATCTTTCTTCTCCATCTCCCCCTATTTCCCTTGCAAATGAATAATAATTTAAAGGGGTATGTGGCATGTGATAGTAACTAAAATGGAGCCTGCGGATACGATAGATTATTCCATACTTACGTAATATACAGGTTAGAGTCTACAAAACTGTCAAAAAGCAAGAATGTGCAAAAGAACACGGCTTCCTTGTGGCATCAGGTCATGAAATCACAGGAGTGCATCTACACTGAAGAATTAATCCAGTTCAACACCACTTTAACTGACATGGCTCAATGCTGTGGAAGTCTGGGATTTATTGTTTGGTGAAGCTATGGTACACTTTGGCAGAGGAGGATAAAGATCTTGTAAAACTACAGCTCCCATGGCTCCATACTATTGAGCAATGACAACCGAAGTGTTGCCAAACTGCATGAATGTTGCATTTAAAGACCTCCAGAGAAGTCGACTCCACAACACTCGCAGGCAGCAGCAGAATCCATGGTTGAACAGGCATTACCATCAAGAAGTTCTTCTGAATTATTAGGCTGAATCTCTTTTCCTGTAGTTTGAATTAACACTACAGTGTAGATGCACCCAAACAGATATGCAAAATTTAGGTGTTGCTTTTGTATCCTGCAAGACAAAGTGCGTCTCACCTCACTAAGATGCAGATGGCAGACATCTTTATGAGCAGGTTACTACTACTAAAGTGCAGCTGGGGCTTAACAGAACTCCCCAGAGCTAAATGCTGGCAACCTGACTCAGTTCCCAGCAGGATTTGCAGCTGCGACCTCACTGAACACAAGGGAGGAGTTCTTGAATTGGGGAAACGGTGTCTCTGTGCCACCATTGCCATGTGCCATTAGAGGGAGCTGCTGACCTGATCTCTCTTCCGCAAAAGTCTCAAGACTTTGAGATGGAGGGGAGACCTGCCTTTAGAATGCAGCACTGGTCAGGTGACACTAGAAGACCAATAGGAAGCTACCAGGCCTTTTAAAACCTTGAACAATAGGCTTGATGCCTGAGGAGGAGCTTATTTATTTATTTATTTATTTATTTACTGCGCTTATATACCGCAATTCTCAGCCCAAGGGCGACTCATTGCAGTGTACAACATGAAAAAACAAGTGCAATTTACAAAACATAGTGCAAAATAATCTACAATTCATCATTATAAAAAAAATCTTATCAAAATATCAACATTACTACAAAATTTCTACTACATTCCGAATCGTCTCATCGTCAACACACAATCCGATATCATTTCCGTTGTTCCATTCCTATGGTCAAATAGCCAGTCATTGCACTTGTTGGTCAAATGCCTTCTTAAATAGCCATGTCTTTAACTTCCTGCAGAAAATCAACAGGGAGGGGGCTAGCCTGATGTCCATGGGAAGGGTGTGCCACAGCCGAGGAGCCACCACCGAGAAAGCCCTATCTCTCGTCCCCGCCAGCCGTGCCTGTGACGCAGGCGGGATCGAGAGCAGGGCCTCCCCGGAAGATCTCAAAGTCCTCGTGGGCTCATAGGCCGAGAGGCGGTCAGTTAGGTATCTTGGGCCGGAACCATTTAGGGCTTTATAGGCCAAAGCCAGCACCTTGAATTGAGCCCGGTAGCAGATTGGCAGCCAGTGGAACTGGTACAGCAGGGGAGTTGTATGCTCCCTGCGTCCCGCTCCTGTTAGTATCATGGCTGCCGCACGTTGGACCAGCTGGAGCTTCCGGGCCGTCTTCAAAGGCAACCCCACGTAGCTTGGGATTGCGGTCAATTAGTTGCGGTCTAAGTGGACATGCCCAAAAGGTGGTCCAATAGACAATGCTTCCCTTGGATGGTATCATTGAGGGTGTGGGTATTAGAGTTGTGCGTGGAATTTGTTTCTCCCATTTCCTTCATTTCTTTCAGAGCATGGAACAGGAAGGTCCCTCCCCATACAAAAATCAGCTCAACACAAAAGCAAGCAGGAGTGGGTCCCGTCTCCTGGCCTGCTTTTTAGCATCAAAGAGCAAGAGGTGCTCAGCGGTAGGCACTAGCAGGTGTGGGCACTCTGGACCTGAACGCGACATGCACTCTCTTTCCAAGGAGAGTGAGTGTGGCATGCAGGAGCTTCCATGCCTGCCAGTGCCTGTAACCAAGTGCCTCTGACTCTAGAGTAAGAGGTGCTCACCTTGGAAAGAGAGTGGTGTGCAGGCCCAGAAAGAGCCTGCGCCTGTCAGTGCCTGCAGCTGAGCACCTCTTACTCTAGAGTAAGAGGCACTTGGCTACAGGCACTGGCAGGCATGGGGCTCCTGCATGCCACACACACTCTCCTTGGAAAGAGTGTGTGTGTGACATTCAGGCCCAGAGTGTCTGCAGCTGAGCACTTCTTAGTCTAGAGTAAGAGGCACTTGGCTGCAGGCACGGAAGCTCCTGCATGCTACACACACTCTCAATGGAAAGAGAGTAAGAGGTGCTCAGCTGCAGCACTGGCAGGCACTCTGGGCCTGCACACCACATACACACTCTTCTTGGAAAAAGAGTGGTGTGCAGGCCCAGAAACCATCTGCACCTTCCAATGCCTGCAGCTGAGCACCTTACTCTAGAGTAAGAGACACTTGACCTGAAGCACTGGCAGACATGGAAACAGGTAAGAAGAAGCCTCCTTATAGAGTACTGGGAAGGGAAGCCTGGGTGGGACCCCCTCATAATGGATCAGGATCCCTACTGAAAGCTGGGACTCGAAATGGGCCAAGGTTTACCCCAAATGCACAACCCTACTGGGTATATCTACAGCATAACTCTATAGTATGCTGGAATTGGAAGACAGGTAATATAATGCTATTTGCTCATATCTGTAGATTTAGGTAACTGCAATTCAGCGAGGAAGGTATCCTCACAGAGACTGCATGCAGAGGGAATCTCCCTAAAACATATACATCCTTTACCAGTTAATAGTAGCTATGATGACTATTGAAAGCAGTAAGTATACTTACTTACTGCGGACCTCACTACCTGTGAGGATGCTTGCCACAGGTGCAGGCGAAATATCAGGAGAGAATGCCTCTAGAACATGGCCATATAACCCAAAAAAACCCCTACAACAACCCAGTAAATATACTAATATCAAAGCACAAAGTTGTAATAATGATACAATCAGAGTTGGAAAATCCATCTCACATTACGATTGTAAGTAAGGGGTTCAAATCATTCCTCTGTGACGCAGAATAGAATTGCAAACTTCACTTTAAAAGTTTATCTTGTAAATCTGTGGCATTTCTCTACTTTTTGAATCTCTAATCCTGTTAAGAGTAGATACATTTTAAGGGAAAACGCAAATACTTACCTGCAATATTATGAGCTATTATGGGAACGTATTGTATAAATTATTGTGTGCCTTCAAATTGTGTCTTATCCATGGTGAACCAAAGGTGCGGGGTTTTCTTGGCCAGATTTGTTCAGATGGATTTGCCTTTGCCTTCCTCCAAGGCTGAGAGAGTGTGACTCACCCAGCATTTGAACCCTGATCTCCATAGTTGCAGTACTTGTGTCCAGATATATAGAGAGAAGCAATTGTATATTATTCTGAATGACACTGTGGGTGGAGTCCCCATTTCTTCCTTTGCTCTGGGTGCAGGTGGAGAGAGATCATTGTGTGCGCTGTTTCTAGTTGTTAGGGGAAAAAAGGAGGGAAATGCATGTATATAGCTGATTTCTGTGTAATTTCCAGCAGAGTCTCTAAACCAACAATTTTAGCCTATCAGGCAGTTGTATAATTCAAATTCAGCCACAGTGAGCACGAAGAAACAGCTTCTTCTGTGCAAAAGGAGTCTGCAAGACATTTCATGTCATTATGAGTGCATTGAGGGCAGATGCAAGGAATATGTCTTAAGGAGCCAAGAGACATTGAAAGAAAGGAAGGTTGTAAGTGTAACAGGGAAGGGAAGAAGCTTGCATTTTAAGAAGCCATTAATTGTGTAACACTTTTAGCAACAAAGCAACATGGCAAAATTAAAGCTCTTATTGGCCTGCTAATGATATCAGGTATGTGTACATTGCGAAGACATTTAGGTGGAGAGAGATCCACCTAAGAAAGGAGATTCCATCTGAACATGAGGAAGAACTTCCTGACTGTGAGAGCTGTTCAGCAGTGGAACTCTCTGCCCCAGAGTGTGGTGGAAGCTCCTTTTTTGGAAGCTTTTGAACAGAGGCTGGATGGCCATCTGTCAGGGATGCTTTGAATTTTCCTGCTTCAAGGCAGGGGGTTGGACTGGATGGCCCATGAGGTCTCTTCTAACTCTTTGATGCTATGATTCTAGGACCTGACTGGATGGGTGGTTGATAGATGATGGATAGATGGATGGTGGATGGATTATGGATGACAGACAGACAAACAGATTATACCAGTGGTGTCCAACCTTTGGTCCTTCAGGTGTTTAGGACTCTTATTTCTCAGTTTTTCCAATGTTCAAGAATTATTGGAGCTGAAACCCAAAATGCCCGGAGGCCCAAAGGTTGGACAAGACTGAATTATACTCACCATGTAGGTGCCTTGTTCCTGACACAAGATGTATGACCATTTTAGCAGTTAAATGCTTAGAATCATAGAATCCTAGAGTTGGAAGAGACCACAAGGGCCATCCAAACCAATTTATTATTTATTTATTTTGAACAGATTTTGCAAACTTGGTAGTTGATTAAATGTCCTTTAACCAGTATCTGGCCCCTTGGAGTGCTTCTGGTATGAGT
The DNA here is from genome assembly GCF_025583915.1 of Anolis sagrei ordinatus. Classification (NCBI taxonomy): domain Eukaryota; kingdom Metazoa; phylum Chordata; class Lepidosauria; order Squamata; family Anolidae; genus Anolis; species Anolis sagrei. The sequence continues at coordinate 7,861,504 of NW_026845477.1, read as the reverse complement.
ATAAGAAGGTCCTCCATTGTGCATGTGGCAGGGCTCAGGGTGCATTGCAGCAGGTGGTCAGTGGTTTGCTCTTCTCCACACTCGCATGTCATGGATTCCACTTTGTAGCCCCATTTCTTGAGGTTGGCTCTGCATCTTGTGGTGCCAGCACGCAGTCTGTTCAGCGCCTTCCAGGTCGCCCAGTCTTCTGTGTGCCCAGGAGGGAGTCTCTCATCTGGTATCACCCATGGATTGAGGTTCTGGGTTTGAGCCTGCCACTTTTGAACTCTCGCTTGCTGAGGTGTTCCAGCGAGTGACTCTGTAGATCTAAGAAAACTATTTCTTGATTTAAGTCGTTGACGTGCTGCCTGATATCCAAACAAGGGATGAGCTGGAGATGTCTCTGCCTTGGTCCTTTCACTATTGGCTGCAACTTCCCAGCGGATGTCAGGTGGTGCAATACCGGCTAAGCAGTATAATTTCTCCAGTGGTGTAGGGCGCAGGCACCCCGTGATAATGCAGCATGTCTCATTTAGAGCCACATCCACTGTTTTAGTGTGGTGAGATGTGTTCCACACTGGGCATGCATACAATAACAATAATAGAGTAAAATAATAAATATAATAATAACAACAATAATAAAGTAATAAATGTAATAATAATAATAATAATAATAACAACAACAACAATAACAACAAAGTAAAAAGTAATAAATAACATTGACTTGAGTATAAGCCAGGTAAGACTTTTTCAGCCTAAAAAAAGGTCTGAAAAACTAGGCTTATACTCGAGTATATACAGTATATTTTTTATGTACTCCTTGATTAGGTGAAAGCCAATAGGTGAGTCTGTCCATGTTCACAGTCTCTAACACTTTGTATAACCAATCTTTTTTTTTTCTTTTTGGTATTTCTTTTGATCTCTAGTTCCTGACACATACTATTCTGGCTGCTGTGACCAATAAATAATCTCTTTATTTTGTCTTTTTCTATATCCAGCATGCCTAATAGAAAATATTCAGGCTCTCTGATATAGATGATATATTACACCACACAACATTTCTAAGTGTTATAAAAATGCATCCAACAAGTGTTGGAAATGTGAACATCAGACTGGAACCTTTTTCCACACTTGGTGGACTTGCCCAAAAGTGCAACAGTTTTGGAAATAAATAAATGAGCCATACAAAAGATTCTAAAAATAAAAATTCAAAGAGAGCCAGAATATGTCTGTCTTTCACCATTGTTACCCTAGTTCTGTAGAGAGCTGCTTATGGGTGCCAGGAAGTCTACTGCATTAGGGATGGTCAATTGAGAGGTAGTAAGCTGGTGATGGCAAATGTTGTAACATTGGCAGGATTTTCTGAAAGAGTGGAGAAGTTTGTTTTTCTTGGCTAGAGATGTAAATCTTCATAAATGTCATTCCCCAAAGCAACAACAACAACAACAACAAAAAGGTCTCCAAAACCTGTGCAGTTTCCAGGACATAATTTTGTGCAAACAATGCACATGATGATGATTCACAGAAAATTGCATAGAAAGTTAACGCCAAGGTGGTCTTGAAAAGCGTATATTTTGAAGTTGGGGACTTGTTCACCAATATGCACGCAGAAAGACGTAAACAGACACGCACAAAGGTTGCGGGTGATTTCTTTTATCCCCCAACGTGTGAGGAGTTGGTGCATTACTGCACACCGTTGAGCTTTAAAAGGAGTCTTTTCATTCCACAATGGCATTTAGAGGCAGGCATTTACGTGCATCAGTGCACAGTAAGGAAAAAGTGCTGGCAATGTCCTTTCGAGATATTTTTTTAGAAAGAAGGGACTTTGGCAGCAGCAGATTGGGAAAACAATGGCAACCAACAGGCGTGAAGCTGTGGAAGGTAGGGTTGTGAGAAGGTAGACCATTTTGCAGTCTTGGATCTGGTCATATTACTCTGAAAAGAAAAATCATAACATTCTATTAATGAATTGTTGTAGGTTTTTTCGGGCTATATGGCTATGGTCTAGAGGCATTCTCTCCTGACGTTTTGCCTGCATCTATGGCAAGCATCCTCCGAGGTAGTGAGGTCTGTTGGAACTAGGAAAAAGGGTTTATATATCTGTGGAATGACCAGACCTCACTACCTCTGAGGATGCTTGCCATAGATGCAGGCAAAACGTCAGGAGAGAATGCCTCTAGACCAGGGATCCTCAAACTTTTTAAACAGAGGGCCAGGTCCCTATCCCTCAAACTGTTGGAGGGCCGGATTGTAATTTGAAAAAAAAACACCATGAATGAATTCCTATGCACACGGCACATGTTTTATTTGTAGTACAAAAACCACTTAAAAACAATACAATAATTGGGTTGTAGGTTTTTTTGGGCTATATGGCCATGTTCTAGAGGCATTCTCTCCTGGAGAGAATGCCTCTAGAACATGGCCATATAGCCCGAAAAAACCTACAACAACCCAGTGATTCCGGCCATGAAAGCCTTCGACAATACAATAATTAAAATGAAGAACAATTTTAACAAATATAAATTTATTAGTATTTCAATGGAAAGTGTGGGTCTGCTTTTGGCTTATGGGATACTTAGCAGTGTGATCTCTTCAGGGAAAATGTAACTTCCTCTTTGAAGGTATTTTTGTTGTTGTTGTTGTTGTTGTGTGCTTTCAAGTCATTACAGACTTAGGTTCACCCTAAGCGAGGGCTGGGTAAATGACCTTGCAGGGCCACATTCGTATTTCAATGGGAAGTGTGGGTCTGCTTTTGGCTTATGAGATACTTAGCAGTGTAATCTCTTCAGGGAAAATGTAACTTCCTCTTTGAAGGTATTTTTGTTGTTGTTGTTGTTGTTGTTGTGTGCTTTCAAGTCATTACAGACTTAGGTTCACCCTAAGCGAGGGTCAGGTAAATGACCTTGGAGGGCCACATTCGGCCCCCGGGCCTTAGTTTGAGGACCCCTGCTCTAGACCATGGCCATATAGCCCAAAAAAACCTACAACAACCCAGTAATTCCGGCCATGAAAGTCTTTGACAATACATTCTATTAATGAACCATCAAACACAAGAGAGAAAGATCCTAATCATGAAACTTCACACCAAATAGGAATATAATAAATTATTGAACAGTTCAGTATAGTTAAATTGTGCTATATGCGTTTAAACCAGTGGTTCCCAACCTCTGATCCATGGTTCAGAAGAACTAAAATATGGTTCAATCATAGAATCATAAAGTTGGAAGAGACCTCATGGGCCATCCAGTCCAACCCCCTGCCAAGAAGCAGGAAAATTGCATTCAAAGCACCCCCGACAGATGGCCATTGTTACTTTATGAGCATTGTACATCAGTGTTCACTGTATAAAAGGCATTAAATATTTGCCTATATATTTGTATATGGCAATCCGCTCTGAGTCCCCTCAGGGAGATAGAGCAGAATATAAATAAAATGTATTATTATAAAAATGTATTTAAAATCACAGTTAAAATATATTAAACCATATTTAAAGTTATAAATTCCTATTCAATGAGGCTTTTACCATGCATACTGGGAAGCTTTTTATGCAGATAGTTTCATTGAATCCTAGATTTGGAGGAGACCATAAAGGCCATCCAGACCGACCCCATTCTGCCATGCAGTGATGTGATATATATATATATATATATATATATATATATATATATATATATATATATAGTGTTTTATTTGTTCAGTCGCTTCTGACTCTTCGTGACCTCATGGACCAGCCCAGGCCAGAGCTCCCTGTTGACCGTCACCACCCCCAGTCCAGTCACTTCAAGGATGCAATCCATCCATCTTGCCTTTGGTCAGCTCCCCTCCTTTTACCTTCCAATTTCCCCAGCATAATTGTCTTCTCTAGTCTTTCCTGTCTCCTCATGATGTGGCCAAAGTACTTCAACTTTGTCTCTAGTATCCTTCCCTCCAATGAGCAGTTGGGCTTTCTTTCCTGGAGGATGGACTGGTTGGATCTTCTCGCAGTCCAAGGCACTCTCAGAACTTTCCTCCAACACCACAGCTTAAAAGCATCTCTCTTCCTTCGCTCAGCCTTCCCTAAGGTTCAGCTCTCACATCCGTAGGTGACTACAGGGAATACCATGGCTTTGACTAGGCAGATCTTTGTTGCCAGTCTGATGTCTCTACTCTTGACTATTTTATCGAGACTGGACATTGCTCTCCTCCCAAGAAGGAAGCGTCTTCTGATTTCCTGGCCACAGTCTGCATCTGCAGTCATCTTTGCGCCTAGAAATACAAAGTCTGTCACGGCCTCCACATTTTCTCCCTCTATTTTCCAGTTGTCAATCATTCTTGTTGCCATAATCTTGGGTTTTTTTAATGTTTAGCTGCAACCCAGCTTTTGCGCTTTCTTCTTTCACCTTGATTAGATGGCTCGTCAGCTTCTCCTCGTTTTCAGCCATCAGAGTGGTGTGTGTATATATATATATATATATATATATATATATATATACACACACACACTTTATTTATACCCCGCCACCATCTCTCAAAAGGGGACTTGGGGTGGCTTACATGAGACCAAGCCCAGAAATGCATTACAATACAGTAACAAAAACATAAGGCAATATCATAATACAATACAATAATACAAGCATAAAATATAACAAACAATACAAAATAATACAATAGAAAATCAAACACAATGACAATGAGCCGGCCACATGTGCAAAATAGAATGATAAAAACTCGGGATGAGAGAAAAATGAAAACTTATATATTTGTAAAGGAGACTCATGAACGGAGTAGTAGCGACAATCCTTCATATGGATAGGAGACAATGAATGAAGGGAACGGGCAGGTTTGTGGGAGGAGATGCGGTTACGAAGGTAGGCAGGTCCTAAGCCATTATAGGGCTTTATATGACATGAACCTTGAATTGGGACTGGAAAATAAATGGCAGCCAATGGAGCTCCTTAAACAGGGGGGTTAAACAGGGGGCTCCCTGAAATTCACCCCAGTTATTAATTTGGCTGCCATGTGCTAGACCAATTGAAGTTTCCGGGCTGTTTTCAAGAGTAGCCCCATGTAGAGTGCATTACAGTAGTCCAAGCTAGAGGTAACTAAGGCGTGGACCACCATGGTCAAGTCAGACTTCACGAGGTATGGTCACAGCTGGTGCACGAGTTTTAATTGTGCAAAGGCCCTCCCAGCCACAGCTGACACCTGCGCATCAAGTGTCAGCACTGAGTCCAGGAGGACCCCCAAGTTGCGGACCTGTGACTTCAGGGGGAGTGCTTTTGTTATAAAATGTTTTAATACTATGTTACATGGTTTTAATTAGTTCAGTTTTTTTATTATGGAGTTTGGGAAGTTGCTTTGGGTCCCCTTTCCATTATTTTTATATCACACATACAAATGCAATAAATAAAACAAAGCAAGCCTCTCCCGTGACCTTCTTTTCCAACTATTGCACGCCACTTCAAAAATGCATCCCTAAATATTGCATTACAGATGTGCAGCTTGAAAAACCAAACCCTCTTCTTGCAGCCGATTGCAAAAGACTTCTAAAGCAGGTGCCAATTTTTCTTTCACCCTGAGTGTTAACAAATAGTACGGACAGTATACAGTTGTTTACAATTATTGGGACGTAGTGCAGTTTACTTATTGGATCAAGGTTTCACATATGTTTTTCTCCCTGGCCTGGATTTTCTTCTGTGGAAGTTGCTCTGCAGAGAATATTTATAGGTAATCTTAACCAAGAATTTCTGAGTTGCGGTGAGTAGCTCTCACCTCCCCTTCTTTTTTCCTTTCCTCCCCCTCTCTAAGTGGGGAATAATTTGTTTGATAGAGCACAGTAATAAAATATGAATTCCTTTCTAATTATGGAAGCTAGAGCAAAGTGCATGTAATGTAACCATTACAATGTAAAAAAAGAGAAGAAGAAGAATACATACCCTCAACATACGGAAGAATGGCACCCTGATTATTATTGTTATTTATAGTGCATCATCTGTGTTTTACAGAATGAAATAGGAGCCAGAAAAGGGGTAGATCATAGAATCATAGAATCAAAGATTTGGAAGAGACCTTAGGGGCCATCCAGTCCAACCCCATTCTGCCAAGAAGCAGGAATATTGCATTCAAATCACCCCTGACAGATGGCCATCCAGCCTCTGTTTAAAAGCTTCCAAAGAAGGAGCCTCCACCACACTCCGGGGCAGAGAGTTCCACTGCTGAACGGCTCTCACAGTCAGGAAGTTCTTCCTCCTGTTCAGATGGAATCTCCTTTCTTGTAGTTTGAAGCCATTGTTCTGCATCCTAGTCTCCAGGGAAGCAGAAAACAAACTTGCTCCCTCCTCCCTGTGGCTTCCTCTCACATATTTATACATGGCTATCATATCTCCTCTCAGCCTTCTCTTCTTCAGGCTAAACATGCCCAGCTCCTTAAGCCGCTCCTCATAGGGCTTGTTCTCCAGACCCTTGATCATTTTAGTCGCTCTCCTCTGGACACATTCCAGCTTGTCATATCTCTCTTGAATTGTGGTGCCCAGAATTGGACACAATATTCCAGGTGTGGTCTAACCAAAGCAGAACAGAGGGTTGTTATAGGGTTGGGCGGTTTCGTTCGTTAATTTCGTAATTCGTTATTAATTCGTATTTAAATTAGCTTACGATCCGATATTGAGCCATGCAGGAATAGTGTGAGGAGTAAATTAGTTTCAAAACATTTTTTTCAATTTATTTCGTAATTATTTTGTTATTATTTCGAAATTATTTCGTAATTATTTTCGCATGTCTGGTGCAAGTTTTATAGTTGTTGTTTGTTTTATCACACCAACAGTCAACAACAGAGGGAGAGGGAAGCTTCAGAAGTTCCCTCTGTCCCATTTGGAGGTTTTTTTAGTATATTGCACAATCGCGTCCGCCATTAACGAATTGATTCGAAATTAACGAAATTTCGTAAATAATGAAATTTTGAAATCTCAAAATTTCGGAAGTATTTAGAATTTGGAAACACTAGCGTCCCCTGGAAACGAATCTAGTTTAGAAAGAAATTTTTTCGTGGTTACCCAGCCCTAGTAGCATTACTTCCCTAGACCTAGACACTATGCTCCTATTGATACAGGCCAAAATCACATTGGCTTTTTTTGCCGCCACATTACATTGTTGGCTCATGTTTAACTTGTTGTCCACGAGGACTCCAAGATCTTTTTCACACGTACTGCTCTCGAGCCAGGCATTGTCCCCCATTCTGTCTCTTTGCATTTCGTTTTTCCTGCCAAAGTGGAGCATCTTGCATTTGTCACTGTTGAACTTCATTTTGTTAGTTTTGGGCAATCATCTCTCTAATCTGTCAAGATCGTTTTGAATCCTGCTCCTGTCCTCTGGAGTATTGGCTATCCCTTCCAATTTGGTGTCATCTGCAAACTTGATGATCATGCCTTCTAGCACTTCATCTAAGTCATTTAATAAAGATGTTGAGCAGGAGTGGGCCCAGGATCTCTGCCCGAAGGAGACTGCAATCTGAATATAGGAGATGGGTTAAAGAAAGAGACATGGGATGCAAGGAAAAGATAGGAGAGGGAGACAAAAATGAACGAAAGTACAGAGACTACCATCTTATAGCTTTGTACTGATTCTTCGGGTGCATCTACACAAGGTATGGGCAAATTTCATCCCTCCAGGTGTTTTGAACTTCAACTCCCACAATTCCTAACAGCCTCAGGCCCTTTCCTTTTGCCCCTCAACCACTTAAGCTGAGTGGGGAAAGGGCCTGAGGCTGTTAGGAATTGTGGGAGTTGAAATCCAAAACACCCGGAGGGATGAAATTTGTCCATGCCTGATCTACACCGTAGAATCTAATGCAGTTTGACACCACTTTAAGTACCTTATCTCAGTGCTATGGGATCTTGTGAGTCGTAGTTTGATGAGGCACCATGTTTGGCATAGGCTCACTGAAAATCAGAAGTGATTTGAAAGAATGCTACAAAGTGATTTGAGCATTGAATTAACCCTCCAGAAGTCCAGGGTTGAAATCACTACTCAGCTATGGAAGGCAATGGCACATATGCCTCTGTACATGCCTCTGTACATATCTCAGCAAGAAAGCCCATAGTATTTATTTATTTGTTTATTTATCCCACCTTTATCAGCCTGTAGGTGACTCAAGGCGGCTTAAAGATTGGCAGCAATTCAATGTCATAATAATCATAAAATAGAATTAAAACATTTAAAACAACATTATTAAAATCCATGCAAAAACCATTAAAACATATGATCACCGATTTCTTCCTTTTGATCTCATTTTCCAGTAGCATCGTCCAGGCCGTTGCACATTCTTTCATAGTTCCATGTTTATCTATTATGCTGCATTTTCAAAGGCTTGTTCAAAGAGCCAGATTTTTCCATTTATTCAGAAAGTCAGGAGGGAGGGGGCCAATCTAATATCCCAAGGGAGTGAATTCCATAGCCGAGGGGCCACCACTGAGAAGGCCTTGTCTCTCATCCCCACGAGGCACGCCTGCGAAGAAGACGGGATCGAGAGCAGAGCCTCCCCAGAAAATCTTAAATTCCTAAATGGTTCATAATGAGAGAATAAAACATTGAACCTTCGACAATACATTGAACCATCTAGGAATTTAAGATTTTCTGGGGAGGCCCTGCTCTCGATCCTGCCTTCTTCGCAGGACAGGTAAGCTGGGCAGGAACCTTTTAGGGCTTTATAGGCACTTTGAATTGTGCCCGGTATCAAACTGGCAGCCAGTGGATTTGGCACAACATAGGATTTGTATGCTCCTTGAGCGGTGCTCCGGTTAGCAGCCTGGCTGCCACCTGCTGAACCATTTGGAGCCTCCAAACAGACTTCAATGGCATAGCAGATTTGGCATCAAGTTGGGGGCGTGCAACAATGTGGTAGAGCTGTGGCTTGAATAGGACATTTCCTTTTATCTGAATATTTAGATATTCTTTTAGCATTATTGTGAGAAGTGTCGTTTCTACGATGTGCTATAGTGCTATAAAACACGCAAAATGGGAGAAAAGAGAACATGCCATTCTAATAAATCTCAGGGTTTCTTAAAATACCCACTCTAGGACTGGAAATAAAAAGTTGCAATTCATACTGGGAAAAGCCAGGAAAGTAGTTATTGAGAGTAAAAATGCTATTTAGAAAAAGATAGTGAGTTACAATACAAAAAACTATGACCAACTCCTGATACATCTGTCTTCTCTGGAGCAGCCCATAATGTTGATCAGCTTGGTTCTTCTGGGGATGCCTGGAGGAGAGCACCACATTCATCATGTATCCCTGCCCCAGAAAAGTTAATCCCCAGAATCCCCCAGCCAGCAGGCCGCCTGCAATTGAATGCCTGGGAAGTTTAGGGAATTCTCATCCCAAAATAACTTTTTCAAGATTTTTTTTTTCTCTCAACAAAGAGAAAACTTGCCGTGCACTTCCTCTGGAGCATGTCCATTTTCTCCAAAGATTTTATCCCTTAACGTCCTTCTTAATGCGAGCCTCCCTTCCACCCATATTCCACCTTTGGTTATGATGCCAATTTGGCTGGCTCCAAGCCTTAATTACTATTGCAATGAATCTTTTTTATAATAAAAAGATGCACAGTTTTGCTATTTCTTTGTAAGGATTTAATGGTGAATGTAGTTTGTCATGAGTGTCTTTGTTTTCCTAAAGAGGATATGTTTCCAAGTACACTATTCAAAACAACAAATATCTAAAATCCATAGTCAGAATAAAAATGTTGTTCAAGTCCCCTTCAATACTGTCATACAATGCAGTTTGGAATTGTATTATATGATCAATGTAAACCCATATAATGCAGTTTAGCTGCACTGATTACATAGAATCATAGAGTTGGAAGAGACCTCGTGGGCCATCCAGTCCAACCCGATTCTGCCAAGAAACAGGAAAATCACATTCAAAGCACCCCCAACAGATAGTCATCCAGCCTGTGTTTGAAAGCCTCCAAAGAAGGAGCCTCCACCACACTCCGGGGCTTAATGAGTATTGCAATGGATCCATTTTTGAAGAGCAAAGATGCACAATTCTATTACATTAAGTAAGAATTTAATGCTGCATATACTTTCCCTTTTCCAATGAGGAGACGCTTCAGAAAACACTGATACACAATTTCTTTTCTTGTTTTTCTGGACCTATTTCCATCATCAAATCTTTTTGGAGGAAAAAACCCAGATTTTTCTTTTGGGAGACTCAATGAACCGAAAGAAAGAATTGTTGTAAAACGATGCCCAGAATGGGAAAGGAAGGCTGGCATTATGAGAAACGTATTATAAGATCCGAACCAGCTTTGAGCATCTTCTTTCTTACACAGTGTTCACAACTTTGTAGTTTTCATATAATGCATGGAACATGGATGTATTTGAGATATTTATCTGCATGTATGTATGTTTCTGTTTAGAACTGTTCCCTGTTTGCCGAATGCCTCTTTGGCTCTGCGGTTCTCTGACTGTAGGGAGCTTTAAAGCAGCCCACTCTGTGCTATTTTCCGTCCGGTTCATCTGTGCTGCCGAGTGTTAAGTATTACAAGGAGATGAATTAAATCAGGAGTTAGTGAAGAGGGATATATTGTAGGGAAATTAGCATAGGTTTGGCTTGCATCGAGTTGAATTCCCAAACAGGCCCTTTGGTTTTAATGTTTGTATGGCTTCGATTTAAAAGAGTCGGTGAGGGAGGAAAGGATTGCATGTTGCATCTGGTTTCTGGTTTGCGTTTGCACATGCAGCGGGTTTACCATTGACTATGCCAGTATGGGATTTATAGTTTGAAAAAAACAACAACAATATTTTTACTCAGTAGCAGGAGTTCATTGTTTGCTTCCAAAAAATACAAGCAAGTCAAGCATCGTATTGTCGAAGGCTTTCATGGCTGGAATCACTGGGTTGTTGTAGGTTTTTCCGGGCTATATGGGCATGTTCTAGAGGCAATTTTTCTCCTGACGTTTTGCCTGCATCTATGGCAAGCATCCTCAGAGGTAGTGACCTCACTACCTCTGAGGATGCTTGCCATAGATGCAGGCAAAACGTCAGGAGAGAATGCCTCTAGAACTTGGTTGTTGTTGTTCTTGGACATTTGTTCAGTCGCTTTCAACTCTTCGTGACCTCATTAACCAGCCCACCCCAGAGCTCCCTGTCCGCCGTCATCACCCCCAGCTCCTTCAAGGTCAAGCCAGTCACTTCAAGGATGCCATCCATCCATCTTGCCCTTGGTCGGCCCCTCTTCCTTTTTCCTTCCACTTTCCCCCGCATAATTGTCTTCTCTAGGCTTTCCTGTCTCCTCATGATGTGGCCAAAGTACTTCAACTTTGTCTCTAGTATCTTTCCCTCCAGTGAGCAGTCGGGCTTTATTTCCTGGAGGATGGACTGGTTGGATCTTCTCGCAGTCCAAGGCACTCTCAGAACTCAGAACATGGCCATATAGCCCGGAAAAACCTACAACAACCAAGTCAAGCATCCTTTATCCAGAATTCCTAAATACTGCAAAATTTTGCATACAGATGGCTGAGAGAATGACGCCTTTGCTTTCGAATGCACACATTGTTTCATGCACAAAATATTATAAATGTTATGCATTAGGGTATGTATATAAGGTGTATATATGAAACATGAATGAATGTTGCGTTTAGACTTGATATCTCGTTATGTATATGCAGATAGTCTAAAATTCAAAACAAAAAATCCAAAATACTTCCAATCCCAAGCATTTCAAATAGAGATACTCAGCCTCTACAATATAAACATGCAAACATATATAAGTACTTCACCAAATAAATGGCACATTTGCTTTATATTTATCAAGCCAAACTTGGGAAAAATATGAGGTTTTCTTGAATGGTGATTCTCTTCTTTGCTCACCTGGAAATGTTTCCAAACATTGACTTGAAGGAGAACGGGCAACTAAACAATGTACAGCACGGATTCAGGTTAATGTGGGCATTGGCTTTGAACTGCATTAAGCAAAGTTATGAATCATTCTGAATTTTCCCCAAGACTCTAGAGCAAGCATGGGCAAACCTGGGCCCTCCAGGTGTTTTGGACTTCAACTCCCACAATTCATAACAGCTTCTCCAGCTGTTAGGAATGGTAGGAGTTGAAGTCCAAAACACCTGGAAAGCCCAAGTTTGTCCATGCCTGCTCTAAGGACTAAGGTTGCGTCCTACTTGAGAATTCCCAGATTTTAATATCCATAGGAAGTCCTACAACCAAACCCTAGTGGTGTTTTGTGCATCCAAAAGCAAAGGTGTCATTCTCTCAGCCACCCATATGGACAATTTTGCAATATTTAGGAATTGTAGATAAAGAATCCACTGTGCCTATAAAGCTAAACCTGTCTGGTAACATACTATTTGAACCTTTTAATGGGTTGTTGTAGGTTTTTTTTTTTTTTTTTGGGGGGGGGGGGGGGTCTTTCCTTTATTTCTTTCCAGAAGTTTTTTGCTTTTTTGCACTGCCACCACATTAGGAGCCCCCGGTTGGCGCAGTGGGTTAAACCCCTGTGCCGGCAGGACTGAAGACCGACCGGTCGCAGGTTCAAATCCGGGGAGAGGCGGATGAGCTCCCTCTATCAGCTCCAGCTCCTCATATGGGGACATGAGAGAAGCCTCCCACAAGGATGATAAAAGCATCAAAAATCATCCGGGCATCCCCTGGGCAACGTCCTTGCAGACGGCTAATTCTCTCACACCAGAAGCGTCTTGCAGTTTCTCAAGTCGCTCGTGACACGACAAAAAAAAAATCTGCATCTGTGGCAAGCATCTTCAGAGATAGAGGCAAAACGTCAGTAGAAAATGCTTCTAGAACATGGCTATACAGCCCAGAAAACCTACAACAACCTAATGATTCTGGCCATGAAAGCCTTCAACATAGAATCATAGAATCATAGAATCAAAGAGTTGGAAGAGACCTCATGGGCCATCCAGTCCAACCCCATTCTGTCAAGAAGCAGGAATATTGCATTCAAATCACCCCTGACAGACGGCCATCCAGCCTCTGTTTCAAAGCTTCCAAAGAAGGGGCCTCAACCACACTCCGGGGCAGAGAGTTCCACTGCTGAATGGCTCTCACAGTCAGGAAGTTCTTCCTCATGTTCAGATGGAATCTCCTTTCTTGTAGTTTGAAGCCATTGTTCCATTGTGTCCTAGTCTCCAGGGAAGCAGAAAACAAGCTTGCTCCCTCCTCCTCCCTGTGGCTTCCTCTCACATATTTATACATGGCTATCATATCCCCTCTCAGCCTTCTCTTCTTCAGGCTAAACATGCCCAGCTCCTTAAGCTGCTCCTCATAGGGCTTGTTCTCCAGACCTTTTATCATTTTAGTCGCTTTCCATGGGACACACAGACAAAAATACATTGAACTTTTTAATGTTACACATTTTGGGCAGAGCTGCCATTTTTACCCAAGTTAGAATTATCCTTCTAATCACGTTAGACTTCACAGATGCATAGAAACTCATGCACATACTTATACATTTTTTTCCAAAATGTGCATTTATTTCTGTGCTTCACTTTAAATGTATATTATTGTTCCTATGACTAAAACATGTGCATTTGCCTGTTTTTTTAATTTTCTGCAATCCATATTGAAAAATGTGTATGTTTTCAGCACATTTAATGTTTCCTCAATGCCTTGTATGGTTGCCAGATGCATGAATTTCCACGTTGAGGTGTGTATTTTCTCACAATGTGTTTCAGGAGCTGCAAAAAAAAATGCTGCTTTTATTGAAACTGCTGAATTCAACAGAATTAGTTTCTACTCCTTGCCTTGCACTCCAGATTTCCCAGTCAATAAATGTTGAAAGGGAAAGATTGGTGGTGATAGACTCCTCTTCCAGGGTTCTTCATCTACTAATACTGATCTTCTCAGTAAGGGATCCCTGATTATCTTCTAAGGAACCCTGGGATTCTTCAGAACGCAGTGTGACAGCCACCACATCCTCTTATTGTCGTAATATCTACAATTAATTTGCACAGTGCTGGGTGAGGCTTTTTTCTGCCCTGATCCATATTTCTTACGTCTTCTTCTGTCATTTTGTTCCTTTCTTGTCACCGTTTTGGTCCAACAGTTATTTGCTTCATAATCTCCCTGCTTGAGGTTAGCAGGCTAATAGGCACTCAGCAAAACAAGGAGGGAAAAAAACAAAATCAAAAGAATGAGGATCTAAAAGGGACTGGGTGCTGAAAGGATAGCTGCACATTACCAGATAACTCTATTTCTCTCTCCTCCACCCTTTATGAATGTGGGGCTTAATATTGAAATCGACAAAGAAGTGCAAGTGTTTCAGAATACACAGAAACCCAATGGGATTGAGGAGTAAGGAGAGAAGGAACTCACTGATTGCTGTCTTTTGCAATTTGGGAAATAAGTCAGAATCCTGCTTCTGACTTCAATGTGTGTCCAGTTCAGGGCATCGCAAGCAGGATATCCACAAGGTGGGGTGTCACCAGAGAAGGTCAAGGATCTGGAAGCCAAAGCCTATGAGGATTGGCTTAGTATGTCTAGCCTGAAGAAAATGTGGACACAATAGCCATGCTTAATAGGGCTGGGCGGTTTTGTTCATTAATTTCGTAATTCGTTATTGATTCGTATTTAAATTAGCTTACGATCCGATATTGAGCCATGCAGGAGCAACTAAAAATCGAAACGAATTTTTCAATTTATTTCGTAATTGTTTCGTAATTGGTTCGAAATCGGTTCGAAATCGTTTCGAAATCGTTTCGAAATTGTTTCGTTATTATTTCCGTATGTCTGGTGCAAGTTTTATAGTTGTTGTTTGTTTTATCAGTAATAAAAAAATTAATTATCACACCTAAAAAATTAATTATCACACCTATCACACATAAAAAATTAATTATCCCTCTGTTGTTGACTGTTGTTGACCCAACAGTCAACAACAGAGGGAAGCTTCAGAAGTTCCCCCTGTCCCATTTGGAGGGTTTTTTAGCATATTGCGCAATCACGTCCGCCATTAACGAATCAATTCGAAATTTACGAAATTTCGTAAATAACCAAAAAAATGTAAAGAAAAATTCGGAATTCTTTTAAAAAACGAAACGCAATGGACCCCCTAAAAACGAAACGAGTTTAGAAACAATTTTTTCCGTTGTTACCCAGCCCTAGTGCTTAAATATGTGAAAGTATGACATATTGGAGAGGTAGTCCATTTTTTCTACTTGATCCCCAAACCACACTATCATAGAGTTTTCTTGGCATTATTTGTTGGGGGAAGAGAATCGTTATTGCCGTCTACTGAGGATTGAGAGAGCATGACATGCCCAAGTTCACTCAGAAACTTTCCATAGCCAAGATCCTTAGTTACACCCAATCTACACTGCCATAAACTGCATTATATGGCTATAGTAGACCCATTTAATAATAACAATAACAACAATAACAACAACAACAACAAATGATTCACTGGAACTTATGTCACAAGTACCACCTACCAGCAGTAAAAAACTGGTGGGATCATAAACCTGCAAAGGTCATGGAAAATGAACACACCAAAATACTGTGGGACTTTCAAATCCAATCTGACAAAGTTTTGGAACACAATACACCAGACATCACAATTGTGGAAAAGAAAAAAGTTTGGATTATTGATGTCACCATTCCAGGTGACAGTCACATTGAGGAAAAAGAACAGGAAAAACTCAGCCGCTATCAAGACCTCAAAATCGAACTGCAAAGGCTCTGGCATAAACCAGTACAGGTGGTCCCAGTGGTCATTGGCACACTGGGTGCCGTGCCAAAAGATCTCAGCCGGCATTTGGAAATCATAAATATTGACAAAATCATGATCTGTCAACTGCAAAAGGCCACCTTGCTTGGATCTCTGCACATCATTCAAAAAAACTTAACACAGTCCTAGACGCTTGGGAAGTGTTCGACTTGTGATTTTGTAATACGAAATTCAGCATATCGCTCTCGTTTACTTTGACATACTGAGTTTTTGTGTCAGTAAAATAATAATAATAATAATAATAATAATAATAATAATAATAATAATAGAGGATTTAAAGATCAAACTGCAAAGACCTCTGGCACAAGCCAGTCAAGGTGGTCCCAGTGGTGATCGGCACACTGGGTGCAGTGCCTAAAGACCTTGGCCTGCACTTAAACACAATCAACGCTGACAAAATTACCATTTGCCAACTGCAGAAGGCCACCTTACTGCACACATTATTCGCCGATACAACACACAGTCCTAGACACTTGGGAAGTGTCCGACATGTGGAACCAATACAACAGCGAGCAGAGTGATCTTGTCTGCTGTGGACTCATCTTCTTATGTTTCTAATAATAATAATAATAATAATAATAATAATAATAATAATAATGAGGATTTAAAGATCAAACTGCAAAGACTGGCACAAGCCAGTCAAGGTGGTCCCAGTGGTGATCGGCACACTGGGTATAGTGCTTAAAGACCTTGGCCTGCACTTAAACACATTTGGCACTGACAAAATTACCATCTGCCAGTTGCAAAAGGCCACCTTACTGGGATCTGCATGCATCATTCACCGATACATCACACAGTCCTAGAAACTTGGGAAGTGTCCAACGTGTGATCCAATACAACGTATGCACTCCTCTTGTTGTGTTTCAAATAATAATAATAATAATAATAATAATAATAATAATAATACTTTATTTATATTCCACCCTATCTCCTCAAGGGGACTCAGGGCGGATCACAGTACACATACATGGCAAACATTCAGTGCAGTTGAGATAGACAATAGACAATACAGTTTTATTTGTTTGTTTGTTTACTGCATTTATATACCGCTTTTCTCACTCATGGGGGGACCCAAAGCAGTGTACATCAAGTAATGGCAAGATCAACTGCATTGACTTATGTTATATAAGTCTATACCGACCACATAATGCACTATATGGCAGTGTAGATGGGGCCTTAACTCAACATACTATGCTATCTCTCCCATCTGTGGTTTTTTCCCTCTTTCGGCTTGAGCTGAAACCTTCCATTCTGATAGCTTGTCTTTCATTACAATTGGGTTTCACGCCCGGACCCCCACCCATGTGTCGAGCGTGCGATCCCAGGAACACGCTGCAGCTTACAATTTGGGGCAGTCATAATCACAGTGTGAATTTAATGTAATAATTTAAATGTTGTAATTATGAGGGGAAAATATGTGCTAGTTTATTCTTCCGCAGCCCAAGAGGGGGGTGCATTATTAGTATATCTTTGAGTGGAATTTATCTTCTCCGAGTTCTAATTATGGAACTTCTTAGTATAGTAAATGCTGTTTGGACTACCAACTGCTTGGCAGAATGTTAATTTGGTCCCCAAGATGCATAATAAAAATTTCTAAGGGCTGCCAAAGCTGGAGCTGCCATCTTCAAACAACTTACTTGAATAATTTCCTGCGGGTTAGCCAGAGCGTATGTCTTCTGCCCCTTGGCTCTGCTCCTTAGATGGAGTTCGGTTTGCTTTTTCTGCACAGAAGCAATGTGCCCACATTTTCTGAGTCCTGTTAAGAAAGGGCGCATCTCAACATCAAGGGAAACCATGCAAATAAATAAATAAATATATTCTCAAGATGATTTGCACTGAAGAGATGTTGCAAAAGTTTCCTTTGCTTACAAACAGTTACAAACAAAATCTGGCTACCAGTATTTAAAAAAATGTATTGTCGAGGGCTTTCATGGCTGGAATCACTGGGTTGTTGTAAAGGTTTTTTCAGGCCATATGGCCATGGTCTGGAGGCATTCTCTCCTGATGTTTTGCCTGCATCTATGGCAAGCATCCTCAGAGGTAGTGAGGTCTGTAACACAAGCATGTGGACAATTTCAACAGAAAGGAGGAAACCATGAAAATGAACAAAATCTGGCTACCAGTATTTAAAAAAAAACTCTAAAATTACAACAGCACAACAACAGAGAGGAAACAAACAAGGACATCTAATCACCTCTCAAAAAAGTTTGCTCCAGGCACTGTCAGGCCATTATATGCTAACCAAGGTGGTCAGTTGAAACATTCACACCTAGCTCCAGCAGACAAGAGTCCTTTGTCTCACCCTGGTCATTCCACAAATATATAAACCCTTTTCCTAGTTCCAACAGACCTCACTACCCCTGAGGATGCTTGCCATAGATGCAGGCGAAACGTCAGGAGAGAATGCCTCTAGACCATGGCCATATAGCCCGAAAAAGCCTACAACAACCCAGTATTTAAAAACTCTAAAATAAGGACAGTAAGTAAAGAGCAACACTCAGACAACAGGGAAATTCCAGACCTGAAACAAGCAGAGCCAGCTAAAACTTCACAACAAAGGATTCCCCCAGGCAGGAAGCAGCCAGTTAGTCAAGGTGGCTAATTGCAACATGCATACTTGCCTCAAACAGACAACACTACACTATGACTTCACTGCCTCTGAGGATGCTTGCCATAGATGCAGGCGAAACGTCAGGAGAAATGCCTCTAGAACATGGCCCTATAGCCCGAAAAAACCTACAAGAACCTAACACTACTTTCTCCCACCATGGGCATTCCACAGATATATAAATCTCTCTTTATATATCTGTTTAATATCTGTTTCCAACAGATCTCGCAAGCTCTGAGGATGCCTGCCATAGATGTGGGTGAAATGTCAGGAAAGAATGCTTCTGGAACATGGCCATACAGCCCAGAAAACTCACAGCAACCCAATTAATTGTTTTGTTGCAACAGGTAGCAAAAATGTTATTGATTAAATTTTTACCAACTTATAGCCATGCATAAGTCTACTCCATATATAAGCTGAGAGTAAGTTTTTGAGGTTGAAATTCTGGGTTTTGGTATGGCCTGTGACTAAGCCAAGGGTCATTATGAGGAAAAGGGATAATGCTATTTTGCCACTTTGGGAGACTAGCTCCCACAGGCCACAACTTTCCATCCAGGTACAAATAAAAGCCATTAATGGCACAATGTTGGAGAGAATCGAGGATTTCAGTGCTGCTTTTAGATTCTCCTAAGATGGACTTAAGACATCACATTTTGCCAATCTACTCAAAGATGGTTCCTATTTTGGTAAGAGTTAAGATACAGTACTTACATCGACCCATGGATAACTCAACCCAACTTTTTTGGAGATGTTTTGACAGTAATTACAAATTTGGAAAACACTGTTTTGACCTCTGGGGTGAGCAGGAGTGGTAGAAATTACTTGTAGAATTAACTTGAGTACAACAAAATTGGAATGTTTTCAAATTTGAAATTCCCTGGCCCTTTGTGGACTTTGGAAGTCAGAAATATGGCCCTGAGTGGAGCTTATGCAACCTGTTGGGTGCACTTCAAGAAAGTACACCCTGTTCTAGATGGTAGGATTAGGTCTATTTTTTAACTTATGAGTTGTTTAAACTGTGCAAGATTCATCTTGACAATGAGAGCTATCACATGGCCTAGAGAAGAGTTGGATGTCTTATAAAGAGAGGATGAAAGCTACTTACTAGGGAAGTTTTGGTTGGAGATCCTGCATTGAGCAGGGAGTTAGATGCAATGATCCATGAAGCCCTTTGCATCTCTATGCTTACTTACTTTACTTAAATGATTCCTCATTGTCTGAGTATGATGGCCCTCCAAGTGTAGTGTCCCGGCGGTGGATGCTTAGGTGACTGTAGAGTCCTATTATGGATCTGTGTGTTCTTTCATAGTTTTTTTTTTTTGTCGTGTCAGGAGAGACTTGAGAAACTGCAAGTCGCTTCTGGTTTGAGAGAATTGGCCATCTGCAAGGATGTTGCCCAGGGGACGCCCGGATGATTTTGATGTTTTATCATCCTTGTGGGAGGCTTCTCTCATGTCCTCACATGAGGAGCTGGAGCTGGTAGACGGAGCTCATCCACCTCTCCTCGGATTCGAACCTGTGACCTGTCAGTCTTCAGTCCTGCCGGCACAGGGATTTAACCCACTGCACCACCATGAGGGAATTGGTTTCCAAGTGGAAGGCAATCCCAGTCAGGGTTGGCTTGACGTGCCTTCATCTTGGCACGTTTCTCCTTTTCGCCCTCTATTCGTACGTCTTCAAATTCCACAGCACTGCTGGTCACAGCTGACCTTCAGCTAGAGCGCTCAAGGGCTAGGACTGCCCAGTTTTCTCTCGGTGTCTATACCACAGTTTTTAAAGTTGCCTTTAAGCCCATCTTTAAATTTCTTTTCCTGCCCACAAGTATTTTGTTTTCTGTTCTTGAGTTGGGGGATGTTGTCCAAATGCCCATATCTCTATGATATGAGCATTTGTGGAATTTCAGAACTGTGAATTTCATATCACTGTGAACATTATTCCAATGTTAAGCAATGGCCAAAAAAATCCAGACATTTATATTAGGGATCAACAGATTTCTGGCTAGGCATAAATTTCTCCTGGCAATGTATGACAAATCATAGAATCATAGAATCAAAGAGTTGGAAGAGACCTCGTGGGCCATCCAGTCCAACCCCCTGCCAAGAAGCAGGAATATTGCATTCAAATCACCCCTGACAGATGGCCATCCAGCCTCTGTTTAAAAGCTTCCAAAGAAGGAGCCTCCACCACACTCCCGGGCAGAGAGTTCCACTGCTGAACGGCTCTCACAGTCAGGAAGTTCTTCCTCATGTTCAGATGGAATCTCCTTTCTTGTAGTTTGAAGCCATTGTTCCGCGTCCTAGTCTCCAAGGAAGCAGAAAACAAGCTTGCTCCCTCCTCCCTGTGGCTTCCTCTCACATATTTATACATGGCTATCATATCTCCTCTCAGCCTTCTCTTCTTCAGACTAAACATGCCCAGCTCCTTAAGCCGCTCCTCATAGGGCTTGTTCTCCAGACCCTTGATCATTTTAGTCGCCCTCCTCTGGACACATTCCAGCTTGTCAATATCTCTCTTGAATTGTGGTGCCCAGAATTGGACACATATTCCAGGTGTGGTCTGACCAAGGCAGAATAGAGGGGTAGCATGACTTCCCTGGATCTAGACACTATGATCCTATTGATGCAGGCCAAAATCCCATTGGCTTTTTTGCTGCCACATGACATTGTTGGCTCATGTTTAACTTGTTGTCCACGAGGACTCCAAGATCTTTTTCACACGTAGTACTCTCGAGCCAGGCATTGTCCCCCATTCTGTCTTTTTGCAATGGGCCTATCACAACCAGAGTTTCATCTAGGTGTTGTGTTTCCCTTTAGTTTTGTTTACCTCCCCATTATTCAAATGTGCTAGTTTTTTCCCAGGGCCATCACGGAAGGCAACGGGGCAAAGTTATTGTGTGTTTTTTAACAATTTTCTCCCCCCACTCTCCTTTGCCAGTCCCTCAGGGTGGAGAGGAGACATTTGCATCCTTTTAAACTCCTGTGTTTGTTCTATGAGCTGGGATAGAGTTATCTGAATATTAATTACTGTTTCGGAGAAGTTCATCAGTTGAATTCGGGGACTGAGAATCCTTCCTTCACTCACCGCCACCTGCTTAGATTGTCGGTGTTTATCTGCTTGACTGAGCTTAAATCAGTTTCTCTAAGTGAAAGGCTGGTGCTCAGAGCAGATGTTAGTGCTCAGAAGGAATGTACAGTCTGCCATTAGCATATGTAGAATAACACTAATAAATAAAGGGCCTGCACCACCTTCGAGGGGATTTCTATGATGCTGTCTTGGACATCTCCAGACCCATTTTGACCCTCTCCAACGCTGAGGATCTCTATCGATGCTCCTAGAGTTCGGACGCAGAGCAGCCCCAACTCCCACCCCTTCTGATGTCCTGTTCTGTTTACACTACATTGGGATGATTAATGATATTGTGCATTGTAACTAAATTGTACCGCCATTATCACCAGGTCACTAGTGACAACTAGATATATCATCATGGGGGTTTATATACAGATAACAATTTTACCTACGCGGATAAAGGCAAGGCGGGATGTCAGCCTCATGCTAATGCCGATGTTTCCGCATATTGGAAAGTCGGTAATGCGCTGAACATGGGGATTTCATTAGAGCTGCATCCGTCCCGGAGCAGTGACAGAGTGGATAGTTTGTCAGTCCGACTCCCATTATCAGGGAGAGTTTTTCTGCCGACGAAGGTCTTTTTTTAACCCCTCTGATTGCTGAGCATATTGGGAAGCATTATCCCTTTTGATCTGCTTTAGGTTGACTGGAGTAGAAGCTTCAGGGCTTATATTAATGTCTGGAGTGTGATGATATGTTGGGTTTGTGTAGCATAACTCTCTATAGGCATTGCACAACTTTGGTGTTGGATTCCAAAACTATACCAAGCAATCGCTGGCAAAACCAAGTGGACATTGACATCCATAAACAATGCACACTTATGCAAAACTTGTGTCCAGTATCTCTGCTCAGACGTATGAATTATTTATTTATTTCCTATATTTATACCACGCCCTTCTCACCCCCGTGGGGGGACTCAGGGCAGCCTCACAAACACCATATAATGTCATTAGAGAGATGGGCTAAAACTAACAAAATGAAGTTCAACAGTGACAAATGCAAGATACTCCACTTAGGCAGAAAAAACGAAATGCAAAGATACAGAATGGGGGACGATGCCTGGCTCGAGAGCAGTATGTGTGAAAAAGATCTTGGAGTCCTCGTGGACAACAAGTTAAACATGAGCCAACAATGTGATGTGGCGGCAAAAAAAGCCAATGGGATTTTGGCCTGCATCAATAGGAGCATAGTGTCTAGATCCAGGGAAGTAATGCTACCCCTCTATTCTGCCTTGGTTAGACCACACCTGGAATATTGTGTCCAATTCTGGGCACCACAATTCAAGAGAGATATTGACAAGCTGGAATGTGTCCAGAGGAGGGCGACTAAAATGATCAAGGGTCTGGAGAACAAGCCCTATGAGGAGCGGCTTAAAGAGCTGGGCATGTTTAGCCTGAAGAAGAGAAGGCTGAGAGGAGATATGATAGCCATGTATAAATATGTGAGAGGAAGTCACGGAGGAGGGAGCAAGCTTGTTTTCTGCTTCCTGGAGACTAGGACGCAGAACAATGGCTTCAAACTACAAGAAAGGAGATTCCATCTGAACATGAGGAAGAACTTCCTGACTGTGAGAGCCGTTCAGCAGTGGAACTCTCTGTCCCGGAGTGTGGTGGAGGCTCCTTCTTTGGAAGCTTTTAAACAGAGGCTGGATGGCCATCTGTCAGGGGTGATTTGAATGCAATATTCCTGCTTCTTGGCAGAATGGGGTTAGACTGGATGGCCCATGAGGTCTCTTCCAACTTTTTGATTCTATGATTCTATTATTCATCATAATAAAAAATCAATAATACATTAAAATATTAAAAACATTAAAACAATGATTTAATTAACAAACACCTACTAAAATCAGAGTCTAAAAACTAGTCCTGGTCAAATCATTGCCATAAGTGTTAAAATCTTCTTTTACTTACTGCTCACTAATCGAACACTTGGTCCCAAAGCCAGATCTTAATTTTTCTTCTTAAAGACAGGAGGGAGGTGGCCATTCTGATATCTCTGGGGAGAGCGTTCCACAGGCAGGGGGTCACTGATGAGAAGGCCCTGTCCCTCATCCCCACCAATCACATTTGCGATGTCGGTAGGGTTGAGAGCAGGGCCTCTCCAGATGATCTTAAGTTTTGTGGTGGCTTGTACCAGGAGATACATTCGGACAGGTAGTCTGGGCCAGAACCATTTAGGGCATTAAAGGTTAAGACCAGCACTTTGAATTGTGCTCGGAAGCTGATTGGCAGCCAGTGGAGTTGGCGTAACAGAGGAGCTGTATGTTCCCTGTATGCCACTCCAGTGAGCAGCCTGGCTGTCGACTATTGGACTAATTGTAGTGTCTGGGCAGTCTTCAAAGGCAGCCCCACGTAGAGTGTGTTGCAGTAGTCTATTCAGGATGTAACAAGAGTGTGGATCACCGTGGCCAAATAATCTTCTATAATCTTGAATTGAATAGGGATGTTCCTTGTTGGACAGATTTATTTTATTTATTTATCGTGTCAGGAGCAGACCGAACAGTTGCATTGTATTTTTTAACAAACAAAAAAACCAGACAAAACACAAAGTTTGCAAGTTTGGTAGTTGATTAAATGTCCTTTGACCAGTATCTGGCCACTTGGGGTGCCTCTGGTGTTGCCGCAAGAAGGTCCTCCATTGTGCATGTGGCAGGGCTCAAGTTCCATTGCAGCAGGTGGTCAGTGGTTTGCTCTTCTCCACACTCATATGTCGTGGATTCTAGGGCTGGGTGGTTTCATCTCGTTAATTCGTAATTCGTTAATAATTCGTTAATTTTTTTCAATTACAAAACGATAACGAACCATTCTGGAGCAATTATTAAAAAAACGAATTTTCAAAAACGTTTTGCAAATGCTTCGTATTTCGATATTGTATTCGTTTCGTTATTGTTTTGAGGTCGTTTTGTTATTATTTCCGCATGTCTGGGCCAGTTTTATGGTTTAATTAGTGAAAAAAATTATAATATCACACCAACAGTCAACAACAGAGGGAGAGGGAAGCTTCAGAAGGTTTTGGAGGGTTTTTAGTGTATTTCGCGGTCGCGTCCGCCATTAACGAATCGATTCGTTATTGCTTCGGAAATCAATTCGTTTATTTTTTTTACCATTTACGAAATTTCGTAAATATCGAACTTTTTAAAAGGAAAATTTTGTAATTATTTTAAATATCGAAACAAAAAAAACCCCAAATACAAATCGATTTTAGAAACAAATTTTTCCGTTGTTACCCAGGCCTAGTGGATTCCACTTTGTGTCCCCATTTCTTAAGGTTGGCTCTGCATCTCGTGGTGCACAGTCTGTTCAGTGCCTTCCAAATCGCCCAGTTTTCTGTGTGCTCAAGGGGGAGTCTCTCATTTGGTATTTGTTGGACAGATATGTCCTATGGACCCCATAGATTACCTTACAGATGGATTAGTCATCAACAGGATTCTGACTCTAGATTGTCACCAGTGAAAACTTTGCAAGATGCTACAGTCCAGTTATTTCTGTTTCAATCCTTTAAAGTGTGCTGCATTATGCATTCACGGCATGTGTCATATAAACACTGTGCAATCTAGCTGCCTTCAAGCCACCTTAAGTGCAGATGTGGCCCTAGCTCACGTACATAGAAGGATAGTCATTAGCCAAGGGTACTATCCAAGCTGCTGGACACTATTGAAACAGCTTCAGCACTGGACAGTGCCTTTCAAGGAGTTTCTTTATGCAAGTGACTGCATTTTGTGCATCAAGGCACTATTCAATAAAAAGGCACATCAGGAGATTTTCTGTCAGTTCCACGATATCAGTATTCACTAAAGATGTGATACAATGCAATCACTACTTAATTATGGGTATGCACATTTAGGAGGTTGCTGTTATTGTGTGCCTTTAGGTCGTTTCCAACTCATGATGACTCTGAGGCTGAGGAAGTATGGATTTTAATGGCTGAGTGGGGATTCAAATGTAGTTTCCCGCTATCTCATTCCCAAACTCAAACCATCATATCACTCTTTCTCTCTTTTTCTGCTCCTCCATATCTGTCTTTATTTGCATTTTTTTTTTTTACAATTTTTTCCTAAATCACATTTACTCCCAGTCTGGGAAGAAGTCAGAAAATAAATATGCATATAAAACAGAACAGCTGGCTGAGATCTGTCAGTCTGTCAAATTTCTGATGCACAAACTGAGAATAGAATCTCAGTCAATGCCTCCAAATGCCCCAATGTAGATTGACTGGAATAGCAGGTTGGGGGCTTATATGTGTTATATGTCTGCAGTATGAGGATATGTTGGGATTGTGTAGCACAACTCTCTATAGGCATTGCACAACTTTGGTGTTGCATCCAAAACTGAACCAAGCAATCACTAAATGCCCTGCCTGACTTACCAGGTAGGGAGATTACAGTGGCTGGCACCCTCCATCCTCTCTTTGGGGTTCTCCTTCCCAGGAGCCCTGTGCTTTTTGGTGTGCTCAGCCAGGCATCCAATCAGGTTTGCTCTGGCCTGTGCCAAGATCAGCTGCACATGGGCCCTGCTTTGTTCTGCTGGTGCAGACAAAGTGGGGGCAGACCAGTGCTGGGAGCCAGCCGCCTCTCAGCTGTCCCCTCCCTCTCACCCTGAAATTGTATCATTGTATGCATTTATTGTTCGATTGCTTAGCATTTTCTCGGCCTGGATCTGGCATGCACACCTCCCACCTTCATTGGTGAGTGGGTAGTGTGTTGGTGGCATAGGAGTGAGGCAGTACCAGTGTCCCAGGCCGGAACCAGTTGGCTCACTGCCACGAAGGTGGTGAGGTGGCACCGGTCAGCAGCAGGCTGTCCGATTCTTGATCCAGGCTGCCAACCCTGTTTCTCACCATAACCAATAAACAAGTCATGGCATTTGCTTATCCCAAACTGAACTTTAGGTATGCAACTACATTATAAAAAAAAATCTGATTCATACAATGGGTTTTATTAAGTTTTGAAAAAAGGAAGTTATGCTGCTGCACCCTGTATCTGTCTTTCCTTGCGGGTTCCTGGTGGGGAGAGATCGGTTGCCACTGCCCACACAACAAAACCAAGTGGACACTGACATCCGTAAACAATGCACACTTATGCAAAAATTTTATTCAGCATCTCTGCTCAGGTGCGTGAACAAATCACCTTCTATAATCTTGAACTGAATGCTCCTGCCACTACAGGCACAATATGATTCAAGACTAGGGAAGTCATGCTCCCCATGCTCTATTCTGTTTTGGTTAGACCACACCTGGAATATTGCGTCCAATTCTGGGCACCACCATTGAAGAGAGATTTTGACAAGCTGGAATGTGTTCAGAGGAGGGCGACTAAAATGATCAAGGATCTGGAAACAAGCCCTATGAGGAGCGTCTTAAGGAGCTGGGCATGATTAGCCTGAAGAAGAGAAGGCTGAGAGGAGATATGATAGCCATGTATAAATATGTGAGAGGAAACCACAGGGAGGAGGGAGCAAGCTTGTTTTCTGCTTCCTTGGAGACTAGGACGCAATGGAGCAATGGCTTCAAACTACAAGAGAGGAGATTCCATCTGAACATGAGGAAGAACTTCCTGACTGTGAGAGCTGTTCAGCAGTGGAACTCTCTGCCCCGGAGCGTGGTGGAGGCTCCTTCTTTGGAAGCTTTTAAACAGAGGCTGGATGGCCATCTGTCAGGGGTGATTTGAATGCAATATTCCTGCTTCTTGGCAGAATGGGGTTGGACTGGATAGTCCATGAGGTCTCTTCCAACTCTTTGATTCTATGATTTGCCATACATTGCAAGGAGAAATTTATGTCTAGCCAGAAATCTGTTGATCCCTAATGCAAATGGCTGGATTTTTTTGGCCATTGCTTAACATTGGAATAATATTCACAGTGATATGAAATTCACAGTTCTGAAATTCCACAAATGCTCATATCATAAAGATATGGGCATTTGGACATCTCCCAACTCAAGAACAGAAAACAAAATGCTTGTGGACAGGAATAGAAATCTAAAGATGGGCTTAAAGGCAACCTTAAAAACTGTGGCATAGACTGGATGGCCCATGAGGTCTCTTCCAACTCTTTGATTCTATGATTCTATGATTCCAGACTACTTTTAGCAAGCAAACCTAAGTTGTGTTTCATGAAAAACACTCACTCCTACATGCACAATCCACCCATTCTCCCTCCTCTTGCATTTCTGATATTGATCACAGAGGGGGAAAAACTCCTTATTATTTAACGAGAGGTGGGTCTATGAAAGGAAATTAAACTTACACGCAGAATCCGTCCCCAGGTAAAAAGTGTCTGTTCAACAATTTAGGAGTCGTAAAACTTGGGCTGATCCTTATCAATTCATTTTGATTCCACTGACGGTTTGCTTTGTTTCCCCTCCACTGCTGCCTCTTTCCCTCTTTTCTCCGCTTATTGATCCTGACCTAGGAAAAAGGCTATTAATCCTGAAGCCAGAAAAGATCAGAGATAAGTCAAAAATGTGCTTGTTGTTACACAGCGGTGTGAAACATTGTCTTGCTGGGTGTCTGGGAAGGGAAGGGGGGGCAGAGCAGGAAAGTGAGGAGAAAGCGAGGAGAAAGGAGGAGAAATCATACCAGGCCTTCAAGAAATGGGTGGGGGGAAAGAAGCAGAAAATTGGCGGCTTGTGCAAGCGAGAATTACCTCATTGGGTTTATGGGATGGATGGCCGAGAGGGCAGACGGAGGATGGAAGAGACAGACAGTCTGAGCGAGGGATGTACTGGGATCTGTCCTTTCGACTCCAGCAGATGATGATTATTTTTTTTTTTGTAGGACACTGGCAGAGCCCCCATGCCATTTAAGATGATGTGTAGCTCTTAATGAAAAGGCAGCAGAGACGGACTGTCTCCATTGTGGCCGCCCTGTTTTCTTGGCCGGGGTGGAGACTCATTTGCCCATAACTCTTTTCAGGTCAAATGAGAAGCACTTCCTATCTTGTATGCAAGCGCATTGGCACTTGGCTCTGTTTTTTTGCCAAAGTTAGTTGTCTATATAAATCATACAGTTGGAGTTGTTCTGGAGTGTCTCTCTTCGTCTTTCTTGGTTCAACATTATCATCCGCTTATCGCAAATTACAGACTTTTTTCTGTGGCGGTTCTTCTACTGTCCTAACTTTTCTGAACCCTACTTTGTTCAGGATGTGTTTCCAATTCTTGCTTTTCTAGAGAGATCTCTCTCTCTCTCTCATGCTGACTGTCAGGGATGTCACTCTTCACGAATTTTGTTCTCATCAGCGGCAAGGAGTAATTTTAGCAATTTTCTTCTTGCTGTGAGGAAGTCTTTGAAGGCTACAGTTTTTAAAGATTACTTGTAGTTTGGAGGAATCTTTTTCTTTGCTGGTTTCCTGTGTTGAGGGGTTCTTTTGCATTTGCATGAAACAACTTTTTCAGTTCAGAAAAATGTATATCAGTTTAGAAAACTAAAATTTTAGAAAACTAAAGTGCGGTGAAGCTTCTATAACAACATTTTATTATTGGGGGTGGTGTTAAATATTCCTTTTTTAAAAAAAGAAGAATTTTATTAGGTTTTTTCATAATACAATGAAAGAGTGGTAACAATATCAGTATAGAAAGAAAGGAGAAAGATAGAAATATATAGGAAGAGAAAGAAAAAAACCATAAAAAGAAAAAAATAAAGAGAAAAAAATACAAAAAAACGCAAAAAAACCTCAAAAAATTGACTTCCATTCCATCTTCTTGGTTAATGTCTTTTTATTATTAAAAAATATTACGTAAAAAATAAAAGTCTATCATGTCTTCTATTTTTGCAATTTCTCCAGATAGTTGTGGAGAGGATCCCAATTTGTTCTTTTTAAAGTATTACCAGTATGTTTCTTCAACAAAAAAGTCAGTTCAACCATATCCTTTATTTCCCTGATTTTTTCTAAGCACCCTTCTATGGGTGGATTTAATTCGATTATTAAATAAATAAATAAATAAAATATTGGATAGTCCTTTTGAAATTTAGACTGCAACCTGGAGTAGATTCTCCACCACACAGACATGGATGTGAAGGCAATAGTTGCATGGCCACAGTACCCCATAATAAGCTGGTTTTGGGAAAAAAAATGGCTTCTTTCTAGATGAGAAGCACATCAGGAGGTTAAGTTTACTCTCCTGCAATATTCCAGGGGCTGCAAAAGGGAAGAATAAAAGGGGGAGAAACAATACTAAACACAAACAGAAGTCTACTTTTGGCTTTGGGGGGAAAAGTCATTCTCCTTGCTTGTTGCTAAACAATGCAGGGGAGCCTCCGCTGCTTTAAAATGTCAACTGCTGCTCGTGGTGGTTTTCTGCTTCAGTCACTCTTTCCGAGATCCTCAGCGAATGTGTGCCCTCCCTCCCTGTTGCTTGCTTTCCGCAGCCTCTCTTCTGTGCCCAGATGCCGCAGCCCTCTCCCTTGTGCCCTGATACTGAGACCCTGGTTTGCTGCGTCTTGTTTACTTTGGCTCCAGGAAGAGCTGTCTGCTTGAATCAGTCCAGCGTGCTCACAAAGGGAGGCAGTCATCTCCAATGCTCCATTGCTCTCCAGGCTTCGAGCAGAGAAATCGCCCAGCCAGAGGCAGCCCATCTGCCTTGACTTCCAGCCTCAGTGCATGTATGTGTGTGTGTACATGTACATGCACAACATGTATCCTCGCTGTAAATCATGTGACCCCAGGGGGAACTATGCAAGCCCACATTTGGACTAGAGATGGAACAGAACTCAGCTTGCAGCAAGAAGAAGCATGGTCCTATCATGCTTTCAGCAAAGCATGGAAAATGGGCTGCCACAGCCACATTGCTTTGCCGCAAGACACAGTGTAGACACTCAGGGACCAAATATAATGCCCTCTACATTTCTCCATATATATCTCTCTCTTTCTCTCTTTCTGTGTATATATATATGACTAGATGGCGAGACAGACAGACAGATACTAGACAGATTTAGAAGCCAGCCTTTCACCCACATGGGACCCAAGACGGTATATTACAAGACTAAAACTAACTAAAGCTATAATGATAAAAAGTTAAACACAATTAAACTTATTATTATTATTATTATTATTATTATTATTATTATTATTATTATTATTCTGACACAAAAACACAGTATGTCACAGCAAATGAGATCTATATGCTGGATTTTGCATCACAAAATCACAAATCGAACACTTCCCAAGTGTCTAGGACTGTGTGATGTATTTTCAAATGATGTGCGCAGATCCAAGTCAAGTGATTTTTGCAGTTGACAGATCGTGACTTTTGTTGCTGTTGTTGTTATTATTATTTGAAACACAACAAGATGAGTCCACAGCAGACAAGATCACTCTGCTCGCTGTTGTGTGGGATCACACATCGTACCCTTCCCAAGTGTCTAGGACTGTGTGATGTATCGGTGAAAAATGCATGCGGATCCCAGTAGTGGGCACATGGTAATTTGTCAGTGTCGATTGTGTTTAAGTGCAGGCCAGGGTCTTTAGGCACTACAGCCAGGGTGCCGATCACCACTGGGACCACCTTGACTGGCTTGTGCCAGAGTCTTTGCAGTTCAATTTTTAAATCCTCATATTGTGTCAGCTTTTCCAGTTGTTTCTCTTCAATCCTGCTGTCGTCAGGGATTGCAATATTGACAATCCATACTTTATTTTTTTAACACGATAGTGAGGCCAAGGGTATTGTGCTCCAAAACTCTGTCAGTCTGAATTCGGAAGTCCCAGAGTAGTTTGACATGTTCATTTTTTGTAAAATTTTCAGGCTTGTGATCCCACCAGTTTTTTGTCGCAGGCAGATGATATTTGTGGCACAAGTTCCAATGGATCATCTGAGCAATGGTGTTATGTCTCTGCTTGTATTATCTCTGCTCAATCTTCTTGCAGCAGCTGAGGATGTGATCTATTGTTCCATCTGCTTCCTTGCAGAGTCTGCACTTGGGATCTGTTGTCAACTTTTCTATTATTATTATTATTATTATTATTATTATTATTATTATTATTATTATTATTTATACCCTGCTTTATCTCTCCCAAAGGGGACTCAAAGCAACTTAACATAAAAGCATTAGTACACAATTTAAAATATACCAATATGCAAACATTTAAACAGAATTAAATATAAACCTTAGGATGAACTTCCTGATGGTAAGAGTTGGTCAGCAGTGGAATATGGTGCATTAATGTGTGGTGAACTTTCCTTCTCTGGAGATCTTTAAACATACTGGATGCCCGTTTATTGGGAATACTTTGGCTGTGCTTTTTTTGCATGGCAGGGAGTTAGACTAGATGGCTTTGTTGTCTCTTCCAACTCTATGCTAATATGATTCTAAGCTCCCCAACCCCTAAATTTCCATCACATACTTTGTTGTAATGATGAGTCCCTTCAACTTCTGTGTCATAATGCCATCAATAAAGGAACCCCGGTGGTGCAATGGGTTAAATCCCTGTGCCGGCAGGACTGAAGACTGACAGGTCACAGGTTCGTATCCGGGGAGAGGCGGATGAGCTCCCTCTATCAGCTCCAGCTCCTCATGCGGGGACATGAGAGAAGCCTCCCACAAGGATGATAAAAACATCAAAAATCATCCGGGCGTCCCCTGGGCAACGTCCTTGCAAACGGCCAATTCTCTCACACCAGAAGCGACTTGCAGTTTCTCAAGTCACTCCTGACACGACAAAAAAAAGTGAATAAGATTATCTTCCTCTTCCCTTTCCCCCTCACTACTCCCAAGCTGGCCTTTTGTGTGTGTGTGTGCACACGTGCGCGCTCACACACATGTTATATTTGCCTTTATTTGTGTTATTTTCAAAATCTGAATTTGTGCAATTGCTCTAGAAATGAAAAAAGAAAAACCTGTAGCATTGGGAGGTGGGGGTTACAAGAGTAGCACAATAGTGTGTGAAGTACAATCATGAGACCACAAATTGACACAATTGAACAAAGGTTCAGTATCAACCAGTATGCCTCGATGATAGTTTGGTTGTAATGGGATAGCGAGTTCATGCCATAAAGCCCTAAGTTGTGCTACTGTTGTATTGAGTGCCCCCCATGTTGTCAGTGATGTCCCGGTGTGCCAGCTGACAAAGAATTCACGGCCAGCAAATGCAAGTGTTATGTATTATCTGAATGTAATGCTCCTTGCCTTGAACCCCTGCTGTCTAGACAGATATATGATTGTATAATCACATTCACATACATGAATCAAAGCTGGGTGGGGTGAGGAATGGGGAGTGCATATGTGAGGAAGCAAAGCGTTTATCTGATTTCTTTTTCACTCCCTGCTGCAACTTGATTGACGGATATTTCTGACACCCTCTCTGCACACACACACACGCAACAGACGCCGTGATCCTCCAAGTTTGTCTGCTGAAATAAGATCCTCTGCAGAAACGTTGTTGGGCACTCCATGCCCACGTTGCTGCTGGTTACCGCGTCACGATATTCCGCTTTGCTGGCGCCACCGCCGGCGATCAAGCCTGTATATTTTTAGCTGTTTGTTCACATTATAAATCCTGCAGGCTTTAGCTCTGCCAGGTACTCTTGGTATAATTTACCTTTTGGGTTTAATGAGAAATAGGAGCTGACTCAGGAATAAGGGTGCGTTAAGTCAACACACAAATAATCATAAGAAGGGGGAGATATCAAGGGAAGAGAATTGGAGATGAAGATGACACCAGAACATTGATAATAGAGTGCAGTGCACTAACTCTGTGGTCCTATAGTTTAAATGAAGGCTTGAAATGATGTTGCATGGAGTCTAGTACCAGGTATGTAAAAACTCCCCTCACCTGCCCAGTTGACTAAACATGCTCAACTGTTTGCAGATGACACCAAATTGGGAGGGATAGCCAATACTCCAGAGGAAAGGAGCAGAATTCAAAATGATCTTGACAGATTACAGAGATGGGCCAAAACTAACAAAATGAAGTTCAACAGGGACAAATGCAAGATACTCCACTTTGGCAGGAAAAACAAAATGCAAAGATACAGAATGGGGGACGATGATGCCTGGCTCGAGAGCAGTACGTGTGAAAAAGATCTTGGAGTGCTCGTGGGGAGGAAGTTAAACATGAGCCAACAATGTGATGTGGCGGCAAAAAAAGCCAATGGGATTTTGGCCTGCATCAATAGGAGCATAGTCTCTAGATCTAGGGAAGTCATGCTCCCCATGCTCTATTCCGCTTTGGTTAGATCACACCTGGGATATTGTGTCCAATTCTGGCCACCACAATTCAAGAGAGATATTGACAAGCTGGAATGTGTCCAGAGGAGAGCGACTAAAATGATAAAGGGTCTGGAGAACAAGCCCCATGAGGAGCGGCTTAAGGAGCTGGGCATGTTTAGCCTGAAGAAGAGAAGGCCTAGAGGAGGTATGATAGCCATGTATAAATATGTGAGAGGAAGCCACAGGGAGGAGGGAGAAAGCTTGTTTTCTGCTTCCATGGAGATTAGGACAAGGAACAATGGCTTCAAACTACAAGAAAGGAGATTCCATCTGAACACGATGAAGAACTTCCTGACTGTGAGAGCCGTTCAGCAGTGGAACTCTCTGCCCCGGAGTGTGGTGGAGGCTCCTTCTTTGGAAGCTTTTCAACAGAGTCTGGATGGCCATCTGTCAGGGGTGCTTTCAATGCAATATTCCTGCTTCTTGGCAGAATGGGGTTGGACTGGATGGCCCATGAGGTCTCTTCCAACTCTTTGATTCTATGATTCTATCAGTGCTCCACAGAGTTACCATAAGACACAAATTATTTGAAGGTAGATAATAATAATAACAACAACCCTGTTCTTCATCTCAGCTAGTGTAGACTGATTCAAACAATGTATGAAGAGTAAGTCAACATGTAGGTAAACAGACTGAATCCATGAGTCTAGTCAAGCCTAACAATGGTGTGTTGGCTTGAAGTGTGTCATAGATTTGGAAGAGACCTCGTGGGCCATCCAGTCCAACCCCGTGCCAAGAAGCAGGACAATCGCATTCAAAGCACCCCCAACAGATAGCCATACAGCTCTGTTTAAAAGCCTCCTAGAAGGAGCCTCCACCACACTCTGGGACAGAGAGTTCCACTGTTGAACAGCTCTCCTTACCATCAGGAAGTTCTTCCTCATGTTCAGGTGGAATCTCCTTTCCTGTAATTTGAAGCCATTGCCTCGCGACCTAGTCTCCGGGGTAGCAGAAAACAAGCTTGCGCCCTCCTCCCTATGACTTCCTCTCACATATTTATACATGGCTATCATGTCTCCTCTAAGTCTTCTCTTCTTCAGGCTAAACATACCCAGCTCTTTAAGCCACTCCTCATAGGGCTTGTTCTCCAGACCCTTGCTCATTTTAGTCACCCTCCTCTGGACACATTCCAGCTTGTCAATGTCTCCCTTCAATTGTGGTGCAGAGAGTTGGACAAAGTATTCCAAGTGTGGTCAAACCAAGGCAGAATAGAGGGGTAGCATGACTTCCCTGGATCTAGACACTATATTCCTATTTATGCAGACCAAAATCCTATTGATTTTTTTTAGCTGCAGCATCACATTGTTGGCTCATGTTTAACTTGTTGTCCACAAAGACTCCAAGATATTTCTCACATGTACTGCTGTCGAGACAGGAGCCCCCCCATTCTGTATCTTTGTTTTCATTTTCTTTCTGCCTAAGTATCTTGCATTTGTCCCCTTTGAACTTCATTTTGTTAGATTTGGCCCATCTCTCTAAGATAGTTTTGAATTCTGCTCCTGTCTTCTGGAGTATTGGCTATCCCTCCCAATTTGGTGTCGTCTACAAACCCTTCATCTAAGTCATTAATAAAGATGTTGAACAGGACCAGGCCCAGGATGGAACCCTGTGGCACTCCACACGTCACTAATCATCATTCCATAGGGTTGTTGTAGGTTTTTCTGGGATATATGGCCATGTTCTGGAGGCATTTTCTCCTGACGTTTCACCTGCATCTATGGTAAGCATCCTCAGAGGTAGTGAGTCTGTTGGTAGTAGGAAAATGGTTTTATATATCTGTGGAATGACCAGGGTGGGGCAAAGGACTCTTGTCTGCTGGAGCTAGGTGTGAATGTTTCAACTGACCACCTTGATTAGCATTTAATGGCTTGGAAGTGCCTGGGGGGAATGTTTTGTTGAGAGTGATTTGATGTGCCTGATTGTTTACTCTCTGTTGTTTTGCTGTTGTAATTTTTGAGTTTTTTAATACTGGTAGCCAGATTTTGTTCATTTTCATGGTTTCTTCCTTTCTGTTGAAGTTGTCCACATGCTTGTGGACCACTCTCACAACCACCATGTCAGACTACACAGAGAAGCCATTGAAATCCACAAGCATGTGGACCCATTTTCCTACTTCCAACAGACCTCACTACCTCTGAGGATGCTTGCCATAGATGCAGGCGAAACGTCAGGAGAAAATGCCTCCAGAACATGGCCATATAGCCCAGAAAAACCTACAACAACCCAGTGATTTCAGCCATGAAAGCCTTCGACAATATCATTCCATACTTTGAAATAAGAAGAAATTTGTAAACATTTGCACATTTCTCTTATTTTTCCTCTCAAATATCACATTGGTTTCAATTTCTTGACAACTTTAGTTTGGTTCTGTTTATAGGCAAATGAGGAGGATCAAGCTGATTACATCATTGGATAGCAACCTCTTGCTTCTTGTTGTGTTGATGCTGTCCAAGTCTGATGGGAGTTGTAGCCCAATAATATCTGACAATTCATCCTTTTGATTATCCCAGGCAATGAATCTGAGCCAATGTTTATGATTCCATGGCATAGTCACACTGGTATAGATCATCAAAATCACTCATGGCATTAGCTACACCATAAAGGTAGCTGGTGGAAATATGTTGTGCTTAAATATACTCTCATGACCCAAGATATTGCACCAATATGACGGAAATCCATAGTGATGAGTTTTCTATTCCGCAGTGATCTCTTGAACAGGTTTCACTACTTTTTCTCTCTCTTTCTCTGCAAATGTCATGAAAAGAAAGGATTGCTCCACATCTGTGTGATGACATCTCTGTGTCAGGGTTTGCATATTTATTATAGATAAGCTGTCAAAATGTGTGTTGTCAATTTCACCCGATACTCAAGATTTAATGGCTCGCATCAAAGATGGAAAATCTTTACCATTAATATTAATACCATTCTGGATTATAAGTCTTCATCATTGTGGGTATCAATCAACCACTCCTTAAAATATGCCACTCAAGTTGATATGCTTTAGAGACAATTAGCATATGCCGTTTAGGACCAACTTGTGGGGGGGGGGGGGGGTTGGGTCAACAGAGGATTGGGTTTAGAATACATTTATTTGGAAATCTAATGCAATGTAAAGGCTTAGATGTGAAATCATTTGCTAGTGGATGCCTGGTATAGTGAACCCCCCTCCCTCCCTGAACATAATGAGATGGCTGTCATATCATTTGGGAATCGAAGTGACAACTTTTTCAGGTACACAACTGACAACTTGTGCAGCAAGTTGTGAACTTGTGGACTTTATTACACAGAGATGCTAAAGTGCAATTATGGCAGGATAAAAATACCAGTTGAAGGGCTTACCACACAACGTCATGGCTTCACAAAATCACATAGGATTTTCGCATTTCAACAAACCAATGTGCTGGGTAGAGCAAATAAGGGTAGGAAGAGAGGTTGTACAGTGAGGACTCCTCATCAACAAAGTGCCAGCATTGCACAGTTGTGTAGAGGTATATGTTTTTTATGTTTTCTTTTGCTTAAAAACCATGGTTGCTATAAGGCAACGGGTTGGTGCAATAAAGTTCTTAGTTTCAGTCATATCCAGCCATATCATATCAGTTTAAAAGCTTGGAAATACTACAATTTAGACTGCAATTCCCAATTGGCCATGCTGAATGGCAGAATCTTGAAATTATCATCTTAAACATTAACTTTACCAAGTTATTATTATTATTATTATTATTATTATTATTATTATTATTATTGTTCATTTACTTTTATCCTGCTTTTCTCCCACAAATGGGACTCAAAGTGGCGTACAAAGAACACAAGTACATAATTCAATAACTCTCATCCCACAACTCAACATATGGACAAGAAATCAACACATTATAAAACCCAAATTACATAAATATGAATAAGCGTAAAAATAATACATGTATCATCAATTCAACAACAACAACAACAACAATTTTGGGTTGTTGTATGGCCGTATTCTAGAAGCATTCTCTTCTGACATTTTGCCTGCATCTATGGCAAGCATCCTCAGAGGTAGTGAAACATCAGGAGAGAATGCTTCTAGAAGATGGCTGTATAGCCCAAAAAACCTACAACAACCCAGTGATTCCACCCATGAAAGCCTTCAATAATACAACAACAATTTTATTCTTATATCCCGAAGGGACTCAGGGCAGCTTAGAGATGTCACAAAGTGCCTAAAAACAAACATAAAAGTGAACACAACATAAAATAGAATAAAATAAAATGCATGCACATATTATGTTGTATTATTTTGGGCTTGGCCTCATGTTAGCCACCCCGAGTCCCCTTTAGGGAGATGGTGGCAGGTTATAAATAAAGATGATGATGATGATGATGATGATGTGACCTAGTGACCACTCTTGTGGGTTGTTGGGGAAGGCCTACTTCCATAAGAAGGTCTTCACTTGGGAGTGAAAGGCCAATAACGAGGGGAACTGAACATATCTCTTTAGGGAGGGAGTTCCAGAGCCAAGGAACCACCACCTAAAAGGCCCTCTCCCTTGTTCCCACCAACTGTGCTTGTGATGATGGAAGGACTGAGAGGAGGGCCTGTCCTGACAATCTCAGGGTGAGTGTGGGCTGATAGGAGGAGATGGGGGTCCTAGGATTACGTCTGAAGACATGTAGTTCTGCTTCTTAATATCCCTTCAAATTTGGGATTTCCCCTTCTGCTTTCACAGTATATGAGCCAACAATGTGATGTGGCAGCAAAAAAAGCCAATGGGATTTTGGCCTGCATCAATAGGAGCATAGTGTCTAGATCTAGGGAAGTAATGCTACCCCTCTATTCTGCTCTGGTTAGACCACACCTGGAATATTGTGTCCAATTCTGGGCACCACAATTCAAGAGAGATATTGACAAGCTGGAATGTGTCCAGAGGAGGGCGACTAAAATGATCAAGGGTCTGGAGAACAAGCCCTATGAGGAGCGGCTTAAGGAGCTGGGCATGTTTAACCTGGAGAAGAGAAGGCTGAGAGGAGATATGATAGCCATGTCTAAGTATGTGAGAGGAAGCCACAGGGAGGAGGAGGGAGCAAGCTTGTTTTCTGCCTCCCTGCAGACTAGGACGTGGAACAATGGCTTCAAACTACAAGAGAGGAGATCCCATCTGAACATGAAGAAGAACTTCCTGACTGTGAGAGCCGTTCAGCAGTGGAACTCTCTGCCCCGGAGTGTGGTGGAGGCTCCTTCTTTGGAAGCTTTTAAACAGAGGCTGGATGGACATCTGTCAGGGGTGATCTGAATGCAATATTCCTGCTTCTTTGCAGAATGGGGTTGGACTGGATGGCCCATGAGGTCTCTTCCAACTCTAGGATTCTAGGATTCTATGAACAAAAAGAAATATAACAATTGCATATCTTGATGCCTACAGTTAGTTTTTTTCCTTGAGCAGCTCTCCTATTTTTACTGTACTGCAACATTTTGCGACTGCACCCAAGGCTTTGGTTTACAACTGTGAATAGATGGTTTTAACTTTCCAGGCAGGCAGGCAGGCCGACCTTAGAGATGCAATAGTGCTTGATGCTGTCCTCATCACTAAATGATGGAAATTTACAGTGAACCAGCTCATAACCTCTTGCATCTTGGTTGCCCAAAGATGCCTTTGGGTCTCCTGGGTTCCCGCTGTGTCCAGCTTCTATTTCTGGCCACCGGTTTAAAGCTGCCTAGGTTTTGCATTGCTCTTGGCTGGGAAGCCGTCTTTTGCCTACTGATGGATTTGGGTGTCATGCGGATGTTTGCATAAGTAGATTGCATTTTATCAATGAGAAATCCTCCAGCAGAACTGTTTCAATTCCACTTGCAAGTCTAATAGCTTAAGGTTATCTCCATCTCAAACGTATTTGGAGGGTGAAAACACTGAAGAGGAAAGGGAGGAACTGCTTAGAAGTGAGATTCTTACCTGGCTGTTCGTTTGGGTTTTTTGAAAAACTTGTCTCAGCATTTTTCTTTCTGTTTCAATATCGAGGATGAAAGAAGTTTAATGAAATTTAGATGTGGGGCTCCAACCCTCCTTTAGCAAATATCTTTAGATAAGTTCAAGGATATCAATGAACTTGGGTTTCTCCTTACTTGTATTTTTTAAAGTGTTAAAAACATTGAAGCGTGTTCCATCCTAATTAGAAGGAAATGTATAAATGTAGGGCCAATTGTTCTAAAATGAATTGAATTGCAGTTTTCCTCCGGCCAAATTCAGTAAGTATGAGTTATGCATCCCTTATCTGGAATTCCGAAATCTGAGATACTCCAAAACCCAAAGTTGTCCACACAGTGAGGCCTTTGTATGTTGATGGTTCACAAATGTTAAATATATTGTGCAAAAAATTACCTTCAGGGAATGTGTAACAGCATATACTAAGTAAATTAATAGATCTCATCTTCAAGATGTATGCAGTTGCAAATATAGTATTTCAAAATCTGAAAAACTACAAATGTTTGGGGACAGCAGTGTTTTTGGATTTCAGAATGTGATTTCTTGTAGATGAAACTCAATTTTTGTGCGCATGTAACAACGTTTGTGTACTCAATTTCCCACAATTTGTGTAAAGAAATTGTGCAAAACTTTTGTCTTTTGTAGCTAAGCACACATTTATGCTGAATGAGAAGAGAGGGACAACTGATTAGTGAAAAAGACTATGCAAGAAGTCCACATTTAACAGTTGTGAATTTGACTCATTTACAAGTATCAGTTAAAAAATAAGTCTTGTAAATACACCAAATCCTTGACTTGTATGCTTTAGAAATATAAACCATTATATTGCCAATACAGGCATAAACATAAAATCTATTTCTCATGCAGGAAATGCTATTTTCTTAAATGCACAATAACTCCCAAACTTTGGAGATTCTTACCAGTCTAGAATTCAGCTCATAAAGGTTTCTGAAAACTTGATATGCACATTTCCAATGGTTTCTGAATACTTTGAATATTGGGTTGCTGTAGGTTTTTCCGGGCTATATGGCCATGTTCTAGAGGCATTTTCTCCTGATGTTTTGCCTGCATCTATGGCAAGCATCGT
The DNA here is from genome assembly GCF_025583915.1 of Anolis sagrei ordinatus. NCBI lineage: Eukaryota > Metazoa > Chordata > Lepidosauria > Squamata > Anolidae > Anolis > Anolis sagrei. The sequence continues at coordinate 7,820,821 of NW_026845477.1, read as the reverse complement.
CAGAGGTAGTGAGGTCTGGCCTCTGAGAATGCTTGCCATAGATGCAGGCGAAACGTCAGGAGAAAATGCCTCTAGAACATGGCCATATAGCCCGGAAAAACCTACAACAACCCAGTGATTCCAGCCATGAAAGCCTTTGACAACTTTGAATATTTCTTCAATTCATACATGGGGAACATATTGTTTCACATACATATTTAGTAGTTATGTGATACATTTGAACTCACCTCTCCTTTCTGCTGGGAAAAAAAGATATCCATCACTTGAAAGCAAGTATTACGATTCTCATTAGGCACCCTTCCTGAAAAATAAGAACTTGCATAGAGAAACAAGGATCTCTTAGGACCCTGGGAAATATAATTCTCCCATGGCTCCTGTGTGCTGGAAAGTTGGATAAAGTGAATCGTGTCCTATCATGCTTCCACCCAACAGAGTTGGGATGTGATGGCATATTTATTTATTTATTTACTTTATTTATATACCGCTTTTCTCAGCCCTCAGGTGACTCGTATAGGCTGAGAAGTGTTTCTGCCTGGGCTTGGACAAAAAATGAGCTTGTCTTTCATTTAGATAATTTAGGAGTGAATCTACACTGACCACTTATTCCAGACTGCCATCCCTCCCAATGTGGAGGAGGCAAGAGGAAGTCCTGATCATCTGGTGGAAGTTAACCTCATTTAGCACCACTTGATGGCCACCATCATTGTCACCATCCTGTATGTGGCATGGTTTGTATTGGTTTCTTGGCACCTGAAAGGATGTCAGCCAAGGTATTTATTTATCATGTCATCAGCAGCCATACCATTGTATTACATTTCTAACAGAACAAAACAAACACACAGATGAAAGAAAAACAAAACAAAACACAGATTTTGCAAACTTGGTAGTTGGTTAAATGTCCTTTGACCAGTATCTGGCCACTTGGAGTGCCTCTGGTGTTGCCGCAAGAAGGTTGTGCATGTGGCAGGGCTCTGGTTGCATTGCAGCAGGTGGTCAGTGGTTTGCTCTTCTCCACACTCGCAGGCTGTGGATTCCACTTTGTGGCCCCATTTCTTAAGATTGGCTCTGCGTCTCGTGGTGCCAGAGCGCAGTCTGTTCAGCGCCTTCCAAGTCACCCAGTCTTCTGTGTGCCCAGGGGGGAGCCAAGGTACCAGATGAAGAAAGGGAGACATGAGGAATCACCCCCTACTTTCCCCCTACATTTTGGGTTGCCTTATCACTCTGACTAGCTCCTCTCCAAGCAACTAAAACTAGCTATGCCATGTCTGTTGTCCACAGAGGTGACAAGAATGGGAGGGGAATGATAAGTGCCATCTTATGAACTCAGACTGGCCAGGCCAGGAGAATACAGGATTTCTGTGTAAACAGTTGATGCCAGTGCCATCTTGGAATGAGCTCAACTGCTTACATTGGTCCAATGGTGTAGTTTGCATTTGAGGAGAATTCAGAGCAACCAACTCATGACTATGGTTAACATATTTCAAGGCCACGTAAAGGTAGTCTTGGTTCATGTTAACCCAAATCGGCTCTATGCTTCATTTAGCCACCATGGAGCTGATACACAAACCCTTCACCATAAGTGGTCAGTGTAGATGTGCCCTTGAACAGAACTTGCTTGGCTAGTTGAACTGAGGCAGAAGGAGTTCTCATAACTAGAAATGTTGAGAGTGGCTGGAGTTTAAATTGGATAGATTCTCTGCTCTACACATCCTCCTCTACTTCTAACTCTTTCCGGCCTTCTGATGAAGAAGTCCCACTGGGGGAAAAAACACAGAAATGCCTACTGTGAACAATATCATCTTCTCTCTGCTGTCTCCTGTCTCCGACTCCAAATGTAACAACCGTCTCTGTACCAAGGAAAGTGAGAGATGGCTCTCCCTGTTCCTTGCTTGTGACAATGAATGTTGCTTTCACAGTGCTCGAGCGCTTTGAATACCAGGAAGAGAGAAGCAGGGGAGCTCTTATAAATATAGAGCAAATGAAATTCACTGCAGGAAGGGCTTTGCTTTCTTTCCCAGAATGAAGCGGGGGGAGGAATGGAGAGCAGATGCAGTGAGATACAGCAGGAGTTTATATATCTGCACATACTTTTCTTATCTGGGGACATTAAAAGACAAAGACAATACAGGTCCAATAAATCAAAACAGTCCACCAGAAGGAAGGGGTGTGTGTGCCTCCGTGTGTCAAAGAGATAGGTGTCTACTTTGAACAATTTTGTGCTCTTCTTCATGGTTTTTAATGGAGCCACAACAATTTTTTCTGCGTGTGTGTGCTTTAAGCAGACGATTATTTCTCAAGCATTGGGTATGAGGAGAAATCTCCTTGCATCTTATTTACATCTGTAAGTTGATGGATGAACTCCTGGGCTATTTTTCATCTTCCCCCATCCATTTTCAAGAAAGAAAAGAGTGTTCCCAGGTTCATCCATATTAGTTTTGTATCCAAGGGCCAAATATGTTTTTTTTTTTTTGGGGGGGGGGGGTGGCAGATCATAAAAAACAATAAGATAGAATTTATTTATTAAAATGCCTATATTCTAACCTATATCTGAAGATCTCAGAGTAGCTTTCCATAAAATCAATTAAAAACAATAAATATAGTGGGCCTTTGATATCCCTGGGTTTAGTTCCAGGACTCCCCATGACTGCATCTCTGTTTACGAACCCACACGATCTCTCTGTTCATCTGGAGAGGCCCTGCTCATGATTCCACCTGCATCGCAGACGTGATTGGTGGGGACGAGAGAGAGGGCCTTTTCGGTGGTGGCTCCCCGACTCTAGAACTCACTTCCTAAGGACATCAGGCAGGCCCCAACTCTGGCAGTCTTTAGGAGGAGCTTGAAGACATGGCTGTTCCAGTGTGCCTTCCCAGAAGAATGATCCCATAGCACTTTGTCCTCCAAAGCACTTTACATTTTTTAGGTCCGCTTGTATGTTTTCCACAAATGCCCCATCACTTTTTCGCCCATGTTCCAGCATTACTTTCAATTTTAATTTTACATTTCGCCTTCCCATAGTTTTTAATTGTGTGGTCTTATTGTTAATGTTGCATCATTGCATTGTCCATGTTTTATTTTAATTGTTTGTATTGTTGTTATTATTGCTTGTATTGTTGTATTTGGGCTCGGCCTCATGTAAGCCACACTGAGTCCCTTAGGGAGATGGTAGCGGGGTACAAATAAAGTATTATTATTATTATTATTATTATTATTATTATTACTACAACTCTCACTATATACAACGATGAAGCAAAATGGTGCCTCTTATATACAAGGGTTATCTGGAAATAAGGTTACAGGGACGTAGCTCTCATGGAGAAATTTCTCAGGGGAAGTTGGTATCACTGCCAGGCATGTAGCCGGGGGGGGGGGCTCGGGGGGCTTCAGCCCCCCCCCCCCGAAATTCTCATGGTGGTTCGCGAAAAGGCCTTACTGGTGCATTATTTAAACTATGATTATTCATACCATGATCTGATCACCATGCTCAATATATCCCATATGCATGGGGGTATTGGGTAACGATACAAAAGGTTTGCTAGGGTAGACCCTCTTTCACTCAGACTCAGCGCCCCCCCCCAAAACTCAGACCCCCAAAAAATTAACCCCCCCCCGAAACAAAATCCTGGCTATGGGCCTGATCACTGCCATGTAGTGAAAAGCCAGCAGAAGCGAATGAGCAGTGCCCATTGTCAGTAGCTCGCCAACTGGTGTTGTGATGAAGGTTAGAAAAGAGCATCCTCATCAGGCCCGGATTTCATTTTGGGGGAGTTCGGGGGGGGGGGGGGGGGCTGAGTCTGAGTGAAAGAGGGTCTAGCCTAGCAAACCTTTGGTATCGTTACCCCAATACCCCCATGCATATGGGATATATTGAGTATGGTGATCAGATCATGATATGAATAAACATAACAGTTTAAATAATGCACCAGTAAGGCCTTTTCGCGAACCACCATGAGAATTTGGGGGGGGGGGCTGAAGCCCCTCAAGCCCCCCCCTCCCCCCCCCCCGGCTACATGCCTGAACCTCATTCATGCTGTAATACACTACCTAAATGCTAAGGACACAAATGCCACTGCGATTCATTGTGAAATTGTTTCAGTTTATGGAGAGGTCGTAATGTCAAGATAGTGGGATACTGACGTCAGGACTCTGTCTCCTTCATAGCAATGCATATCCGCTCACCACTCATGCAACACAAGAGTTGTTGACTTCATTTGGTTGGGATGTTTTAAGTCACCCCTCTCACAGCCCTGATCTCGCACCCAGTGACTATCATCTGTTCATTAAATTGAAGAAACACCTTGGTGGAAAACACTTTTCCAACAACAATGAGGTGAAAATCAATGTGACAAACTGGCTGAAAAAGGTGGAGGGAAACTTCTGTGACACAGGCATCAAAAACTTGTCCCACTGATGATAAAATGTATTGAACTGAATGGTGATTATGTGGAAAAACAATGTAATACCTATGCTTCAATCCATATATTTATTAAAATATATTCATTCTTTGTAATTTTTAAAAAACTTGTAACCTTACTTTCCTGATAACCCTCATAGAATGCCAAAATCAAGATTTGCTTTTGGGAATTTTAAAAATATGTTTCAGCTGTGGATGCATCCATTCATTGATGCAGGATCTGTAAATCGGGAGGTTAGAAAGTCTAAACATATATTAAATCATTTAATAATATAAAATCTAGAAATCATTTAAAATAGTGTCATCATTGCACATGTATAGCCTGGATTAAAATCACTTGGCCTTGAAGGTATTAACAAAAGGCCAATTTTTGACAGTCTCAAAATGACACCATCACACTGTTCAACAGAGAAAAAGTTTCGGGCCTGAAAATAGTTGTTCTTTTATGATTTTGGCGTGCTGAAAACAAAAATGGCATTTAAAAATGTATATTGGCTCTAGTTTTTATGATATAAGCAATCACGTGATCACGTATGGTTGAAAAAATGCATGTTGTGACTTACACTATGGAAGATTCTAGAATATTCTAGAAAGTTTGATGACGCAGTATTAGTGCCGTGTGCAAAAGCCAGAAAGCCCTATATAAGGCCAGACTTTTGAATGGTGAGGGTCAGTCAGTTGAAGACTGAGACAGTATCATTAAACATCATTTTACATGGTTCTTTTTACTGTAGTTATGCCTCGCACGTGTGTAAATAAAGCACTATGGAAAAAAGATATCAAGGCAAATGGACTCCGTCAATGCTGTCAGACTACTGCTGGAGCATTGTAAGAGGGAATCCTTTCCTTGAATACAAAAGAAAAGTCAAGAGAAGCAAACAGGATAGAAACTAAAGTCACGATGAAAGCGACATTTAAACTTTCAGACTTTTCAACTTCATTAGGCCTACTAATATAGTTTCTTGCTGCACAAACAGAAACAATAGCATGTTAAATTTATTAAGAAATGGCACATTTCGTTTCCGTAACTGAGAAAAACTGACAATTTGTAGAACAGTGTTATTGGCACCAGACTAGCCTCCTCATTTTGACTATAAAGCTAAAGCTTCAGCTAAGTAGGATGGGATCAAACAGGGAGAGGGATGCCATTTTAACCCCAAATCCTACTGTTTCTCCCAACTAGAGAAGAACCATTCAGTCCATCGGATTTGCCTGAAATTGTTCACCATTCAACAAGTGTTTAGTTGGGACTTCATTATTGTATGCCTTCAAGTCATTTCTGATTTATGGTGACCCTTAGGTGGCCCTATCCTGGGGCTTTATTGGCATGATTTGTTCAGAAAGTGTTTGCCATTGGCTTCTTCTGAGGCTGAGGGAATGTGACTTAGCTGAGATCACCCAGTGGATTTCCATGGATGAGTGGAGATTTCAACCCAGGTTTCCAAAATCTGGTCCAACACCCAAATCTCTACTTTACTCTCTCTAACCAACGGAATTTCAGCACATGTTCCATGTGGATGTGGACATTTTCAAGGTAACACAGGAGAAGGCCTTCTCTGTAGTTCCTCTCTGACTTTATGGAGAGGTTAAACTGGCAACCCTTTCTGATTTTTTTTCATAGACCAGTAGAGATCTTTTAGTTTAGATAAACTTTTGAAGAATGACAGCCCTGTCACACATGAATGACTGCTTTCATTAAATCAATTGAAAACAATAAATATAGCAGGCCCTGGATATTTCTGGGGTTTAATTCCAGAACTCCGTATGAGTACCAAAATCTTTGGATACTCAACTCTCACTTTATAGAGTGGGGGCCCTTGATAACTCTGGAGTTTAATGCCAGGAGTCCCTATGGAAATGAAAGTTTGTGAATTCTCAACTCTCATTATATATAATATGGCCTCTTGATATTCTTGGACAAAGGGTCTTTAAAGTCTGTGCATGCGTCTCACTTAGGCTTGGGCGGTTTCGTTCGTTAATTTCGTAATTCGTTATTAATTCGTATTTAAATTAGCTTACGATCCAATATTGAGCCATGCAGGACTACTGTGAGGAGTAATTAAAAATCGAAACAATTTTTCCAATTTATTTCGTATTGTTTCGTAATTGTTTCGTAATTGGTTCAAAATTGTTTCGAAATTGTTTTGTAATTGTTTCGTAATTATTTCCGTATGTCTGGTGCAAGTTTTATAGTTGTTGTTTGTTTTATCAGTGATAAAAAATAAATTATCACACCAACAGTCAACAACAGAGGGAGAGGGAAGCTTCAGAAGTTCCCCCTGTCCCATTTGGAGGGTTTTTTAGCATATTGCGCAATCGTGTCTGCCATTAACGAATCGATTCGAAATTAACGAAATTTTGTAAATAACGAAATTTTGAAATCTCAAAATTTCGGAAGTATTTAGAATTTGGAATTTGGAAACAAATCGAGTTTAGAAACAATTTTTTCCGTGGTTACCCAGCCCTAGTATCTATTGTTCTTCTGTAATGGTTGATTTTAAACCACTTTAAATGCTATTTTGATTATATTTTACATTATATTTTTAAAATTCTGCATGGTGTAAAAATTTAGGTGTATCTCTTTTAATTTTTAAAGTCACTCATAGGAAAAGGCAAAAAAAAATATTCCCTTTCCTACCAGATTTCCTATTAGTGTTCTAGTTTAGTGTCCTAACCGCCGCGACTTGTACATCCCTCTCTTTCCTCTTTTTCTTCTTTCTATCTGTTTATCGCCTTGTCTCCAATATCTGCTTTTATCTACTAGTGTGTCTTCTGTCCCATGTTTTATCTGCTAATACCTCTTGTTCAGCTGAGGATAAACTCCATAATAATTGTCCTATAAACTGGAGAGTACACTCCGTGTCTCTTATTGCTCTGGGGTCTGTTAATTGGAATTTATAAAGTTCAATAACCGTAATCCAATAAGACCTCCACTCTTATTCATTTATCTTAGGGGTAATATCCCTCCTGTCAGCAGTGTGCTAAAAGCAGCTAAGCTTCACGCTTGCTCACCATACATATATGCATCCCTCCTGGCATCAAGGAAGGAATGTCAACTGAAGATCTTACCACCAGGGGTGTGTCTACACTGCAGAATGAATGCAGCTCATATAAGGTCTTTAACCTCCTCCACCCAAGAGGGCTGGTGTCTCACCAAACTGCAGCTCCCAGAATTCCATAACATTGAGTCGTAGCAATTAAAATGGTGTCAAAATGCATTAATTCTACAGCAGTGGTTCTCAACCAGTGGGTCTCCAGATGTTTTGGTCTTCAACTCCCAGAAATCCTAACAGCTGGTAAACTGGTTGGGATGTCTTGGCGGTGTAGGCCAAAACACCTGGGGACCCACAGGTTGAGAACCACTGTTCTACAGTGTAGTTCCACCCCTTGTCATGGTCAAGCAGGCTTGCAGTGGGAGGTCAAGATAGAGGCTACAACAAACTACAAATCTCGGGATTTCACTGGATTGAATTTATGGCAGTTAAAGTGGTTTCAAACTGCTATAATTCCTCAGTGTGGGTGACATCAAGGAACTCAAAAAGTTTTTAATGCAAAAACAAAATTTTCATACAAAAGGTGAAAATCTGAATGTGAAATAATGTATAAAAGCTTGGTCATTGCAATTTATGCCAAATTTGCATTCCTGGCCGCGTCATCATCGCCTCCATTCCTACCATTGTCTTCCTCTCCTGACAAGCTGGAATGTGTCCAGAGGAGGGTGACTAAAATGATCAAGGGTCTGGAGAACAAGCCCTATGAGGAGCAGCTTAAGGAGCTGGGCATGTTTAGCCTAAAGAAGAGAAGGCTGAGAGGAGATATGATAGCCATGTATAAATATGTGAGAGGAAGCCACAGGGAGGAGGGAGCAAGCTTGTTTTCTGCTTCCTTGGAGACTAGGAAGCAATGGAACAATGGCTTCAAACTACAAGAGAGGAGATTCCATCTGAACATGAGGAAGAACTTCCTGACTGTGAGAGCCGTTCAGCAGTGGAACTCTCTGCCCCGGAGTGTTGTGGAAGCTTTTAAACAGAGGCTGGATGGCCATCTGTCAGGGGTGATTTGAATGCAATATTCCTGCTTCTTGGCAGAATGGGGTTGGACTGGATGGCCCATGAGGTCTCTTCCAACTCTTTGATTCTATGATTCTCCTCCTCCTCTTCCTCCTTCTTCTTCTTCCAGGTTCAAGGCTGCCAGAGTATTTTCTCCCATTTCTGCACACCTGCACAAAGCCTGACCCCCTTTTTCTTGCCCACAGATTCTGCAGCTATCCCATCTCTCTCTCTTTCTTCTGTGCCTCTGGAACAAATTGTGCTCCTGGCTCCTTGCCATGCCAGGAAATCACACTGTTTTTCATTACACACTCGGAAACCTTAATTAGTGAGTAAGGCATCTGGATTCTCTCAAAAATACATCGATCAGTACAAAATTGCTGTGTGACACTCCCAAATACGCTAGCTGGCATTTCTGCTCTTTCTCCTACCACTCCCACAGTTGATATCATTGTTGAATGTGGAATGTTTCATTCTTCCAGGGGAAAGAAGGGTAATCTTCCATCTTCTAATCATATATTTCTTCCTCCTTTGGGAGCATAGACTTAGGGTATATCTAAACCAACCACTCAGGTGAATGTGAAACCAGTTGGGAAGGAATCAACTTCTCCGTGTGGGTTATTTCTTGTGAAGTCCTGAAACTGGTTTGAGACCCGGAGGATACTTATATCCACTGCAGAGACTGGCCTCGAATTGGTTCCAGGAACTGCAGTATCCACAGCCATGGAGGAATCTGTTTTTTCCCCCATTCCACAAAATACATGTTAAGTCTGGCATACTCATTCCTTATTTGTTTTCATCATGAAATGCAGTTTGACACTTAGGTGAGCTGATGTACATTGTGGGCTCTATTTTGGAGTATTCCCTAACTTCACTTATCCTGGTTTAAATCCTTTAATGCAATCTGCACTCACAGCATTTGCACTACGCCATCAATCTACCTTCAACCTGCATTAAGTGGTCAGGTGCCCTTACAATACCACTGCCAGAAGATGGTAACCAAAATTGTAAAAGGTCTGCAGACCATGCCCTATCATAGAAATGTGGGGTACCGCAATTAGTCAGAAGAAATGAAATACACAAATGGGCGACACCTGGCTTGGAAGCAGTCCACTTGAAAGGGATTGAGGAGTTGTAATGGACCACAAGCTGAACATGAATGAACAATGCAGTGCATCAAGGCAAAGGAAAAGAGATTCCACCTAAACATTAGAAAGGTCAGACATGCATGATGCACATTAGTGCTCTATTTCAGTGCCCTGATAAGCATAGTCACAATTCACTAACATCAGTTCATTGCATCTCTGCAGTGTAGTTTGCGATATATCAAGTTACGCAACATAGACCATGATGTTGAATCTCAGCTGTTTTAGTTGTGCGGAAAACTATTTTCTGCACAAAAATATTGTGGCAAAATTGTTTGCACAAAAACTAAACCATGTGAGCTTTCTATCGTAGAAAATTCTAAACTACAGATACCCATCACAAGAGGAAATCCTCACTTATGATATTATTTCAATTCTTTCTATGGCTTCAGTATCAATGAGGAAGTAAATGCTTTGGAAATTTCAGTCTGAATTTTAAGGACCCATCCTAAATATTTGGCCTTTTTGAGGGGTGTATGGGGGTGGAAATAGAAGTTAGAAGTATGGAGGGCTGGAGATGATGTCCTGGACAAACCCAAATTAATTTTCCACAAACCAGGAAAACTCTGGTTGTGGTGAATTAATTTGTTAGTAGGTTTATTCTACGTCTTCTCGGAAGGTGTTGGATAACCCCACTACTTCCAGTGTCTGGACTGCAGAATTAGCCCAGAAACCTGAAAACCCAAACAGAGTGAAAAAGGTAGAAGGTAAAAGGAAGAGGGGCCGACCAAGGGCAAGATGGATGGATGGCATCCTTGAAGTGACTGGACTGACCTTGAAGGAGCTGGGGGTGGTGACGGCCGACAGGGAGTTTTGGCGTGGGCTGGTCCATGAGGTCACAAAGAGTCAGAGACGACTGAATGAATGAACAACAACAGAGTGAAAAAAACAAAAGAACTCACCCGGTCTTCATGAGGTGGCTGCTGGAGTTCTCCTGGCATGTACAAATCACATCTCCTCCCCTCCACTCCTTCTCCTGGCATGTCATTTGTATGCACCAGGAGAACTCTGGCAGCTGCCTCATGGAGGCCGGGTGAGTTTTTTTTTCATTTTTTTACTCTGTTTTGGGGGGCTTTTGGGGAGGGGGTTACAGAGTCCCAGGCATTCCTGGAAGAACAGCTGGACACACGCTTTCTGGGACATGTGTAGATGAGCCCCCAGGAACATCTGTGTTTTTTAATCATGGATACTCTTGGAATAAAGGCCTGTCTGGAAAGGCCCTAAAACCACAAGGCATCATGGACATTTTTAAGGATATTATCTCAACACAATTTCCTCATTCCCCCTCCCCACAGGTTTTCCTTGTTCCTTCAGAGATCTGTTGCATTTCTCATAAAACCAATGAGAGAAAATAGAATATTTCTTAGCATCAATGTAATATTGTAATATGTCCTTATTTTAATGGGAAGCATGTTAAAGGGCTTTTGGTCTGGGATGGTCCCTTAAGACCCATTGGATCTGCAAAACACTTTCCCTGGTGGACTGAAATCATGTCTAGAATTCTTTGTCAATCTCAGGCCTGGATTTTTGAATTTCCCTTAGACTCACAGTTGTCATGATGAGTATTTAGCACAGTGTTGCTGCAGAAGAGTGTGACTCTGGATTGGGTTCACATTCGACCCGAGACTCACCATGCAAAGCAAGGGCAAATGACACCATCACTTGCAAGCTGCAGCTTGGGCAAAGGCCACTCTGTGCTTGCCTACCCTTGCAAAATCTGCTAACTGCAGCACCGGGTCACTTCCTGGTGTCGATGCTTGACAATTCCTTGAATAAGTAGGGCTTCGTTCTCCTGGGCTGTCAATTCGCCATCCATCAACTGTCAGAAGCAGTAAATTCACAGGCAAAACCTGAAGCCCCCCAAAGATGGAAGACAGCGTGAGGTCAGTGCTGGAGTCATGAAGGAGAGGAAGAAATTTGAATGTAAAAGGGGCCCTTTTTGAGTCTCCTCTCTTTTTAAAAAAGTTAGAAAACTCACATCTCTGCAGTTTTGATGGCTAAGATATAATTGCTTTGCATGCAGATTTGAAACTCCCCTTCTTCCTTGCAATGAAATGCAGCACCAGAGAAAGCAAGAAAATGTATGTGTGAAAAGGCCTGTATATATTTTTGCTTCCCTTTCTTCTAGATGATTAGAATTTGTAAACATGTCTAAAATTAGACCTCTGTGCTAGAACGAGGAGTACAATTTCTGTTGCATTGTGTTGGTGTTGTGTATGTAGATTTCTTTCTTGTTGCTGTTCATAATGGTGCAACTCTCCCCCCCCCCTTTGCAAGTCAGTTAACTATATATAGTGAAAGAGTTGTTCCCCTCCACACACGCACACACACACATGCACACATTTCCACGTGAAGCAATTAAACATAAAGGGAAGAGAGCTTTTCTAGGTTCATGGTCAATGTGAATAATAACTTCTGTGTTCTCAACTCTCCATCTGTTATGTGATGCTAAAATTAACCCCCTCTACACACAAACAAACACATGCAATGCACATTTACAAACACGCATGTGCCTTTTGAAAATGTTGTCAGCCACTTTGTGTCTCAATCAAGAGATAACAGTGAGATATAAAGATAACAATAATGATACTCCAACAACACTATAGATTGGGTTGTTGTAGGTTTTTTCGGGCTATATGGCCATGGTCTAGAGGCATTCTCTTCTGACGTTTTGCCTGCATCTATGGCAAGCATCCTCAGAGACCTCACTACCTCTGAGAATGCTTGCCATAGATGCAGGCGAAACGTCAGGAGAGAATGCCTCTAGACCATGGCCATATAGCTCGAAAAAACCTACAACAACCCAGTGATTCCGGCCATGAAAGCCTTCGACAAAACACTATGGATTCTTGTTGAGATCTTATGCTTGCAAAACTTGTCATACAGAATCATCTATATAAATCATCTTGCTGTGTATGATGGTGGATATGCTGGTTGTGGATGTGCATGACACATAGATACACCATATGCATAGTTGGGAATTGTGCATGGTGCATGCATTTGTGTATGCACAATTGTTGGCACAAATAGTTGCAGGACATAAAAATATGTAACAAAACACGTGCACAGTTTTGTCATTCCATGTGTTAAATGTTACCTTGTCAGTGTAGGGTCTTGGCCATCACATTGCTCTAAAGAACATGAGGAGGGATTCTTTGGAGGGTTAAAATGCCTAGGTGTTCCCAATCATCATGTGCATCATGGCTGAGAGATTCAGGAAGTTGTAGCCCCCAAAAGCAACTTTTATAAGCAGGCTGCTGGTGAATTGCATCCTGAATCGGAGGTGTAGAGTTGTTCAAGTACAAGACAGAAATGACCTTAAGATTATCCTCCTTGGGAATATGCAGGAAGATTTACAGAAGATTTACCTTTTCAGAGGCTATGATCGTAATCAGAGTTGGGCGAACCTGTTGGTGTATTTACGCAGAGGAAAACTATAACAATACAGCCGGCAATGGGGTATGTGCCACGTGTCTAGTAGCACACTGGCCATTCTGAGCTCCATTTCAGGGGATGATCCTTATGAGGTGGACTGTAGAGCTATTAGCATAGGGCTGAATGCCATATGTAAGGGCATACCGGATACTTTCTTGCACAAGTACAACTGTCCAGGAACTAACCAGGAATTAACCTGGTTTAATGGTCTGGAAATCAAGACCTTATGCAGAGCAATTTAGAAAGTTGGGGATGTTTACCATGGATTACAGGTCAATAGGGGAAATGGGAGCCATGTTTAAATATCTGAAAGGATGCCACATTAAGGAGTTAGCCAGTTTGTTTTTTAGGACTCAGAAAACTGTTGTATTCAAACTACAGCAGTGGTTCTCAACCTTCCTAATGCTGCGACCCTCTAATACAGTTCCTCATGTTGTGGTGACCCCCAACCAAAACATTATTTTTTGTTACTACTTCATAACTGTAATTTTGCTACTGTTATGAATCATAATGTAAATATTTGATATGCAGGATGTATTTTCATTCACTGGACCAAATTTGACACAAATACCCAATACGCTCAAACTGGTGAGGTTAGGGGGCATTGATTTTGTCATTTGGGAGTTGTAGTTGCAGGGATTTATGGTTCACTTACAATCAAAGAGAATTATGAACTCCACCAATGATGGCATTGAAACAAACTTTGGTACACAAAACTCCCACGACGAAGAGAAAGTACTGGAAGGGTTTGGTAGGCATTGACCTTGAGTTTTGGTGTTGTAGTTCACCTACATCCAGAGAGCACTGTGGACTCAAACAATGATGGATATGAACCAAACATGGCACAATTCTTCAATATGCCCAAATGTGAACAATGGTTGAGTTTGGGAAAAATAGACCTTAGTTCATCTACAATCAAAGAGCAGAATCATAGAATCATAGAATCAAAGAGTTGGAAGAGACCTCATGGGCCATCCAGTCCAACCCCCTGCCAAGAAGCAGGAATATTGCATTCAAATCACCCCTGACAGATGACCATCCAGCCCCTGTTTAAAAGCTTCCAAAGAAGCATTCTGAACCCTACCAACGAGAGGATTGTGCCAAACTTCCCACACAGAACCCCCATGACCAACAGAAAATACTGTGTTTTCTGATGGCCTTTGGCAACCCATCGAGTGAGAAGGTAGTGCAACTGAGCAGAGGGCAACCCTCTGAAGACCTTAAATGTGAAGACATCTCAAATGTAGAAGAACTTTGTCAGTCTCTTTAATATCCAACTTGATGATCTAAAGCAGTGTTTCTCAAACTTTGCTCCTCCAGATGTTTTGGTCTTCAGTTCCCACAATTCCAAACAGATTGTAATCTGGCTGGTATTTCTGGGAGCTGAAGTCCAAAACACCTGGAGGAACAGAGTTTGAGAAACACTGATCTAAAGGATCAAGAGGTCTTCTAGACTCCTTCATGGGCCATATTTGCAATACCCGAAGAAAGGTATGCAGAGTCCTCTCTTCCAACACCCGAAATGTGTAGACCCTCAAACTTGGTCTATGTTTTACGGCATCTTATATCTATCCATAGCCTACTATTCCAGGAAGATATATTACTTTCATTGATGTGGTCCCTGCACAACGTGAGCTTATAGCAGAAGACCACCTGAGAACTTCAACGTTGCCCACACAGTGTGGGAAAAGCCACAAAGATTTTTGATGATGGTTGAAACCTTTGATGCAGTAACTGAAGCAGCCCTTAAATCAAAATACGCCATCTAAGTATAGGATTGGCCACCTGCCAGTATTATACTGGATCAACCAGTAAAACCATGTTCTTGTCAGGAAATCAATACTGTGGGTCTGAAAAGCCAGTAAATTCCCGACTCTGCCTGTACTGTACCAGGTTTCAGCTCAGCTCCGCTCTTGCCTTCATCCAAGGTCCCAGTCTATTTGAAATAATAATTTTTAAAATCCCAACTCTTGTTAAGCAAATCACTATCTTGTTGCATTTTTTAAAGGTAATTCGTCACAACTCTGACGTGAGGTAATTGCAGGTCTGTGTCTTTCATATTTGTGCAAGCATCGTGGCCATCTTAGGGAGCATCTAAACTGTAGCACTGATGCAGTTTGACACCACTTTAACTTCCAGGATTCAATGAGATGGAATCCTGAAAGTTGTAGTTTGATGGAGGACCAGCATTTTTGGCAGAGAAAGCTTCTGAAACTGTAGCTTCCAGGATTATACAGCATTATCCCATGGCATTAAAATGGTGTCAAACTGCAATAATTCTACTGTGCAGACACATTTTTACACATAGTAGGAATGGGAAGAATATTTTAAAATATATCCAATTTACATAAAAATAGGTGCCTTGGGTGTTTAAAAACCCTGGTGAGAAAAATCCCAGGCAGAAGACAATTTTTACATTGTATGCAAAATTTGCGTGTGACTGTTTTGCATGGGAAATAATAATAATAATAATAATAATAATAATAATAATAATAATAATAATATCATCATCATAATCTTAAGGTTTTTCAGAATTGAGACACAAAGCTGCTCACACTTTAAAAGCAATGTAATTAAAAATGAACAAAGGGTAGATATTAATATGGAATTAAACTTACACGATTATGAAAATGTATCAATCAAAATGCAATTAATTTAAATAAATAATAAGCTTCAATGTATTGTCGAAGGCTTTCACGGCTGGAATCACTGGGTTGTTGTAGGTTTTTTCGGGCTATATGGCCATGGTCTAGAGGCATTCTCTCCTGACGTTTCGCCTGCATCTATAGCAAGCATCCTCAAGGATGCTTGGCATAGATGCAGGCAAAACGTCAGGAGAGAATGCCTCTAGACCATGGCCATATAGCCCGAAAAAACCTATAACA
Organism: Anolis sagrei ordinatus; assembly: GCF_025583915.1. Classification (NCBI taxonomy): domain Eukaryota; kingdom Metazoa; phylum Chordata; class Lepidosauria; order Squamata; family Anolidae; genus Anolis; species Anolis sagrei. Next base: position 7,804,895 of record NW_026845477.1, on the reverse strand, counting down.
ACCCAAATAATAAGCTTTTACGAGAAAGGTATGTATTTTTCTTTTTTTTTTCATATCACATTTTTCCTGCACAGTAAATAATATAATAATATTTATGCATATAAAATTTGCATTTTGTGTGCATTTTATTCCATGAAGATATTTCTGCACAGACTAAACTCTTTATTTGATAAAACCATTGTTGTTGTTGTTGTTTTCACAGAATATGCCTCCAATTGTGAATAGTTGTTAATAGGAGGAGGGATTCAAACTCTACTCTCCAGAATCACAATGCAACACTCAAACCAGTACACCACACTAGCTCCACATGTAGTCGTCCCTTCATATTCAATTATGGTCAACTTCCTCCAGTCATGCTGGAGGACCGAGAGATTTCCAGATAACATCTTTCTAGGAATCTCTAGTTCCTCCAGGGCTATTCTATAGTTCACTTCCAGTTGAAGTTGACAACACAATTATGATGGAAGACCTCAAAATTACTAGAGAGAATTTCAGTTAAAAAATGTCAATGTCTTAATTTGCAACATTTTACTTTCACAGAGGTCCTGTACCCCAGCGAACGTGGAGGGCTGACTGTAGTTGATGCTAATATCTTAAGTCTCTTAAGCTGTCTTTATTGGAAGAAAAGCAGGAAAAACATAAAGCAAATAAATAAATACATAATTAACCAACTATACCAGGATTCCGTAGAACCATGGTTCTCAATGTGTGGGTCCCCAGATGTTTTGGCCTTCAACTCACAGAAATCCTAACAGCTGGTAAACTAGCTGGGATTTCTGGGAGTTGTAGGCCAAAACACCTGGAGATCCACAGGTTGACAACCATTTGCATAGAAGGAGTTAATTGTGCTATCTGCCTTCAACTCAGCCTTGGAAGACTTGTGTTCCTGCTTTCTTCACGTTTGCCTTCAGAGTGTCCCTTCCTAGAAAGTTTAGAAACTTCAACACATTTTTTTTTTGTGGAAATACAGGTTGGATCCCTTAAGGGCTGATGGTTCTTTGAGCAAAGTCTTTCCACCCTCCGCCCAGCACCTTTCCGAATCCTACCCTTGCGGGTTGCCATGGGAGCTTGTAATTACTCTGGGAGATTTCGAGCTCCTGATGAAGCTGCCGTCAGTCTTTTCTCCCCACCCGGGGAGCTGCTGACATTGAATTAAAGGTCAAGTCTTTATGTAAACGGTTTTCCTGGGTTCATCCCCCCTCCTTTCCTGCCTGAAATAGAAATATTTTTTTAACCTATTTTGGGTAAGAAGGATGGCAGCTGTGGTGGAGGCACAGGGAACCATTTGTCAAAGTTTTCCTAAAGCCAAACCGAGAAGCTTAACTTCTATTCCCTTTAGGTCGCTAAGCGAATTTAGATGGAAATTTGCAGTTGGTGGAAGTCACCTTTCAGACTGCAGAGGAACATAAGGGATCCCATATTTCAAGGCCCAGTCCTGAATAGCCAGACCAGGCCTTTCTTATGATATCCGCAGGGGAGGAAAGGAATCCAGGGTGAAAGAACTATATTGGAAAATATCTTTGTATGTGTGCGACTCACTTGTTAGGCTTGAGCTTATGGTTTGAATGGAATGCTCTATGAAACTGTGGTTGATGCTCAATGAGTCGCATTTGATGTCATCACCAAGGGGTTGCCTCTAGTTTTCAAGGAGTATTCCAGGGCCTGGGATACTCCTGACCTTGCAGCCTGAAGGATCCTGACCTTTTGCTTCTAATCTGTTGAGAATTATTTTCTCAAAGTTTGTTATCGTTGGGCTGTTGTAGGCTTTTTCGGGCTATATGGCCGTGTTCTAGAGGCATTTTCTCCTGACGTTTCGCCTGCATCTATGGCAAGCATCCTCAGAGGTAGTGAGGTCTGTTGGAACTAGGAAAAAGGGTTTATATATCTGTGGAGCTAGGTGTGAATGTTTCAACTGACCACCTTGATTAGTCTTTGATGGCCTGGCAGTGCCTGAGGAACCTTCTGTTGAGAGGTGATTAGATGTGCCTGATTGTTTCCCCTCTGTTGTTTTGCTGTTGTAATTTTAGAGTTTTTTAATACTGTTAGCCATATTTTGTTCTTGTCCATGGTTTCTTCCTTTCTGTTGAAATTGTCCACATGTTTGTGGATTTTAATGGCTTCTCTGTGTAGTCTGACATGGTGGTTGTGAGAGTGGTCCAGCATTTCAGTGTTCTCAAATAATATGCTATGTCCAGGTTGGTTCATCAGGTGCTCTGCTATAGCTGACTTTTCTGGTTGAAGTAGTCTGCAGTGCCTTTCATGTTCCTTTATTTTCATTGCTTTGAGTTTTTCAGATCTTCTGGAAACCCTTTATTTGTGTTTTACCTCTTTGCCTCATATGAAAAAATCTGCATTGTAATTCTTATGAGGTGTCAACCTTTAGCTATTTGAGTTGCTTGTGTCTACAGCAGTAGTTCTCAACCTGTGGGTACCCACCCAGCTATTTTGGCCAACAACTCCCAGAAATACCAGCCAGTTTACCAGGTGTTAGGATTTCTGGGAGTTGAAGGCCAAAACATCTGGGGACCCACAAGCTGAGAACCACTGTTCTATAGGCTTTCTTTCAGTGGCTGTGGCAGACTCAAGAAGGACATAAAGAGGGCTGCCCAGACAATGTTCTGGCCAAACCAAAATTAATCTGCCACAAACCAGGAAAACCCTAATTTGTAGTGAATTAATTTGATAGTGGGTTCGTTCCATGCCTTCTTGGAAGGTGCGGGATGAACCCACTACTTCAGTGTTTCTCAACCTGGGGGTCGGCACCCCTAGAGGGGTTGCGAAGGGGTGTCAGAGGGGTAGTCAAAGACCATCAGAAAACACAGTATTTTCTGTTGGTCATGGGGGTCTCTTTGTGGGAAGTTTGGCCCAATTCTATCATTGTTGGGGTTCAGAACGCTCCTTGATTGTATGTGAACTATAAATCCCAGCAAGTACAACTCCCAAATCTCAAGGTCTATTTTCCCAAAACCCCACAAGTGTTCACATTTGGGCATATGGAGTATCCGTGCCAAGTTTGGTACAGATCCATCATTGTTGGAGTCTAGAGTGCTCTCTGGATGTAGGTGAACTTCAACTCCAAAACTCAAGGTCAATGCCCACCAAACCCTTCCAGTATTTTCTGTTGGTCATGGGAGTGCTGTGTGCCAGCTTTGGTTCATTTCCATTGTTGGTGAGGTTCAGAATGCTCTTTGTTTACAGGTTAACTATAAATCCCAGTAACTACAACTCGCAAATGGAAAAATCAATCCCCCCGCCAACCACACCAGTATTCAAATTTGGGCATACCGGGTATTTGTGCCAAATTTGCTCCAGTGAATGAAAATACATCCTGCAGATCATTATTTACATGGCGATTCATAATGTTAGGGTTATGGTTGGGGGTCACCACAACATGAGGAACTGTATTAAGGGGTCACGGCATTAGGAAGGTTGAGAACAACTGCACTACTTCCTCTGTCTGGACTAAAAAATGCTGCAGTCCAGACAATTCTCCAAGTGCATCATTTGTACATACCAGGAGAACTCCAGCAGCCAACCCATGGAGGCCTTCTATTTTTAACTCAGTTAGGGGGCCGTTGGGGAGGGAGTTACATTGTCCCAGTGTTGGAGTGTGTGTGGACAGGGTCCCAGGAACATGAATGCTCCTGGAATTAAGCTCTGTCTAGAAAGGCCCACAACCAGGATTCTGAAGTTGAGAAGAGTACTTTATTGATGATTATTGTGTAGCTTTACTACAATATCATGCCTCTTCCATAGTCACGTTTCACTTGAATTATGAGTGGATCATCTCTTTTCATTGACTAAAACAGGTCATCAGTGAATCCAATATTGCTGTTCTTCCATTGCTCTCTTTGTGTGATAATGTCCTTCTGCTGCAGTCCCAGTATTGCAAAGCAGAAGATCTCAGAAGAATTGCAAAACTATGTGATGCACAATTGGACAAAAATGAGTGGGGAGAAAATAAAATAGGGGAAAATCTGCACACAGGCACCGGCTAGGAAGTTGTACAAAATGGGTAGAAACTGAAGGCTGTACAGAAGACCTATCATAAAAAATTGCATTAACAAAGTACCAGCATTGTGTAATTGCAGTGAGATGTGAAAGTGACCATTCTAATAATTCTATATTTCTGTTCTCTTAAAGAATATAATTATGATAAGGTAACAGGCAAATATGATCAATATATGAATGCTAATGGTGTGTGTGTCCTTCTGGATGACTCCCTTAAGAGATGAGGGCCAAAATCCTCTATCAAGGTTGCATAAAGTAAATTTTTACATATTGGGGTTGTGCATGTGATTCCAGCCATGAAAGCCTCCGACAATACATTGTGCATCAATAGTTCTACAAAATTCTTGCCTTGAATGGCAATGTGTCAGAACTGAACAGTGACATCAAATGCACAGCTATGTACACAGCCAAAATCTACATCAATATTCATGTGCAATGCATGCCCATGAACAATGCAGTTGCACTTCTATGCACAATGTACATCCATGTGCTGTGCCACCATTTGAGCAGCTCAGGTACTGCAGTTGTGAATGGGATGGACCCATTCTTCTTCAGGCTGTTTCCATGCATATGTGAGACATCAAAAGGTTTTAGTCATCAAAAGGTTTTAGTCATTGAAGACTTCAACAATCTGAAGAGCTCTTGAATGCAAAAATAGTCATGTGAATTCCCATATCCTGGGGTCAAAGAAGATAACGGGTGTTTGGGATTAATGCACACTGAGATTGCCATGTGCAATATCTTTAATGCACACCTTTCTACCTAAGGTCCTGCATATGTATCTTGCTTATGTCTTGGATAGGAAACCAAACTGGCCCTTTTGAAAGAGTCAGGCTATGAAGGCATAATTTATGAATGCTCAACATCCCGTTAAGTGTAAAGTGATGGAGGGAGTCTTGCTTCACTGCTCCTCTATGCTTGTGAATCTCCCCCCCACGACCATCCACGAGGGTTCATATCTAGTTCAAAGCCAACCTTCAGACCTATAAATCAGAGCAGGACATCACAGGAGTGGAAGTTGTTTAGCAGAAGAGTACCAACTTTGCATTCAGGAGGTCCCAGGTTCACTCTTTCCTTATTTCATTTTTACCCATAAGAGTGGATGCCAGGAAGCCAAAGTTTTTAGTGTGTTAGTATTGGAGATTTTTCCGCATTTGTTAAAATGTTTGCAATCTGGGACTTTGTGGAGGGGAAGATTTTGTCTATGCAAAACATATTGTACAATGTGCAAATAGAACATGTCTTTGCATAGAAAAAATTGTGCTGTTGTGCACAATATTTTTTTCTAATAGAAGTTCCAGAGTGTGAAAATATGTCATTTGGAAATTTGCAGAAACACTGTGTGGTGACATCCTTTCTCACTGAGGATGAGAAAATGTGTGAATCTTTACACCCTTAGATGTAATTCCCAGTAACTCAAAGATGCTGAAAGATTAGATGCTTCTTTTAGGATGCTCCTTGTCACCTGCAGTTTTTATGAGGATTGGTATTTAATCTATTTTATTGTTTAACCCTTTACTCGATTAATTGTGGTGCTTTTCTAGGACTATCACATGAATGTGGCAAACTGGCATAGAAGCAGGAGATCAAAGGTGATGTTGCCTATTGCATGATGCCATGTGCAACCCATTACCAGTCCTCCACCACCTGTCCCCTGGTATTGATGGGCAAAAGCCACTATTAACACCAGATCACACCACAATGCTGTCAATTACACTATGTAACAAAATTTGAAAAAAAATCTGTTCCTGGTTTGAAAGTGTTATTTCCTAATTAATGGTGCTGTACTTTGAAAGTAGTTGTTATACTCCAGAAACTTCATTTTTGTGGCTGCTTCAAACTAGATTGAATTGCTTGAGACTCTATGCCAATGGTTCCCAGCCTGTGGGTTGTGAGAAGGTCCACAGCTCTAGATTAATAAATATAGTTTTCTGTGGGAAAGCAAATGGCACCTACCAGATGGCATATGTTCTAAATGAGAGTGCCCCAAATAACCAAACCAAATCTAAAGTTGACCAAGATCAACTACACTCAAGGGTATTGAAGAAACTAGTGGAAGTCATTTCAGAACCATTGGCAATCATCTTTAAGAGTTCTTGGAGAATGGGAGAAGTTCCACCAGATTGGAGTAGGGCCAATGTGGTCCCAATCTTCAAGAAGAGAAAAAAGGATGACCCAAACAATTTATTTACTTTATTATTTATTTACTTTATTTATATACCGCTTTTCTCAGCCCTCAGCCGTCCAGTCAGCCTCACCTTGATACCAGGCAAGATTCTGGAAAAGATTGTTAAGGATGTGGTCTGCAAACACTTATAAACAAATGTGGTGATTGCTAATAGTCGACACGGATTTACCAAAAACAAGTCATGCCAGACTCATCTGATCTCCTTTTTTCGATAGTTACAAGCTGTGTAGATGTGGGGAATGCCATGGATGTAGCGTACCTGGATTTCAGTAAGGCTTCGACAAGGTCCCCCATGACCTTCTGGCAAGGAAACTAGTCCAATGTGGGATAGGCAAAACTACAGTTAGGTGGATCTGTAATTGGTTAAATGAACGAACCCAGAGGGTGATTCTCCCCAATGCTTCCTCTTCATCCTGGAAAGAAGTGACGAGCGGAGTGCCATCTTCATTAATTACTTAGATGAAGGGCTAGAAGGCAGGACCATCAAGTTTGCAGATGACACCAAATTGGGAGGGAGAGCCAGTACTCCAGAAGACAGGAGCAGAATTCAAAATGATCTTGACAGATTAGAGAGATGGGCCAAAACTAACAAAATGAAGTTCAACAGGGAAAAATGCAAGATACTCCACTTAGGCAGAAAAAAATTAACAGATAGAGAATGGGGGACGATAATGCCTGACTCAAGAGCAGTACGTGTGAAAAAGATCTTGGGGTCCTTGTGGACAACAAGTTAAACCTGAGCCAACAATGTGATGTGGTGGGGAAAAAAAGCCAATGGGATTTTGTCCTGCATCAATAGGAGCATAGTGTCTAGATTTAGGGAAGTCATGCTACCCCTCTTTGGTTAGACCACACCTGGAATATTGTGCCCAATTCTGGGCACCACAATTCAAGAGAGATATTGACAAGCTGGAAAGTGTCCAGAGGAGGGTAACTAAAATGATCAAGGGTCTGCAGAACATTTTGCTGATTTAAACCATAATGCAGAATCACTCCGGTTGCTGCTTTTAGAGGTTGTCACACACCCCTCTAATTTGGATTTGGATACTAAATTATTACAGTGTGAATCCTTTTGGATTTTTACCCTTAAAACTATACATCCCAATGGTGTAAATGACACCATTTCATACCCAAAAAAACTGGATTGTGATTGGTTTGTTCCATCACACAAGGGTTGAGATTTTGTCCTCCTGTTTTATGATTCCCATATTTGTTTCATCCCAGCTCCCAGATTCCATGGTCTATTCAGATCACACGAGTACAAAAGACCTCTGAGCAGAGAATCATCTTTGCATTTGAGAGCATTCCTTTTGTTTTCTCCCTCTGCCTTTTTGATCTCAGAGTGCTTTCAGCAAATTGCATGCATGTTCTCCCGACACAAGCCAACTTTGACCCTTGACTGTTTCAATCCGCACTAGGGTCATGCAGGGAAATGGTGTTTGATAGCAACAAAGGCATAGGTGACCCCATATACCAAGGGATAGCCAGACATTTAAGGAATGAGTTTATCCGGCCCCACTTACCTCTCCGAACGCATCTCCGCCTATGAACCGGCGAGGATGTTAAGATCGTCCGGGGAGGCCCTGCTCTCGGTCCCGCCAGCATCACAAGTGCGGCTGGCGGGGACGAGGGACAGGGCCTTCTCGGTGGTGGCCCCTCGGCTATGGAATGCACTACCAGCGGAGATCAGACAGGCCCCTTCGCTATTGGCGTTTAGGAGGCGGGTTAAGACGTGGCTCTTCGAACAGGCGTTCGGATAAGCATGCAATAACATCTGACTCAGATAGACGGCATACTGAACAAGGAATGGTAAAACGACTGTGAGATTGGATCTGATTCTATTCGAGGCGTGATGACGTTATGTGTATTGTTTGTCGATGTTTGTCTTATATATTGTTCAATGTTGCACATTTTTACTGTAAACCGCTTAGAGTCGCCTTTTCTGGCTGATATAGGCGGTATACAAAAGGAGTAAATAAATAAATAAATAAATAAATAAATTGTCAGTGCTGCATCTGCTTCACCTTGTCTATAAGCACAAATAGAGATACTAAATGTTGAATAAATGTTAAGCTCTGTTTTTGGGATAGAATGCCCCTAATGCCCAAAATTTGGCCAATGGCACTGCCAGATCTCAGGACCAAGCCCCGTCTCTCCGGGTCTTTATCTACATGCAGAAGACAAGAGGGACAAGGATAAACACTCTCCAGCTTTTATTGACTCAGCAACAAGGAAGAGGTCCATTAAGGATCCACAGAATCCCCTGTTTTGCTACCAGAAAGTGACCCCAAATCACTGCTGGTTCACTTCTTGAGCTTCCTGGTCTTAAAACAGCCCCAGGAGGTGTGTGTGTGTGTGTGTGTGTATACATATACATATACATATACATATACACATACACATACACATACACACACACACACACACACATATATATATATACACACATACACACACACACATTATATATATATATATATATATATATATATATATATATATATATATATATACACACACACACACACATATATGTGTGTGTGTGTGTCCATACTGTTCACAAAATTGCTGTTTGCTCAGAATATATTTATCCAGCAGTGAATATTCCAATTAATTAATTAATTAATTGAATTATGTGTCAGTATCACACTTCATTCCACATGCAAGTCCTTGGCACTGAACAGGCCATTAAGTCGCAACATAAAACATCTGAATGAAAGCGCAGCTTTAAAAAAATCCTAAACATTCAACACAAGATGAAATTAACAAAATGGTTACAGTTGTATTCCAAGCTTTGTGCCCATAACAAAGGATGGTATTTCACTGCTGGGAAGCCCCACAAGAAGAATGGGTCTTCTGAAAAAGGGTTCCTTCTGAAGATCTTACAGAGGAAAGAGGTCTGACATTCCTTGTTGACATTCTGTTAGAAACATCCACTAACACAGTGGTTCTCAACCTATGGGTCCCCAGGTGTTTTAGCCTACAACTCCCAGAAATCCCAGCCAGTTTACCAGCTGTTAGGATTTCTGGGAGTTGAAGGACAAAACGTCTGGGGACCCACAGGTTGAGAACCACTTCACTAACAGAACATGTGCAATTCCAAATTGCACACATGTAGAGTGAGTTTTGGACACATAGTAATCACATCCAGTTGAGATTATATTAAGTAGAAATGGACATGTGGGGCCATTGTGCAAGTGGGAGGCTGTTAATGTAGACTGGAGTGTGTGTATGTATTTTCTGCTTCTGTTTCTGTGCATTGCATTTTGCAATTGTATAGTTGGTTGTCATCCATGTGCATTGATCAACAGTCCACATACCTCATGCCTATGTTCGTATTCAATATACAGCTGGTGTAAAGTATCTCTGCTGGAGGTTAAATATTGTTGTCATGTGCCTCCAAAGAATTTTTGATTTACGGAGGGCTTAGAGCTGATTTATCATGGGGTTTTCCTAACAAGATCTGTTTGGGGTGATGGTGTTTGGCATGGCTTTGCTTTGAGGCTGAGAGAATATGACTTACCTAAGGTCATCCAGTGGATTTCTGTGGCTGAACGGGGATTTGAACTTCTGGTGTGTGGAATTTTAAGGTGCACCTACATCTGTGGGTCCCCAGGTGTTTTGACCTTCAACTCCCTGAAATCCCTGCCAGTTTACTAGCTGTTAGGATTTCTGGGAGTTGAAGGCCAAAACATCTGAGGACCCACAGGTTGAGAACCACTGAGCCACACTGCAGAATTAATCTGGTTTGACACTATTTTAAGCACAATTATTCAATGCTATGGATCATGGGAGTTGCAATTTTACAAGATTTTTGGCCTCCCAAATAGTGTAGAAGGCCCTAAGACTTTTGTTTTAATTTCCAAACATGAAAAGTTTTGAAATTCTGCTTCTTGGCAGAATGGGGTTTGAATGGATGGCCCATGAGGTCTCTTCCAACTCAATGATTCTATGAAAAGTTGTATCCTCTTTGTGCAGTGTTTCATGGACAAACTGTGAGCAATTTTCTTGGAATTTAATGCAAAATGATATTGTTAGTGATGTCTCTAGGTATTGGGTTTAGGGCCATAAATCTGAAGGCCTGAGATAATCCTGAATTAGCAATCCTATGCATGTATTGTCGAAAGCTTTCATGGCCGGAAACACTGGGTTGTTGTAGGTTTTTCCGGGCTATGTTCTCCAGAACATGGCCACATAGCCCGGAAAAACCTACAACAACCCAATCCTATGCATGTAATTTTTGCTGACAAGAATCTGAGGTATGGAAAACTTTGACAAGAGTCAAAGTTCAGAGTCATGAGATATGGGAACCTTACTTTTCACACTTTCCTATTATACATTATTTACAATGGTCCTTTAAGAGCGATTGGTATTCTCCTCTTAGCACAGCTAATGCGGTCTGAAGAGAGAGAGTAAATACCTTGCATAACCCTGCCAGGTGAGTCATAGCAGAAGTAGAGTTCTTAACCAGGGACTTGGGTTTCATGGCACATTCTTTTCCCCTCCTGCATCCTTAGTATACAAGCGTTCCAATAAAGGTTAGCTTGGGAAAAGTGGATTATTGCCTGTAATAACTGTGGAGCTGGTTGCGGAGATGGCTAATTTCATGGCTTTAATAGGGAAGAGTCCTGCGGTTTGAGACGAGGCCCCAAAGCCACGTGGAGCAGCCGTTGTCGGAAGCTCGGTTCGCCACTCCAGATTTCCCCCCAGCTCCCAGTTGTAACTGACGGCAGCTTGGCTGCTCCCTAAACACGGTGTAAGCGCACTGAATTGGTCACAATATGAACACTTCCTGCTTGACAAACCATGATTGCGAAGGTTCGGAAGAGCCAGGGGGCACCCAAATTGCCAGCTGCCTTGTAGCGAATTCATTGTATGTGATGCAAGGAACCATTAGTGGTGCTTATTATTAATACATGTGTGAGCTTTAATACACCATGGCTCTGTCTGTCAGCATCTCTCCAGCAGGCCTGCCTTTTGTCCTTGTGTGTTTTCCCCAAACATGCTTCTACAATTAAAATCTTGTTGTTCCCTAAATGATTTTTTTTTGGCTGCTCCTAATTATTTCACACTCCATATAAAAGAGTTATTGGGGTGGGTAATGGGAGACCGGGGGATCTCATTGCTTGATGTTTTGCAGGCAGTGTGATATTACTTATGACAACTTTGATTTGTGTTCTGGGATGTTCCAACCTCCCGTCCTATTACTCTTGATGCATTCTAGTGCATCTCCAAATAATTCTGCATTCATAACTCCATTGTCAATATTCTCAACCAGATACATCCATTCCACATCATCCCCCAAAATAATTATTCAGGCATAACGCAAAGTATAGCCGTCTACGTCACTAATGGGATTCTGGGCAATCGGGAGCATGTTGTTGGAAGAGAGATGAATCATAATATGATAGGGCTGGAAGAGACCACAGGAGACATCCAGTCCAATCCTCTGTCATGCAGAAACACAAAATCAAAGCAATCCTGACAAATCCAGCTTTTGCTTAAAAACCTCCAGAGAAGGCTCCAGTACTCTCTGAGGGAGTCTATTCCTCTGTTGAACAACTCTGACCACCAGAAAGTTCTTCTTAATGTTTAGGTGGAATATCTTTTACTGCAATCTTAATCCATTGCTCCATGTGCTCATCCCTAGAGCAGTAGAAAACAAGCTTGCCCCTTCCTCACTGTGCCGTCATTTCAAATATGCAAACACAGCTATCACATCCCTTTTTAACCTTATATTTCCCAAGCTAAACATACCTAGTTCCTAAGCCACTCATCATAGGCCTTGACTTTCTTAGCTTTGATCAATTTGGTCATCCTTTCTGGAAACCTTCCAGCTTCTCAACGTCCTTCTTCCCAAACTAGACACAGTATTCCAGGTGAGGTCTGACCAAAATAATTCACAATCCACATAAAATGTAAGCTTTGTCTAGCTTACATTTTACGTTTTTGTTTGTGTGTCTGTGTGTGTGTAACAGAACCCATGGGGTAGGAACAATTGGTCACTGCTAAGTTGATGAGCACATCTTGAGCATGAAGATCGTCCTAGGTTCAATCTATGGTCTCCCTTCAAAGAAGCCTTAGAAGTAGACTTGCAAACTAATGGCGAGTAGATACGCCTTAGGAGTAATCGTCATTTGTATCATCTTCTTTCAAAAGGAGAGAACACTCTCAGGACTTTGTTGCACAAAGCTGCTATTCTACAGCAATTGCATGATCATCAATACCAGATACATATCAGGATGAGCACCACGTTTCATTTACACAATCACATTCCTGTGATCGTATTTCCATATATACTTGTAAACTTATATTCCTGCACTTCTGCTGCTACATAATTTATTTTCATTTTTACAGAAATTCTGCAGTTCTAGCAATGGTTCATTCTTAGAAAATAAATTTCTTATTGAAAATTATTTTTAAAAACAGCTTGGAAATATATTGTCGAAGGCTTTCATGGCTGGAATCCCTGGGTTGTTGTAGGTTTTTCAGGCAATATGGCCATGTTCTAGAAGTATTCTCTTCTAGGAGTATTCTCTCCATGTTCTAGAAGCATTATTTCACAACCTCTGAGGATGCTTGCCATAGATGCAGGTGAAACGTCAGGACAGAATACTTCTAGAACATGGCCATATAGCACGAAAAACGTACAACAAACCAACTTGCGAATAGTGAGGGCTAGCAAGGAGGAGAGGAGAATCCCATGCTCTGATATTATATCAGTGCTTGCACAGAAGTGGAAGGGACCCGTTGCATAAGGTAGGTGACTGGAACATTATGAGATTGTGTCATGTTGCCAGGGCTCTGCTTTATTTATTTATTGCAACACAGATCAGCTCCAACTCAACTACAATAAAACTAAAATCATGGCTTTTGCTAATAGGCCCAGGACTCACTCTTGGAGCATAGATGGTCATAAAATTGAACAAGTTACATCCTTCAAATATCTAGGTGTAGTTCTCCAATCTAATGGTAGCAGAAGAGCTCATGGGGATCAAGTATCCAACACCGCACAGGGGAGCTCAATTGCCATTCTTAAATATCTCAGGACAAGAGGGGGCCACTTCACACCGGCAGCGCTCAAGCTGTTTGAAGCCAAGTCATTAGCCCAACTCTTGTATGGTGCTCAGCTGGGCCCCTTCCCAGTTTTGCCCCATTAGAGCTGGTTCAGTCAAAGTTTCTGAGATCGGCCTTGCAGGTACCTAAATGCGTTTCTAATGCCACCCTGCGACTAGAGATGGGTTTTATGAGAGTGGAGGCCAGGGTGTGGGTGGCCATACTTAACCTCTGGCTCAGACTGTCCCGTGCACCCCTTGGCCTTGCCCCACTAACCATGGAGGATGACTTCCAATCCACATGGAAGCAGGCGGTAGCATCCAAAATCTCCTCGTTGGGATTTTCTCCAGGTCTACTATTAGCTATGGATTACAATCAAGCCAAAGTACTTATTAAACAACGTATCACAGACACAGAGCGCCAACTAGATCTGGCCTCGGCTCCAACCTTCCTTATCAGTGAAGACAGCAGATATCTTGCCTCCCCTATGGCATATTTAACAAACTTAGAGGTTCCTCTTCATCAAAGGGCTTTCACCCTGCTCGATGCCAAGCTCTCCCATCAGCTGTACTCGAAGGCCGCTACCGGAAGATCCCTTTCCCAGAGAGACTCTGCCCCTGTGACTCGGGTCAGGTAGAAACAATAGAACATGTGCTCCTCCAGTGCCCATTCTACAGGGATATTCGTGCCAGGCTTATCTCACCTCTGTTATACAAGCACCCAGGCCATTCAGGACAATTTTATACCTCCCTGCTACTTGCAGATACTAATTCAGCTACAACCTACAATGTTGCAAAGTTCTGTGCAGCAGCATACAAAATCCATCAGGGAATGACTAGTCCCAAAAGTTAACTGTGTGTCCAGTAATCTTCTTCCCTGAATCTACAATTTGGTGATGGATCTGGGCATTGTATGTTTTTACCCTGTTTCCCCTTCCCTTCTGCTCCCTCACCCATATTGTGCTTTAGTAGTTATATTTATATTTTTAATGTACCAAACATACCAAGTTTGTATGAAAATGTGACTCTATTTCCTGTGCTGGTCAATGACTGAAATAAATATTTTGTATTTGTATAGGTAAAGATGAATCAAACTCCCAGTCTTATCAAACAGTTTAATTAAAACAGCACTTACTTGCTGGCTGTTTTAATAGACTGAAACATAACACATAAAGATAACAAAAACAACTCCATAGTCAAAAGAGTCCAGTCCAGTGGTCAAATGCCGAGAGTTCAATAAACAAAGTCCAGGGAACAAGAGTCTATACCGTAGTCAAAAGCCAGTCGAAAGGCTCAAGGTTCCAGGATTCCAAGATTACAGGAGACAGGTCAGGATACTGAAAAATCCAACAGACCTGGGGAAAAACCAGCAGCATCCACCACCAAAATACAACAGATACTTTTTCTCCCAAAGATCAGTCAAGGTTAGCACCTTAAATCCAGTAACACCCAGCTGCAACACATCTCCTGCACACCTCCACCCCTAATTGCTTTCACCCATGAACTCCCACTTACAGATTATCAAACCCTCTAGAACTATTACTCACATTAACCCTTCCATCACCAACCACCATCAACTGCAGAACATATGACAGATTGATAGCTTTTGATGGCTTTTGCCAATTAATAGCAGGAGATTAAATCATTATGTAGGATGTATATGGCATGGGATAGGGACTACTTCAATGCCAGTTTGCTTGCCTTGTGTAATGAAGTCCTCATTGTTTTAATTTCTCTCTCATTGTGTGAGAGAATGAAAAAAATTGGCACACTAGCCACTCAATATTTGTTTCTTGTGAAATGACCAAAGATCTGATTTTTTTTTTTGAACAGAAAACAGAACAAAAATATTTTCTGCACTGAATTTTTTTAAAACCAAAAAAGCACTGGAAATGTAACACAGCATGAATACCAGGAGAAAACTACACATAAATCTCGCTGCTGCATTATTCTTCCCCAAAGGCTCCCTTGAGGACCGGGAAACCCTTTCTTCTGCAGGGGGAAAAAATGCAAACAAACATTGTTTCTAGCTTTAGCCTCTCTGTTTGCATTACCAATCATTTTCTTAAGACTGAGTACCAGAATTTTCCCTAGAGAGAATGTTGTGCTTGAAATGCATAGTGAGGAGGCAAAAATATACTTCTAAAGCATTCCTCACTTCACATTTTTGGCCAGTACTGACTGTTTTGAGTGAGCACCAGGAATTTAATTCAACCAGAGGTAATCTCAAAACTAGGGCATTTTGAGAAAAATTACTCCCATACTTTAATTTTATGAATAGTAACAACTAATCAGCAGGAAATCACAACCACTACCATTTCTTTCATTTGGCACTCCATAGCCAAAGAGTATATATAAAAAATCCACCTCAATGTTGACATCTATAAAGTGTGATGGGATGGGGAACATAGGTAGTCAGAGTCTCTTAGGGTTCATCTACACCAGTGCTTCTCAACCTTGGGTCCCCAGATGTTTTTGGCCTACAACTCCCAGAAATCCCAGCCAGTTTACCAGCTGTTAGGATTTCTGGGAATTGTAGGCCAAAAACATCTGGGGACCCCAGGTTGAGAACCACTGATCTACACTGTAGAATTAATGCAATTTGACACCACTTTAACTATGGCTGTATGGCCATCTTCTAGAAGAATTCGCTCCTAACATTTCACCTACATCTATGGAAGGCATCCTCAAAGGTTGTGAGGTCTGGAAAACACACAACAACCCAGTGATTCAAGCCATGAAAGCCTTCGACAATAAATTTAAGAGTTGTTACACTGCTTTAATTTTCCAGTCTAGATGCACACTTGGGTTTTCATTATCAACATGAAGAGGGGGGTGGCTGCAGCAGACAGGCTACAATGGACCCAATTCAGATTTCCAAATAACCTTGAAGCCCCAGACACTTTGGATTATCTTCTGACATTGCATAAAACGGAGCGAAGTTAGGTTAAGGAGAGAAAATTCAGGATACTCTCAGGAAGTCCTTGTGTATTGTGAAGAATAACAGCACTGGATTTGAGGTTTTATTTTTTCTGACATATTGGAGATGGAATGGTCTCCTTTGGGTGTGGCAGAGGACAACTCAACTAGACCATACAGTTTCCAGAAGAAGTATCTAGGGATTTGATCCAGTTAATGAAAGGAATAAAATACAGCACTGATGTCATGTTGTTCAGCTTTTACAGGACGGTATTGTTTTTATGATGTTTTATGGGAAGCTCTTATATGGCTCTTCAGGCGCAAGATTATTGTGCTTTTTATAAAACTAAGCAAGAGACAACTTCTCTTCTTTTTGCTCGTTGCTGCTAAGTAGACAATGGGCTTTTTGTGGTCATTACTTCCCAATAGCAACATTTCTTTCTGGAGTCATGCCTGAAAAGCAATGGCTTCAGATTGCACGCTTCCCCGGGAGGGATGAGGAGTGAGGAGGAGGGGATCCTCACCACTGAAGAATAATTAAAGCTTTTAAGAACCAAGGCTCAGCTTAGTGCTTCCACTCTCATATGGAAAGCCAAGTCCAAAATGCATACATTGTGGACTATCAAAATCGAAGTAGGAATGCATGTTAAAGAAGGGATGTAGTTCCGGAAGAGGGCCAAGGCAGGAGATCCTATCTGATCCAAATCTAAGAAGGATCAGTCCTGATTAATACTTTCATAGGCAATGAATAGCAGACTATATTTCAGAGAAAAGAGCTAGCAAAACAACACTGAGTATTCCTTGCCTGAGAAAACTCTTTGAAATTTATGAGGTCACCATAAGCTGAATGTTGACTTGAAAGAACATGCATACAGAGAAGCTTCTCCTCAATACTTTAAAGGCACCAGGTCATATCTGATTTTGGAAGCTAAACAGGAACAGTCCTGATAGTACTTGGATGGGAGGCTGCCTACAGATACCAGGTGCTCTAGGCTGTATATTGGAAGAAGGAATGGGCAGTAGCACCTCTGTGCATAACTGGTCTCAGCAAGCCCTACAAAATTAAAGGAGTCATCATAAGTCAACAGGAGACTTGAAGACACTTATGCACACAAAGTTATGTTGTTCAAAATTATTTTCCAAGGCATTACTGGATTTTGTTGCTGTAATTCTTGTTTTGTTTTAACTTTAGGATTATGTGCCTCATTCTGCCCACTTTCTTGCTTAACTATAGGAACACTCAACTTTGTTTTTTGCATTTTGTGGTGCCATAGTGAGCATGGGAAAAGGTCAAAATGTGCTAGGCTCCATTTACACTGCCGTATAATACAGTTTGAAACTGGATTATATGCTCTGTGTAGACTTGTTGTTCATTCGTTCAGTCGTCTCTGACTCTTTGTGACCTCATGGACCAGCCCACGCCAGAGCTCCCTGTCGGCCGTCACCACCCCCAGCTCCTTCAAGGTCAGTCCAGTTGCTTCAAGGATGCCATCCATCCATCTTGCCCTTGGTCAGCCCCTCTTCCTCAACTGAACTGCATTATATGAGTCTGCACTGACCTTTAAAATGTAGATGGGTCCCTAGCTGATTATGAACACCTTCCTCCCTCCCTTCCTTTTTGTATACTGCTTTAATTAATTGGAAAGCAAATAAAAAAAATTCAAAATGTTAAAAAAATGTGTGTTTCATTTTAATTGTTAAGGCATCCTGATGAGAAGTATCCTGGATGGATGACATATTCCGGGGAGGGGGGAGGGAGATCACACATGGTGATTGTTGAGTCCATGGATGGAGATTCCATGGATACAGAGGGAAACTACAATTTTTAAAATAGTAGTTAGCACTCTTTGCCCAATTTGAATCGCCAGCTATTATTGAACGACAACTTCCATCACTTTTGATTATCTGCCATGCAAACTGGGGATAATGGGAATTGCAATCCAATAGTAGGTATGGCTTTGAGGTTAAAGACATTTTAAAGTCAGATACCATATCCAGAAGCCTTGCATCTAAATCCAAACCCCAGTCTCCTGACTAAGCAGAACAAACTACAGCCTTCCAGAAGTCACTGCATCAACTCTTATCAGCTCTAGTCATGATGCCTAATGATGAGGAATACTGGAGTGGTAGTCTAGCCTTGAGTCTGACTCATGTGGTCTAGATGATACTTTTATATCCATTGTTATTTATCAAAACAGTGAATTAATTGTGCATGGCTGTAGTCGGAAAAGCCTGGAAATATGGTTTAATTGTGTGTCGTTTCTGATTTGGAAGTGAGCATGTAGCCTTGTACTCTTTTCTTTCATTTTTATGAGGTCACCATCACACAGCAGGGGTGCAAAGGCCTGTCTGATGTGTGCCTATGCGCGCGGGGGGCGGGGGTTGCTTAGTTAATTGTACAGTGCATAATTAAGTCATTTTCTCATCCAGTTTGCTCCCATAACTCAAGATTGTTTGTGAACACTTGCTTCCTGTGGGTGCACCGGAATGTGCAGAATTCATGGAGTTTGACACCACTTTAATTGCCATAGCATTGCTGTTTGGAGAAGCTCCAGATTCAGCCACTTCTACACTCCTTATCTGTGGCAATGGCAGAAGTGGAGTCCTGACATCCGGTGGGACTAAACCTGGTTCAACCCCACTGGACTATCACCATTATCTTTATTGATTTTGGTTACCAACACAGTATCCATTAAGCTCTGGGGAGCTCTTTGCCATTACTGGATACCAATGCCAAAAAAGGTGACTGCAGAGCTTGGAGGGGAAAGGGGATAATGAGGGGGCAATCTCTTTCCAAGTCATGTGGGTGCCTTTGCTGATACTGATGGCCAGGAGCTCTCCAGTATTCCATGGATGCTACTGCTGTGACAAAAAAATGACACTCATAAATGCCTGCTTAGTCTTCAGTATGACATACTTTCAAATATTTAAAACTTAGGTGGATCCTGCCTGATCTTTGAAGTTAAACAATGTGAATCCTGGTTAGTAACTGGATGGAAGACCAGTTCAAAATACCACATATTGGGTTGTTGTAGGTTTTTTCAGGCTATATGGCCATAGTCTAGAGGCATTCTCTCCTGACGTTTTGCCTGCATCTATGGCAAGCATCCTCAGGGGTAGTGAGGTCTGAGGATGCTTGCCATAGATGCAGGCGAAATGTCAGGAGAGAATGCCTCTAGACCAGGGGTCCTCAAACTAAGGCCCGGATATGGCCCTCGAAGGTCATTTACCCGGCCCTCGCTCAGGGTCAACCTAAGTCTGAAATGACTAGAAAGCACACAACAACAACAATCAGCCAAAAGTAGGCCCACACTTCCCATTGAAATACTAATAAATTTAGGTTTGTGAAAATTGTTCTTCATTTTAATTATTATATTGTTTTGAGTGGTTTTTTTGCACTACAAATAAGATACAGCATGTGCAGTATGCATAGGAATTCATTCATTTCTTTTTAATTATAATCCGGCCCTCCAACAGTTCGAGGGACTATTACCTGGCCCTCTGTTTAAAAAGTTTGAGGACACCTGCTCTAGACCATGGCCATATAGCCCAAAAAAACCTACAACAATCCAGTGATTCCGGCCATGAAAGCCTTCGACAATACATACCACATAGTGTGGGCTAGATTTCAAGGAAGGACCTGGCAAAATCCCCTCTGAGTATTCCTTGCCTATGAAAAGCTTATGAAATTCATGGGGTTGCCATCGGTCATTAGATGACTTGAAGACTCATACATACATGGATTGCGTCACCTCTTAACCACTCTACTCAAGGTTAAACTTAATGAGATTTCTAAGCTTTGTGGACTTTTATATGTGGGATAGGCTTGTGACACGTCTTGGATTGATGTATGGATAGGCTGGTGTGACACAGATCACAGAATGCATGAGATGGGCCTACAATTTTGTACTGGATGTGCAAAAGTAGAAACCCTAAACCTTGGGCCTTGTCAACCATGATTTAGATCTGCTTTTCTAAATAAATAAATAAAGCAGTCTAAGCAATACTTGCAGATGAAAGTTCTGGACAAGCCAAAAGTCTGCAAAAGCAGAATTGCCCTTAGGAATAACCCTAATGGATTCACAGCTGGATGCCACAGTGTAATAGACTTGTCACCTTAATCTTACCATTATACTAAGAGGGAATACTTTCACTATGAGTTCACTTCCAGTTTACAGAGTCCAAGACCGTGTTGCTTCATCCGTAAGAGTCCAACGCGCTAATCTGTCCTGCCGTCACTTTGCCCGCACCATTTGGCTGTAATAGTTTGTTGGTTAATGGATTAAACTAGACAGGATTAGCCATTTCAATTTGTATTCAGCTGCTTTCTTCATTTAATGTTCTCACTGTAAGTGGTGAATTATTGACTACTTTAAATGTGGCTACAAACAGCTTCAAAAAGAGGAGCAATTGCAAAGGCTGAACTGTGTACAGTGGGGGTCAGTGGTTTTCCCCTTGCCTTCTCCGCACACAGCCCCCGCCCTCCCAGTTAACCCTTGACCACTCTCCCCTGGGAGGCCTCTGCAATTGGGCCTGAGCAGTGCTTAATGGGCCGGAGAGGCCTTGGGGTTAAATATAGTTAAGCATCTGAAATTTAACCTATATTATTGATATTGGGTCCTGCCCAAAGTGTCTGCACAGTGGCTTAAAAAAGAAGAGTTCATTAAAGAGAAAAAACACAACTGGCAGGAGATCAGATCTTGTTGATGTGCAACTTCAACTCATTTCTGACCTATGGTGGCCCTAAAGATTAGGCTATCACAGGGTTTCCTTGGCAAGATTTGTTCAGAGGGAGGGCTGTTTTCCTCTAAGACTGAGAAAAGATGTTTTGCTTAAGGTCACCCAGTGAGGTTTCATGGCAAAATGTAAATTCAAACCCTGGCCTCCAGTGTCATGTTCCAACTGTCAAACCCCAAAACTATGCAAGTTGTAGATTTGTATACCTGATCCATAGATGGGCGTAGCACCTCGCCATCCAGGGTAGGCAGCTGGACATCCCCACTGCCCGGTTGACCCAGCCATAGGATCTCCGTCTTTGCTGGATTCACCCTCAACCTGCTGGCACGCAGCCATCCAGTAATGGCCTCGAGGCACTGATGGAAACAATCGGGTACAGAGTCCGATCGGCCTTCCATCTTCAGCACAAGCTGAGTGTCATCAGCGTACTAGCCTGTGTCGTTCCAGAAAATATATTCTTATGCATAAGGGACCTATATGTGCATTCTAGTCCTTGTGAGCAGTGCAGTTCCTGTAATGTCAGGAAGTGATCAATGGGACTAATGGTGATGAGCTGTTCTTCAGTAGCTGTACATATTGGCACAGGCATCAGAATGGGATTCCTTAGAACATTTGAACAAATGACATCATTGTAATACTTCCAGTGATGGGAAGAATAACTAGATAGATTTCCATGGACCACTCCATTGTCTGATAATGTGGAAATAGTGGGTTTTGGTTGAGCATAAGAGATGTTTTAGTTGTTGCCCAGTCAGAACAAAATTCTAACATAAGAAAAGATGAAAAAAAGGTGACTTATGATGGTGTAAGTCCATACATGGCCTCATAAGTCACTCACAGGATGCCAGCTGGAATTTCGTCTTCTTCGTCCTCCTTTTCAGGCTGCATGTTCAAGCACTCATCCTCTCCGTTAGTTATGCACCGCGGGGGACCGTGCATCTCCAACCGAATGCGAAGGCAGCCGCCACAAAGAGAGAGACATAATTCAGGCAGGCGGATAACTGAACCACTTTCATAAAATAAGCTGCACAAGCCCCAGGATGGCAGTAAGGCTGAGGCATGTGCCAGCAGCATTGCCAAGCTTGTACCCTCTGAAGTATTCAGCATTTAAAAATAAAACAACTTTCCAGGAGCAATCCTCCTGTCACATCGCTGTGCTGCCGTGGCTCCTGCCTTAGGAAGGTGGCAGGGGAGGCGGGGGGAATGCTCCAGTTTTTGTGCATCTCTTAGATTTCTTTCTTTGAAATGAACAGAAGGAAAAATGGAATGACATTATAGGAGGAGATAGTACAAATGCAGAGTGATGTTCTCATGGCTTCTTTACCTTTTGGGGAGGAGGGTTGGAGTTGCATTGCCTTTGTAGGAAGTACATTTGTCTGGACAAATGGGCGGTGAGTATGTTAAATTGAAAGCTACATATGTGAGCTTTTGTTGGATATGCCATAAACTTTTAATAGTGTTTCATAGACTCATAGAGTTGGAAGAGACCTCATGGGCCATCCAGTCCAACCCCCTGCCAAGAAGCAGGAAATTGCTTTCAAAGCATCACTGACAGATGGCCATCAGCCTCTGTTTAAAAGCATCCAAGGAAGGAGCCTCCACCACACTATGGGGCAGAGAGTTCCACTGCTCAACCGCTCTCACAATTTGGAAGTTCTTCCTCATGTTCAGGTGGAATCTCCTTTCATATTGTTTGAAGCCATTGTTCCATGTCCTAGTCTCCAGGGAAGCAGCAAACAGGCCTGCTCCCTCCTCCCCATCTCTTGTTTTAATTATGTTGTATCCCTTCTCCAGCCACACGGAGAGGATGGTAATACATTGATGATGACAACTATGACAACGATGATGATGATGATGATGATGATGATGATGATGATGATTATTATTATTATTATTATTACCAGGCACAAAAATGGTGTTGGACCTGCTTGGCATCTATCAGGGAAGTGGCTGAAGCTATTTATACCACCATCCCACCTTCTCCAGGCTTCAGCAAACCAGGGACAGTGGGTGGCACTTTCCTTGCCCCGTCAATCTAGTGTTTATGGTGATGATGTTCAGAGAGACAAGCCAATCAGCGAAGGAAAAGTGAAAGGAGGGAGCAATCAAGTTTATGACTTTGGAGGCTTTTAAACAAGCTGGATGGCCTTCTGTCGGGGGTATTTTGAATGCAATTTTCCTGCTTCTTGGCAGAATGGGGTTGGACTGGGTAGCCATGAGGTCTCTTCCAACTCAATGATTCTAGGATTATATTGGTGAAGAATGGTGTTCTGGATTGGCCTCTTAGGCTTCTTGCAACCAGTGGATGACGAAGGAGTCTCTCCTTGAAGTTGAGCTAGGAGCATCATCTCACTCCCACTTGGGTGGGAGTACCTACTCTGTGATAATCTTCCAATAAATGGCCAATTGGCAAGCAACCTAAATGTTGGGCTGACCTTTTGACATGTATTGCCAAAAGAGAAGGCTCAGGAAGTGGACATGGGTCAATGCCTCAGCTGGACAACTATGGCTTTGCCCAGTTCACTAGAAAGCTGGTTGCATGGCTGAGGTTTCTGGCAATTATAGTTCATAATATTGCTTCCATGTTCTGATAGTTGAGACCAAGCAAGTCAGCCCCCAAGGGAGCTTCTCCAAACCCTAGAAAATATTATGTAATCCATTTCAGCTAGAAATGCCCAACATTATCTACTATAGCAGAGAGCTATGAAAATCTTGATACACAGCCATTTCAGTCACCCTACTGGCTATTGGGATTTTGAGAGTTATAATGCTGTGAAGAAAAAGTTAAGCTCCTGTATCATAGGGATCAAATATGTATTCATACTCAGGGCTCTTCCACACAGCCATTTAACCCAGAACATAAAGGTAGAAAATCCCATCATATCTGCTTTGAACTGGGTCATCTGAGTCCACTGATGCTCAACTCATTGAGCATGAGTTGGGAGAAGTATGGAATATCTTTGCATCGGAGTCTCAAGTGTTCAAAAGGAGCATGTGCATGACATATACTCCAGTTCAAAGCAGAAAATGTGGGATTTTAGTCAGCTGTGTGGAAGGGGCCTCATTGAGTTGATTGGTGGTATGTATTTGTGAATTTAAACATTGCACAACTGAATGTGAAAACAAGTGTGAAATGTATAACTGCAATGCTCCCTAGAACATCTGCTTGTGTAACGTGCAATCCACAACTGAAAAGGGGCATCTCATGTGCAATGGCACATTGTGTCCAACTCTAAAGCTTTCAACTGAATACAGATGTTATGCTCTGGCTGAAAATGTACAAGCACACATATGAGAGTACCTACACATGCGTAAATCACTAACAGAATGCCAAACAACTTTTTTGAGCATTGGTTGGGAGAAATATGGAATATCTTTGCATCAGAGTCTCAAGTGTTCAAAAGGAGCATGTGCATGACTTAATGGTGTGTGGGGAGGAAGAAAGGAATTTTATGGAAGCAATTCGTCCCTTTAAAAATACGATCTGAGTAATAAATCCCAACATTAATTAGTCCAGGGATGGAATTTGCTGATGAAATTCTCCTTGTGAGTCCTGAAGATGCTAGAGGGTTTCCTAAGTCCCCATTTTCCCCCAAACAAAAAACCAAAAGGGAGAAAATACTCCTTGCGCAGAAATTGCAATCCATATAACTCGCACTGCTCCTGCTGGCAGACTTCATTTCCTTTCATTGCTTTCTTTCTTTTGTCTTCAGCAGCACATTTGCACTTTTTTCCCTCCCCTGGTGCCCTACGTCAAACCCTTCTTCTTCAAAATGTTACAAGAAGAAATGTAAACCTGTGAAGGAAAGCACTAAAGTGCTTCCTTAGGGACATTCAGTATACCTGAGATTGACACTATAAGAATGGGGACCAGTGCAAAGTTTGGAAAGATTACCTTTTTGGGCCACAATTCCCCAAATTACTCCAGTATTCAGCTGCCCGGGGGGCTTTACAAGTTGGTATATGAGCAATGGGGTGGAAAAAGCCACCCGGGGAGTCTTTACTCCCTTCTCTGAACCCCAAATCCATCAACTGGAAGGATGATCCAAGCAGCCAACGTACCCGCAGGATTATAGCTATGTGGGGTCAAAATGAGGCCATTCTCCTTCCAAATGAGAATTGTGCCCCCCTCCAATGAAAAATTCCTTCTGTCCTCAAGTTTCTTGCATTGCAGAGAGCGAGGCATGGAAAATGGTTCACATCAAAATGCATCTTTTTCAGCGGTGGAAATTCCAATGCAAGGGTGCA
This sequence comes from Anolis sagrei ordinatus, assembly GCF_025583915.1. Classification (NCBI taxonomy): domain Eukaryota; kingdom Metazoa; phylum Chordata; class Lepidosauria; order Squamata; family Anolidae; genus Anolis; species Anolis sagrei. The sequence goes on along the minus strand of NW_026845477.1, from coordinate 7,779,737 downwards.
TCTACACTGCAGTATTAATGTATTTAACACTACTTTAGCTGACATGGCTCAATGCACAAAAACACAGTATGCCACAGCAAATGAGATACATATGCTGGATTTCTTATCACAAAATCACAAGTAGAACACTTCCCAAGCATCTAGGACTGTGTATTTTCGAATGATGCATGCAGATCCAAGTAAGTGGCCTTTTTTTGTTGACAGGTTGTGATTTTGTCAATGTTTATTGTTTCCAAATGCCAGCTGAGATCTTTTGGCACGGCATCCAGTGCGCCAATGACCACTGGGACCACCTGTACTGGTTTATGCTAGAGCCTTTGCAGTTCAGTTTTGAGGTCTTGATAATGGCTGAGTTTTTCCTGTTGTTTTTCCTCAATGCAACTGTCACACGGTATGGTGACATCAATAATCCAGACTTTTTTCTTTTCCACAATCGTGATGTCTGGTGTATTATGTTCCAAAACTTTGTCAGTCTGGATTTGAAAGTCCCACAGTATTTTTGCATGTTCATTTTCCACGACCTTTTAAGGTTTATCATTCCACAAATTCTTTACTGCTGGCAGGTGGCCTTTGTGACATAAGTTCCTATTATTATTATTATTATTATTATTATTATTATTATTATTATTATTTGTACCTTGCTTTGCCTCTCTCAAAGTGGCTTAACATAAAAACATTAGCATACCATTTAAATTTACAGATAGGTAAACACTGAAACAGAATTAAATATAAAAAGCATTAAAATGTCTTCTTTCAGAATCTTGCATGATGGATTAAACTTTTGCCTTTTGCCACTCTACTCAGAGAATATGATGGTTGTTGAAGGCTTTCATAGCCGGAATCACTGGGTTGTTGTAGGTTTTTTTGGGCTATATGGCCATGGTCTAGAGGCATTCTCTCCTGATGTTTCGCCTGCATCTATGGCAAGCATCCTCAGAGGTAGTGAGGTCAGACCTCACTACCTCTGAGGATGCTTGCCATAGATGCAGGCGAAACGTCAGGAGAGAATGCCTCTAGACCATGGCCATATAGCCCAAAAAAACCTACAACAACCCAATATGACGGTTCCTTTTTTTAGTAAGAGTTAATGTACAGTATTTACATTGACCTGTGGATAAGTTGACCCAAGTTCTTGGAGCTGATTTATTTGACTAAAATTTCTAGACTTATATTTGAGTATATAAAATAGTTCTTTTTTCCCCAGTATATATGTCTGTGTACATATTTTGGCTTGCCTGCATTGCTTGAACCCATCTTCCATTGGCTGAAGCATCTTTAAGCAGCTTTTTCTGAACACTTTAAGTTGGCCCACCATTCTCTGCCCATTGATCAAATCTGCGCCAGATGCAGCTGGGACCATATATCAGCTTGAGGATTCTGGAATGCCAATTCCTTTCTTTCCCCAGTGGAAGGTCTGGGAAATATAACCCAAATCAAGGCAGTGAAATCTCAGTCTGGATCTGGATTCCTCATACATCTCTAATCTGTCGCCTTCAGAGTACCAGCAGTGTTTTACACACTGTATGGATATGACAGTGTAAATTCTTTCTCCATGCATTTAGATATTTTAGCTCAGTCTTTTGTGAGGTCTCCAGATCAATATCAGAGCATGAAATCAATACTAAATAAAGCCTGTAGAATCAGCCTGAACCAAAACTACTCATTCTTTTTGGAGCGGGGAAAAATCCAGCCATTTAAAAAATGCAGTGCCCTCCCTCTATTTCAATTATTTCTTTTTTAGCAATGCCCTGGAAATTTTTTGCATGCCTTCAGAATGTACAAAGACATTTGAATGTATATGTGGGCTAAACTGGTTGATCTATCCACATTGGCCCAGGGACTCTGGATGGTCTGAGCTCTGTCAAAGCACACAATTACAGCACTTTGCTGCTTCTTTAACCAAGGCTGCATGCAATGGCATTCTGGAGTTGTAGTCTGGGGAGGCACTAGAGCTCTTCTGTGAGATTTCTAAATGCCCCTTTAAAAATTGGAAATCACATGAGTCCCCAGACTGATGACATGACAGAGTGAAAACTTTTCTATTCTGGAAGGCGTTTGTGAATTGACTGTGGGTGTATCCTGCAGAAATAATGCAGTTTCACATGACATGAACTGCTATGGCTCATTGCTATGGAATCATGGGAACTGTAGTTCAATATAAGTGCTGGGGCCTCACCAAACTGCAATTCCCAGGTTTCCATAGCATTGAGCCATGACAGTTCAACTTATGATAGACCTTTTTTTTTTTGTTGTGTCAGGAGTGGCCTGAGAACTGCAAGTCGCTCCTGGTGTGAGAGAATTGGCCTTCTGCAAGGACGTTGCCCAGGGGACGCCCAGATGATTTGATGTTTTATCATCCTTGTGGGAGGCTTCTCTCATGTCCCCACATGAGGAGCTGGAGCTGATAGAGGGAGCTCATCTGCCTCTCCCCGGATTTGAACCTGCGACCTGTCAGTCTTCAGTCCTGCTGACACAGGGGTTTAACCCACTGCGCCACTGGGGGCTCCATTATGATAGACTGATTTAATGTTACTACGTAGATGCAGCCTAGATCAGTATTTGGAAAAGTTGGATGTTTGGACCACACTGGATATTGGTCTTCAACATTTTTGGGAGTTCTAGTCCAAGAGATGGACTTGTCCAAGTTTTGGGTGAGAGATGGATCAGTTATCTGGTTCAGCATGAGTTTTGTGTCTCTATATAGGTCATTTATATTCTTTATGAGAAATACTCTGAACCCAGACTCATTTGATGGGGAGGGGGGATTATATCTCTGTCTCAGACATGGGGAAACTTCAGCCCTCCAGGTGTTTTGGACTTCAACTCCCACAATTCCTAACAGCTGGTAGACTATTAGGAATTGTGGGAGTTGGGGCCCAAAACACTTGGAGAGCTGGTTGGTCCATGCCTTCCCTATCTCTGTCTCTATATCTGAGACATGTTCTGCAATAGATCACCACTTTGTACCAAACGTAATTAGCACTGCTGCAGCATTTCATCCTAATTGGGGATTCCAGTAGGAAGATTCCTACTGGATTAAGACATTCAAGGAATTTGGAGAGAAGAAACCAAAAGCCTTGAGAGAAGGTGTGAAAACACTCTGATTCTGTCCAGCTTGATTCCGTGGGCAAGGGCAATTAATTTGTCAGCATCTGATTGAAAAACAGAACAAAAATAAAACAGTTTCTTTAGGAGCTGGCATTTGTGTATATTTTGAGCCTCTTGCCAGGTGGTGATTCATAGGCTTGTGCAAATTAGAGATGAGAAAAAGACGAGTCGCTAGGTCATGCTGTCTGTACAACCGACACTGAAGTATTGTTCCCTCTGGTCTATTCATCAGTGCTTTGTCCAGTCCAATTTTAAATGACTCAGGCAAAAGGGCCTTTCCAACCGATCTCTCGGGAGCACGAGTCTACAGTCAGCTCCCGCTCACCAGAGGAGGGACGTTTCTTGGCATTCGGCCTGCCTGCTAATGGATTGTTTTTCCTGCCCTTCTTCCTAGTAATGGGTCTGCTTGAGCAATGGCCAGGCATGTGTGAAAATGTCACCAGTGGAGGTTCTATTGAATATGTTCAGCTGAGGTTCAGTGTGATTGTCAGCTATATCTCCTTGATGGGTCTAGGCCTATGGAAAGCACTTGCCAGCCAACCCCTGAAATAACGAGAACACACACCAGTAGGGTTTAAATATGGACAACTTTTATTAATTGTTACCTATTAAATTTTGACTGGATCTAAACCTATGGAGCATGAACTTCGTGGCAAAACCAAGGTAGCATCCCCGCCCGGCCTATCCTCAGCTAGTTAGGGCGAATCACCCAGGTCCCTAGGGAAGCTAATCCGGGCAACCTTGAAGGGAAATGTGTCGGAGAGGTCCCTCTCGGGGTATCTGAGACTTGACTCTCTCCAATTCCTAGGCCATTAGAATTCCCCTCACCTCATCAAATTGAACCTTAGGTGAGTGTTTTAGTTAATGGCCACCCCTGAAGGAGTGCCTTGGATGTACACCAAATTTTAGCTTTTTTAACTGTTTACCGTGATCACCTATTTCATTAAAGGCACCCCTTCAGGGGTGAAGGCCATTAACTAAAACACACCGTCCCAATTTGCCCTGCAACAGTATAGGGTAGGCGAAAAAACCCTCCTAGCGTATAAGAGGGGGAAAAATTCCTACCCAGCCCCTTAACAGCAACCCTAATATACTGTTTAATGGGCGGGAGTGGTGGGTCGATGCTCGGCTCCAGAATGAGGAAAGGGGGTGGGCCAGGCAGAGTGCCAGGCTCCACCCCCTTCCAAATAGTTCCACCAGAACTTAAATGCTGTCTCCTCGGGGAAGTGAGGCAAACTTCTCCCCCATCGCTAGCTGCACCAGCGTGGGAAAGGTACCTCCAAGAGGATCACAACACTGGCCTAGGCCTTTTCGCCCAAAATAAGTGCCATTTACTCCCAAGATGACAACCAGTCTGCACATATCTGCTATGATACAAGTCTCCTTTCAGTGGGGCTTGGGCTGCAGCAGATATTTCTCAATAGGTTGTACTCCTGAGAACAAGTCCAACAAAGCCTTATAGCAGTTGTTCTCAACCTGGGGTCCCCAGATGTTTTTAGCCTTCAACTCCCAGAAATCCTAACAGCTGGTAAACTGGCTGGGATTTCTTGCAGTTGTAGGCCAAAAACATCTGGGGACCCCAGGTTGAGAACCACTGCCTTATAGTGCTTCCTTCTGAGAAGGTTGAGAGAGGACATGATAGCAATTTAAATATTTGATAAAATGTCACATTGAGTAGGGGGAAGTTTTATGCCCTGCTGCTCTAGAAACTAAGACACAGAGTAATGGTTTCAAATTTCAGGAAAAGAGATTCCACCTAAATAGTAGGAAGAACTTCCTGATGGTAAGAACTGTCCAACAAGGGAATATGCTTCCTTGGAGCCCCGTGGAATCTTCTAATCTGAAGGTTTTACATCAGAGGCTGAATGGCAATCTGTCAGGAGCGCTTTGATTGTGTGTTGGACTGGATGGTCCTTGTAGCATCTTCCAATTCCATGAGTCTACTGACTTTAGGATGTGGCCCATGGGGAGAACTATAAGGAAAGGCAATTCCTGGGCCCCAAGCAGTTGCTCTCTCCTAAACTGGAGAATGAAATTAGGATCTACAGTCTTGATGCTGGAGTATGTGCTGCTTGTGCTCTTTTTAAGAAAAATAAAAAGTGTTGGCAGGGATTGGATTTGGACTCAGGGGCAGCTCAACCCATTACGCAAAGTAAGCAGTTGCAGTATAGTTGATTTTGCCCAGGGGTGCTCTTGAGGCACTATTGGGGGGAAATAGACCTTGACATATACAAGTTGTAGTTACTGGGATGTATAGTTCACCTACAATCAAAGAGCATTCTGAACTCCACCAATGATGGAATTGAACCAAATATGGTACACAGAACTTTCATGACGAACAGAAAATATATATCAGTGATTGGTTGGGGGGGGGGGCAAAATACTGTTTGCTTACCATTGAAAATTACCTAGGGCCCCCCTCTGTTTGGACTCTTAGGTTACATACAGTATATGATCCACATCCAAGTCCAGGAATTTGAGATTGTCTGAGGAGGCCCTGCTCTCACTCCCACCTGCTTTGCAAGCACGTCTGGCGGGGACGAGAAACAGGGCCTTCTCTGTGGTGGCCCCTCGGCTGTGGAACTCCCTGCCTAGGGACATTAGATTAGCCCCCTCCCTCCTGACCTTTCGGAAAAGAGTAAAAACTTGGCTCTTCGAGCAAGCATTTGGAACCTCCGAATAAATAGACAAACTTGAATTGGAAAATGACCCAGGAATGGCTAAGGACTTGAATGAGAGGATATAGTTATATATTTTAATATTGTTATTATGCACTGTCTTATGTCTAATTGCACTATAATGGTTCTTTTTGTTTATCAATGTATGTATTTTTATGGCATCGAATTGTGCCGATTGTGTACGCCACTCTGAGTCGCCTTCGGGCTGATAAAAAAAGTCAATGGGATTTTGGCCTGCATCGATAGGAGCCTAGTGTCTAGATCTAGGGAAGTAATACTACCCCTCTATTCTGCTCTGGTTAGACCACACCTGGAATATTGTGTCCAATTCTGGGCACCGCAATTCAAGAGAGATATTGACAAGCTGGAATGTGTCCAGAGGAGGGTGACTAAAATGATCAAGGGTCTGGAGAACATGCCCTATGAGGAGCGGCTTAAGGAGCTGGGCATGTTTAGCCTGAAGAAGAGAAGGCTGAGAGGAGATATGATAGCCATGTCTAAATATGTGAGAGGAAGACACAGGGAGGAGGGAGCAAGCTTGTTTTCTGCTTCCCTCGAGACTAGGATGTGGAACAATGGCTTCAAACTACAAGAGAGGAGATTCCATCTGAACATGAGGAAGAACTTCCTGACTGTGAGAGCCGTTCAGCAGTGGAACTCTCTGCCCCGGAGTGTGGTGGAGGCTCCTTCTTTGGAAGCTTTTAAACAGGGCCATCTGTCAGGGGTGATTTGAATGCAATATTCCTGCTTCTTGGCAGGGGGTTGGACTGGATGGCCCATGAGGTCTTTTCCAACTCTTTGATTCTATGATTCTATGATTCTATATGAGCAGGGTAGAAATAATGCAAATAAATAAATAAATAAATAAATGCCCCTCACCTATAGCCTATAGAAATCTATGCGGATTACATTTATACGCATATCATAGCTGCGGGAAATCAGTGCTCCTTAGAGAGTTTTTTTAACATGACATCTCCTTGCTGTTCATCATGTGTTTACATACCAAGCAAGTGGGGAACTTATATAAAAATAGATTAGCCCATTTGTGCAAATTATGGCTGGAATGGGAGGGGGGGAGTCCTGGAAAAGCCCCGTTCTTTTCAAAGCGGTGGCACTAAGCATCCTTAAAGGCATTTAATCACTATGAAAATATTGGATAAACCGTTTCCAGTTCCACAAATCTTGCATTGATTTGTGTCTCCATTGCGAGCAATGAGTCCCAGGGACCCTGATGTGATTATGGCCAGACCAGTCTGTCCACTCTGGAAGAAGGAATTAGGATTGTTCTAAAACAGAGAGACAAATAGCCTGTTGGGTTAGCAGGGAAGGAAATAAATTGACCTCTTACTCCCTTCCTGCAGCGGCCAGCTAGAGCCATTTATAAGGTCTTTACAAATTGTGAATGCATTGATGAGTTTCATTTAAACCAGGGGTAGGAAAGAGGCACAGGGCCCTTGCAAGGCCCCTGAACCAAACTTTTATACGTGTTGGAGCCTCTAAGTAGTCAGCCTAGGTCCTGCAAGCTTGCAAAAATAGTCCTATAAACAGTAGGGATTTTTAGGTGATTTTTCACACATTGCACCTCGAACTACCAAGAATCATGGTAGTTTGTGTTTTCTCAGTTCATATTTCATTCATAGAATCATAGAATCATAGTTGGAAGAGACCTCATGGGCCATCCAGTCCAACCCCCTGCCAAGAAGCAGGAATATTGCATTCAAATCACCCCTGACAGATGGCCATCCAGCCTCTGTTTAAAAGCTTCCAAAGAAGGAGCCTCCACCACACTCCGGGGCAGAGAGTTCCACTGCTGAACGGCTCTCACAGTCAGGAAGTTCTTCCTCATGTTCAGATGGAATCTCCTTTCTTGTAGTTTGAAGCCATTGTTCCCTGCGTCCTAGTCTCCAAGGAAGCAGAAAACAAGCTTGCTCCCTCCTCCCTGTGATTTCCTCTCACATATTTATACATGGCTATCATGTCTCCTCTCAGCCTTCTCTTCTTCAGGCTAAACATGCCCAGCTCCTTAAGCCGCTCCTCATAGGGCTTGTTCTCCAGACCCTTGATCATTTTAGTCGCCCTCCTCTGGACACATTCCAGCTTGTCAATATCTCTCTTGAATTGTGGTGCCCAGAATTGGACACAATATTCCAGGTGTGGTCTAACCAAAGCAGAATAGAGCATGGGGAGCATGACTTCCTTAGATCTAGACACTAGGCTCCTATTGATGCAGGCCAAAATCCCATTGGCTTTTTTTGCCGCCACATCACATTGTTGGCTCATGTTTAACTTGTTGTCCACGAGGACTCCAAGATCTTTTTCACACGTACTGCTCTCGAGCCAGGCGTCCCCCATTCTGTATCTTTGCATTTCGTTTTTTTCTGCCAAAGTGGAGTATCTTGCATTTGTCACTGTTGAACTTCATTTTGTTTTGTCCCATCTCTCTAATCTGTCAAGATTGTTTTGAATCCTGCTCCTGTCCTCTGGAGTATTGACAGAATAGAGGGGTAGCATTATTTCGCTAGATCTAGACACTATGCTCCTATTAATGCAGGCCAAAATCCCATTGGCTTTTTTTGCCACCACATCATTCATTCAAAAATGGAAATCAAAAGGAAGAAGATATTATGTCCAGTGCACTTGTGCATGCTGGCTTGACCCACACAGAGTTGTGAGGTACTTTGGAGATACCAGAAGTTGAATTGAGGATTGACTCTTGGGTCCCACATTATCCCATAATGATTCCAAACCTACCAGTTCCCATCATGATCCTCACTGAACAACCAATTGACGAGAGAAAAAGAGGTCACAAATAATAATAATATTGATAATAATCACCATCACCAACAGAATCTTAGTATTTTGCGGAAGACAAATGCAATTGGTTAAGGCTTAGTTGAACCCTTGTGGACTCAATTTCCAAACTTGTGTGCCCAGATATTCTTGGAGTAAAGCTCATATTATTCGCATGTAGCCTGTCCATTGATTAAAAATAGTGGAACTTGAAGTCTAACAAAATCTAAGATGCCAACATTAGTTTAATCCTTTAAACAAAGTGTGTGAGCAGATCTCAGACAGAACCATAAGACAATATATCAGAGATAGAACATGTTGGCTTCTAGCAGTTCATCTGAGAAGAAATTATTCCAAATATTATTTATTTATTTATTTCTGACTTTTATATCCCGTCCTATCTCAACCTCCACAGAGAGACTCAGGATGGCTAACAAATTGGCACCCCATGGTGCCATACCAAAAACATAAATCTACAATTTAACAGCAGTATGACAATAAACAGTATAAAACAGTATAAAAACAATCAAACAGTCAGCAGTCACCAATTTGAATCAACATCCAAGGGGCAATCAGTCAGTTCTATAAAAGTCGTCACGTCAGCAAGTCAATCTAATCTACAAAAGCCAGAATTAGCCAGGGTTTCACTTGTTTCTGGAAGGTCAAGAGGGATGCAGCAGATCTAATTTCACTCCGGAGAGGTTCCAAAGCCAAGGGGCCACCACAGAAAAGGCCCTGTTCCTTGTCCCCACCAGATGCGATTGCAACACTGGGTGAACAACAAGCAGGGGCTCCCCAGATGATCTTAGGGCCCTAGGTGGATCGTAGTGGAAGATGTGTTCAGACAAGTAAACTGGCCCAGAACCATTCAGGGCTTTATAGGCCAAAGCCAGCACTTTGAATTGTGCTTGGAAGCTGATAGGCAGCCAGTAAAGCTGGCATAACAAGGGCATTGTGCGCTCCCTGTACCCAGCCCCAGTGAGCAACCTGGCCGCCAAGCATTGGACTAGTTGTTTTCTGCTTCCTTGGAGACTAGGACGCGGAACAATGGCTTCAAACTACAAGAGAGGAGATTCCATCTGAACATGAGGAAGAACTTCCTGACTGTGAGAGCCATTCAGCATTGGAACTCTCTGCCCCAGAGTGTGGTGGAGGCTCCTTCTTTGGAAGCTTTTTAACAGAGGCTGGATGGCCATCTGTCAGGGGTGATTTGAATGCAACATTCCTGCTTCTTGGCAGAATGGGGTTGGACTGGATGGCCCATGAGGTCTCTTCCAACTCTTTGATTCTAAGATTTTATGATTCTACTTGAAGCTTCTGGGCAGTCTTCAGAGGCAACCCCACATAGAGTGCATTGCAGTAGTTTATTCAGGATGTAGCAAGAGCGTGGACCACCGTGGCCAAGTCTTGATTGGTTTGTGACTATCTCTGGATTCTTTGGTCAATTATTCCAAGCTTTGTAACACAGCGAGGGGAAAATTAATCCTAGACCTGGAATTTATATTTCAAGGAGTTTCCTCAGGAAGATTCAGGAGTTGAGACAATGTGCAGTGGCTCTGGTTTTGAGTTGGCTTTGTTTAGAAAAGAGGTCTGGAAACATTAGAACATTAAATTACAAATGGAAAATGAATTACAAGGGTTTCATGACAAAACAGATGGAAGATACAAATGATACAATGGCAATCTTTTCCCAGTCCACTCTCTTCTTGCTTATGGACATATTATGCTTCTATGACAGGTTCTTATGCTCAGCTTAATTGGATGGACCTAGACATGTTTTTCGGCTACTCCTTCTGTTTTGGAAAGGGTGATGAGTATCAACCATATGCTTTGTAATAAGGATTAAAATGTTTTTAAGGGGAAAATGAAAAATAAATTGCCACCATGGATTCAGCACCTGATTTTTAGTCTATTCTGGAGAAATAAGCTGTGGTCATAAATTGGTGAAAGGCCTTAATATCCTAAAGGCACCAGATTCTGTTCTTAGGAGTCAAACAGGGTCAGTCCAAGTTAGTATTTGGAGGGAGACCAAAAAGGAATTCCAGGTGCTGTAGGCTATATGACAGAAGTTGGAACTGGAAAATCACCTCTATGAAATCTGTTGGCTCACCACAAGTCAGCAGACAACTTGAAAACATATACATGTACAAACATGAATTGTCACTTTAAAAAACCCAATGTTTTTTGGTGTCTTCCATATTGAAACAATGCCAAAATCAATGAAAAGGTGGTTGGAAGTTGCTGAATGTCGTTTCTATTTCCAGGAAACTGTAGTACTATAAGTAAATGCTTCTCTGATCTGGGAGAACACACACACACAAACACAATATCTATCTATCTATCTATCTATCTATCTATCTATCTATCTATCTATCTATCTATCTATCATCTATCTATCTATCTCAGGGATTGGTACAATATTATTGTCCATTTTGGGTATTGTCCATTTTGGGTAACTGTTTGGGTATCAGCCAGCATGTCAACGACTTAAATCTAGAAACAGTTTTCTAAGATCTACAGAGACACTCACTGGAACACCTCAGCAAGCGAGAGTCCAAAAGTGGCAGGCTCAAACCCAGAACCTCTACTAATGACTGATACCAAATGAGAGACTCCCCCCTGGGCACACAGAGGACTGGGCGACTTGGAAGGCGCTGAACAGACTGCGCTCTGGCACCACAAGATGCAGAGCCAACCTTCAGAAATGGGAAAAGTGGAATCCACGACATGCGAGTGTGGAGAAGAGCAAACCACTGACCACCTACTTCAATGCAACTTGAGCCCTGCCACATGCACAAGGGAGGACCTTCTTGCAGCAACACCAGAAGCACTCCAAGTGGCCAGATACTGGTCAAAGGACATTTAATCAACTACCAAACTCACAAATTTTGTATTTTGTCTGTTTGTTTGCTTTGTTCTGTTAGAAATGTAATATAATCGACTGGTTGCCCTGACACGATAAATATATAAGTATTGTCCATTGACTTCTTGGAGGAAACTGATTATTTGGATCTGGTACAGTCCAGCTTTAGGCCGGGACATGGAACTGAAATAGCCTTGGTCACCTTAGTGGATTATCTGCATAGGAAACTGGACAGGGGGAGTGCGTCCCTGTTGATTTTCCTGGACCTCTCAGCAGCCTTCAATACCATAGACCATGGTATCCTTCTGCCACACCTTGTGGGAATGGGGCTTGGGGAATTGTTTTGCAGTGGCTCCCGCCCTTCCTGGAAGATTGTGCCCAGAAGCTGAGCACCTGTTCAATCCCACATCCTTTGTCCTGCAGCATTCAATATTGTCCCCCATGTTGTTTAAAGCCACTGGGAGAGATCATCTGGAGTTTTGCAGTTCGAGGTATACACAGATGACGTTCAACTCTATCATTCCTTTCCACCAACTGCTAAGGAGGCTGTTCAGATTCTGAACCAGTCCTTGACAGCTGTGATGATCTGGATGGAGGTGAAAAATCTGAAATTGAATCCAGACAAGACAGAGGTATTCTGGATCAGTCTTAAGGCCAAACAGGGTATAGGGTTATAGATGGTGTTGGACGGGGTTACACTTCCCCTGAAGACTCATCTTTACAGCTTGGAAGTTCTCCTGGACTCATAGCTTTTAAACAGAGGCTGGATGGCCATCTGTCAGGGGTGATTTGAATGCAATATTCCTGTTTCTTGGCAGGGGGTTGGACGGGATGGCCCATGAGGTCTCTTTCAACTCTTTGATTCTATGATTCTATGATTCATCACTGAGCCTGGAACCCCAAGTTTCAATGGTGGTCAGAGGAGCATTCATGCAATTAAAACTTGTGCGCCAGCTGCGCCCGTACCTTGGGAAGTCAGACTTGGCCTCAGTGGTCCATACTCTGGTTACATCCCAAATAGACTACTGCAATGTTCTCTATGTGGGGTTGCTTTTGGAGACTATTTGGAAGCTTCAATTGGTCCAATGGAGAGCAGCCAGGTTGCTCACTGGAGCGGCGTACAGGGAGCATACACTCCCCTTGCTGTGTCAGCTTGACTGGCTGCCAGCTTGCTACTGAGCATATTTCAAAGTGCTGGCTTTAGCCTATAAAGCCCTAAATGGTTCTTACCCAGTTTACCTGACCGAACCTATCTCCTCCTACGAACCACCTTGGAGATTAAGATCATCTGGGGAGGCCCTGCTCTTGGTCCCGCATGAGGGTCCTTCTCAGTATTGGCCCCTCAGCTGTGGAACTCCCTTCCCAGTGACATTAGATCAGCCCCCTTCTTTCTAACCTTCAGAAGGAAAGTGAAAACCTGGCTTTGGGGTCAAACCTTTGGGGAATAACTGTAGTGCAATAATAGATATGGAATATGTGCAATGATTACTGGAACAGTCCTGGATTGCACTTGTGGATGGCATGATTTTAATAGTGAATGCAATGTTTTAAAATGTTTTAATGTGCATTAATTTTAAAATTTTAATGTACATTTTACTTTAATTTATGCTGTTCTAAGGCATCGAATAGTTGCCTATATGTAAAGCATCTTGAGTCCCCTTTGGATTGAGAAAGGTGGAATATAAATAGGGTAAATCAATCAATCAATTAATCAATCAATACAACCCTTTATTTCACAGATACTCACCAGTGACTGATAGATGGCTTGTAGACCAGCATCAGTCTATGCATTATCATCTTGGTAGCATTAGTGTAGCTCACTTTGGGTTGGGAGGTCCCAAAATGACCTTCTCTGCATGGCCACAAATGGTTTAGAACATTGGTTCCCAATCTTTGGCCCTCCAGGTATTTTGGACTTCATTTCCTACAGTTCCTCACAACTGGTAAACTGACGTGAGTTTCTGGAAGTCCAAAACAACTGGAGAACCAATGGCTGGGAACCACTGATTTAGAACATCAACAACATTATACAAAATGCTAAAAATGACAAACCAAAGCCTGAAGCAGTAGCTCTGATAGAAATCACCAGAGGACCACTTCGATTATATCCACACTACACAATTATAATACTTTGATAAAACCTCAAATTCCAAGACTCCACTCAATGGAATCCTGGGATATGTAGATTGGTGAGGTACCTAGAATTGTCTGGCAAACTTCCATGAACTACAGAACTTAAAAAATTTCTCAAAGAATCTAAGGTTCCTCACAAAAATGGCATAGCTATTTAATCAGTGGACATTACCTAAATGTCCAGGTTTACCAAGTTCGAAGTTCTACTGGGCCTAGCAATTGCATCAAGATCCCTGAGAATAATTTTACAAAGCTATCCTATTTTGTAACTAAAATGCCAATGCAATCAATAGATGAATATGCTAAAAGATAACCTTTGCTCATCTATGAAAATGTCTTTAATATGCAGCTGTAATAATTAACTGATAGGAGTAATTGACATGGCATGTCATCATGGGCTCAGAACTCAGTAATCTCTATGAAAGATGAGCTAATCACAACAACCAACATGGTGCATTTGTGATGTAGGACAGAATTATTGTCTATGCCAGTGTTTCTCAACCTGGGGGTCGGGACCCCTGGGGGGGTCGCGAGAGGGTTTCTGAGGGGTCGCCGAAGACCTTCAGAAAACACAATATTTTCTCTTGGTCATCTGGGTTACGTGTGGAAAGTTAGGTCCAATTCTATTGTTGGTGGGGTTCAGAATGCTCTCTGATTGTAGGTGAATTATAAATCCCAGCAACTACAATTCCCAAATGCCAAGGTCTATTTCCCCCAAACTCCACTAGTGTTCACATTTGGGCATATTGAGTATTTGTGCCAAATTTAGTCCTGATCCATCATTGTTTGAGACCACAGATGTAGATGAACTACAACTCCCAAACTCAAGATCCATGCCCACCAAACCCTGCTAGTGTTTTCTGATGGTCATGGGAGTCCTGTGTGCCAAGATTGGTTCAGTTCCATCATTGGTGGAGATCAGAATACTCTTTGATTCTAGGTGAACTATAAATCCCAGCAACTACAACTCAAATGATAAAACCAGTCCCTCCCCCCAACCCCACTAATATTCAAATTTGGGCATATTGTGTATTTGTGCCAAATTTGGTCCAGTGGATGAAAATACATCCTGCATATCAGATATTTACATTACGATTCATAACAATAGCAACATTACATTTATGAAGTAACAATGAAAATAATTTTATGGTTGGGGGTCACCACAACATGAGGAACTGTATTAAGAGGTTGCGGCATTGGAAAGGTTGAGAACCACTGGTCTATGCTGTAACAGGAGTGGGGAACTTTTGTATCACCAGATATTTTGAATTTCATCTTGTAAAAGAAGTCAACATCATATGTCAGATTGCAAATTTTTATGATACTTCATAGATGGTAGAACCTAGCAACAAACCATGAACATTGTATGCAGTGGTAGTTAGTTGGCTCACTGTCAAAATGTGATGAATCCATTGAATCTTCATTCCATACATTAAAGAAGGGATGAGTAAACCAGGCCTAGAAGTTGTTGGCAACCTCTGCTGGAGCCTTGCTGGAGATGGATTGCTGGACTAGATGGATGCTGATTTCACCCAGGAGAACACTTCCGGTGCCCTGACCTCTTTCTACCTCTTGAGTCTTTCCTGTTGCTAAACAGAGCTCTGCTTTCGTGATTTAATGGCTCTGCATGCCTGATGCAGTGACTTCATTCTCTTGCTTCTTGCCAACCCACTTTTGTGGGTGAGTTCATTGCTTACCTGTGGTGGGAAAATCACCTCAACCATTTCCAGACAAGTAGAGGTCTTAAGGTGGATGTTAAGTGCTTGTCCTTTGGTCTAAATGGGGTGCCTTTCCCTGCCAAGAGAGCCCTGGCCGACTGCCAAAGTAAAACGAAGAAGTGGGGGAGGGGAAATAGCCCTTAATTACAACTATTAATAGTTAGCCGATATGCGTCATCTTTTTCCCATGGGGTGTATCACTGCAATGTTACCAAAGGTCTGGATAATCCATCTAGGGATGAAAGGGAAGATTAGATGCAAAAGGTGCTGGCAACCAGGTTTTTCAGTATTTCTAAGGAAAGACAGCTAAAAACAGAAGCCTGATTGGGTATCCAAACATTACTTCCAATATTACAATATATTGAATTTTCCAGGATTTGAATTAAATTGGTGGAATAGAAGAGAGGATCATAGAGTCATAGAATCAAAGAGTTGGAAGAGACCTCATGGGCCATCCAGTCCAACCCTGTGCCAAGAAGCAGGAATATTGCATTCAAATCACCCCTGACAGATGGCCATCCAGCCTCTGTTTAAAAGCTTCCAAAGAAGGAGCCTCCACCACACTCTGGGGCAGAGAGTTCCACTGCTGAACGGCTCTCACAGTCAGGAAGTTCTTCCTCATGTTCAGATGGAATCTCCTTTCTTGTAGTTTGAAGCCATTGTTCCGTGTCTTAGTCTCTAGGGAAGCAGAAAACAAGCTTGCTCCCTCCTCCCTGTGGCTTCCTCTCACATATTTATACATGGCTATCATATCTCCTCTCAGCCTTCTCTTCATCAGGCTAAACAAACTTCAGGAGTTTCTCTTTAGGCCACCCGCTGTTGTAGTTCCAAATTATCTTGATGGGCAAACAGGTATATTGTTTAATTTCAATCTGCTGGGCAAATGACAATAAATGAGGTATTGACTTCACATTGTATTTGTGGACTACCAAGAAGCATCCCTTTGACCATTGAGGGAAGCATAATTATGAGCAGGATCTGACCAATCAGGACTTTTATATTCTTATCCACAAAAATCAATAAATTAGCAAAATCAAGAAAATTCTCCAAGATTGCAATCACAGAGGAAAATCTCATGGTTGTTTGGCCACACCCATTTGGAGCATATTATCTTAGGAGAAACTACTGGTAAATGATTGCAAAGCATAATATTGAGAATACAGTATTGGAGCACAACCAGGGGAATCCAAACTGAACCATGAAATCTTCTGGGTAACTTTGTGCCGGTTGATCTCTCCCAACCCAGCCTATCTCTCTGGCTTTTTCAAAGAATAAAGGGGAGGGGGATCATATACATCACTTTACAATGTCCAAACAGAAATGGTGGGATATAGATTTTTAAAAAAGCATTGATCTCTGATCCTGTTCCAATGCTTTCCATCAGAAAGTGAAAGATATGGCAAAATGGAGGTAATCCTGAAAGATGTATGGGTGATTTTGACCTTAATGTGAACAGCTATCACCATAACTAGTCATCAACAGATGATATACCTTTGTAGGTATCAGATTTCAAGTCCAATGAAACTTTTGATTCTGGGGTTGGAGGGACTCAATTGGTCCCTATGCCCGAGCTCTAGCAAAAAAGTGGACACCAAAGGCAGGTTAGCTCAACTTGCAAGGCTGACTTGTAGTAAAAGGCTACTGTGTGCCATCTGTTCCACCTTGAGAGAATAAAACAAGGTCAGTTAATCTCTTTTGCCCAAGGGCCACATTCATTTTCAGGGAATTTTGTCAGGGACACACTCTATTGCTTTGTAGGCAAATTGAAAATATGTTATGATAAAAAAAGTTCCAGCATTCCTTTAAAGCTTAAACCTCTTTTTGGCCATTAGTATGCCTTAGGAAAAGCTTTCTCATAGTTTAGTAGTAGAAGAAAATCATGGAAAAGCTGGGAAACTACTGAGTGATGCTATCATGGTCCAGGACAGTGGTTGAGAACTGTTGTAGTTGTTGTTGTTGAAGGCCTATATCCATGGTGACAGAGAGTGAGGCCACTGTTTTCTGTTCTGTTGTTCTCTTTTTGTTTGTCTCACTCCTTATCTTTAGGCCAGCCCATTCTGTCTATCCCTCTCATCTACCCCACCTTACATGCTTGAGGAAGAGCAACAATCCCTCTTGCCAGAGTTGCAAACCAAGACAGCTTTCCAAATAAGAAGGAAGTTGCATGAAATTAGGTTGCCCATTTCATTTCCTCAGGAGAAGTTGCACCCACTCCATCTAGCTCTTACCAGGCAATCCAATGGTTGGATTCTGCACCAGGAGGTTCTATCTATCATTATAAAACCACATTATTCCTCTTCCATTGTGCGCCAGCTCTCAGAACTCTTTAGGGATTGATTATAGGGGTTGGTGTGACCTTTGCTGCAATTATTATCCATCTGTGTTCCATGCAATTATTATTTATGTTGTCGAATCCCCTGGTGGTGAAATTAAAATAGAGCAGAGAGAGAAGTCTTTTTCCTCCCTTTCCTCCTTGCTCGAGCTCCTGGTTATTTTTCTCCTTTTCTTTAACAACCCAGTCCTCCCCAGAGAGCACTTGATACATCCTCATGTTTCCTAGAGACTGTGGTTCAATAGGATGACAGTTAATTACTGGCTGGGAGTTTCCAGATGTGTATGTTCAAGCTGAAAGAGCTGTCCAGTGGTGAGGAAGTGAGATGTTGGGCGAGGTCCCTCCTTGCCAAGCTCACAGTCCATGAGGTGCCAAGAGGGATGTTTTGTGCTATCTAAATCCAGACACTTCCTAATATGTTATAAAAACATAAAACATCTTTTAAAGAAGCTAGAATGACCTCCATTATTTGTTACACCCACATATACATTAGACCCCAGCATTGTTTAGCTTTCCAGATGGAAACATACATACTACAGCTTCATATTGTATGGCATCATTACATGAGTTAATATGAAATGAAATGTCAAGCCAACTCAATGTGTTGATCTTTATTTTTTTTAATGTGGAGATTCCTCTTCAAGATAGTCTACAGCACCTAGTATTCACTGGCAGTCTCTCATCCTTGATCAAGGAAAATGAAAGGCACTGCAGACTACTTCAACCAGAGAAGTCAGCCATAGCACAGCACCTGATGAACCAGCCTGGACACAGCAGATTATTTGAGAACACAGACATGCTGGACCATACCAACAACCACCATGTCAGACTACACAGAGAAGCCATTGAAATCCACAAGCATGTGGACAATTTCAACAGAAAGGAAGAGACCATGAAAATGAACAAAATCTGGCTACCAGTATTAAAAAACTCTAAAATTACAACAGCAAAACAGCAGAGAGGAAACAACCAGGCACATCTTAACACCTCTCAACATAAGATTTTCCCAGGCTCAGCCAGGCCTTCAAATGCTAATCAAGGTGGTCAGTTGAAACATTCACACCTAGCTCTAGCAGAGAAGAGCTCTTTGCCCCACCCCAGCCCTTCCACAGATATATAAACCCCTTGTCCTATTTCCAACAGACCTCACTACCTCTGAGGATGCTTGCCATAGATGCAGGCAAAACGTCAGGAGAGAATGCCTCTAGAACATGGCCCTATAGCCCGAAAAAACCCACAAGAACCTAGTGATTCCAGCCATGAAAGCCTTCGACAATACATGGTTTTGGATGGTGCTCAAAAGGGTTCAAAATAGCTCCCTACATCCTGCCTATACATATGTGCAAGTTACACTTATATCACCAACAGCGTTCTTGCCTGAATGCTTTGAGGAGAAAGGTGACATGCAATGATTGATGGATACACTCTAAGATGTCCCGTTTTCTCTATTACTGGTTCTCTGGACAGTCTGCTGGTCAGCAGCCCAACTGGGAACATTTTCTCCTTGTCTGAAAACCCATCTGTACATTGATGTGCTGCTTTTATGCATCCAGGGAAGCAGGGAGTTCTTTGTCCTTAGAACCTCCAATGTCTGAAGGCAACATTTTTGTCCTGACCCCTCCCTCCACTAACTCATTGTCTCCAGATGGGTCTGGGAAGTGGGGAGGGATGCTGTTTTTACAATGAAAGGAGGATTTTGCCACCTGCAACATCTGAATTACAGTCACAGTGTGAGGAGC
Source organism: Anolis sagrei ordinatus (assembly GCF_025583915.1). Classification (NCBI taxonomy): domain Eukaryota; kingdom Metazoa; phylum Chordata; class Lepidosauria; order Squamata; family Anolidae; genus Anolis; species Anolis sagrei. The sequence goes on along the minus strand of NW_026845477.1, from coordinate 7,760,376 downwards.
ATTGCAGAACTTCATTACTCTCATCTGTCATGGGGACCATCACTAGAAGAGGAAATATATAGCTACCATTATGGGAGCTTTACACTCTATAGTTTATCTCTCCAATGGTGTGCTATGATGAGCCTAATTAGACTATATCAACTACTCTGGGTTTGCTACCAGTGACAGAATCTGCGCTCATTGTTTGGTCAGCGGAGAGCACTCAGTGCATGATTTAACACCAAAATTAAATCTTAAGCATAGCTTCCCCTTTGATTACCAAGTGACTATCTTTTAAGGACCATTCTCAAATCATTAGGCTTTCTTCCCTCCCTCCAGCTGCAAGTCCCTATTCTCCTGCATGTAAAATATCTATCCACAGGCAAGGAACATCACAAGCAACCATCATCCCATCTCCCATTGCCACGACAGCCAATACTGCGTTCATAAAGAAATAACTAAAACACATTCAGATTATGCAGTGGTGTAACCCAAATTCTGAAGCATGACAAGCTGGCCTCAATAAATCATGCAGATCAAGCAAATGTCCATGTCTTTATTGATGGGAAGAGACAGGGAGGAATGTTCAAATCTTAACCCCCTGGTTTCTGGAAATCTTGCCCTGGCTGTTCTGAAGTTATAGTCAGCACTTCTGACTTAGGAAACCATGGCTGAGATCTTACATCAGGGAGATAGTGGGTGCATCTACACTGTAGAATTAATGCAGTTTGACACCACTTTAACTTCCATGGCTTAATGTTCTTGAATCCTGGGAGTTGTAGTTTGGTGAGGCACTGGTACTTTTTGGCAGAGAAAGCTAAATCCCTTGTAAAACTACAGCTTCCACCGTTTCACAGCAGTTAAAGTAGTGTCAATCTGAATTAATTCTACAATGTAGATGCACCTAGAGTGCAACCTTGCATCCTCAGGGTTGCACGATGATGGTGCAATGCCACCTTGCTAGTAAACTGAAATTCTGGGTAACTGGAAGTACAACCAAATGCTTTTTTGTGTGCACAATATGCAGCCTGTAGTGCAAACTGACAATGCATGTACAACTCCACTTCAGTAACCAGGAACTAAATTGAAACATTCTGAACTTTATAAAAACAGAGGATAAGTCACCAATATAATGCTAGCCCATACGATAAAGCTACATTTCCAAATCAGAAGACTATAAGATAAACACAATAATAATCTGCATCACCCCCCTTCATGATGTAGCCTGACACAGCACTGTTATGGAATAAAATGTTTTTACTTTCTGATGAAAGGAGATCAAGGATGAAGCCATTCAAGTATTCTTAGGGAGGGAGTTCCAAAGTGTGGGAGAAACGGAAAGTGAATAAATAAATAATATGAAAATAGTTATTTATTAGATCCAGAAGAAGATCAGCTGCTCTGCCACATCTTGGACCACAAGATCTGGGAACAGGAAAGTGACCCGTGAACCTGATATAGATGTCCATCCCTCAACTAAAGGGTTGCAAGCAAAGGACTCAAAAGTCACCTCTCTGCTTGTAATACTGGAGATATATTCTTAGCGTGCATCTATATTGTGGAATCAATGCAGGTTGACACCAGTGTAATTGCCATGGCTCAATGCTGTGAAATTATGGAGTCCTCGTGGACAACAAGTTAAACATGAGCCAACAATGTGATGTGGCAGCAAAAAAAGCCAATGGGATTTTGGCCTGCTTCAATAGGAGCCTAGTGTCTAGATCTAGGGAAGTCATGCTACCCATGCTCTATTCCGCTTTGGTTAGACCACACCTGGAATATTGTGTCCAATTCTGGGCACCACAATTCAAGAGAGATATTGACAAGCTGGAATGTGTCCAGAGGAGGGCGACTAAAATGATCAAGGGTCTGGAGAACAAGCCCTATGAGGAGTGGCTTAAGGAGCTGGGCATGTTTAGCCTGAAGAAGAGAAGGCTGAAAGGAGATATGATAGCCATGTATAAATATGTGAGAGCAAGCCACAGGGGGGAGGGAGCAAGCTTGTTTTCTGCTTCACTGGAAACTAGGACATGGAACAATGGCTTCAAACTACAAGAAAGGAGATTCCATCTGAACATGAGGAAGAACTTCCTGACTGTGAGAGCCGTTCAGCAGTGGAACTCTCTGCCCCGGAGTGTGGTGGAGGCTCCTTCTTTGGAAGCTTTTAAACAGAGGCTGGATGGCCATCTGTCAGGGGTGATTTGAATGCAATATTCCTGCTTCTTGGCAGAATGGGGTTGAACTGGATGGCCCATGAGGTCTCTTCCAACTCTTTGATTCTATGATTCTATAAGAGTTGTCATTTCTTGAGGCGCCAGCACTGTCCTGATCGATAGGTAGGGCAGGGTTAAGACAGTATTGTTTTGAAAATGGTGGCTGGAAATGAAACCGCATCACCTTTGTTGCCATTTTGAGATGATCTATGATGGAAATGGGGGTATTTGTGTGGAATCCTGGGAAGGGGTTTTGGTGATTGCATGGTTATAATTTTGAGGCTCTTTGCAGGTTTCCAATGAGGTTTGGAACACAAATTACCTAAAAATAATGCTGAACATTTGAAAAACACATTGAGGTGTTTGGAATGCTTTGAGGGACAGGTGAGAACTTCAGTGGCCATACATTTCCCATCCCATTTCTGCTGATGGGAGAAAGACTTCTAAAGGGAATCTGCCTTTGTTGTATCCTTACCCCTTGGGAATAATTTCTCTGTCCTTGGGAGGTTGCATCTCTTTTTTTCTGATGGGCACAGCATGAAGGACATATCTAATCGGATGCCATAGCTATAGGGAGGGGAGAAATGAGGACATTGGTCAAATTAATATGAAACTTTCCTATATTCACACCTTCCATTTCCTTTCTCACATTCACTTTGTCACTTTGTCTTTGGATACCTTTGCTTCACTGGTTTTAAGTTGCTGAAAGGCTAGACCTTTGAGGATTGAAGGAAAATTTCATTTGGGGATGCAGTGTCCTCATTTCCATCTCCCAGTAGAAACACCTTTATTGTCTATCAAATCTGGATATTGCTGGTAGATAATAATCCCCTATCCTATTGCTTAATTCCAACAATCCAATTAAAAAAAAATAAAACAAAAATGGCCTTACAACACTAACTGTAAATTGAGTAGCTCCTCTCTCATTTGGGTAACTTACTGTCCAAAACCTGAGATGCTAATGGATTCCATGTTTCTGCAAAGTCATCTTTTGCTATCTTTCTCCTTGTAAATTGAGTTTTGGTTCTCAATTTTTGAGTTAGAGCAATCCGACACAGCCTAACCAGACAACGTCAGAAAAATAATCCATTTGCATTTACTGGGATCGTGCTACATCAGCTCTGGAAGCTCCAATCAGGATTGAGATCAGAACTTTATGTGTCAGTCCTACCTTTTCCTCATCAAAAATTGATATTATTAATTAAAAAATAATATTTGCTTTATCATTTGATTTAATCAGATTAGATTCCTGCCCAAAAATATTTAACCCTAGGGCAAAAGACTTGCATAAATTACAAGGAACCTATAACAACCCAGTCTCAAGCATTTTGTATGAGATTGCATTATTAATTTTTGTATAATTTAATAGACATTAAAGGCCATTTCTGAACTTTTTTGAAGTTACCACTACTTTGGAAAGAGCAGAAATTGATGTTCCCTATATACTCATGTGTGAGTCTAGAAATTTTAATGAAAAAGACCTCACTCAACTTATCTGCAGGCCGATGTATGCGCTTACTTACCTTAACTCCACCTCAAGTTGTTCTCTCAATTGTATCTGCACCTTTGATTTGATTTCCAAATTAGCTTCACCGCCTTTTGGGTACCAAACGAATCCTCTATAATCGCTTTATACATGCTTGAAATTGGTCCTCTAGTTTTGAGAGAATTATTTTCACATGGAGTTTCCTATGTCGTTAAAGCTCCCAGCTAACGATCTGTGTATATTGTGCGATGCAGTTACTTGAGCAATTTGAAACCAGGGTGGTCTTAACTCTTCTAATTTTTTCCTGTAATTGGTTAGCTGTAAGGGGTTTACCTTTTGTAAAAAAGCTCTCTATACATATATTTTACAACACTTGTACTGGCTTCCATCTGGCATATTGCTTCTGTTTGCCATTGTGTTTAAAGTGTGGGTGCTCTAGAAAAGGGCAGAGTAGACATAATGGTGGAGCTAGCAATTTACACACACACATTCACAGATATAATAGATATAGTTTGATGTTACTGTAGGTGTAGGGTGCATCTACATTGTAGAATAAAGGCAGTTTGACACCACTCTAATTGTCATGGCTCGATACGATGGAATCATGAGAGTTATATTGAAGGCTTACATGGCTGGAATCATTGGGTTGCTGTAAGTTTTTCAGGCTGTATGGCCATGTTTCAGAAGCATTCTCTCCTGATGTTTCACCTGCATCTATGGCAGGCATCCTCAGAGGTTGTGAGAATGTCAGAGGACCTCACAACCTCTGAGGATGCCTGCCGTAGATGCAGGTGAAAGGTCAGGAGAGAATGCTTCTGGAACATGGCCATACAGCCTGAAAAACTTACATCAACACATGTGAGTTATAGTTTTACAAGGCCTTTTGCCTTCTCTGCCAGAGTGCTGGTACCTCACCAAACTAAAAATCCCAGGCACCATGACAGTTCAAGTCATGTCAAACTGCATTGATTCTATAGTGTAAATGAACCTGTAGATGACAAAAATATAGGTTTGAACCAGATGGCTAATACTTCCTTTGCAAATTTGATTTCTTATGAAGTTATAGTCTTTACTTATATTAAGCAAGGAAATCAAAGAAGCATATGGAGCTTATTCAAAGTTTCTCCCTAAGTATATCCAGGTAGTTGTGTTATCTGTTCTACTGATTCTAACTTTGAATGCTGCATCAGGAAAGGGGCAGTGTGCCTCAAAATGCCCAACAGAAGGGTTCATGGGTGCTCGACAATCATCTGGAGGTCTACCATGGTAATAGAATGCTGAATGAGGTCCAACCTTGGTCTGTTCCAATTGAGTTCTTACGCTTTCCCTGCCTTCTTTCTTTCTTTTACAGGCTGTGCCTTCCTAACATACTGTGAAAGGGAGTCCGCTCTTAAAGCCCAGAGTGCACTGCATGAACAGAAGACACTGCCAGGGGTGAGTCTAGATTGCTCTTTCAACTGACACCATTTCATAATGGTGCCGTTTCTGTTCTAATGTTGTCCTATTGCTTCTCAGAAATCTGGTTCACGTTGGAGAAATGGAATCCATGTTGCCTTGGTTTAGCTTTGAATGGCTCCCCCTTCCCTTCTTTTGCACGAAGTGGAGGAGGACGCATGGGCCAGATCATGCTGGCTATCTTTTGCGAGACCTTCAGAATGGGAATGTCTATCATTGATGGGAAGGGGGTGGGGACAAAGTTCTATCTTTACTGAAATAACTTTACAATGGCAATCTGGGATATTGAGTTATCAAGAAAATTATTCTGATGACTAATGGGATTCTGGCTTTTTTTAAGGGTTATATGGGATGGAAAAATTAGGCAATATCTAGCAGGGAAAGATGAACACGAGAGGATTACAGACAGGTAGTTTGGCTTGAGCAATACAAAGAGGGCCTTCTGTTCTTCTCAATTCAATGTACATCTTTAAACAAACTACTGCTCTTCTATAACTGGGGGAGATGTGTAGCCTTTCAGATGCCATTAGACTGCAGCTCCCAGCAGTCCTAGTCAGTGTTGAGTAATGCTGGGAGTTGGAGTTGAACAACAGTTGGAGGGCTACATGATCTTAACCACTATTCTAAAGGCTCATCTGGATCAACAAGATGTCTAAGAAACTGGGGGGTCAATATCTGACCATAGCATAACATTTCAGTGTCTGATTGATACAATGTTTCACTTCCTACAGATAAAAGTGGACAAAGTAACTAAACTGAATGTAGAGGTCCAGTGGGGCAGTCCACACTGTCGGGTTCAACTCTATCCCATCCTCAATGTAAATCATGAGTGCATAAGTTTCAATGTTTGAGTACACAATCCTATGCATGTTGAAATCTATACTGGTTGACTCCCATTATGTTGAATTGGATGTTCTCCCTGTGAAGTATTGCCATCTGTGCCAAAGACTTCCCTAGAATGTTTGGCAAGTTGTTGAGCCGGAAATAAATATCCTATAATAATATTTTATTATTAAACCTATATAATAATAGGTTTAATATTTGATTCTGATGTGAAGCAAGTGTTGACCTACGTCAACTCAACTGGAAGAACATTAAGAGTCCCAAGATGTGGTGATTAAATAGTCTTCAAAACCGGGAGTGGGCGCAGAACCTGAACATTTAATACCACCTTGCTTAAGTCCTGTCCTATGTGTGTTTGCTTACTAAAACAGGAGCATTGCTCAAATGTCAATCTCTGATCCTTGTAGATTTCTGATATGATTGTTTTAGAGTTTGGGGTTCCAGATTGTTCTTAACCAAGGTAATTTACAATTCTGTGCTTATCAATAAGGCTTCTTTCATCATCACCTAGGGTTACTGAATACAAATGAGTAATTTACCATCCCTTGCTACCAGCATAAACACAATCCTCTGTCTGCATTCACTCGTATGGTCTTTATGCTCTTTCTTTTGTAAGTGACAAAATACCTCCAAACAACTCTTTTGAGAAAATAGTCCTCCTACTTGTTTAGCTGCAGTGATATCAAAGATAGAAGTGGTTCCAAGTTTATTGGTCCTGCTAATGGACAACCTTTTCCTTTCTATTTTATTTTTTTCTGCAGTCTCTGCTTCAGCAGTAAGGAACAGCTTTTTTAAAAAGAAGGAAAAAGCCAATGGAAAATGCAATTGGTACTTCAGAGAGATGTTAGATTTTACTGACTGTATTTTATTAGAGATGCGCACACAAAAACTAAAGGAGCATGAGGTGTATTTGTAGTTAGCCTCCTAAATCTATATGAAAATGGTTATCTCTCGACTCCCTGCTGCCAGGAGGCCATATTGCATTGTGTCTACAAGTGTTGGTGCAACAAACTGTCTTCAATGCAATGGTGACAAGAAGGGTACAGTTCCCAAACAAATCATTGTCAGCTTTTGTCTCTGATGTTAGTGAGGCTGTGAATTTTCTCTGGACTTTCAAGCAGCTATCCAAGGTCCTGAACTATGTCTCCCAAACAGGTTCAGGACTTTTGCTATGTCCTTAAGAATTCAGACTAAAACACTGAAGGGATTCATCACCCCATTGTATGGTGGACCATCAGATCCATGTATTGTACTCCCTAAAATTTAACTTTCTTATTTCAGCCACTTTGTTTGAAAAGGATTTTGCAGGCATTCATGCGTGTGAAGCCAATGATGGCTCTGGATTGGTAGTGCAGGAAATCCTCCCTTAGTTTTAATTGCAGCTGTTTGGTTTTAATGGTTGCTCTGCCGGGGTTCCACAACATTGTATGGGAGCTCTCCACTTACTGAATCCTATTCCTAAACTGTGCTTAGCAGATAGCTAGCTATAATTCAAAAGTAGAGCAGCTGTGATAGATCTGCCATTAAAACCAAAGTTATAGTCTTCACCTTGCAGTTCTGGAACTATTTTTGCATGTACACAATGCAACACATGCATACTATAGAGAAATGTCAGTGTTTCTTAATGTTAGGCTAAGGATATGATTGCATGGCTCCCTTCTTTATGTGATTTATCTTATTTTAGAGTATGAGAAAACAGTTGTAATGTTCTGATAGAATATTGCAGGAAGGATACATTAAGAGATAAAAGTCATGGCTTTGGCTCCCAAAGTTGTATCCCCAGATGTATAGGGCTACAATTCTTAGAAATCTTAGCCAATATGGGCAAAGCTCAGCCATACAACATCTTGGGGATCCAGATTTTAGACCTGCTGTTCTAGGATATTTAAAAGGTACAAACTAGAGCATTTACATATTTGGATTATATTGTATTGTTATCCTTTGACTGAAGACAACAAATTATCTGGTTTTTGCATTGAGTGAGCCAGATCTGGCACCCCCAAAGAGAAGTTAGATCTACCTAACTTCTCTTTGGGGGTGTCAGATCTGGTTCACTCAATGCAAAAACCAGATAATTTGTTGTTAGATCTACCTAACTTCTGAATTTCTTCAAAATTCAAAAATTAGGTATATCCAACTTCCCTTGTTGACCTTAGTCTAACCCTAAGAAAGCATCTCACACCATGTACCCTCTCCTCAGCAATGCCAAGTCTTGCTGGGGCATATTCCAATCTTTCTGCCTTCAGCAGAAAGTGACAAAGGCAAAGGTGACAAAGGCAAAAGCATAGAGAGATGTCCTATCCATATTATAGATAATGTTTAAGTCAATACAATAGGGGTAAGATGGTATTTTTTTCACTATTGAAGTAACTAGACTAACTAACCTTTCTTCACATTCTACTACCTTCTATTGGAACCCCAATAGCAACCTCTATTACTGACGCCCCTTCTACACTGTCCTTATATCCCAGGATCTGATCCCAGGTTATCTACTTTGAACTGGATTATATGAGTCTCCACTACCATATAATCTGGGATAATCAGATAACCTGGGATTGGATCCTGGGATTTAAGGACAGTGTAGAAGGGGCATAAGTCTACAATAATACTTGTGGGCTCTTATTGAGGAGTATACAAGACATTTTTATCCTGTGTCTGTGCGAAAAGAATCATGGACACTTTTAGTGACAGAGACTGAAAAAGTTCATTTTGAAACTACTGCTCCCATAGTTGCCAATCAACACCAACATGATGACTGGCCATTATGTGTGAAGTACTTTTTGGAGTTGCAGTTGGAAGCAAATAACATTTTCAAGCTTTGATTATTTATCCCGAAAACAAATTATTTATTTATTTACTTACTTTTCTCCCACTTTTCTCCCACAATGGGACTCAAAACGGCAAAATATTACATCCATAACCTACAGATGGGTCTTACCCAGCAATCCAGAAACCGTGGGGCTGCCACAGAATTTCTCATCCTTTGCTTAAGGCTGCTGGGATTTGTAGGCCCACCACATCTGGAGAGCTATCTGATCACCATCTGTGAAGTTAATGGTAGATTTGATTTAAGGGAAACAGTCCTTGTCCTATAGTAACCCTATATCCCATTTTATGCTGTGTGAGAGTGTGAGCATGGCATGCCTGTGAGTGTTTAAAATTTATGGCCAATCCTAACAGTGGTTGATAACATGCCAGAATAATATCAGCCATAGTTCAATGCCATAAAATAGGAAAGCTTTCTTATGTCAAGAGGGTGGGCAAGAAGGAAGCATGCTCTCTTGACATATTTTTTAAGAACTAATAACAATTTCTTGTTCTGACAGCATCTACCTAGCATCACTAATAATAATGGAGAGAAGGCAAAGGTAAAACAATCCAGAAATAGTGGATAAGATAGGTAGTGGGACTGTGATGAAGGGAAGAGAAAGGAGTAACCTAGCCCTTCCTCGTGGATTCAGAATCTTTCTCTTCAATCCCATTTAGCAATTACAATTTGTGTTCTTGTCCCTTTTTCTACAATCTTCAGCCAAGACACTCCTAAACCAATTTAGATGTAAATATAAATTCTAGGACTCTATTTGGCTTCTAAGTTCCGGTAAATATGTAAATAAACAAAGGCTTTTTGAGTTATAAGGAGAGGGGGGGGGGGCAATAAATTTTAAAAATGTTACATTTCTTGCTTTTTATGCTCATGTGTGTTTATTTTCTTTATTATTATTATTATTATTATTATTATTATTATTATTTTATATAATGGGGAGTGGAAAATATCTGTATCTTTCAGCAAGCTTCTGTGAATTTTGACTTGCCCTCATCTCATGGAATTAAGTGTTTGGGACACTTCCCTTGAGTCTTAGCTGCCATCATCTGAAAATGTGAAACACATTCAAGTCAACTTGCGCATGGGGCGATTCAAATGTGTGACATGTTTGCTGGCAGTTGTTTATATTTTACATATAATAGAATGGTGGGATGATGAAGTATATTAGTCCTTTAATAATTTATAGAAATGCTTTGATGTTGCAGTAATTACATTAAAGGTCACATATCAAAGGTAATTTGGGTGAGCAGCTGTGATGGTTTCTCAAAAGCAATCAATATTGCTGTCCGTGGTGCTGATATCACCAAGGGGCTTCCCAGATTAAAGGAAGCTTATTACCAGCCAGACGTACACAGGGGAAATCAAGAACAGATTGAGGAGACGCTTTGCTCTCTTCCCCCCACCTACAATTAACACCGTCCCTCCCTTAATCTGTGCTAATCCTTCATACAGAGGGACAACCACTGGCATTTTCAGATAAATTAGGTGAGTGGTCTGTTGCTTGGAGGAGGGAGAATTTCGGAGAGCGAGCAGACGAGTTGAGTCATCTATAGTTGGGTTATCCATGTAGATATTCATGAACACTTTGTGAGAAATTTTGATAAATCTACAGTGATAAAAAAGTGCCATATTAGAAATTCATCCCCATGTTCTTGGAGGGGAAGTCAATGTGATCTAGATGTGACGATATAGGAGACATGGAAGAAATGGTCTTCTGGGACGCATTTAATATTCATTGGCACCATCTTTGTTGTTCATTGCCATCAAGGCATCTTTGTCTTATTGTGGTCCTATGAGTGAGAGACCTCTAAGTCACCTTCTTAAAAGGAGTCTTGATCAGGGCTTGCAAACACAGGATTTGCAATGTGGTCCTCTTTTTTTCCTACTTCTTTCCACTTTACCAAGCATATTTGACTTTTCTAATGAGTCATGTCTTCTCAGAGACTGCCCAGAGTGTGACAGTCTCTATTTAATCATCTTGGCTTCTAGGTAGCATTCGAGCTTAGGCTCATTGTTTGGCATGGTATCCAAAGGACCTGTCTCCAGCATCATCTTTCAGATCAGTTGATTCTTTTCATATCAGCTTTTTCCACTCTCCAGCTTGCACAACCATGTATACATTCTTGGATAAAACCCAAACTATGGATGGTCCAAAATTCCAAATGGTAATATCTGATATTATGCCTCTAGTTGTGCTAGTTTGGTTGAGTATAAAAAAATGTAAATTAGTCTGCTAGATCTTTGCGTTGAGTCTTACTAGAAGAAATAGTTTCTAGTTTGAGCTTTTGTGACTTACAGGTTGGTGAAGTAGACTGGAGTCCATAAAATTCCTTTTCTTTGGGTAGTCTCAAAGGAAGAGCCAGCATGGCTCCTGCTTCTTCCTGCTTCTTGGCAGGGGGTTGGACTGGATGGCCCATGAGGTCTCTTCCAACTCTTTGATTCTATGATTCTATGGTGTAATTGTTCAAATGTTTGGACTATGACTCTCTAGAGACCAGGTTCAAATCCCCACTTGGCCATGGAAACCAACTGAGTGACCTTGGGCACGTTGCACTCTCTCAGCCTCAGAAGGAAACAAATTCCTTAGAACAAATCCTTCCAAGAAAACCCATGACAGATTTATGTCTTACCAGAAAAGAGAGACAACTTGAAGGCACAGAACAGTAACTCAAAGTTACTACTGGATTCCTTTATGTCTTTTATTTTTTGGTATTGCTATTGTTGAATGATTATACTTAGATTTTAAAGGGTAAATCATTCCACATCTAAATTACAACTGAACTCACTTCCTACCTCCTGTTTTTTACCTCTAAGGTGAATATCAGAGGACAATATTGTGAAATGTAATTAGACTCTCCAGATCAGCTTTTACTTATGATCCAAAGAAACTGATCTCATGCCTAACAAACATGATACTATCTTTCTTTTCTCCCTCCCCCACCTTTTTTCTTTGCTAAGAAGGATCAAGTCATATGGTAGATGCAAGAGTCTTTTCATTACCTCACCAAAGCACTATTAAGGCTCCCGAGGAGAAAGACCAGAAAATAGCAAACTGTTCACTTCAGCATTTTCAGTCCCTTTCAGATGCCAGGATCCATTACAATCCACACCTTGGAGAAAAGGCAAGGGGATGAAAGAAATGCCATCCAAGTATCGTCTTTGATTTATTGGCAAGTTATGAAAATTGTTTTTTTCTTGACTCTGTGGTGGTACATTGCACACTAATCCTATAGATCAAGGGTCCTCAAACTTTGTTTCATTGTCCCTCGGACTGTTGGTAGACTGAACTATAGTTTGAAAAAGACATGAGTTAATTCCTGTGCACACTACACATATCTTTTTTGCAGTGCAAAAACACACACAAAAGAACAATATGGTATTTAAAATGAAGCTGAAATGTGTCCAGAGGAGTGTGACTAAAATGATCAAAGATCTGGAGAACAAGTCTTCTCTTCTGCAAGGCATGTTTAGCCTGCAGAAGAGAAGGATGAGAGGAGACATGGTGAGGGCCATGTATAAATATGTGAGGGGAAGTCATAGGAAGGAGGGAGCAGGCTTCCTTTCTGCTGCCCAGGAAACTAGGACATTGAACAATGGCTTCAAAGTATAGGAAAGGAAATTCCACCTGAACATTAGGAAGAACTTCCTGTGAGAGCTGTTTAGCAGTGGAACTCTCTGCCCCGGAGTGTGGTGGAGGCTCCTTCTTTGGAGGCTTTTAAACAGAAGCTGAGTGGGAGTACTTTGAATGTGATTTTCCTGCTCCTTGGAAAAATGGGGTTGGACTGGATGGCCCATGAGATCTCTTCCAAATTAAGGATTCTATGATTCTATGAAAAACATTTTTTTTTAAATCCATAAAGGTATTTGATGAGTCAAGTTAATTAGAATTGTTGTTGATATATGCCTTCAAGCCATTTCAGACTTAGACTGACCCTCAGTATAAAGTTTAAGGTGGGGGCAGGAACAAGGGAGCCACAACTGGCCCACAGGCTGTAGTTTGGGATCCTACTATAGACAGTAGAGAGGCTGGTTTCTCCCAGAAAATGAGTATTTCAGGATAGAAAAAGGTAAGGTCCCTATTTCCAAAGCGCAGCCAGAAGAGTAATTTTAGTTTCGTTTTCACTTTTGCTACTGTTGAAAACTGCTACTCCCCCTGCTTCTTTTGACTATTTCCTTCTTTAAAATTTCAGTTGGTTTTCATCCAGGGCCTGGAGCCAAAAGCAAGCATGTACAAATCCCCAAAGAACTACTTTTAAGGACAATCCTCCCATTAAGAAATACCTTTGATTTTTTCTTAGTTGTTCAATGAAATGTTTTTTTCTCTGTAAACCTGCAGGTGTTGACCCCAAATTTGAAACTTCCCAGATTTTTTTTATCAGCACTAATTGAAACTCATATTGCTGGTGTTCATATTCATGGGTTTCATTCACACTGGCTGTTCAAATAGACCTCAGATGGTTCCTATAGTTTGCATTCAGTTGGCACCCTAGCCCCAGGACATATAAACATCACCCTCTAGATCAGTGGTTCTCAACCTGTGGGTCCCCAGATGTTTTGGCCTTCAACTCCAAGAAATCCTAACAACTGGTAAGTTGCCTGGGATTTCTGGGAGTTGTAGGCCAAAACACCTGGGGACCCACAGGTTGGGACCCACTGCTCTAGATGAACTTCAATCTTGGCCTTCCAGCACAATGTTTTGGGCTTTTGAGAGTCACAAAATCCTATTTTTATTTTATTTAGCAAGTTATGTTAATGTTTTAGATGGAGAATATCATAAATTGTAAAACCCCTATAACCACAAAACTCATATTCTCAGTTTTTCTTACCCATGTCCAGTGGAAAACAGCCAAAGGTTAGGCATAGGAGAATTTGGTTAATTCCTATAGAGGGTACAACTCTACAAATCTCTTGGCCCTTCAGCTCAACTCCATGGTCATTTAATGGTGTTTTGTCATGTGCTTGATGTCAGGTACTCACAGCTCAGCCAAGACTTTATTTCCTATGGATATAGGTGTCTTGAAATAATTTTGCATTCCTCATGAGTGTACTTTCTGCCTTTCCTTCACTAGTTTGTTATTTTTTGGGGGGAAATTGATGGACCTTCCGCTGGACTTGTTTATATAGTTGAGTGGTTCTCAACCTGTGGGTCCCCAGATATTTTGGCCAGAGGTTGAGAACCACTGATATAGCTGTTGATATTGGAGTGGCAAAGCCCAAATGATGTTTGACCTCATTTCATTATAGAATCATAGTCGGAAGAGGCCGCAAGGACTCTTCCAACCACCGCTCTTTCAGAACATAATGAGTTTAAGTTACCGGGCATTTCCTACATAATTCAATGGTGGGAATAGGAGTAATGTACTAATTCTAATGGTGGAGCTAGGTTTCCATGAAGCCCTTTGTTTATGAAAAAGCTAAAAGGGTGATGAAAGTGAGATTTATGTGCCCAACCTCCATGCCAAAGCCTTTGATAGAGCCATACGTTTGGATTTTGCTGATTGTGTCACCTCAAGCTTAGGCAAATGCTTACATCTGGCTTCTCTCTCCCTCTCTTTTTTCCAGAAGCCATGCCCTCCTAATGTCAGTTGTAGTTGGGTCAGCAGCAGCAGATGAGTAAAAGGCTCGACGAATGTGCTGAACGCACACAAACCATTTGCTATGCCCTTAAGACTCCTTTTTGAAGAAAAACAGATCTAATTGTTCCCCGGGGGGTGGAAACTTGCCTTGTTTCTAAAGTTAATTTTTAAAAATAATAAAAAAGAGATGAAAGGGGAATGGGGAATGGGCAGGGAGGGGGCAGATTTAGGAGCCAACGTAGAAGCCTGGGGAGATCTTTTTTCCCACTCTGCAAACTCTCTGGACACTAGCACCATGGTTCAGGGGATCCCATAATTCTGCCAACACAACTGTAGGACAAAAGTGTCAGGTGGGGAGGGGGCAAGGAGAGGAAGCGCTTTCCCATTACAAGAATCTCGCATTGTGTGTGTGTCTTTTTAGTTAGTTTGACAGTATTTCAAGGCTTGCCAGCTGAGATGAAACACCTGAGTCCTATCTCTTTTGTAAACATTAAAAGTTCCATTTCACTAGGTAAAGATTGGCTGCTCCCATCCCCATGCCAACATCTTCTGGAATGCAAAGAGAATTCACTCTCGGTGTTCCAGTTGAAAGAGCTTTGGAGTGAGGAGTTGACGCTGCTAAGTGTCCAGCTTTCGGGGCAAAGGTGTGTGCGGGCATGCATACATACTCTTCTCCTGGAGCGGGAAGCCGTGGAAGAGATCCTTTCAGAATAATCAGCTTCTTCTTTTGAGCCTCATTTTATCTCAGGCTTTCCCATCAACAGGGAATGACAACTTCTGCCGTAAGAATGCACATCTTCAGCAATACGATCTCTGTGTTTGGTAGTTTTCTCCATTGTGTGAGCAAACAAATATTCCTGTTTTTTTTTCCCTTTGCTCATTTCAAAATGTTTGGTATATTATTTTTGTATAGAAAGTAAGTACAGTAGAGTCTCATTTGTCCAACTTAAATGGGCCGGCAGAACATTGGATATTTATTTATTTATTTATTTACTTTACTTCTATAGCGCTGTTCTCAGCCCAGAGGCGACTCACAGCGGTTCACAAGACACAGGACACAGCAAAATTCAATGCACCAATATAAAAACAGTTAATATCCTAATCTAATACACAGTTAGTACACAATTACTATAATAATCATTCATTAGCATCTCATCACTAAAATACATGATCCAGATTCGTCGTCCATTGTTCCATTCCTATGTCATTACCAATCATTGCACTAATTATTCGAACACCTGCACAAATAACCAGGTCTTTACTTTTTTGCGGAATACCATTAGAGATGGTGCTAATCTAATGTTTGTGGGAAGGGTGTTCCACAGCCGGGGCGCCACCACCGAGAAGGTCCTATCTCTTGGATATGCGAAAATGTTGGATAATAAGGAAGGATTAAGGAAAATGCATTAAATATCAAATTATATTATTATTTTATCAATTAAGCACCAAAATATCATGTTTCACAACAAATCAAGAGAAAAACCAGTTCAATACACAGTAACATTATGTAGTAATTACTATATTTATGAATTTAGCACCAAAACAGACAAGGGTTCTTTCTTTTTCCCACTCTGGACATTATTCCGGGTGGGAGGCAGATTGCATTGGATAATACAGAACATTGGATGAGTGAAGGTTGGATAAGCAAGACTACTGTATCAATTTTGTGTCACATGTTTCTCTGCAAATAGTGCTTTCACCTGTTTTGGGGGACACATCCCAGAATTACCACATGGCCCCGTATTTGCAAGACATACAACCCAAGATGCCTCCATGGATCCCTGAAACTACTGATAATAGCAAAGCCTTTATTTTGGCTAAACTTGGGCCAGAAACACATCATAGAATTGCATTGGAGAACCTACACAAGCCCACAGATACTTCTGGGGTGGCATTTTTTCAAGTATGGATATGTGAAAAAAATGGATATCAAGTCTGAAAAAGTGGGTCATAATGTATTAAGTTCTCTCACAAAATCCAACAATTCATTTTTCCCCATGCAATATTAGTGATCTCCCTTGCACCCTCTGCAAAGGTTAGCCTTAAGCCCATCTTTCAATCTGTTTTGCTGTCCATTGACATCCCATTTTCCATTGTTGAGAGTAAAGTAACTGCTTAGGAAGATGGTGATTGGGCATTCGGACAACGGGGCCAGTCCAGCAAAAGTGATGATGGAGGAGTGTTGTTTCAGTGCTGTTGGTCTTATAATGTCCACATTCTTGCAAAGAAACAAAAGATCCAGATTGGATTCTCCTCCATTTCTTCCAATATGTTGCTAAAATCTCCATGAAATCTGTGCATGCTTTAACATATGCTTTCAATATTAGGAAACCACACCTCCCATCAAGAATTCCTGCTTTATTCTTACATAGTGGTAGAAATGAGTAATCTCCTCTTTGCCTGTCTCGCTGTGTGTATCTCACTGAATGCTAAAAAGGGCTCTCTTTCCCATCCAAAGTGTGCAGAGTTATGCACCTGGGGAGGTATGCACAGCTGTGCACGTGTGCACCTGGGAAAATGTGCAGGACCAACACTGCTTATATATTTTGGGACTGCTAGATAGACTATGTCAGCAGGCTGAGCTCAGTTGACTAGATCGTATTCAAATGAACAAATCGTATTCACTACACACCAAAAATTGGGTCAATGTATTCGTGGATGCGTTGAATCAAATTTCTCTGTGTATTTTCTTGGCAGTTGTATCCAGGACACACATACGATATTAATGCTGAAATTCATGTGCATGTCAGAAAAGGATTTCTGAGTCACCTCTCTACTCAGTGAGTGTTTGAGGCGATTTACACTAAACCCATAAACACAATAAAATGCAACAAGCTTTGCTATAATTTGAACTGTCTGCTTGCTCTGCTTTGCAAATCAACATGTTGGATCACAGAGTTATTTCGGGGATGTTGTTTGCCCAATGAGGTCAAAAACATGTAATCTGTAAATTGATCCAGTGCCTAACATAAAGCAGTTTTAAAGAATGCACATTTTTAAAAGTCTGTCTGAATAAACATATTTTAGCCTGATGACAGAAGGAGACTAAAGAGGGGTGATTTCCAAAGTCCAGGATCAGGGCCATTCTAGATAGAATCATAGAATCAAAGAGCTGGAAGAGACCTCATGGGCCATCCAGTCCAACCCCATTCTGCCAAGAAGCAGGAATATTGCATTCAAAGCACCCCTGACAGATGGCCATCCAGCCTCTGTTTAAAAGCTTTCAAAGAAGGAGCCTCCATTACACTCTGGGGCAGAGAGTTCCACTGCTGAACGGCTCTCACAGTCAGGAAGTTCTTCCTCATGTTCAGATGGAATCTCCTCTCTTGTAGTTTGAAGCCATTGTTCCGCGTCCTAGTCTCCAAGGAAGCAGAAAACAAGCTTGCTCCCTCCTCTCTGTGGCTTCCGCTCACATATTTATACATGGCTATCATATCTCCTCTCAGCCTTCTCTTCTTCAGGCTAAACATGCCCAGCTCCTTAAGCTACTCCTCATAGGGCTTGTTCTCCAGACCCTTGATCATTTTAGTCACCCTCCTCTGGACACATCCCAGCTTGTCAATATCTGTCTTGAATTGTGGTGCCCAGAATTGGACACAATATTCCAGGTGTGATCTAACCAAGCAGAATAGAGGGGTAGCATGACTTCCCTAGATCTATACACTAGGCTCCTATTGATGCAGGCCAAAATCCCATTGGCTTTTTTTGCCGCCACATCACATTCCTGGCTCATGTTTAACGTGTTGTCCACGAGGACTTCAAGATCTTTTTCACACATACTGCTCTCAAGCCAGGCATCCCCCATTCTGTATCTTTGCATTTCGTTTTTCCTGCCAAAGTGGAGTGTCTTGCATTTGTCACTGTTGAACTTCCTATATCCCAGTATCCATTCCCAGGTTTTCTGTTTATCCCACATTATCTGGCCATGTGGACTCATATAATCCAGTTTAAAGCAGAAAACCTGGGATATGATCCTGGGATATAGGGCCTATCTAGAAGGGACCTCCATCACCCAGCTTGGAGTGACTTATACAGGGACATACAATCTGCCCAATAGTTTGGACATGAACTGTGTAAGGCTTTGGGCATCATAACTAGCCATTTGAAGTAAGCCCATAAACAAACTGTTTGCCAGTGGAACTGTTATAGAAAGAAAGTTGTAGATTTACACTTTCAACTCTGCACCTGTAATCAGAAGCTGAGAGTCTGGCTCAAAGCGTTGGTGTAAGCATAACATACCCTATATACTCATGTATATGTCTAGAAATCTTAGGGGAAACAAACCAAATACCTGGGTTGATTTATATATGGCTCATTGTGAGTACTGTACCTTGACTCTTATTACAAAAAGACTTTACGTCCTTATCACACTGAGGCTTTAATGGGGGGAGCCCCGTTCTTCTGACACTTACAAAATTCTAGGAAATGTCTTTTGGGAAGGTTAAGATCTCTCTGAGTATTCAAAAGGCCCTATCCTAAACTACATTTCCCAGAATTCTGCAGGTGCCAGAAGAACAGGGCTGCCCATGTTAAAGCCCCAATGTGATAATGTGGTAAGTCTGTCCTGAAAGAAACTAAAACAAACAAACAGAGCCATCTACTCTCTCTCCTGTGGTGCTACTTCTGGCCTTCTTTAATTCCTGAGTGGGGAAACTGTGGTGGTGTCTGCTTGGAATAGTAGATCCTCAGAGATGGCATTGGTGCATTCCCCTCTTCATAGTTACCCTTGACATGGATTATATAAAAATCTGTGCCTCGGTCATATCAAAATCCATAATTTTGCCCCCCAAACCTTCCGTTGACTCATACATTATGCTGACTTATACATGAGTATATACAGTAGATGCTTTGAAGCCTTGTCTAGGCACCTAATTAAATACATCTTGCCAGTTCAATCCCACACCTACTTAGAAGAAAGCCCTGTAGAGACTGAATTTCTGCTATCCTGATGTTTTGAGAGAAATAGGCCTATCATATTGTCTTTTCCCCTCTGATCTTCATAAAGTGTCATGTCATGCTTGCAATGTTATATTGCATGGTGTCCGTTCCTCCATCCCACATGATTTGTCATGCATGGTCACTTACATTGTTGGTTGGCTCCCCTTATTGAAATTTGCCTCCTTTAAAGGCTTACTTATTTTGTTCAATGCAGCGTATTTCTTTAGGCAAAGTTAGACCTTATTTTAGGATGTTGGCTTGCAATTTGGGAGACTTCGGTTGTAGTCGTGATGGAGAAAGGCAGGTTGTAAATGTGACTCATAAATAATGCCAATAAATAGAGCCATTAATACCAGACCCCAGTAAGGTTGAAAAGAGTGTTTGAGATTTGTAATGGAAATGGATGATAAAAGTCACACTGTTGTGTCTCTTCAGATAGTCTCTCTAAGTAGGTTTTTTATTCAATTCAGTTTTCTAATTGGAACTTATATCCATTTCAAAATTTATTTATTTATTTATTTATTTATTTATTTCCAAGTTTTCTATACCAACCTTCTCACCTCTCCGAGGGACTCAGACCGGTTTCCAACCATAAAAGCACATACAATTGGTAAAACATCATAGTAAATAATTACAATAACCCATTAAAACAATAACCCATATATTTAAAACTACAGTGGTCAGTCGTCATACTAAAAACACATATAAACCATATTCCATCCAAATCATCATCTTATTCATCAAAAGCCTGTCTCCATAACCACGTCTTCACCTGCTTCCTGAATGTCAGTATCGACGGGGTGGTTCTGACCTCCGGTGGGAGAGAGTTCCAGAGTCGCGGGGCCACCACCAAAAAGGCCCTGTCCCTCGTCCCCACCAGACGCGCTTGTGAGGCCAGTGGGACCGAGAGCAGGGCACCTCCAGACGATCTTAATAATCTTGATGGTTCATAGGGGAGAATACGTTCGGAGAGGTAAACAGGGCCGGAGTCATTTAGGGCTTTGTAGGTTAACACCAGCACTTTGAATTGTACCCCTAGTTGCAGTGGAGCAGGATATGACTGTTGTGTTGCTATGTAATTTGTGGGAAAAGCCTAATACCCTAAAGCAGACTTAGGAAAACTTCAACCCTCCAGGTGCTTTGGACTTCAACTCCCACAAATCCCAGCCAATTTACTGGCTGTTAGAAATTGTGGGAGTTGAAGTCCAAAACACTTGGAGGGTTGACATGTGCTCATACCTGCTCTAAAGGCACCAGATCCTAACTGATTTTGCAAACTTAACACATATTTCTAAGGTGGGAGACCACAAAGGAATACTGGGTCCTGATTCCAGAGGAAGAAAGTGGCTAAACCACCTCTAAGTATTTCTTGCCTTTGACAATCCTATGAAAAATCCATGCAGTCACAATCAGTTGAGAGGAACATGCAAATGGATGGACACCACGTTTTACTATCAATACACTAGATCCATGTATGAGTGTCAACTGGCCAATAAATCCATGGCCAGTTATGGCCACACATACCCTGTATTATTATTATTATTAACTTTATTTGTACCCCGCTAGCATTTCCCGAAGGACTCGATGCGGCTTACAAAGGCCAAGGCCTCAATAAAACAACAATATAACAAATACACATAAACCATAACGCAAATCAAAACGTTAAAGCAATAATGGTAAACATAACAATAAAAACAGTACACCATAACACAGTAAAACTAGGCCAGGCCAAGTGGGTACAGATTAAAAGTGCTGAGTATGACATGGAATATAGGACATTTGGGTAAGTGCAATGTGCAGACAATCTCCTTAGGGAGGGTGTTCCAGAGTTGGGGGGCTACCGCAGAGAAGGCCCTGTCCCTCGTCCCCACCAACCACGCTTGTGAAACCGGTGGGACCGTGAGCAGAACCTCTCCTGATGAACGAAGGGAGCATGTGGGTTCGTAAACGGAGATGCAGTCACGCAGGTAGGCAGGTCCCAAACCGTTTAGGGCTTTGTAAGCACCTGCAACTTGAATTGGGACCGGAAAATGAACTGCAGCCAATGGAGCTCCTTGAACAGGAGGGTTGACCTGTAGAACCCATTGCAGTGCCACATTGGTGTCCACATAGTCTAGATGGGTCCAAACTGCATTGTCTCACTGGATTGTCATCATGTTGCCACCAGTCATGAACTCTGAGCAAGTTCATGGCTGCCCCATTCTGGTATTAGCAAAAGCACTGACAGGACCAGGAAGAAGTGGGGAGGGATCTCCATCCTCTTTTCCCTTGTGATTCTGGTGAGTGTAGGAAAGGGCGACAGCAGCGGTGTCCCATCCGGACAGCAAACGAATCCAAATCAGACCTGATCTAGCTCTGAAGCTGCTGCAATGCTGCCGAGTTTCCAGCAAACTCCGCAGTATACCCCAACTTCATTTAAAGATTGGCAAAGTCAATCTAACTGAGGAAAACCCATGATGCTCACCAGAACTATCTGAATATCATGAAGATAGCAAGGAGTTGATTTGGGGTGTATCTGGATTTTCTTGTTCGTGTAGACTTTCCCCAAGATCCATGCAAGGAAACATCACAACAAATGGCAAAACTTGTCAGAAAGCCCACAGCTCAAAGATCAATTGGATCAGTTTGGGCTTTGTGGCTAATATGTACAGCTTGCTCTGCTTCTAAACTCTGAGTGTAGTATTGCAATGTTTTTCGACTTTTATTTTAACTGGGGAGGCAGGTTAAGAGTTCCCAGAGGTCCTGGCACTTTGATTGCAAATTAAAAAATCTGATTACAAAGGTTAGCATCTCTCTATCGCCTTCTGTCTCTCTTGACACCTTTTTTTTTCATTTGGTTCTCAGCGGACAATTTCCACGGTGTTCAAAAAAAGCCTGTCATTGGGTCTTCATTTGCTTTATGTGTTATTCAATGACAACTTTTCTCTTCTTGACGGGTCTGGCAGAGGCGGATCAATCTAATTTTATGTACAACTGTAAAGATGAATGATAAGTAGAAAGGAACCCGGCAAGTACAAGCTGAATAAATTATAAAGGGCAATTCATGACAGGGACAGGGGGTCCCGAGAGACAATGATATGATAACAGAAACCGAAGAGGAATTTATGATGGCGTTAGTTAGTGTCTACTGAAGCTCTTAATTCTACCGGATAGCATTTACAACTTTTTTTGCGATTTGGACAATCAAAGTACTACATTTTAAAGAGCTGACACATATTCAGTAGTTCATCTCTTCTGTATATTTGAGGTTTCCTCGACTCTTCAGCAGAACCCTCTGATTCTGGAAATTAATAAACATTCATTAAAGCCAAACTTTGTATAGCTACCTGTAATCCTTGTAGTGGATATGATGCCTGCAGATGGGCTCTAGAGTCATCACCAGCATCCTATAATATTACATGTTGTGTGTCTTCAAATAATTTCTGACTGGTGACTGCCATAAGAAGCATCTTTCACGGTGTTTTTTTTTTTTCTTCAGAAAACATTTGCCAAAACCTTCCTCTGAGACTGAGAGGGTGTGATGTGCCTGAGGTGACCCACTGGGTTTCATGGCTGAGTTTGGATCGAAACCCTAGCCTCCAAAGACATAGTCCAAGGATAAAACTATTATACCACCGCCCAGTGACATTAGAAATTAAGGATTTGCACTTGGCTTTAGTTTGGCAGTTCAAGGCTGGGAACCAACTTAGTGGCTGGAAACAGACCAGGGAAGTGAATTCTTATTTCAAGCAAGTTGCTTAACGGGTTCTTACTCCTGATTTGGGTCTGGGTTACTCACAGACAAGAGATAGGGCCACAGACAAGGAGACTTGTTCCAACAAAGTCCCACCTATCCTGGCAGCTCCTTTTCAGCCCTTCCTGTAAGTGAATGAGTAAAACTATTCAATCCATAAGATTTACCAAAGTACTGAGTCACAATTCAACAAATCTGTTGTAGTTGAGACTAACCAAAATAGCTGAGGCTAGTTCATGTACAGACAGAGAGATATACACACCCCAAAAAACTACTGTGGTTCCTTTCCTGTTGAAAAATAGGGTGGAAGGGGTGTTCCTTGGTTGGACTCAAATCTCAAGAGTCATCAAAAGCAGTGCTTATAAAAACCATTACAAACCCTAACCATTACAAAACAGAGCTAGGGATATGCTCCTTCCTTTTTTCCCCCTTTCTCCTAAATACAGAGTTTGGAGAAATGAATTTCCAATTGGATATTGAGTCCCTCTGCAGAGGTTGAGATAGAATGGGATATAAATGCTATATATATATATATATATATATATATATATATATATTCATTTGTATTAGAATGGCATGGTCTGAGAAAATGTGGGGGAATGCTTCATGTATCACAAGGGTTCACAACTTGTGATATTGCCAAGGGATATCTCACATTCCTGCTCTGACATCTTCTCCGCTCTGCTCTAACACTGGGCCCTATCACAGTCCTTTGCTGTTAGCATCTCAGTCCCTATTCTTTGCTTTCCTGGGTGACTTTGTGGTAGTATTCCACTGGACCTGATGGAGGTCCTCAAAACACCCCTTCCTCTTGGCTGTGGAAGCTGTCAGCTCCTTGGTGATAGCAAGTTGTCCGGATTAGTTTCTGTAAGTGCAAGGACAAGCATAAGCTGGAACCAATTTGTCAAAGAAGAAATGTGCATTTCACGATTTCTCTTTCATAGAATCATAGAATCAAAGAGTTAGAAGAGACCTCATGGGCCATCCAGTCCAACCCCCTGCCAAGAAGCAGGAATATTGCATTCAAATCACCCCTGGCAGATGGCCATCCAGCCTCTGCTTAAAAGCTTCCAAAGAAGGAGCCTCCACCACACTCCGGGGCAGAGAGTTCCACTGCTGAACAGCTCTCACAGTCAGGAAGTTCTTCCTGATGTTCAGATGGAATCTCCTTTCTTGTAGTTTGAAGCCATTGTTCCATTGCATCTTAGTCTCCAGGGAAGCAGAAAACAAGCTTGCTCCCTCCTCCCTGTGGCTTCCTCTCACATATTTATACATGGCTATCATATCTCCTCTCAGCCTTCTCTTCTTCAGGCTAAACATGCCCAGTTCCCTAAGCCGCTCCTCGTAGGACTTGTTCTCTTTAATGGAAAGCTTCTGGCTTTTGAGTCTCCCTTCAACCATTGCCATGATACCTGGAAAGCTTTTAAAATATGGGGGATGAGAACATCTTTAGGAAATTATAATTTGGGATATGTGGATGTTGTGGAGGAGCGTGCTTGGTAGAATATCTGGCTTTCCCTCTGGCTTTACATGTATTTATTTATCTCTGTGTTTCTGTATAAAGGTATATTGTGGAAATGAAATGAAACTAAAAATGTCCTTATTGTTTTCAAGTAAGGATTGGAGCTGTAAGTTTTGTAGATGCAAGGAATCATTCTTTGGTGGCCCATGGGCTATCCAGTCCTTTTCTGTTTTCCCCACACTATGAAAAAAAACCCCTTCTATTTGCCTCATCACACTAGAGAAAAAATCCACTTAAAATCCGGTTTCTGCCTCCTGCAGAATTCTGGAGGTTGTAGTTTAGGGAGGAGTCTTTAACAGCCTCACTAAACTACAAACCCCAGCATTCTGCAGGAGGCAGAAACCAGATTTTAAGTGGATTTTCTCTCTCTAGTGTGGTAACATTTCAAGGCTATATGCATAGAGAGTGACTAGTCTTAGAAACCTCCCACTCCCACCACAATGAAATGGAAAATCTCTCTCAGATGGTCTGGTAATTCCTGCCCCACCACCATGGCCCAGTCCCCTCCAGAAGAATGATTGATCAGAAGTGCAATAGGAATGATAAAGACATTGAGCCTTCTCGGGACTAATAAACTAATCCTCTTCCAAGTGGAATCAACTCTTTGAATCCAAAAATTAAACAATCTATGTTTTGAAAATATTAAAAAAGAGTCCAGAAGGTAAATCTTGATTTTACCAATGGATGTAAGGGACTCCATTTTACTATTTATTTTATTTATTTGTCGTGTCAGGGCAACCAGTCAACTGTATTGCATTTCTAACAGAACAAAATAAACAGACAAAATGCAAAATTTGTGAGTTTGGTAGTTGATTAAATGTTCTTTGACCAGTATCTGGCCACTTGGAGTGATTCTGGTGTTGCCGCATTGTGCATGTGGCAGGGCTCAGGTTGCATTGCAGTAGGTGGTCTGTGGTTTGCTCTTCTCCGCACTCGCATGTCGTGGATTCCACTCTGTGGCCCCATTTCTTGAGGTTGGCTCTGCATCTTGTGGTGCCAGAGCCCAGTCTGTTCAGCGCCTTCCAAGTCGCCCAGTCTTCTGTGTGCCCAGGGGAAAGTCTCTCATTTGATATCAGCCATTGGTTTAGGTTCTGGGTTTGAGCCTGCCACTTTTGGACTCTTGCTTGCTGAGGTGTTCCAGCGAGTGTCTCTATTTCTAGATTTAAGTTGTTGACGTGCTGGCTGATACCCAAACAAAGGATGAGCTGGAGATGTCTCTGCCTTGGTCCTTTCACTATTGGCTGCCACTTCCTGGCAGTTGTCAGGTGGTGCAATACCGGCTAAGCAGTGTAATTTCTCCAGTGGTGTAGTGCGCAGACACCCCGTGATAATGCGGCATGTCTCATTAAGAGCCACATCTTCTGTTTTAGTGTGGTGACATGTGTTCCACACTGGGCATGCGTACTCAGTAGCAGAGTAGCATAGCGCGAGGGCAGATGTCTTCACTGTGTCTGGTTGTGATCCCCAGGTTGTGCCAGTCAGCTTTCATATGATATTGTTTCCATTTTACTATGGCAAAATGGAATAGGGGTGGGGGGTGGGGGGGAGGGAGTACCAACACTCCTTATACTGCAGTGATAAAGTTTGTATTGGAGGCCCTTATCAAAGCATTCCCTTTAGCAATGCCTCCAAGGAAAGTCCAAAAATGCAACCAGTTGTGTTGATCAACACTGACTCTCTGTTTCTGCCAGGTCTTATCACAATGACTCTACAATGGCTTCTTCCTATGGACCTCTCAGGGTTTTGGTTTGTGGAGGTACTAGAGGCATTCTCTGACTAAGAAGGCTAAATGCTCCCCAGTAAACTGCAAATCCCAAGCTCCATAGAACTATGACAGTTCATGGAAATCAGAGCTCTGTAAATGCATGTATGAAAGGGCCTCACATTTCACCGGATCGGTTTTTGGATTAAATGTTGATTTTCATCTGTTTGAAATTTTGATTTAGATCCCTTCAGCAGATCCATTCATTTCAACATAAATTATGCTGAACTCCCTCTGGGTTTGGGGTATTTCTTCTCCTTTTGGCTTTTGTATCCTTACAGTGTTCTCTATGTCAGGTTCATTTCATGCATCATAATTAATAGGCCATTTTTGAAGACTCTCGGATTGAGAACGGATTCCATTTCTGTTGAGTCAGTCCCAAGTTTCATCTGAATCCAGTCTTGGTATATTGCATGCGGCAGTGCCATCAATAAGAGGACATCAACAAAGGACATTCCTGATTAAAAACTCACCTTTTGAATCTGAGATTAGAGCATTAATTACACTGATTAATGATGAAGGACCTCAACCCTGGTATGAATGCCAGGGTTATTTCTCTTTTCTTCCACCTTTTAGCTGTGTTTTCAAGCACTGCTTTACTTTTGCTTTGCAAAAGTTGGATTGGGCAAACCTGTCATGATTTTTTGAGGTTAATTTATTGGATTTCCATTTTCCACCATTACATTCAGTCCAACAACTCTCATAAGTCTGCAAACCGTTTAAAAGTCTGCACAACATTGTGTCTGAGATTTTGTCGTCCATGTATTCAAATATACACTATGGGTGTAAATCTTCATCAATTACATTTGTGCAGGCAACTATGAAGAAACTTACCATTTTTCAATGTATTGTCGAAGGCTTTCGTGGCTGGAATCACTAGGTTCTTGTGGGTTTTTTCGGGCTATATGGCCATGTTCTAGAGGCATTTTCTCCTGACGTTTCACCTGCATCTATGGCAAGCATCCTCAGAGGTAGTGAGGTCTGTTGGAATTAGGAAAATGGGTTTATATATCTGTGGAATGACTGGGGTGGGGCAAAGAGCTCTTCTCTGCTGGAGCCACATGTGAATGCTTCAACTGACCACCTTGATTAGCATTTGAAGGCCTGGCTGAGCCTGGGGAAATCTTTTGTTGAGAGGTGTTAAGATGTGCCTGGTTGTTTCCTCTCTGCCGTTTTGCTGTTGTAATTTTGGAGTTTTTTAATACTGGTAGCCAGATTTTGTTCATTTTCATGGTTTCCTCTTTTCTGTTGAAATTGTCCACATGCTTATGGATTTCAATGGCTTCTCTGTGTAGTCTGACATGGTGGTTGTGAGAGTGGTCCAGCATGTCTGTGTTCTCAAATAATCTGCTGTGTCCAGGCTGGTTCATCAGGTGCTCTGCTATGGCTGACTTCTCTGGTTGAAGTAGTTTGCAGTGCCTTTCATGTTCCTTGATTCGTGTTTGTGCGCTGCTTTGGTGGTCCCTATGGAGACTTGTCCACAGCTGCATGGTATACGGTAGACTCCTGCAGAAGTGAGAGGATCCCTCTTGTCCTTTGCTGAACGGAGCATTTGTTGGATTTTCTTGGTGGGTCTGCAGATAGTTTGTATGTTGTGTTTCCTCATCAGCTTCCCTCTGCAGTCTGTGGTTCCCTTGATGTATGGCAGGAACATTTCCCCTTGCAGTTTCAAACCCATTTTGCCATTAAGGACTGAGTCTGGGAATGATTTTATAAAAATCCATGCCTACCCATACAAGTGTTTTTTTTTTCTTCAGATGCAGATAGATAAAACCATGGGAACATATTCCTGTGTTTCCCATGGTTTCATATACTTGCATCTGAATAAATATGTCATCCCTAGAAATTTTCTAAGTAATCCAGGGTATATCTATGTTAACTTACTGTGGAAATCTTATTTTCAATTAGTTTCACCTTTATCCACAGTTTCCTGTTTCCACAATAAGTTCAGGGATGTATCCCCTGTAGATCAGGACGTTGCACTATATTGTCTATGCAGGGAACAACAATTCTCTGCAGAAAACAAGTTTGCTATTGGAAAAGCTGTATTTGCTGTGCAAAATTGTTCTCTCCTAACTGCGTTTGTTTTCCATAAGATTTCTCAGACTTCGTGTTTTTTTTTCCATGTGCTGCTTTTGTTGTCATATGCCTTTAGGTTGCCTATGGCTTTATTGTGATCCTATTATATGGTTTTCTGGGCAACCTTTTTCCAGAGAAGGTTTGTCATTGACTTTCTGGAGGAGAGAGAGTGTGACTTGTTAAGGTCTCCCAGTGATTCAACTTCTTGTCTCTTGGATCTTGAGTCTAAAACTCTGATTAAAATGCCACGCATTGTTATTTTCATAGAATCATAGAATCAAAGAATCAAAGAGTTGGAAGAGACCTCATGGGCCATCCAATCCAACCCCCTGCCAAGAAGCAGGAATATTGCATTCAAATCACCCCTGACAGATGACCATCCAGCCTCTGTTAAAGCTTCCAAAGAAGGAGCCTCCACCACATTCCGGGGCAGAGAGTTCCACTGCTGAACAGCTCTCACAGTGAGGAAGTTCTTCCTTGTGTTCAGATGGAATCTCCTTTCTTGTAGTTTGAAGCCATTGTTCCGCGTCCTAGTCTCCAAGGAAGCAGAAAACAAGCTTGCTCCCTCCTCCCTGTGGCTTCCTCTCACATATTTATTAATGGCTATCATATCTCCTCTTAGCCTTCTCTTCTTCAGGCTAAACATGCCCAGCTCCTTAAGCCGCTCCACATAGGGCTTGTTCTCCAGACCCTTGATCATTTTAGTCGCCCTCCTCTGGACACATCCAGCTTGTCAATATCTCTCATTCATCAAGTCAACTCTGACTTGATGGAAACCATTGCATAGTGATTTGGATGCTTTGTTTTATTATGTTGTTTCTGATCAATTTCTTCAGAGGATGTCCCACTGCCTTCCTAGGAGCCTGAGAGAACATGTCCAAATGGCCACATCCATTTGCGTGTCCCCAAGAGGGATTGGGAACATGGTCTCCCAGAGTCATAGCCCAACAGTCACATTCAACCACACTGGTTGAGATTTACTCACAACATGTTTACCATTGCCATTTTTCAAAGCCTGAAAGAATTGCTCAATGACTGGGTATCCTTTATTGAGCTGGGATTTGAACCCCAGTCTCCAGAGTCCGAATGTCCTGACTTTCCGTGGAAGAATTCTATTAGATCTCCCCTTTTTGGAGACCCTCCTCTTGCCTCCAGGAAATGCATCTAGGAATTGGGACGTGACCAGAACTGCTTCATCCCAGGCAGGTGGCAAGATGCCATTGTACTAAACATCTCTAGTCTCTAACAACAGCAACCAAAATAAAAACAGAACATCTTTTGCTTTGAAGAAAAGCGAGAGGACAAAATTGCACATGGCTCACCCAAGCAAGACTCTTTTTCTTGGACAATTTCCCCTGCCATAATTGCATTTGGGCCTGGGATTCTTCCGGCAGGAATTGGAGCGGACTGTTCTCCAGCCATTCTTATTAGTTTACACAATAAATGAATCCCATTAGAAGAGGATAATCAGAGCTCCAAGAAGGCCACCTCGCTCCTTATCTGAGGAGGATATGTGAAGCCCAGGGAGTTATTAATCATCTTTGAGCAGATAGCTGGAGCTTAAGAGCTACATTTAACCTCTTTCTTCCTCTTGAGGTTCCACAGCTCTTCCAGGGCTGACACAAAGTGCTTTCAGGGAGGACATGATGTATCAGTGACCGTCAACAGAGAGTGATGGAGAAGAACATATTCAATTTCTACAGGTCCCAGGCAGGTTTCTTCAAGAAAACTAGAAAACTAATAATGATAATGATAATAATGATAATAATATTTATTTATTTATTTATTTATTTATTCAACTTGTATACCGCTACTCCCAATTTGGCTCGGAGCGGTTTACAGAAACAGATTAAAACAATACAATTAGCTTTAAAAATGAGCATAACAATAACAATAGGCAGCGAGAACAGGCATAGACCGGATTGTTCACCCATCAAAAGCTTGTCGGAAAAGAAAAGTTTTACAGGCTTTCCGAAAAGCAAGTAGGTCTCGGATGGTTCGAGTTTCACCCGGCAAGGCATTCCATAAATAAGGGGCCACGTTCGAGAAGACTCTATGCCTAGTAGATGACAAATGATAGGTCCAGATGTTAGGGACTGCAAGCAGATTTTGGTCTTCAGACCGGAGTAATCTCTGAGGTTGGTAGGGGGATAAGCGGGCCCTCAGGTACGCTGGCCCCAGACCATATAAGGCCTTAAAGGTTAGTACCAGCACCTTGAAAGTGATCCTGTACTCAATCGGTAGCCAGTGCAGCTGTTGGAGAATTGGGGTGATACAACACCTCACTGGCACCCCGGCGAGAAGACGAGCCGCCACATTTTGCACCAGCTTCAGTTTCCGGATCACTGACAAAGGAAGGCCAATGTAGAGGGCGTTACAGTAGTCAAGCCTCGAGATGTCGCCTGGATCACCATAGCCAGGTCGTTCCTAGATAGTTAGGGAGCCAGTTGCCTAGCCTGACGTAGATGGAAAAACGCAGATCTGCTCACAGTAGAGACCTGGGCCTCCATTGTGAGCAGCGGGTCCAATAAGACACCAAGATGACAGACATAGTGGCTCACCATCCAGGGTAGGCAGCTGATAATAATAATAATCAGGAATACAATAATTTCCTATGATTTCCTCTATTCCATGATACAATGAACACCTTTGTTGTTGTTGAGGAAGGGTGACCACAAATCAGCCAGCAGTTCGTTTCTCACTGAGATTTTTTTGATTTCCTCCTCCTGTTTTGATTTATCATGAGAGGCTGAAATGACTATATTGAGGTTCAGTCATGTTTTATTCTATGAAGTGTGAAGGTATGTGCAATAAAGTTTAAGCATATATGTAGACTAAACTAAGACTGTTATGTTTTGAATGCATCATGAGAAAAGATGTCTCATTGCAAAGGATAATGACTTAATAAAATGGAAGATGGTAGGAAAAAAGAAAGACTACATTACAGGTGGATGGATTGCATCAGGAAAGTCACGGCCTTTCTAAAACCCAAGTAGGACCTTGAGATGTCTCTCATTTAAGATTATAGTAAGTCAAAGCTAACTTGGAAGTGCCTAAAAGTGCATCCCAACAGTGCAGAGGATCAGAAACAGACAGGTTAAATCCTGTGCTGGTTTTGGTGTCTGGATTTCACCCCCCCCCCCCCCTGCAGATCTGTTTCTTGGGATCCTCAGAAATTTGGATGGGCAAAATTTAGTTTTTTGATCTGGCAATCAAAAAATCTGTTTTCGCCCCAGGAAGATCCAGCCCATTGGCAGCAATGGGGGGACTTCCAAGGCTCCCCTTTCTGTCATTTTTAGGGCATCAGGCTTAATAAACCACTCTTCCTAGGGTCCTTTCCTCTAATATTTATTTATTTATTTATTTATTTATTTATGACATTTCCATGCCGTCCTTCTCACCCCGAAGGGGACGCAGAGCAGCTTACAAGATATATATACATACAATACATTATATTATTAGCATAGTACAATATCAGTACATGTAATATTAGTATTATTACATGTGATATAAAATATATAATTATAATATCATATTATTATTGGTGGTATTATATTGTATTATATCCTTCATCTAGACCTGAATTAAGGCATCAGATTTAAGAAACCACGTTTGCTGGGGTCCATTCCCCTTATATCCTTCAACTAGACTTGGGGAGGAATAAATTCCCCCCTGTATGGAATCAAGAGAGTCAGGCCATCCCCTCACTTGAATAAACCACCACAATATTTAAACAACCCCCATGCCCTTTCACAGCCTCCCTCAACGTACATCCACCCTTATTTCTCCAGCAAAATGGTAAAAAAAAGGGAATTCAACTAAGAAAAATAAATAAAATTGCCAAAGGAAAAGACTGGAATTGAGTCTAAAAGTTGGTCAAGTTATTCTAAGGGCAGCAAAGGCACTGAGATCCAACTCAGAGCTAGCTAGCACATGAGCAGCTTTCTTCTTCTGATTGGCTCAAAAAGGCAGCAGGTCTCACAGCTTACAGAGAAACCTGTATGGGTGCACAACTCCTTCTCCACATTTCACGCGTAGCCAAAAGAAACAGAAGGTCAAAAGAGCCAGAGCCCATTTTGAAAAGTGTTGGTTTTCTTTGTGGGTTGTTGTTGTTATTGTTCATTCATTCAGTCGTCTCCGACTCTTTGTGACCTCATGGACCAGCCCACGCCAGAGCTCCCTGTCGGCTGTCACCACCCCCAGCTCCTTCAAGGTCAGTCCAGTCACTTCAAGGATGCCATCCATCCATCTTGCCCTTGGTCGGCCTCTCTTCCTTTTGCCTTCCACTTTCCCCAGCATAATTGTCTTCTCTAGGCTTTGCTGTCTCCTCATGATGTGGCCAAAGTACTTCAGCTTTGTCTCTAGTATCCTTCCCTCCAATGAGCAGTCGGGCTTTATTTTCTGGAGGATGGACTGGTTGGATTTCCATTTCCCTAACTCTGGGGAGATCTTTTCCATGTGCACATGGGTCATTTAAAAAAAATATCAGGATACAGTTGGTTCCATGTCAATGGAGCATTGAATCCACTGCCTGAATGTCAAAGGAGCTATCCATAGTGCTACCCGCCCCCCCAAATAAATAAATAATGGGAGCTACTCTAAAATTTGAATTCAAGCCGAGAGTGGTTTTGCACCTCCATATTTGCACCAGCCTTCATTACATAAGGATCTCTATTTGGGGAATGGAATTTGCTGTCGAATAGATAAAACTGTCATCAGAATTGTGTGAAGTGGGTTGAGCCATAAGCTGCTGATACCCTTTTTACACCTTAAAAAAATCGAAATGAAAGGCAGGAATTCCTTCTGTTCCTTTATTTAAAAAAGCCTTTGTTCTAGCTTCCATAAACCGAAGGTTCTGACTTCTAAAATAAAGCTACGATCTGTACTCACTTTCAATAAAAAACAGAAAAAGATTCCCACCTGCAGCTCAGCCATCTAGCACAGAGGTCAGGGTGGAAAAAAGAACAAAAGGGGAACTTGGTTTGTGCTTTATTTGGGTTAGATTCTTCCCCCTCATATCCTTCATTTAAGCTGAGATAAGCTTTTTCTCCCTTTCTAGGCATGTTACAAAGAGGAGGCCTTGCTCTTTGAGGACATAGGTCTTTCTCAGTGGTCTCTGGGGGATAGGTTAAAATATGCCAGGGATGGCTGAGAAGGAGATTTAGGATTAAGTCATGAAAAGATAGAGATGCTGATATGGTTCAGTCCTATTTTTCATAGAGTTGGAAGAGCCCCAGGGTCCATCCGGTCCAACCCCATCTAGCCAGAAGGGAAGACACAATCAAAGCACTCCTACCAAATGACCAACCAGATTTAAAAACACATTCAAAGAGGGAGAATCCACCACATGCCCAGGTAGCAGTGTATGAAAATCAAGATTTGGCATCCCTGTTTCTGAAGTGATCAATATCTGTGATCAATAACCCAGTGCAAGTTTGGAAAGCAAAGGGTCCCAGCTTGCTTACCAATCAATAATGGTCTTGGTTCCATTATATCAAGATGGTGAATCCACAATGGTTTTTACAGCTTTCTACTCAGCTTTCTTGAGAGCTGTCTGTGGTACTGATAGATAGCTCCTGTAAAATGCTGCATAGATTCACCGCTCTGGTGCAACAGAGCCACCAACCACCGCTGTTTCCAATTAGAAAGCTTTGGGGAAATATCTTGATAGGAGATCTTGGGAAAGAGCTCTTGCCCATCAGAGCAGGTCGTACTGAGCCAGATGGGCCAGTGGCCTTACTCAATGTAGCGCAATGACATTTTGATGTTCAATTGGGGACTATATTCTTATGTAGGTGAAAAGTGCCATTTTCTCCCCTCCAGGGGTGATGCTTTGCTCATTTCTGCTTGAAACACAGCCGTACTTGCCGTTATTTGATGCATCACACCTGAATTTCTCCCCCTTCTCCTTTTCTTTCTTTCTTTTCAGTTCCAAAGTCTACTTACAACCCTTTCCACATTTCAGGTGCTGGCTCAGATCAAAGTACTTTCAGGATCAAATAGCCTGCTGTACGCAATCCTTGCAGTTACAAACAAGATCTGCGCTTGACAGAAACACGCTTCTCAGCTGCAGTTCTGGCAGCCCATTGCACGCCGTTCAGGGGATGCTTTTGATTTCCCAAGGAAACTTTTCTTTCTCTTCCCTGACTTTCCCTTATCCTGGTAGCATTCCCCCTCCCAGTTGCAAATGGAAAAGCCAGAGCATGCTTTTGTGGGAGAAGGAGATGAAGTTATTTTGAGTTCATGACTTTGGAGGGAGATTCTGTTTCACTCTTGCTAGTTCACACTGATTGTGTTACATTTCAGAGCCTGTGAGGCTCCTGCAGATAGCAGGAGGACCTATTTCTAAAGACCTTTTACGGTAAGGACTGTGGACTGGGGTCTTCTGCAGCAGCAGAGATGCAAATCCTCTCCAAGTTCTGGTTTAGGTACTCGTATGCTGAATCATATACCCAAAAGAGTTTCAGCACTTCGGAGAACTCCTTCAAAGTTCAATCCAAGCCTGAAGATGATTCCTCATCTTAGTGGCATAATTGGCAGCTACCAGTGATATCAGAGTCACAATCAGTGCCCTAATTGGTTACAAGTGCAAATGGCATGAGGCTGTGAGTTGGCATCAGTGCTG
This sequence comes from Anolis sagrei ordinatus, assembly GCF_025583915.1. NCBI lineage: Eukaryota > Metazoa > Chordata > Lepidosauria > Squamata > Anolidae > Anolis > Anolis sagrei. The sequence continues at coordinate 7,725,341 of NW_026845477.1, read as the reverse complement.
CCTATTGCTATGGAAGGCCTTGTGTATTTCAGAAATTGACATAGAAGAAGTGATCCAGTTAGAATACAGCAATGGGGCAATATAGAGAGTCAGAGTCACAGTCAGTGTCCTCATTGGTTAGAAGTGCCAATGGCATGGCACAATGAGGCTGTGAGTTGGCATCAGTGCTGCCTATTGCTGTAGGACTACTATGGAAGGCCTTGTGTATTTCAGAGATGGACACAGAAGGAGTGATCTAGTTAGAATACAGCAATGGGGAAATATAGAGAGTCATTCCCAACTCCTTGCCCTCCAGATGTTTGTAGACTTCATTGCCCAGAATCCCAGGGTGTTGGACACATTCCCTGGGAGTTTGGGAGTTGAAATACTAATCATCTACTGGTCCAAAGGCTGTCAGTCATGGATAAACAGGGAGTTTGACTTGGCCAAGAAGCTTACTAGGTGACTTTGGGCCTCCTGGAGATCTGAACTCAGCTTACCTCTCTGATATCCCCATCTTGATGTTTGGGACTTTCACATCCTGGGCTGAAGGAACCTCTGAATTCTCTCAGCCATTTTTCCACCTTGGTAAGGAAGTAATATAAAGTCTGAGATGACAAATCAAGTTTGCATTAGGAATAGGACCTCCGCACTGGCTTTGTTTTTCTACTGCATTCTCCCATTTGTAAGAATATTGACACTGGAACAGCAGAAAATTATGATTTTTTTAAAAAAATTAAAATAATTGTGCATTAGTGTCCTTGGCTCAAGGAGGACAAACGGTTACTGAGGAATAAATTGGATAAGTGGAATGAATCTTGAGAATTCGTTTAATATTAGTGAAGGGGTGGAGTGAGCTGGATATCAAGGACACCTTGAGAGTCCACCCTTGGCTATCGATCCCGAGCAATGATTTTTCTCACTTACTCAACTCCTCAGCTCAGGATGAGAAGTATTACCCTAAAAGAAAGTATATTCTTTTTTTTTCTCAGTTCTCCAACTCACAACTTACAAGGCTTCTTTCTTAGGAAAAGATGCATGATACACAAGCCAATGTATGGACAGAGACATCAAGATAAATGGGCTTCGTTTCTTCAGTCTTAGAGGATGGAAATGATTAATGAAAAGAGCCATTTCTTACAGACTTTGAGGGCACCCTTCCCCAACACAGGTCATTCTCCATTTTCTGGACTTCAGATCCTATCATCCCAATGTAAGGAGAAGTTCAAGTTCTGAATTTAAGTTAAGGAAAACATTGGGATTGTGTGAGTGTAAATCTCTGCATAGGGCAGTGGATTGATTGTATTATGCAAACCTTGTGCTGAGTAGAAATATTGTGCAGATGCGTACTTCAGTTTGCAACTAGGAAATTATATCTGCATGTACATGTGGCACCACAATTTAATAAATATATTGACCATATCTTCCCATATAGGCCTGCTCAAGCTTTCAGATATTTGAAAGAAGGCTTTTTCTCACCCCTTTCACCAATCCAGGCACAATTGGTGAAGACATAGAATAATAGAAGAACCCTTGTGGGCATCCAGTCCAACTCCAACCTGTCATGCAGGAAAACAGAATCAAAACAGTCCTGAGAGGTGACAATCCAACATCTGCTTAAAAGCATATAGAAGAGGATACTTCACCAGGCTCTGAAGCAGCATATTCCACTCCTGAACAACTTTCACCATCAGAATATTCTTACACACACACACATTTAAATATTGCTAAATATTGCTATCATTTCCCCTCTGTGGGGGTGTTTAATTTGGACTATGACCAAAATGGCCTTTGACCATTTTGATCACCTTCCTCTGGATACATTCCATTTTTTCAACATCCTTTTGAATTCAGATGCCCAGAAGTGGATACAATATTGGGTTCAAATTACAGGAAAGGAAATTCTACCTGGACATGAGGAAGAACTTCCTGACTGTAAGAAGAACTATTCAGCAGTGTAACTCTTTGCCCCGGAGTGTGATGGAAGCTCCTTTCTTGGAGGCTGAATGGCCACCTGTCCGGGATACTTTGACTGTGCTTTTCCTTCAGGACAGAAGGTTGGACTAGATGGTCCATTAACCATCTACATCAACCAGAAGTGTGTTACACATTGTGCCTTATACTCAGAAAAACTTCCCTTCAAATGATGTCGTATTGAGCTACGTGTTTACTATCCCTGTCCAGCGTCAAGAGAGCAATGGGTTGAGAGAAGGCTACCTTAGCACACAGGGTCCTGGGCCCATTTAATTGATTTCTGTTTTGAGAAAAAAAAATCTGGCGGTGCTTTGTTCTACATCATTATCTTACAATTGAAGTGATTGATTGATTCATAAATGCATTCCTGAGTTGCAATTCTATAGTAATATAACTTGCGATGATGTGCAAAGCAATGATTTTCAAAAACAGTAAGATAAGCCAGGAGAAAACAAGGATAAAAAAGCTGAGTATAAGGAGACAGGCACATAAAAACCCCACACTAATTATGCCTTTATACTGCCCTTTCCCCCAAAATACAGGATGAATTCCAGTGCATTAATAAAATAAATGTAAGAGCAAGGGCAATTGGAAACCCACCCGTGCCTTGAGAACGTTTTATGCTGTTGCCTTGGTTGCTTGTAACAAAACTACACAGCTTTTTCTCTCTCTCTTAATTTAAGAGTGGAAAACAAATTCCATTTTTTAACCAAATTTCTCCAAAACTTACTGATGGGAACATTATCTTCTGAGATCTTGATTCTACCAGATAAGTTTGTATCATTGGTTGAAATTTGAAGGAATGTCACAAGCAAGAGGAAGTAAGCATGTTCCTTTCTGCTCCAGAGTGTAGGAGCTGAAGTAATGCAAATTGCAAGGAAAAGAGATTCCGACTAAACATTAAGCAATTATTTATATTTCTTGATTGCATGTATATGCTGCCTTTCTCCCTGAAACTTCCAAACTATTAAAAATTCACAATACAGTTCAAACAAGAATTACAATAAGATAAAGAATAAAGCAAAATTAGGCCTGAACTCTCCCTAGAAGTCAAGATGGCTACTGATTCTATTGTTCTTAGGTCACATCATGGGATGAGATGAATCCCTAGAAAAGATGATAACACCTGATAAAGTGGAAGGCAGTAAGAAAAGAGATAGAGTGGATTCCAGATGGATAGATCATAGAATCATAGAATCAAAGAGTTGGAAGAGACCTCATGGGCCATCCAGTCCAACCCCCTGCCAAGAAGCAGGAATATTGCATTCAAATCACCCCTGACAGATGGCCATCCAGCCCCTGTTTAAAAGCTTCCAAAGAAGGAACCTCCACCAGACTCCGGGGCAGAGAGTTCCACTGCTGAACGGCTCTCGCAGTCAGGAAGTTCTTCATGTTCAGATTCAATAAGAAAAGCAGTGGACCTATGTCTGCAAGACTTGAGCAGGAATATTGCAGGTCTTTGTAATCTATTACTCATAGGGTCACAGATCAAGGTCTATTTGAAGGCAGTTAACAGTACCAACAACAAACAGGTGTTGGATCACCATCACTTAAGGATACAAGAATTGTACTACATTACTCTAATGGTGTTGGTGGAAAACAGCTACAGAGAGCCATTTGTTATCTGGCCCCAAGTAAAGCAAACCTCAAGTACACAATACGATTTGGGTATGTTAAACTCTCTGGCCTGGCAGTCTGGGGAGCTAGATATGAAACTCTACAAGTATTTCTTAATGGGATTGGAATTGAGACATAGGCCGGATCCTATATAAAATCCAGATTATCTGCTTTGAACTGGTCAGTCGTAAGGCTGAACAGGGCATAGGGTTACAGCCTGGGTTAGATGGGGTTACACTCCCCCTGAAGATGCAGGTTCGCAGCTTGGGAGTGATCCTGGACTCATCGCTGAGCCAGTCTAAGATCTTCTGGGGAGGCCCTGCTCTCGACCCCGCCTCTATCACAAGTGAGGTTGGCGGGGACGAGGAGCAGGGCCTTCTCGGTGGTGGCCCCGCACCTGTGGGATTCGCTCCCCGGGGAAATTAGATCAGCGACATCACTCCTTTCCTTCAGGAAAAAACTGAAAACATGGATTTGGGACCAGGCATTCGGACAATCGTGCAGATAAAGAAAGGACTTTGAGAATGGCCAGGGAATGACTAATGGAATGGAATTTGGAACTCTGAAAGACGAACGCTGAGCATGTGAATAGTTTTATGTGATGTGAAGTATATTGATTGTTTTGATTGTTTGATTGTTTTAACTGTGATAATTGTTTTAACTATGTTTTTGTACATTATGTGTAATTTTGTATAGGCATCGAATTGTGCCTTTTGTAAGCCGCCCTGAGTCCTCCCTCGGGGGTTGAGAAGAGTGAGGTAAAAGTACCCGAAAAAATAAATAAATAAATAATTATATGGCAGTGTAGACTCATATAATGCAGTTCAAATCAGATAATGTGGATTATCTGCTTCAATAATCTGGATTATATGGCAGTGTAGATCTAGCCTCAGCCTCTGTATGCTCTTAAATCTCTATGGAGCTTGTAGATCCAAAAACGAGTTATGTTTACTCCTTTCAATATTTGCTGAATAGTGTTATGGGGGGGGATGTAGAACCCCTTCCCAATCTATGATTTGAGTATTCTTAAATTCTACTGATTGTTGTCTTTTCCCACATAAGTTCTCATTGGAAAAGCGGGATACATTTTATTTTGTCAGCTAGGTATGAAGCCTGGGACTTCTGGCAAGGGAAAAGGGGTCTTTGCCCTCCCTCTTCAGCGCAGGTTTGATGTGCCTCTAATCTGATAATGAAAGCCTTTGTACATCCTGCACGCTTGTAGTAGCCTAGGTGCCAGCAGAAGCTTCTCTGTTATCAGGGAGGAAAACTTGCTGCTGTTGTTGATGTATGTGTTCCCTGCCATAAATGCTCATCGAGGAAGCAAAGGTCACTCTGAGGCTGTTAGTGGCTTCTCTTTATGAAATGAAACTCAGGGCTTCTGAACGGATCAGCAGGAAAAGAGGATGGGAAAGGAGAGGTTGATATGGAAGCGGGAAATAGAGAGCCTGGTGACTTTTGCAGAAGTTCTTTTATCTGGCCTGACTTTCCCTCGCCCAAACCCTTTTTGAATCTTTCCACTCTGATTAAAAAAAGCATTAAACCGATAGCCTTTTATTAATTTTTTTGGAAGCTAAGCTTTTATAGATACAGAAACTGCTTCTAACATGAGTCTAAAATGGAAGTTGTAACCACTAACCAGGCTAGGTTTGCTATCTGTGGGAGCAGGTGTGGTGAACATTTCTTTGAAAGCTGAGGATGAACTTGGCCGGGTGTGCATTGTGGGCAGAAGTGGCTGTTGCCGTGTCCAAAACATAGTCTGCCAAAGACGTGTGTGCCCAGAAATGGGGTCTTTTAATTAGTGATGTAATTGTGATGCATTACGGTATGGTTTGCAATTTTCATATTCAGAACAATTTTAATACATTATAATGGCAGAAACAGTCTGTGCTGTCGCACGCTGGGCCTGTGCATCAGACTGTAGACAGGACATAAATTCTGTGTGCCCAGCGGGATGCTGGGGCTGCCTCAGATTAAAGTCCTTTGGATTTCCTTAAAACAGAGTCTTTAGATTGCTTAAAGGTTCAACAATGTTCTTTATTGATGAAAACAAACAGGTACTTTAAAGCTTTCTTAACAGTCTATTGGCTCTCTCTCAATCTTGTCCACAGGGAACAGGCACTATCTTCATAACTATATACTAACTAATGGGGAAATCCTTAACTTCTAATCTGGGCAGTTTGTCTTTACCTCTGTTGGCGTGGAGCCCCTGCACCCGGTACCAACTGCTTCTGGCTTCTGCAAGTGACCCTTACCAAGCAGAGCTGTGTAGACTTCCAGGGGAAAAGGAGTTCACGTTTCGGTGATGGCTGACTGAAGTCCCTCAGCGAAGGAGCTGTAAGGCTGTATATCTTCCAGCCAAGCTGTGGGGCTGTATCTCCCTGGCCAAGCCGTAGAAGACGAAGCTTTCTACAGGAGCTTTTGGTATTATGTCCTGCATGAAAGGCTTCTCTGTGTGGACTGACCCAAACTGGCTCCTATTCCCTCCAAAACCCAAAAAGGGGATGGGACCAGGGAACCTAATTATAACTGACAGGTGGCTTACCCTATGATTGCAGCCAAAAGAAGCCACCTATCTGCAGAGTCTCTGAAACTTAGGACTATAACAAACATGAAATGCAAAGCAAACAAAATTGGAGCTCCTGGTGCAGTTGTACCTGCACACAGTCCAAATGAGAGAGACAGCACTGAATTTTGGTCAGGTATGTGATGCATTTTCATCCCATGCCCTTGTTCCTTAGGTATAATTTTCATTATCCCATTTCCCTGTCTTGTCTACAGTTTAGCCATGTCTTATGGCAGCTGTCACCATAGGCTTTGAGTGTTGATCTGAGTTTTTAAACCATTGTTTCTAAATACTATTGGTTCTACTTTTTGCATTGTAGTGTGTGTTTATTTTTTGCAGTGTTTTTAAGCACTTTGTGTAATGTGTAAGCCACCCAAGTCCCTTCAGGGAGATGAAGGTGGGCGCAAAAATTAATTTATATTATTATTATTATTATTATTATTATTATTATTATTATTATTATTGATGCAACCCTTTAGATATTCATAGGATGGCCAGTCAAAAAGGCTATGTAGTCCAACCTCATGCCTTGGAGAAATACTCTGTTTAAAGACATCCAAAGGAAGAGTCTACACAAAAGGCAGTCAACTGTTGATCTAATGTTACTTTCAGGAATGTCTTCTTAATATTTAGGTGGAATCTACTTTCTTGTATTCCTTTGGTTTTTCTTTTGACTTCATTGTATTGTGAAGTCATTTTCCATAGCCTCAGAGAAACAGATCACCCCATCTTCTTCATGACTTCCCATTAAGTGCTCAACTTCTTATTTTCTAGGAAGGATTAAATAGATTCAGATGGAAAGTTTCTTCTTGTTGGACTACAACTTCCAGGAGACCGAGCTACATTGGTAATAGTGAGGACTGCTGGGAATTGCAGTGTGGTTGCACACACACAGAGCCATGTGATTCTCACCTCCTGATTTTCAACCACAACAAGTCCCTTCAGCTCTTCATATTCAAAGACGTTGACAGTGTCATGTCTGGCTCGTGTTAGGCTCTCGATTTCCAGATCCCGGCTTAGCATTGCAAATGTGTGCATGTGCTCCTCTGCTTGTGTTATTAAAGCTATTTATCGGAGGGAACTTCATATTTTCTTTTTGGATAAACCGGAGATAATACAATGTGCTTGTTTTAATTTGCAAGGTTAACTGATCTAATTATCTGTGTGTGTTTATTTAAATCCTTTTGCTCATTCTGCCAGTGCAGGTGGCTGCTTTGTATTCTGGGAACAGGAAGTCTCTTAAAATGAGATGATCGAGCTCAGCAGGTCTCCTTGCAGGGGAAAGACAAAGATTTTTTTTCTAATAATGCATGAATTTATTAACAGACAAAAGATAAATAGAGGGCTTATTTTCATTAAACAAAATTGCAGGAGGAACTTTGGAAGGAAAAAAAATGGTCAAAGACTTGCTCTGCTGTCTTGTAACATCTGGGCTCTGTCCACACCAGAGTGATAGCAGTGTGATACCATTTTAACCGATTTGGCTGCATCCTATGGACTCTTGAAACTTAGGATTTTATCACACAAAGCAGATAAATCACAATTAAGGCAGAATAAAAGCACCCTTTGTTGGAGCTTTCTGTGCAGTGTTGCGTCTCTCCCATAGTTTCATTGCACTTGAATTGGACCATTTCTTTTTCACTGATGAGAAAACCACATCAGTGAATCATATCTTATTCATAAAATAGAATCATAGAATCAAAGAGTTGGAAGAGACCTCTTGGGCCATCCAGTCCAACCCCCTGCCAAGAAGCAGGAATATTGCATTCAAATCACCCCTGACAGATGGCCATCCAGCCTCTGCTAAAAGCTTCCAAAGAAGGAGCCTCCACCACACTCCGGGGCAGAGAGTTCCACTGCTGAACGGCTCTCACAGTCAGGAAGTTCTTCCTCATGTTCAGATGGAATCTCCTCTCTTGTAGTTTGAAGCCATTGTTTCGCGCCCTAGTCTCCAAGGAAGCAGAAAACAAGCTTGCTCCCTCCTCCCTGTGGCTTCCTCTCACATATTTATACATGGCTATCATATCTCCTCTCAGCCTTCTCTTCTTCAGGCTAAACATGCCCAGCTCCTTAAGCCGCTCCTCATAGGGCTTGTTCTCCAGACCCTTGATCATTTTAGTCGCCCTCCTCTGGACACATTCCAGCTTGTCAATATCTCTCTTGAATTGTGGTGCCCAGAATTGGACACAATATTCCAGGTGTGGTCTAACCAAAGCGGAATAGAGGGGTAGCATTACTTCCTTAGATCTAGACACTATTCTCCTTCACTCTTCCTTGTGTGATAATGTCCTTCTGCTGCAGTTCTGATTTTGCAAAGTAGAGGAATGTCTCACAAGAATGCTGAAATAGTACATGCACTGGTTAGAGCAAATATGTATAGGAAGTGATAAATGTGCAGAAGTCTGATCTCAGGAATTCACATCAACAAAGTATGATCATTGTGCAATTCTCATGAAGTGGTTCTTCCAATAATAGTATGTTTCCATTTGACAACAGGCTGGTCTTTATACTATTCCAGCTAGGTATACAAATCTAATTATGGTCCATGTTTGATACAGATTCTGGGAACTGTAGGTTTTCTTTAAAAAATATTTTGGATGGAGATACCTTCTACCTCTCCTGATTTGACACAGACAATTCTCCTTAATCCTCTGTCATCCCACGTTTTCAGCCTCTTCTAAAATGCCCTAGTTTCCTTCTCCTCATTGGACTTCCCCACTTTGTCTTCAGTTTACTTAAATTGCTGCAAACTAGTGCAAAACTAGTTTATGTTCAGATACCTCTGGGATTGTGAGATAGGATAATTTGGCATGTCATTTCCAGTAGACTCTGGCAAAATAATATGGAAGACTGTTCTTGATTGTGTATACTTCTTCATTAATAACTGATGACATTTTGATGACACTGTGATGTTATTTGCACACCTGGATCCCTGTTTTCTTGTTGGCTTTCTAGTATACATATGGAACTCGGCTATGGAACTCCCTCCCAAGTGAAATTAGATCTGCTGCATCCCTCTTGACCTTCTGGAAACAAGTGAAGTCCTGGCTATGGGATCAGGCCTTTGCAGATTAGGTTGACTTGCTGACATGACAATGTTTATAGAACTGACTGACTGCCCCTTGGATGATGAGTCAAACCAGCAACTGCTGTCTGCTTGATTATTTATATATATTTTTATACTGTTTTATTACTATACTACTGTTAAATTGTATATTTATGTTCCGGTATGGGCACCATGGGGTGCCGATTTGTTAGCCATCGTGAGTCCCTCCGCGGAAATTGAGAGAGAATGGGATATAAAATTCCAAAATAAATAAATAAATAAATATGCATATATTAGAAAGTAAAGCACAGCCTACAAGTTCATCCTGATTGCCACTCTAAAAGTGACTTAGGTTTATGAAACAGAAGCTAAAGTTGTGCCATATTCTGGCAAGGAATCTTCCCCCATGCCTAACCAATTAAAGGAAACAGATGTCAAAAAGGTGATTTGCCTAAGAAAATCACAGTGAATTTCAAGGCTGATTAGGGATTTGAATTCAGGTTTCCCTAGAGCAAGGATAATGCTTTGCTTTCTCACTAAGCCAGGAGTTTCTATACTGTAGGAATGTTTTCTAATAGCAATGAAAACACAAAATCTCAAATCCAGTGATCAGCAAGATCTTATTGAGACTACGCATAATTCCACACCATTCCAAAAGCTTTTTGAGTTCTCCAGAAGTGTGTAAAAACAAAGTAAAAGAAAGGCTTCCCACACTTATTTGTCAATTAGGTTCCAGGATTTTTAAAAAAAATGATTGAAAAGCAGAACCTAGTCTTTTAAAACTCAAATGCAAGACTGAACACTAGATGGTGCCACATCAACTGGGAGAGAAAGATATATAGCAGTGGTCCCCAACCTTTGGTTCTCCAGGTGTTTTGGACTTCAGCTCCTAACAGCTGTTAAATTGACTGGTATTTCTGGGAGTTGAAGTTCAAAATACCCGGAGGATCAAAGGTTGGATAACACTGATATATAGTGTGCCAAGGAGAGAGAGAGAGAGAGAGAGAGAGAGAAGAGAAAGTGTATGGTCAAAAGAGTGGACCAAGAGTTGAAAGTGTGGTATATGGCTACAATTTAGATCTGCTCCAAAAGTGAGACATTGAAAGACAAGCATCAAAAGGTGAGAGAAGCCTGTAATGACAGGGAAAAAGAATCATAGAAACTCCAAAAGTCATTTTCAATGATGTTTTAATGACATGAAACTGTACCGAAACTAAGTCCCAAGATGGCAAATGGTTTTGATGCATTACTGCTTAGCCACTTACTGTGACCAGAATCTTATTAGTTCATTTCAACTAGAGCAGAGCCACTGAATTGATTATTGAACAGTGTGTCAGCATGTAAGTAAAGTGTTTGAGTCAATGAGACTACTTTACTTTGGATTACTTTGTATACCACCCCTTTACTCAAAAGCCTGACTCAAGTATCAGGTGTACAAGTATTGTATTGCACCTAACAATGAGCATGGTGGGTTCCTATTTCTATGAACATTCAAGTGATTGCATCACAGAGACCTGCCTCGTGCTTTAGGCCAGTGATTCCTAAACATCTGATGTTTGGGACCTCAACTTCCAAACATTCCAGGAATTGGGTTGTTGTAGGTTTTTTCGGGCTATATAGCCATGTTCTAGAGGCATTTCCTTCTGACGTTTCGCCTGCATCTATGGCAAGCTTACCTCTGAGGAGGCTTGCTATAGATGCAGGTGAAACGTCAGGAGAAAATGCCTCTAGAACATGACCATATAGCCCAAAAAAAACCTACAACAACCCAGTGATTCCAGCCATGAAAGCCTTCGACAATACATTCCAGGAATTCTGGGAACTGAGGTCAAACAATTGAAAGACCAAGTTTTTGGGAATGAGTGCTGTAGGTGAAACACATAGGCTTTTAGATGTAGTATGTGTTGCTTACAACTTTGTGTGCTTCCTAGAAATGAATGGAGAAATGTTTCAGAATATCACATTGAACCCTATAACTTAGTGCAAAGGATAGTCGGTGGATGGCAATACCTTCCCTTCCAATGCAAAAAGTGGATGTTGTATGCAGAGGGAGGGGTTTTAAAAAGCAGAAATCACCTGCCTTCTACTTCCATATCAATATAACAGGAGGCAGAAGTCTCCCTTCAGAAGAAAAATAGGCCTGGCTTTGTAAATGACGGCAATCGCTGATAATATTGTGTGACTGAGTGGACAGAGAAATCTAGAAATGGCATCATCCAAACGCAAGCGAAAGAGCAAGTGAATTCTGAGTTGGCACAGTCCGAATTGCTTGGAGGAATAAGGAGGATAAATGCCAGAGTTCTAATACCCTCGCTTGTCAACATCCTATTTCTTGAGGAGGCTTAAGGGTTTTTCTTACAGCTGTGGCAGGAATTATTTTGTAGGATTTAGTGCTCTTTAACTGTTCCTCCATCATGATAGGGGAGCTGAGCATTCCATTTCTCATCTCGCATTCTGTGGAGTGGAGATAAACCACCGATGCCTTGCATCTCCCCATTGCGCTCGCCGAGGCCAGCTTAAAATGGTGATTGTAGCGCACGAACCTCCTGCTCGCCACGGCCAGGGGATGATTGTGTGGGATTTGGGAAAATGTTTGGTTTTGTGAAGGCAAACATGTCTTTGGAATTCCAATTGCAGTAGATGGGATGGGGAGCCATTTGAGAGGCTGAATCGAATCAATGGATAGAGGAAGGGGTGTCCCTCCTTCATCCACATTTCCCCCACTTTAAAACTTTCCCATTGCATCGTCATTCAATTATACTTTTGTGCATAATAAGAGTGGACTAAGAAAATAATGTAAAATGCTACATTCTGTACAAAACCATAATTTGTGAATTTTTCATACAATAAGTCCAGCACTGCGAAAATTCTTATTGGTCCAGCATTCTTCTCATCAAGGTTTTTTTCTCTGGTTTTCTGATGAGTTTTCAAATATTTTCCAACATACTTCTAGTCTCGGAAGCATCCTAGAGATTGAATCAACATTCCTTCCCTTTTTGGGGAGTGTGGGCAGGAGAGTTGTTTCCCAAAATTGCTTCTTCTTTGTAACTCGTCTATCGAAATGCATAGATGGGAGCCTATAGATTTTCATGGCTTACCTTAAAACAACAGGACTTTGTGCAGAAAGCCACTCACTTTAGAAAGAGATCAAGAGTTGTTTTTGCACCAGGGACCCAGAGTAAAGTAAGCTGGAAAAACAATCAGGCATCAAGTGCATGGAAGTTCACGGTTTCCTTAATTGCAAAGGGGTGATTTTGTCCCAGTGTGTAAACACAACCTTGTCAATAGCACAGAGGCATCAGTGTGTTAATTAATGATTTACTCACACTGACCCCTGACCTTGTGGTAAATAAAAGGGATTTAGTTTGCTTCTATTAACTCCCGGGTTTACTCAGCAGAAAGAGAGAGACCTCTGCCACCCTTTGCTTCCCTTCCCATTGATGTTTTCTTGATGGTATAGGGAGGAAAGATTTCTGGTTTTCGGGGGGGGGGGGGGTTAAATGGGTAAATTCCAGGCAGAAGTTAAGCACTTCCAACTCCCATTGATCTTAATGAGAATGTTAAGCATTTCTCCTTCGGCTGATACCAGTAAGGATTTAACCTCTTTAGGATTTTTTTAAAAAAAATCTGGGTCACCTATAGCTGCAACCATCGACAGGCTTGTGCCCCATCAAATAAGGAAGGTCTGGATTCTAAGCCAATTGTATAGAATTGTTTAAGAGTCACCCATGTCTTGATAATACTTTCAACCACCTGGCAGACAGATTTGGTTGTATAATGTTGGCATCAATTAACAGGTTCCTGTGTTATACATGTCTGTTCCCAATTGCTCTTATTTTGAAAAGATGTACATTGACTAGGGGGCTCCCAACTTTGTCCTGGCAAGAGAAAATGTGATCTCCATACATTTCATAAAGTTTCTGGAACACAAACAGAGTTTCCATGATCTACTCAACTTTCACCTCCTTTTTAGAAACCAATCAATCAGGAACAAGCATCTAAAACCTGGGAACAAACCAAGATTAAATATCAATGATTTTTCAATTTCAGGGACATACAGACATTTGAAGGTGCGGATATTTGGCTCAAAACTGTGATATTCCCATACCTGGAAATATTGTGGGTTTTGTCTTTTGTAGAGATTTCTTCTGGGTTTACAGGGAATGGTGTCTGGACACCCTCCTTTTCATTACAGAAGCTCCTGGGGAAAAGGTACTGTCTGGATGAGCCCAAAGTCCTCTAACACAATTCTATGATAAGCATTTGCTGGAAATAGACCACAGAGTTGGGCTGGAGGATATAGAGATTCCTAGAGAAATTCTTTCACAGATTTTTTTCCCTAAAAACTAGTTCTTTTTAGTCACAGTTTTCCCCCATTTCCAAAGGGATCCAACACCTCTAACTCAGCAAATGTGAGGGGCTGACAGTATAAACCAGGCATGGGCAAACTTGTGCCCTCCACTAGCTGTTAGGAATTATGGGAGTTGACACCTTGAGGGCCCAAGTTTGCCCATGCCTTGTATAAAAGCCTTAAGCCTTTCCCCTCACCCTTTTCTCTACAGACCTGGGATGAAACTCAGAGCTTAGTAGTGCTGTTTTGTTGAACTTAGGAATATAGATATTTACAAATATCATTCTTATCAGCAAGAATTAATAAATTTGCTATTTTTGTCCTCCCTGCAAGAAAGTTTTCAAAATATTTACATTTTGAAAGTGTAAAAAATACACAACTCAAGAAACCTATTTTTTTTTTTAGCATTTTTAAAGACCCTTGGAATACAATTCCCAGAACATCTCCATTAGCTGGACGAGTTTGGAAAATGTATTCTTAAAAAGTATCTTTTCCATGTTTGAGGGAGATTTATGACAATAACAGTCCTTAGGTCAGTTCAAAGAAGAGTAGACTTATAAAATCAGTGGACGAGTCGCTACTCCAAAATTTATTTCAGTAGGGTTACTCTAGTTGACGCTAATCTATACAAACCAGAACATTGTATTTTTAGGATCCCCTGTTTTTGGGATGAATTTTTCCCTTTCAAAACTGGGTAAAGAAATAGTGGCATTTTAGACTTGCTCACTTTTAGTCACAGGTTGTTTGTTTTCCTTCCTAGCTGTTCATTGTTGATGCAATAACCCTGAACAAATATGGAAGACTGCAGAAGAGAAGACTGAGAGGAGACATGATGGCCATGTATAAATATGTGAGGAGAAGTCATAGAAAGGAGAGAGCAAGCAGCTTAAAGAGCTGGGCATGTTTAGCCTGCAGAAGAGAAGGCTGAGAGGAGACATAATAGCCATGTATAAATACATGAGAGGAAGTCATAGGGAGGAGGGAGCAAGCTTGTTTTCTGCTGCTCTGGAGACTAGGACACGGAGCAATGGCTTCAAACTACAGGAAAGGAGATTCCACCTGAACATTGGGAAGAACTTCCTAACTGTAAGAGCTGTTCAGCAGTGGAACTCTCTGCCTAGTACTGTGGTGGAGGCTCCTTCTTTGGAGGCTTTTGAACAGAGGCTGGATGGCCATCTGTTGGGAGTGCTTTGAATGCAATTTTCCTGCTTCTTGGCAAGACTGAATGGCCCATGAGGTCTCTTTCAACTCTATGATTCTATGATTCTAAGACTATTTTCTGTCAAATGCCATTTCTTGGGGAGGAGAATGTTGTGTCCAAATATATAGCAACATGGGGCAAGAAAGGAACAAAATTTACCTTAATTGAGGTTTTATCACTTTTTAACAAATTTAACCCATTCATCATATTTACAACAGCACATCCTTCTGTTTCCTCATCACCAGAAAGAAAGCATGCAGTTCAACATATACATAATCTTCCTTGCTGTTAACCTGATCATCCTGTGTGTCAGTTTCCACTTAAGTATCTGGTGGAAAACGAATTCCGGATTAAACAGGCCTTTGGCCTGATCCCGCAATGGCTCTTCTTCAGCTCCCTTCTTGGCTGAAATCCAGCTGCTCAAATGCTGACGGAAATGCATTTGTGTTTATTAGACCGGACTCTTGTATGCTCTGGCTGCTTAATATCCTAATAATTTCCCATCTTGGCTCAAACTGCTTTGCTGCTTCTGCAAGATCCATTGCCTTGTCCCAGCCATGAGATAACCATGTTGAGTCAGCACAGTGGGTTGGATGCGTCAATAGATTCCAGGAACACACACAAAGCAGCTGTGAGCATTAAGGCCTCTTTCTTGCTTGGAGAGGCTGGCTAAAAAGCAGAACCCTAGAACTGGGAGAGAAATAAGAGGGTTTGGGTTAGTGAGGCATCAATTCTACTGCATGAGTAAGGAAAGAATAGGGGAAAACAGAAGATCTGAGGGAGAATAGTGATGAAAAAGCTGCATCCAAAAGAACAGCCCCAGGGAAACAAGGAAAAGGCAAGCTGAGAAGACAATGTGGGAGCAGTAAGGATTCCCTGAGGTGTTGACAACATAATGTTCAAATCAAGTGAAACAGATCAAATCCAACCAATCAGGAAGTCAGTCTGAGGGCTTTGTAATGTTGAAGAACTTTATTCAGTTTTTGTTGGGGTTTTTTAAGGGTATATCTTCGCAGGGCAGAAAAGTTGATGCTGATACATAGTGAGAAATTTATTTTATTTATTTCGAACATTTTTACCCCGACCTTCTCAAGCCCTAGGAGACTCTGGATCACTATTGTTGGAAGCTACACTGCATGACCACAAACTACCCTTGGTGGCTAGATTATGGCACCGGACCTGGTTCAAAGCTGCTTACCTATGACACTGACCTTACCCCTGCTGTTTGTGGTGCTCAATGGATGTGAAAATGGCATTGTTCATTGCTCAATACCCGGAGTTCTAATATCCAAAACAACTAAGTGATGAGGGATGTGAAGAGGGAGAGATGGAATCACGCCTCCATCTCCTTCTCTGATCACCTCTGCTCTCTAAATATTGTTAGTCTGGAAACCGAGCAAGAGACAGTGCCATTTTGTGCCCTTTGGGCACTACAGATTACAGTTCAAGGGGGCAGGGGAGGTGTCATCCCCTGTTCCTTGTCTACCTGAGCCCGGAGAAAGCAAGGTGGTATGTAAACAACTGAAGAATCAGTAGTGACAGTGCTGATTACTCATGCTCAATATCTTTGGTTACTCTGGAATTTTGAGGAAGCTCTAGAGCAGTGGTTCTCAACCTATGGGTCCCCAGATGTTTTGGCCATCAACTCCCGGAAATCCTAACAGCTGGTAAACTAGCTGGGATTTCTGGGAATTGTAGGCCAAAACATCTGGGGACCCACAGGTTGAGAACCACTGCTCTAGAGTATCAAGGGACTTCTGATTAGCATGTTTCAAGGCCACATTAAATGTCCTTGGCCCATTTTATACCAAATCAGCTCCTTGCATCCACCATGGAGCTGATTCAGCCCCCCACCCTTTATCTTCAAGTAATGGCAAAGATGAACCCAGAGGCTTCCAGGTATTATGAATTGATCTCTAAGGCCTTTTCTACACTGCCACATACATTCCAGATCTGTTTTGAACTGGATTACTTGGCAGTGTAGACTGACTAATATAATCTAGTTCAAAGCACATAATGTGGATTATCTACTTTGATAATATGGATTATATGGCATTGTAGAATGGGCCTAGGAACAGATTTTGATCCCTACATTTAATCCTCTGTTTCTATTATTGGCCAATCAGACCCCAACAGAAGTTTGAAAGTAATTCCCTGATTTGGCTGGGTCAAGCCATATAGCTTGGAAATTCATTTGTTTAAACTTTGAATTTGGTTTACTTATATTATTTGTATGGTGGCTGCTACTATGATACACCAATTTCAATCCTTTCATTTGATTGTTACATGATGAAAGAAGGCATGATGCAAACAAGGTATTTACCTTCTGACTCTTGTTGGTACATTCATGTAAAATATCTCACACATGTGGCACTCTTGTTTTTTTTTTCTTTTGGATATTTCACAATGGATGTATTCAGTTCACTGCCACATAAGTTGAATTCTGCAAGTATAATCATTTTACATAAACATGTGCATTCTTGGATGGTACACAATTATTTATCAGCACTTTCTGTAATCCCAGTGAATGAAGGAGCATAATGAAAGTGCTGATAAATAATTGCAACAGATATTTCACATTCTCCATTTCACATGGCACAATAAGCAGTTACATTGGCAAGGAAGGAATTGGTTTCATAACGTTGGCATTTGACAGAAGGGTGGTATATAGGGCTGGGCGGTTTCGTCCGTTAATTTCGTAATTCGTTATTAATTCGTTTTTTTTAAACGAAGCAATATTGAACCATTCAGGAGCAACTAAAAAACGAAACAAATTTTTTTCAATTCGTTTCGTAATTGTTTCGTAATTGCTTCGAAATCGATTCGTAATTGATTCGAAATTGTTTCGTTATTATTTCCGCATGTCTGGTGCAAGTTTTATAGTCGTTGTTTGTTTTCTCAATGAAAAAAATAAATTATCACACCAACAGTCAACAACAGAGGGAGAGGGAAGCTTCCTGTCCCATTTGAAGGTTTTTTTAGCGTATTGCACGATCGCGCCCGCCATTAACGAATCGATTCGTTATTGTTCCAAAATCAATTCGTAATTGATTCGTAATTTACGAAATTTTGTAAATATTGAATTTTTTTGTAGGAAAATTTCGGAATTAATTTAAAAATCGAAACGCAAAAAACCCCTAAAAACGAATCGAGTTTAGAAACAATTTTTTCCGTGGTTGCCCAGCCCTAGTGGTATAGTGTTTGTGCATCACAAAACCATAGAGTTGGAAGAGAAATCAGAGGCCACCCAGCCTAATCCTGTTTTGCCATGCAAGAACACACAATCTAAGCAAGCCTGTCAGATAGCCATCCAGTCTCTGTTTTTAAACTTTTGAAAAAGGAGACTCCCAAGCAATAGCATTCTACTTACTTGGTAAGTTCCTCCTAATGTTTAGGTGGCATCTCCTTCCCTTCATTTGTTTCTTTTAAAAATAATTCACCCAAATCGAAAACAGGTGTATCCCCAAATACAGTTTGTGGCATGATGGTAAGTTTCCAAAGAAACTTGTGGCATGATGGTAAGTTTCTACAGAACGGCAGCAACATTTGGCATGTGTGATCATAAGAGAATTGAGAGGAAAGAAAACATGTCTACAATGTGCAGAAATACTCTTTAGTCAGTGGTGCATATGTGTGTTTCAAAATGCGTGCCCTTGAAAAGAATTGTACACCTAAAAGAAAATGCATATAAATTTCTGCGCAAAATGGAAAAAAAATGGAACTGGGGCAGAACAAGCCTTGGCACAGAAGAAGCATCTCTCAGAGATTGGCTTTGACAGATCTCTCATTTCTAGTCCTGGTAAAACTGAAAGCAACTAGAGTAACACTAAAAATAAGCTGAAATCCAAAGATGAAAAGGAAATCTTTTTACTCCTTCACATATATAGATTGACCTGCGCATTTGAGGTTAAAAAGATAGGAAGGAGCTCTGCAGGATCAAAATAATCCAACCTTCTGGGTTTCCTGACAGTGGCCAACATGAGGTCTCTACGAAGCTTATATACAAGCAATGAAGATCTGCTAGAGATCAAAATAATATTTTAATGTTCAAAAATTACTTATTAAGATTTCCAGATACAAAAATATATGACTTGAATTCTGGACTGACATGAAGTTATTCTGTGCAAAATTTACATGTAGTTATTTTGCACAGAAAATAGCATTTCTTTGGATTCTTTGTACAAAAAATAATATTCCCATTATTTTCAGTACAGAAAATGGAAATTATTTTGCACAGAAAATGTTACTGTAATTAGTAACAATTTCTATGCAAAATTTTCACATGGGGGATTTGCATTTCCTATGCAGAGAAGAGCTTTTTCTGCACATAAAATAATATTTCTATTTAGGAACATCAGTCTCGGCAGCTGTTTCATGAAAACCACCACAGGCATTTTTTTTTTCTGCACAGAATAAGTCTTGAATTGAGAATAGGCTGTGCAGCAGAAAGAAAATTGCTAAAATTACTCATTGCTTCCTGCTTTCAAGAGGAAACTTAGTGAAGAATTGCATTCGTGGTCCCTGACCAGCATTTACTGTGCAGAGGCAGACTGCCCCTGGACATGGTGGCTGACAACCCTCACAGAAATAATATTAGGTTGTGTGCAACAGGAAACAGCACAATGGAATCAATGCTTATTTCTATATTTTGAAATACGCATGAGAGACTATGGGATACACCCCTTGAGAGACCTTAAATGGATGCATCGCCCTGACAAACTTTGCCAAAAAATTAAACATGTCTTCAAATAGACTTAAGTGGGGACTGGAAGCATTTTTATCGTTTTGCCCCCAGAATTACAGGTATAACAAGTGATATCTACAAAATGCTGTTGGAAGGGGTCCAGGAGGAGGACCACCTTAAAAGAATGTGGGAGTTAGATTGTAATAAAGTAATACACCCACAAAACTGGAAAGGAATGTGGAATATGCGTATATTAAAAATATGTCAATAAGAATAAAAGAGAACTATTACAAAGTGGTGTGGAGATGGTACCTCACACCAATCAGATTAAATCAAATGGACAAGAAACATTCTAAGCAGTGCTGGAGGGGCTGTCAAGAAACTGGCACATATATACACATGTGGTGGTCTTGCAAATATGTTCAAAAATTTTGGGGGAATGTATTTCAAGAAATAAGAAGAATCACCCAAGTAGAGATAACAGGAACACCGGAGATAGCACTGCTGTCATTTATTGACAATGTTAAAATACCAAAAGAACTAAAAGAATTAATTGCCAATCTGGTAACAGCAGCAAGATTATTAATAGCTAAAAGATGGAAAGAAGGAGGGGAGTGCCAATTGGAAGAGTGGTATAGGGAGATTTGGGACATCGCAATAAACGATAAACTGACAGGAAACATTAAGGTTAAAAGAAGATTATCAAAAAAAAGATGATTTTGGGAAGATTTGGGGAAAATTGATAGAATATATATATATAGAAGGTAAGGGGACCAAACCTGTAATAGAAACAACTGATTTTTGGAAATAAGTATTGTAATTGGCTGGTCGGGGGTGAAGGGTTAGCACTGGGTGATTGGATGTAATGAAGCAGGAGAATGAAATATTATAGGTATCAAGACATACATGTTCTGTACAATTGTTAATGGAAAGTGATAAGTATAAGAATGTTTAAATACCGAATATGTTAAAGCTACAATAAATAAAAAAAATATTACAAAAAAAAAAGAAATCTAAAAAAAAAATGAAATACGCATGAGAGACTATGGGATACACCCCTTGAGAGACCTTAAATGGATGCATCGCCCTGACAAACTTTGCCAAAAAATTAAACATGTCTTCAAATAGACTTAAGTGGGGACTGGAAGCATTTTTATCGTTTTGCCCCCAGAATTAAGGAGAATATTTAGGGCACACAAAAATCCCCCTGAGAAACCACAAATATAAGAATACAATCACAGAGTTGGAAGAAACTGCTAAGGCTATCCAGTAGGCTTGGGTAACCACGGAAAAATTTGGTTCTAAACTCGTTTTGTTTTTAGGGGGCCCTTGCGTTTCGTTTTTTTAATAATTCCGAAATTTACCTTTAAAATTTTTTGAAATTTACGAAATTTCGTAAAATTATGAATCGATTTGTTAATTGTGTGATTGCACAATATGCTAAAAAAAACCTCCAAATGGGACAGGAGGAACTTCTGAAGCTTCCTTCTCCCTCTGTTGTTGACTGTTGGTGTGATAAAACAAACAACAACTATAAAACTTGTACCAGACATGCGAAAATAATTACGAAATAATTACGAAAGAATTTCGAAATAATTACAAAATAATTACGAAATAAATTGAAAAAATTGTTTCGAATCTTAATTACTCCTCACACTATTCCTGCATGGCTCAATATTGGATCGTAAGCTAATTTAAATACGAATTAATAACGAATTACGAAATTAACGAACGAAACCGCCCAAGCCTACTATCCAGTCCATACTCAATTTCCCAGACAGGAAACACAGTCAAAGCACTCCCTACAGGTGGACATCCAGCCTCTGCTTAAAAACCTACAGAGAAGGAAAGTCCACTGGACCATAGAATCAAAGATTTGGAAGAGACCTCATGGGCCACCCAGTCCAACCCCCCACCAAGCAGCAGGAATATTGCATTCAAATCACCCCTGACAGATGGACTCTCAGGCAGCATCATATTCCACTGTCGAAAAGCTCTAACCAATAGGGAGATCTTTCTAATGTTTAGATAGATAACAAGCTTGCCACTCTCAATGTGATATCCTTTCAAAAATTCAAACATGGCTCACATGTCCCACTCAGTCTTTGCTTCTCAGAGTTAAACATCCCCATCTCTCTAAGCTGCTCCTCAGAGAGATTCATGGCTTCCAGACATTTACCATTTTGGTCACCCTCCTCCAGACATGTCCCATCTTCTTAAACTCCTTCATGGATTGTGCTGCCCAGAACTAGACACAGTGTCATTCCTGGTGAGGTTTAACAAAAGAAGAATATAGCTCCCTAAGTTGCTCCTCATAGGGCTTGGCCTCCAGACTTTTGATCATTTTGGCTGCCCTTCTCTGGACACTTGTTCCTCCCCATTTTAATTTCTCCATATTCTAGTTTCAACCACAACATGCCTGCTTCAGTGGCATCCCTGCTTTGGTTTGGCTTTGTCATTCTCAAGCAGGGTAAATATATAGATACAGCCTATTTATCCCAATATAGATTGTTCCCATTTATTTTAAGCTGTACCTTGCTTTTGGTCTGATTGTAATTCTTTCTTCCTGTAACATCATAACCCCGGTAGCAAACGGGTTCCTTGTTCCCTTTTCCCATCTGGCCCTCCCCTCTGTTACTCGAATGCTTTATGAGTCCGGGGCTCCGGGCACTATTAAGGTTGGGTCCCCAGCCAGTAAAAATGAGGAATTAGTTCCTGCCATTCTATGAAAGGAGTTTTAATGCACTCGGTCGCTTGCAAGCCCAGATGCAATAGTTTTGTTATCACTGTTGTATAACATAGAGGCTTAATAAAGTTTTATAAGAGAAGGCTATTGTGTATATGTGTGTGTGTGTGTTTCCACTCGTAGAGTTTGGGAGTCTCCCGCTTTTTTTATTTCTGCAAGACATCTTGCAAACCAAACACAACCTACAATGACTTAGTTGTTTGCAAGACCTGTTTCACAAAAGGGAGGGGAGCTTTGTTGGGTTAGCTTGGTTGGTTGTCACAATGTGTTAATTTAAACGACTTCTGACAAGTTTCCTTTAGGGACCACAGAAGAAAATTCTACATGCTTTGTCTTGAAAGATTAATCTGTTCCCACAGATCTCTGATGGTCTTGGATCTCTGCTTTGGGGTTATTAAGGGTGATCTACATTTCAAGAGGACCAGTTGTCATTGCTATACCCAAGTCTTCAGACATTCCCTATCTTTTACTTTTGCTTGGCGAGGGTATAGGAAATGTTCACAAGGGAGGGATTTTGCTCAACTGCATGGAATTTGAAAATGTGTTTCTATAAATAAAAACTCTGATGTCTTTTTAAAGCACACATGCACACAGATGACCAGCCATGTTGATAGGCCTCATGGATTAAACTGGGGCAGGAAATTGTGTCAAAGCTGGGAGGATTTATATGTAGAATTAATACATTTTGACATTATTTTAACTGCCATATAGCAATGATTTGGAATCACAGCAGTCGTAGTTTTACAAGGTCTCTAGCCTTCTCTTCCCAAGAGTGCTGGGGCCTCAACAAACTGCAAATCCCAGGATTCCACAGCATTAAGCAATTCATGTGGTGTCAAAAGGCATTAATTCTCCAGTGTAGATGAACCTTCAGTCTTTGTAGCAGCGGAAGTCTGTTTATAGACCTCTGAAGAAGTTAAAGCAGTGTCTATTATTATTATTATTATTATTATTATTATTATTATTATTATTATTATTATTATCATTATTATTATTATTAATTTTATTTGTACCCCGCTACCATCTCCCCAAGGGACTCGGTGCGGCTTACATGAGGCCAAGCCCAACACAACAACAAAAGCAAGAAAACATCGATACAAGCAATTAAAAACATAGACAATAAAATACACAACACTATTAAAAAACAACACATAATTAAAACAGTGGGAAGGCCAAATGTAGAGTCAAAATTTGAAATAATGCTGGGCCATAAGCGAAAGGTGATACTAGTGTTTGTGGAGGGCATACAAGCAGACTCAGGGAAATGTAAAGTGCTTTGGAGGACAAAGTGCTATGGGATTCATTATTCCGGGAAGGCACAGTGGAACAGCCACATCTTCAAGTTCCCCCTGAAGACTGCCAGGGTTGGGGCCTGTCTGATGTCTTTAGGGAGTGAGTTCCAGAGTCGAGGGGCCACCACCAAAAAGGCCCTCTCCCTTGTTCCCACCAAATGCGCCTGCAATGCTGGTGGGATTGGGAGCAGGGCCTCTCCAGAAGATCGAAGGGATTGGGTGGGTTCGTATACAGAGATGTGATCACGTAGGTAGGTGGGTCCCAAACCATTCAGGGCTTTATAGGTAAGAACCTGAACCTTGAATTGGGTCTGGCAGATGAATGGCAGCCAGTGGAGCTCCTCGAACAGGAGGGATGACCGCTCTCTGTAAGGTGCCCCACATTAATTCTAAAGGATAGGTGAACCTCTAGTGTCTGGAGCAGCAGAGGTCTGCCAAAGAAGCCAAGATTTCAACATAATCTACTGTTGAAAACTACTATTAGATCTTCCTAGAGTTTATGTGAATTTTGTATTCTGATCATTATTCTCTTCATGCCACTTCTGGTTGTCATTTTGGAGGAGGAACAGAAATGAGGTATTGAGGGTTTGAGTTTGGAGCATATTTTCCACAGTTGCGGGAGGGGGCTTTAGATGTGATTTTCAGGTGATTCTCTCCCAAAAGACTTTCCAACAGAGAAGGAAAAACTTTAAAGTTTTTACAGATTGTTAGGAAGTTTCATGGACCACAAAACTGGGGTCTGGGTGGCCACTCTTAGCCTGCAGGTTGCAATATCTTCACCCCAATAACCTCCTTAGAGAATACACTTTCATAATTGTGAAATACAGTATTCTATTTAGCACATTGATACTTTGCTGTCCAGGATTTAGGGCATGATTGGATTTACCTATATGATCCTTCTCAGGAACTCTGCAAAATATGTGGCATTAGGATTTAGAAAGCTTAGATGATGGTGAGTACTTTAGGAGCTGAAATTCCCAAACTTTCTAGAGCTGGAATGCTAAAGATACAATTTTTCACTACAGTTATTATTGAAGAAAGCAACATGTAATTTTAACCGTTTTATTTCAGTCACAGGAAAGTCTTCAAACAACATTCAGTTTCTAAAAACTATTCACAATTTGGTACTTATGCTGTATAAAAGTAGCACAGAAAATAGCATTTACTGTTATGGAAGTAGCATTTTCTGTATAGAAAATAATATTTCTAAACCATAAAGAGTTTTGTGCAGAATATAGGTTTTTTTTCTGTAAAATAATCACATGTGAGTTTTGCACACAAAAAAACTCCTGAGTTGTTGTAGGTTTTTTCAGGCTATATGGTCATTTTCTAGAGGCATTTCTCTAGAGGAGAAATGCCTCTAGAACATGGCCATATAGCTCGTGTGTGTGCTTGTGTGTGTCAGGAGTGTTTGTGTGTGTCTGCAAGGACATTGTCTAAGGGACACCCAGATGTTTGATGTTTTACCATTCTCATGGGAGGCTTCTCTCATGTACCCACATGGGGAGATGGAGCTGACAGAGGGAGCTCAACCCACTCTCTGCAGATTTGAACCACCAACCTGTCGATCGGTAGTCCTGCCAGCACAAGGGTTTAACCCATTGCACCACCGAGGATTCCATTTTTTAATTTAGATAGACAAGATAGAGTGGGTACAGATAAGGGGCAATAAGGATCATGAGAGGTATGGAGAACAAATCCTATGAGGAATGGTTGAAGGAGCTGGGCATGTTCAACCTGGTGAAGAAAAAATGGTGGAAAAGCATGACTTTATTCTTTAAATATCCCAAGGGCTCCTAGAGAGAGGACATGTTTGTTCTTCACTGCCCCAGAAGGTAGGATGAGTTCAAAAGGCTTTCTATTTAAAGGAGGGTAAGTTTGGACTGAACACTGGACTTACTTACTTAGGCGATCCCTCGTTGGATGAGTAGGATAGTCTTCCATGATCAGTATTCTTGTGGATCCGTAGGTGGCTGTGGAGCCCTATTCTTGAACACTGGAAGGTCAGAGTGGTTTAGAAGTCATTACACAGAGAACTGGCAGGAGTTCCTTCTCTAGGTGTCTTCAAAGCAAGACTGGCTAGCTCCATGCAGGGGAAGCTTTAGCTGGATGTCCTGCCTTGAGGAGGAGGATAGACTTGATGATTCATGAGATCCCTTCCAACTGTGTTCTCCTATGATTCTGTGGATTTCCAAGATTGAAATATTCCTGAAATGATTTGGGGAAGGAAACGTAGTTTGGTCTAGATTTAAAATATCTTCTGTTATAGAGGGTGGCCAAAATGATTAAAGGTCTGGAAGCCAAGTCCTAGGTGGAGCAGTTCGGGAAGTTTGATAATATATTTAGCTTGAAGAAGAGAAGGTTGAAGGGACAGCTTTAGATACTTGAAAAAATGCCATATGGATGATGGAGAAAGCTTGTTTATTTATTTATTTATTTATTTGTTTATTTGTTGCTCTAAAGACTGGGACATGGAGCAATGGATCCAAACCACAGGAAAAGTGATTCCATCTGAATATTAGGAAGAGTTTCTTGTTCAGAAGTGGAATGTGCTGCCTGGTAGTATGATGCAGTCTCCTTCTTTGGAGGTCATCTCTTTGGAGTGTTTTGCTTTCATATTCTTGCATGGCAGAATTTATCTGGACTGGGCGGGCCTTTTGATTTCTTACAGTTCTGTGATTCCAAGAACACCTTATGTTACAAAAAGACTATTTGAGGGCTTCAGTGTGGCTCAGACTTAAAGGATAAGACACATTTGCTGCTAGTCATGTTGACTAAGGAAGGATAACTGGAGAAATGAATAATGGTGTGAGTTCCATAGACTAATCACCAAAACGTTTAATGCTTAGAAGCTAAAGGATGCATTGCTCTGAATCTTATTGGTGAGTCTCAACCATCCCATACATGCAATCCCAATGGAGTTAAATTGGATATCTGTTGGAACAGCTGATGCAAGAAAACTCAATACTTCTGTAAAACCACTTGATTCAAAAATTCTATTCTGTAGTGAGAAGTGCTAGTAGGAGTCAAGCCTTATTCCAAATACCAAGACATGTAGTTAGGAAAGGGTTTTTCCTTAATGCTAGCTGGAGTTTAATCAAAAAACCTTTCTGCTGACTAGACTAGAGCAGCAAATAACACCAGTATATACCCAGTTCCTAAGCCAGACAAGTAATTGAGTATGGTGGGCCAATAATATTAATATGGCATTTAAATAAACTACCGTATTAAAACATCACTGCTTTGAACCAGTGAAAAATAATATCTCTGCTGTAGTTCTTCATTTGGGGCAGAATTTCAGGTTATTTCTTTTGAGTTATTTTATGCATCTCTCAAAAATGGGTCAGAGATATAATTTGGGTGTGGGGGTTGGATGGTGGCTGCCAAGCATCTGGGGTTCTGCTCAAATCCCGAGAAGGTTCCCTAAATTCCATGGGTTTCAGTTTCCTTCCTGTGGTTGTACAGGATCATAGCCTGAGCTCACTGATATCTCCTGTAATCAGCTGCAGTTCTGTAATGTGAGACTTGCGGGAAGGGAGAGAGAAAATAAGCAGAAGTTGGAATATCTTATAACAAAAAGCCCCTGCAAACAAAGAGATTAGGTTCAATCTATTTTTAACACCTGTTTTCATCATTTATTTGTCAGAGTAGTACAATTCCCTATGTTGTTTTAAAAGCTGTGGAATACCCTTGAGGGACAGTTGTAACTTGAAACCTGTCAGGGGTATTGTTTAATTAAAGAAAAGGGAAACTACAATAATAGCATTTATAGAGATGCTTTTGAGTGCTCCATGCATTCCACAAATATATTACCTCGATAATTATTAGAACTGTTCTGTAATCTAAGTTTATAGTATTGGGTTGTTAGTTCATTGTTGTGTGTCTTCAAGTTATTTGCAGTGACCTTAAAGTGAACCTGTTATGTGAATCTATTTGTTCAGAGGGCATTTTCCTTTGCCTTCCTCTCAGGCTCAGAAGGTGTAACTTGTCCAAAGTCATCCAGTGGGTTTTCATGAATTAATGGGAATTCAAACCTTGGTCTCCAGAGTCATAATCCAATGTTCAAACCACTAACCACAGTGGTTTTCATGTTGTTAGTAGTCTGGTAGATAGAAATGAGGTGTCAGGACTTAAAACAGAAATGGGCTTTCTCTAGACCATGAAATGAATTTAGCAGCATGTTGTCTAAGAATTTCATAGCCAGAATCACTGAGTTGCTGTAAGTTTTTTTTTCTGGCTGTATCGTCATGTTTTCAGGTTGTATCACTGTATGGCCATACTTTCGGAACATGGCCATACAGCCTGAAAAACTTTTTGTTGTTGTTTATTCATTTAGTCACTTCCGACTCTTCATGACTTCATGGACCAGCCCATGCCAGAGCTCCCTGTCAGTCGTGGCCACCCCCAGGTCCTTCAGAGTCAAGCCAGTTACTTCAAGGATGCCATCCATCCATCTTGTCCTTAGTTGGCCCCTCTTCCTTTTTTCCTTCCATTTTCCCCAGCATCATTGTCTTCTCTAAGCTTTCCTGTCTTCTCATTATGTGGCCAAAGTACTTCTAAAACTCACAACAGCCCAATTTAGCAGTGGTTCCAAAATTTCATCTGACAAAAAATTGTGGCTTCAAAATCTCTGTCAATCAAAACTCAGCCTTTGCCATAACTCAGAAAACTCAGAAATATTTGGAACATGGCTGAAGACCAAGTTTTTGAATGCGGAGGAACGCTGGTGAGAAAAATACTGGATTGATAAGAATTTTCAGAGTTCAGGAGTTTTTGTATTGTCGAAGGCTTTCATGGCTGGAATCACTGGGTTGTTGTAGGTTTTTTTGACACACACGCACACACACGCACACACTCTAATCAAAAATTGGTTTGCTTAAAACTGAACACAGTACTCCAGATGAGGCCTGACTGGTGCATAACATAGTGGGTCTATTACTTCCCTTGACTTGGAAACTCTAGTTCTATTAATA
Organism: Anolis sagrei ordinatus; assembly: GCF_025583915.1. Taxonomy (NCBI): domain Eukaryota; kingdom Metazoa; phylum Chordata; class Lepidosauria; order Squamata; family Anolidae; genus Anolis; species Anolis sagrei. The sequence continues at coordinate 7,696,915 of NW_026845477.1, read as the reverse complement.
CAAGCTAAAATATTATTGGCCTTTTTTACTGCATCATCACATGATTGGGTTATGCTGAAAGGAGTGGTGGAAGAAGGAAAAAGAGAGGGAGAGGGAAAAGACCACCGTTAAATGTTCTGTATCTGGATGAAAAATGTTGGAAACTTTGCAAAAGGAAGCAAATATATTATGAGCTCTGCAGTGGGGAGAAAGAGAAACAAATGTCTCTCAAAAGAATCCCCTCAACAAATTAAATCTTGAAGCCCAAAGACAAAGGAATGGAGAATTAATTTTTCCACCGATATGAAATGCTCTGAATCAGATAAGTCTTGTCATTAGAGGAGGCACTAAGCAGCAAATGTCTGGATAATACCGCCAGCTCTGAGCTTCTCTCGGAACATCTAAATACATTAAATCCATAAAACTAAATGAAAGCAGCTGCAATTTTATAGAAATAAAAGGCTCTCATATTAAAAAAAATCCAAGTGCTTATGGAATGAAAGGGGAAAATAATAATAAAATTAAGGGTGCGGGAGTAAGGGAGAAAGGAGAAGCACTCAGGAGTGGCAGTTCACAGAAGGGAGGAGGGGGAGGATCCAATCGATAAGTTTCAGAGCCTTTGCAATCCCATAGCTTACATATGTTAGAAGCTAAGCCCTGCAGATAGACAGTATATTGGTTATAACAAATCCCTGGTTGGGGAAAAAAAAAGTTAGATCCTAGCAGTTCATTCTTGGAGGAGTGGTTTCAGGTATTGCCTCAGATGTTCGCTTGTGCTCAGCAGCCTAGAAGATTCCAAACTCATTCCATGTTGTTCATTCGTTCAGTCGTCTCCGACTCTTTGTGACCTCATGGACCAGCCCACGCCAGAGCTCCCTGTCGGCCGTCACCACCCCCAGCTCCTTCAAGGTCAGTCCAGTCACTTCAAGGATGCCATCCATCCATCTTGCCCTTGGTCGGCCCCTCTTCCTTTTACCTTCCCAGCATCATTGTCTTCTCTAAGCTTTGCTGTCTCCTCATGGGGCTTCAGCCCCCCTCCCCCCAAATTCTCATGGTGGTTCTCGAAAAGGCCTTACTGGTGCATTATTTAAACTGTTATGTTTATTCATATCATGATCTGATCACCCTACTCAATATATCCCATATGCATGGGGGTATTGGGGTAACAATACAAAAGTTTTGCTAGGGTAGACCCTCCCCCGCGTGGACTCAGCCCCCCCCGAAACAAACTCAGCCCCCCCCCGAAATGAAATCCTGGCTACGGGCCTGCCCCGGCATAATTGTCTTCTCCAGGCTTTGCTGTCTCCTCATGATGTGGCCAAAGTACTTCAACTTTGTCTCTAGTATCTTTCCCTCCAGTGAGCAGTCGGGCTTTATTTCCTGGAGGATGGACTGGTTGGATCTTCTCGCAGTCCAAGGCACTCTCAGAACTTTCCTGCAACACCACAGCTCAAAAGCATCTATCTTCCTTCGCTCAGCCTTCCCTAAGGTCCAGCTCTCACATCCGTAGGTTACTACAGGGAATACCATGGCTTTGACTAGGCAATGGATCTTTGTTGCCAGTCTGATGTCTCTACTCTTTACTATTTTATCGAGACTGGACATTGCTCTCCTCCCAAGAAGGAAGCGTCTTCTGATTTCCTGGCCACAGTCTGCATCTGCAGTAATCTTTGCACCTAGAAATACAAAGTCTGCCACGGCCTCCACATTTTCTCCCTCTATTTTCCAGTTGTCAATCATTCTTGTTGCCATAATCTTGGTTTTTTTGACGTTTAGCTGCAACCCGGCTTTTGCGCTTTCTTCTTTCACCTTGATTAGAAGGCTCCTCAGCTCCTCCTCGCTTTCGGCCATCAGAGTGGTGTCATCTGCATATCTGAGGTTGTTAATGTTTCTTCCAGCAATTTTCACCCCAGCTTTGCATTCATCAAGCCCCGCACATCGCATGATGTGCTCTGAATACAAGTTAAAAAGGTTGGGTGAGAGGATGCAGCCTTGCCTCACTCCATACTCTACATGAAATCAGAAATTTAAAGATGGATTGTCCTTTGGAAGGTGGGTTTTACCATGTTTCACCTTCCTCACTCAAGAAAAAAAAAGACAGAGACAAAGCCATGACTCGGCCACAGAACTCAAGTAGCAAAGCAACTTGGTCAGGAGTCAGATTTGCTTCGTCTCCTAGGCCTCAATGGGAAAGGAAGAGGAAGGGAAAGGAAGAAAGGCCTGTTAGTTCTAATCATATCACAGATAATTTAGGCTTTGTCTATGTGTCCCCAACTTGAAAACATGAGTGAATCTCCCAGCAAAGTGCTAGGGGAGTGGAACCTGGTGGCTCCCATGTCAGTGAGAATTGTGAGTCCATTCCAATTTTATGCCACACTAATTAGCTTGCAAAGATCATTTTGCCATCACTCACTGACTTAGTGATATGGGATCCAACAGCTGGCACCATAGGGGGAATGTTTCTCCTTGGCCAAGTTTGAAACTCCAGTAACTTAGGCTGGTGGATAACGAAGAACACAATCCTTCAGTGGTTCTCAACCTGGGGTCCCCAGATGTTTTTATCCTACAACTCCCAGAAATCACAGCCAGTTTACCAGCTGTTAGGATTTCTGGGAGTTGTAGGCCAAAACACCAGGGGACCCACAGGTTGAGAACCACTGCTTCATATACTTTATAAGTCAAAACCAGCACTTTGAATTGTGTCTTGAATTGTGTTTAGCCTGAAGAAGAGAAGGCTGAGAGGAGATATGATAGCCATGTATAAATATGTGAGAGGAAACCACAGGGAGGAGGGAGCAAGCTTGTTTTCTGCTTCCCTGGAGACTAGGATGCGGAACAATGGCTTCAAACTACAAGACAGGAGATTCCATCTGAACATGAGGAAGAACTTCCTGACTGTGAGAGCCGTTCAGCAGTGGAACTCTCTGCCCTGCAGTGTGGTGGAGGCTCCTTCTTTGAAAGCTTTTAAGCAGAGGCTGGATGGCCATCTGTCAGGGGTGATTTGAATGCAATATTCCTGCTTCTTGGCAGGGGGTTGGACTGGATGGCCCATGAGGTCTCTTCCAACTCTTTGATTCTATGATTCTATGATTCTATGAAATAGACCAGTAGCCAATGGAGCTGTTACAACAAGGGAGTAGCCAACACCAGTTAGCAATGTGTCTGCAGCTCTTTGCAGAAGTTGAGCTTCCAAACAGTCTTCAAAGGCAGCCCGATGCATTTTGTCTCAGATGGATTACAGTAATCCATCTGGGACATAATTAAGACATGGATCACCAGGACTAGGATGATTCTCCAAGAATTGGAGCATCTGGCACACAGGCTTTAACTGTGTGAATGCATTTCTAGCCTGACAACCGAGCTTGCAGAATAATATTTTTGAGCCAGACATTTTTGTTTCTTGTTCTAGAAACAAAAATAACCAACAAACAGTGTTGGAAAACCTGCTTTTAGGACCTGAATACCTAAAATGTTCCAGCCATATGGCTACTGGATGGATGGGCATTTCAGAAAAACTGTAGTCCAGTGTTTCTCAACCTGGGGGTCGGGACCCCTGGGGGGGGGGGTCACGAGGGTTGCCAGAGGGGTCACCAAAGACCATCAGAAAACACAGTATTTTCTGCTGTTAATGGGGGTTCTGTGTGGGAAGTTAGGCCCAATTCTATTGTTGATGGGCTTCAAGGGGCTCTTTGATTGTAGGTGAACTATAAATCCCAGGAACTACAACTCCAAAATGTTAAGGTCTATTTTCCCACCAGTGTTCACATCTGGGCATATTGAGTATTTGTGCCAAGTTAGGTCCAGATCAATCATTGTTTGAGTCCACAATGCTCTCTGGATGTAGGTGAACTATAACACCAAAACTCATGGTCAATGCCCACCAAACCTTTCTCATGTTTTCTGTTGGTCATGGGAGTTCTGTGTGCCAACTTTGGTTCAGTTCCATCATTGGTGGAGATCAGAATGCTCATTGATTGTAGGCTAACTATACATACCAGCAACTACAACTCCCAAATGACAAAATCAACCCCCCCCCCCCAACCCCACCAGTATTCACATTTGGGCATATTGGGTATTTGTGCTAAATTTGGTCCAGTGAATGAAAATACATCCTGCATATCGAATATTTACACGACAATTCATCACAGTAGCAAAATTATAGTTATGAAGTAGCAACAAAAATAATGTTATGGTTGGAGGTCACCACAACATGAGGAACTGTATTAAGGGGTCGCGGCATTAGGAAGGTTGAGAAACACTGCGTGTAGTCCCAAAAATATTTTTTTCCAAGAACCCTATACTAACCTAGCCAATAGATGGGGCTCTGGAAATGACCAAGCATCCTTCTCCGTTTGCATAACTCTTTAGATAGCAAAACTAGGTTCCCCCCTCACCCTCCTGATGGCAAATTAAAGTTTTCTTTGCAGTGTATATACAAAGCCCTAATTAACATTGAACGTCACCCTCTAATCCCTTTGCGTCTTTCCTCCTTAGCCTCTCTGATCCAGTAACGGTAGTTAGCCTGTCTTAACTGATATAAATCTACATCTACATATCAAACACATCCCTGGACCTGTAGGAAATGAAATCCTTGAAGTGCTGTCTTTTTGAGTCGGCACTTTAAAGCTTCCCTGGCTCCCCTTGTTGTGCAAAATTGACCTCAGATGCACGCTGAGCCGATGCAGGATGTTGTCCACCCCAAACAAACTTCTCATCCCACATATATCTATTCCATTAATTGGCGGGGGAGAACAAGAGGTGGGGAATGGATGCCTTGGTGAGGAACGTGAGGATTTGGTTCCTCTCCCTTGTGCCACCTCCCTCCCCACCCCCAAAGCCGCCTCAGGTCTGTAGCAATGGATCAGAAGTTTTGATGTTGCTTTTCCTGTCTGCACGCATTGCTCATTATAATAACAAAATGGGTAGCAAATCTTCAGGCATCAACCATGCTTTGCATCAATTAAAAACATCAAAAAACTTTAAGGAAGAGAGAAGGGGGGAGAGAGAGAGAGAGAGAGAGAGGAAGAATCTCTTTTCAGTTCTTCTTACCACTTGATCTTATTTTACTCCATCTGATTCTGTTCCTAACTCATGATCTATAGAGGCTTTTAATGTGGTTACTCTCTAAAAAAAACATACTGTCCCATAGCTGGGTTGCTGTGAGTTTTCTGGGCTGTCTGGCCATGTTCCAGAAGCATTCTCTCTTGACATTTCACCCACATCTATGGCAGGCATCCTCAGAGGTTGAGGGGTATGTTGGAAACAGTTCTGGTCCAACTTACCTGTACGAACGCATCTCCCTTTATGAGCCAGGAAAAGCTTTAGGATTGGCTGGGGCAGGCATGTACCTCCCCCCTCGAAATTCTCATGGTGGTCTGTGAAAAGGCTTTACTGGTACATTATTTAAACTATGTTTATTCATATCATGATCTGACCACCATGCTCAATATATCTCATATGCATGGGGGTATTGGGGGTAACAATACAAAAGGTTTGCTAAGGTAGACACTCTTTCACTCTGACTCAGCCCCCCTGAATCAAACTCAGCCCCCCCCCAATCAAAATCCTGGCTATGGGGCCTGGGCTTGGGAGTCCCTGCTCCCTGTCCCACCCTCTTTGTAAGTGCAATTGGTTGGGATGAGAGACAGGTCCTTCTCAGTGGTGGCCCCTCAGCTGTGGAACTCCCTCCCTAGTGACATCAGGTAGGCTCCATCCCTCCTGGCCTTTAGAAAAAAGCTTAAGACCTAGCTTTGCATGCAAGCGTTTGGTGAATAAGATATTACAGAATTAATATCTTATTCACTTTGGATTTTGGAACATGACTATGGATAAGTATGAGATCAAGACACGGCAGCTTATATGGTTTCAATCTGTTCTATTGTTTATGTATTTTAATTGTTCATATGTTTATCTCTTTTAATAATTTGATGGGGTGTGCTTTATTGTTATGTCCATGCTGGATTGAATTTTGCCGGAGTTTGTAAGCTGCCTTGAGTCCCCTCCCGGTGAGGTTTGTATGTCTGTGGAATGACCTGGGTGGAATGTCCCACCCTGGACATTCCACAGATATATAAAACTCACTTGCCTAGTTTCCAACAGAGCTCACAGGATACCTGCCATAGATGTGGGGGAAGCTTCAGGAGAGAATGCTTCTGGAACTTGGCCAGACAGCCTGGAAAACTCACAGCAATGCAGTGATTCTGGCTATAAAAGCTTTTGACAACACATCACCCCATTGCTCTTTCTTAGAATTTTAAACCTAGAAGAAGTAGTAAGGATAAATCACTCCCATTTGTCCTGCAACTTTATAAATGGTAATGAAAATCTATGCAGCCCTAAGCATGAACTGGCTCAAATTCCAAGCCTTCCCAAAACGGTATTTACTCCTCAAAACAAACTTACGTGAATCTCACAAAATAAGCCTTGTTTTGCTCATAAGACCATGCAGCAGGTAGTCCATAGAAAAGGCAAGATGACAACTCTTGGCTGATGGCTTCCAGCGTGAAGTCACAGCAAGTGGTAAAACCTAGCCCATAAACAATGATTCCAATTCTGATAATACCAGGGTTTATACTCCGGGATCCCCATGATGGGATCTAGTGTCCCCTATGCTGAGATCACCCCCTCCCAAGGTAAGGAAATTGAAACATAAACCTCCAAGGCTATAGAAGGCAGAAGCAAACAAACTCAACTGTGGAGAGATGACCCATCTCCTGTCCTAATGGATACAAAAACTATCCAAGCAAATTGCTGGCAGGAAAGTTTATTTACTTGCCTCTGTACCCTGAGACTACCAACAAATCTAATCTGGTGGGCTCTGAAACACAAAATTAATTCTTTTCCATGCCACAGAGCAGATGCTAAAGTTTGGCTACGAAGCTGATAAGGATTCTGGAACCCATCTTCTTGATGGTAGGGCACCATATCTACTAAAAAACCCTCTCTATGCAAAATAATTAGCTCACCCATTACTACATATTGGTGAAAACCGTGGCCTACTTGCTGCATTGGATTGCTTGTCTACAGTCAAATTTGTCCTGGTCAGATTTAAAAGCAAAGGAGCTGGTTTAATGCATGCTGCAGGGAATGGGGTTGGTAAATATTATCCTCCAATTGGTCAGCAGTTCTAAATTACCATCAAAGTGCCGGACCCTTCCCAGCCTGTGAAATAACAGGTTATCCATTGTGAAGTGTCTTAGCATATATAGCTCGACCTCCATATCAGAGAAATCAATATATGTGGTTTTACTTATCCTTGTGTTTACCTATTTGCTTATTCATGTAGTGTCTGCTATACAACCTTCTGTTCACTATTCATGTAGTGTCTTTGTACTTGTATCATTCACCCCCATTGAAAATGATATGGTTCTCTATTATCCACAGTCACGTATCCAGGAAGTGTTACCCCAGATCTGGATTAAAGTCAATGTACAGTGAATTCTAGTGTAGTAGTTTGGCATGCCATTGATAAACTAACCTTCTATTGATTTCAGTGGGGCAATCATTTGTTATGACCCAACAATGTGATGCTGTAGCAAATAAATCAAGTTCTATTTGCATTTATATGCATAGAATCATAGTTTCTAATTCAAGGGAAACAACAGCCCTACTACATTCCGTGCCTTGAGATTGATCATACTGCAATGGTTTGATTTATTATTTATTTATTATTTATTTATTTACTTTGCTTATATACCGCTGTATCTCAAGCCCGAAGGCGACTCACGGCGGTTCACAAACAGTAAAAACAGTAGAAACAGCAGTGGGTCCATACAACATATAACAATTGACTTAACACATTATCCATAAATTACCAATAAGCAGTTACAATGCACAATTATTACAAAAAACAACCGTACCCAATCTTCTCATCATCCAAGCGTAGTCCAGGTTCGTCGTCCCTTGTTCCATTCCTATGTTCCATTACCAGATTGCACTAAATTACTCAAACGCCTGCACAAACATCCAGGTCTTCACCTTTTTGCGGAATACCATTAGAGATGGTGCTAGTCTAATGTCCGTAGGAAGGGCGTTCCACAGCCGAGGAGCCACCACCGAGAAGGCCCTATCTCTCGTCCCCGCCAGCCGAGCTTGAGAAGCAGGCGGGATCAAGAGCAGGGTCTCCCCGGAAGATCTCAAACTCCTGGTGGGTTCATAGGCAGAGATGCGGTCAGATAGGTAGCTTGGGCCGGAACCGTTTAGGGCTTTAAAGGCCAACGCCAGCACTTTGAATTCAGCCCGGTAGCAGATCGGTAGCCAGTGGAGTTGGCGCAACAGGGGGTTGTATGCTCCCTGCGCTCCGCTCCTGTTAAAATCATGGCTGCCGAGCGTTGGACTAGTTGGAGCTTCCGAGCAGTCTTCAAAGGCAACCCCACGTAGAGAGCGTTGCAGTAGTCTAAACGGGATGTAACCAGAGCGTGGACTACCGTGGCCAAGTCAGACTTCCCAAGGTACGGGCGCAGCTGGTGCACAAGTTTTAACTGTGCAAATGCTCCCCTGGTCACCGCTGAAACCTGGGGTTCCAGGCTCAGTGATGAGTCCAGGGTCACACCCAAGCTGCGAACCTGCGTCTTCAGGGGGAGTGCGGCCCCATCCAACACAGGCTGTAACCCTATGCCCTGTTCGGCCTTGCGACTGACCAGGAGGACCTCTGTCTTGTCTGGATTCAATTTCAATGTGTTCGCCCTCATCCAGACCGTCACAGCGGCCAAGCACCGGTTCAGGACCTGGACAGCCTCCTTAGTAGCAGGTGGAAAGGAGTGACAGAGTTGGACATAATCCGCGTACAGATGACACCGTACCCCGAAACTCCGGATGATCTCCCCCAGCGGCTTCATGTAGATGTTAAACAACATGGGAGACAATATTGAGCCCTGAGGAACCCCACAAGACAATGGTTGTGGGGTTGAACAGGTGTCCCCCAACACCTTCTGAGATCGACCCTCCAGGAATGACCGGAGCCACTGCAAAACAGTACCTCCAAGACCCATCCCTGCGAGGCGTCCCAGAAGGATACCGTGGTCGACGGTATCGAAGGCCGCTGAGAGGTCCAGCAGCACCAACAGGGACACACTCCCCCTGTCGAGCTCCCGGCGCAGATCATCCACTAAGGCGACCAAGGCTGTCTCGGTACCATGTCCCGGCCTAAAGCCAGACTGTGCCGGGTCTAGATAATCCGTGTCTACCAAGAATACCTGGAGTTGTGAGGCCACCACACGTTCCAAGACTTTGCCCAAGAAGGGGAGATTGGAAACTGGCCGATAGTTGTCGAATTTAGTGGGGTCCAGTGATGGTTTCTTCAACAGCGGTTTTATTATAGCTTGTTTTAAGCTCGCTGGAATCTTGCCTTCCTGAAATTTTGATGGTTGGGCTGTGACTCCAGAGACCAGAGTTTGAATCTCAGCTGTAGAAACCCATTGCGTTACTTTAGGCAACTCACACTCTCTCATCTTCAGAGGAAGACAAGGGCAAATATAATCTCACCAATATTGCCAAGAAAACCCCTAGGATCACAATAAGTCAGATATGACTTGATGTCACACAATGACTCAGGCTCTTTTTAGAATATTGTGTTCAATTCTAAGTGTTTCATCTCAAGAAAGTGATAGAAAAGTTGGAACAAGTTTAGGAAAAGTCAGTAAGCATGATAAGGAATATGGAGATCAAAGCATATAAGGAAATATTTATAGAGATGGGCATGACTGCACTCCTTAAGTAGGTAAAGAATTTTCGTAGTGCAAGCTTGTTCTCATTGGCCCAGAGGATTGGACTATGTCTACTAGTTTTACATAATAGGATTTTGTTTGAACTTTAGAAGGAGTGTCTTGAGGATAAGAGCAGCTTGTCAATAGGACCCATGCCCTTGAGAATCATAGAACCATCGAATCATAGAATCAAGGAGTTGGAAGAGACCTCAAGGGCCATCCAGTCCAACCCCCTGCCAAGAAGCAGGAATATTGCATTTAAATCACCCCTGACAGATGGCCATCCAGCCCCTGTTTAAAAGCTTCCAAAGAAGGAGCCTCTACCACACTCCAGGGCAGAGAGTTCCACTGCTGAACAGCTCTCACAGTCAGGAAGTTCTTCCTCATGTTCAGACGGAATCATCTTTCTTGTAGTTTGAAGTGGTAGTCTTCTCCAGATGTTTTCAGAAAGAGACCGGATACCTCCCTGCTGGGGATGCTTTAGCTGGAAATCCCGTGTTGATCTGGGAGTGGGCCCTTCCAATTCTATAGTTCTGTGAATCTATGGAGGAGATGCACTGCTAAACTGGCATTTACACCACCATGGTCCCTGGTTGGTATTTACACTTATTTGGAGCTCTGTAGCTTTGCGCTGTTGCAACTGTGAGTCCAACAACATTATTTCCTTATTCTATTGTATTCTCCCCTTCCCCCACCAAAAATAGAGATATGAGAGGTAGAACGAGAGGAAATGTGGTGCGTGGAGCAAGGGCTGAAGAAAAAGAGGAAAATCAATAGTCAGAGAGATTGGGTGTGAGGGAGAAAACCCTCCTTTGCCAAGGTTTCCGCAGCCTCGTGGAGAGAATTTTTATGGATAAGTTATAAACCTTTGAAAATAGGAGTTTGTAATGGAAATGCTGACAGACCTTTTATACAGTGACATTAATGCTGGTTGCTCCGAGATTGTCCTTGTCTTTCCTCCTGCCTCATTTTTTTTTCATCTTTCATCCGTACTGCTCTACATTTTCCCACAGACTTTCAATTTCTACTCAAACACAAATGGAGACAGCATGTTCTGTGCCTCTTCTTAAGAGGGCATTACCATCTTGTGGGTAAGAATATAAGAACGGCCTAGTGGGATCAAAGCATAAATTCATGCCCCAGAGAAACCCAATGGATAGGGCTGCCCACAATGCTTTTTCCTCTGTTGCCCCACTGTTTTAGCATCTGTAAAAATGTTCCCCTTTTCCCATTGTCCCCTCTTGTCCTCAGCTCTTTTAGTTGTTGAAAACTGTTCAACATGCAAAAATAGTTTTGCGTTCAGTTAAATCAAAGGGGAGGAGTGGAGGAGAGAACATAACCTTGCTTTTCCCAGTAAGCAGAAGCAAACTGCTGCAGTCTCTCTTATCTGGTGTATTCTTTCCTGGCAAAAAAAACCTGTTGTCAATTTGGCCACACTTTTGTGTTGCTTGGCCACATGCCTTCATATGTCTATCTGTGAACTGTTGGGAAGTATGGCCAACTGTGCATCCTATGCAACTCTTGAACCCTTCTATTGCATCACTTGAAGGCCCCCAACATTGCAAAGTTTTTTTTAATGAGTCAATTCTGTTCCCAAATAGTCCCAGATAACTCCCAAATACCTTCAGTTGTGGCAGCTTCACTCAGCTGCTTTGAGAGCCCTGCAGCATGTCTGTAATAACTTAAAATAAGGCCAAAACTCACCATAAAATACATGAAAATTGTGGACAGAGACAACATCACCTCCCTTCCAGGATGGTCCATGGCAAATACTTGCCTTCCCCCTTACTGCTCATTTGCCCATCCTTGCATTAGATCTTGCATTTTATCTTGCACATGCGGCCCGCTCATTGTCATTGTGATTGTGGATATTGTATATTTTGCATATAGTTGTCATTTGTGTCTTTGGTTTCTATTTTATTGTAATTTGTTGTTTGGGCTTGGCCTCATGTAAGCTGCCCCGAGTCCCCATTGGGGGAGATGCTGGTAGGGTATAAATAAAGATTATTATTATTATTATTATTATTATTATTATTATTATTATTATTATCTTTACATCCCTGTTCCTTACAACCAGCTGGAACTGGCAATGATACATATTTCAGAAACACAGAACATATGAAGTAAGCTTTAAATTGAGCCAGTCCTGTTCATCTACATTTGAATTTATAGGATCATAAAGCTGGAAGAGCGATCAAGTCCAGCTCCATTCTGCCATGCAGGAATACACAGTCCAAGCAATCTTGATGGACAGCCATTCAGATTCTGTTGTGGGAATAAAAACGAAGATGGAGAATCGTCACACTCCAAGGCAGCATATTCCACTGTCAAATAGCTCTTATCATATGGAAGTTTTTCCATGATTGTGCTCCAAAATGTTAGACAGGGGCATTTCCTAGACTTGTTTCATAAAGCTAAAGTACTCCCAACTAGAGGAGTTACATATTGAACCTGGAAGAGTTTGAACCTTGAAAGAGAATCAAATTGTTTGTGGAAAGTTTTGTTGAAAAGGAATTACAGAAGGAGAAAGGCTAAAAAGAGAGAGAAAGAGAGGAATAATGATCAACAAAGAATGTGAAAAATGCAAGGACCAAGAATGAGAGATTTTTAAAAATGGGATTTCAAAACAGTATAGATTTTCTTATACAGTCCACAAAGCTGAATAAGTTTTGTTCTCCCATCTCCACAGCCTCTCTCCAAAACTAAATAAACTCTTGGGAGGAATGGCACATACAATATATATAAGATGCTTCAGTGAAAGGCTCAGTTTCTATCTATGTCAGCCTGAGATGGAAAGACTTTTCATTGGACTCAACAGTTTTGATTCTCTTGAGACAGCTTGCAAGGAAATACACAACTTGCCTTAAGCATTTACATGTTTGCGAGACTTGCAGGGCATTTCCAAAAAAACCCTAAAAAGTGTGTTGATGTACATAATGCAGAAGGCTACAATGCACATAATTGTGGAATATGCAGAAACATGCTTCTGCTCATGAAACAAAGCTGCACCCATCAAGTACATTGGACATATCAATGAACACAATCAGAAAAAAATGGCTAAAATATCTGCAAATTTCAGTGTGGGGAGAAAAGAACTTATTATGAAACAAAGACAGGTAGAAAATACTGGTGGCGTCTGGAGACACCCAACAAAACAGTCAGTGGTAGGGTTGTCCAACCACGGAAAAATTTGTTTCTAAACTCGATTCGTTTTTAGGGTTTTTTTGCATTTCATTATTTAAAAGAATTCAAAATTTTTCTTTTAAAAAATTCGATATTTACGAAATTTCGGAAATTACGAAACAATTTTGAAACAATAATGAATCGATTCGTTAACGGCGGACGCGATTGCGCGATACGCTAAAAAACCCTCCAAATGGGACAGGGGGAACTTCTGAAGCTTCCCTCTCCCTCTGTTGTTGACTGTTGGTGTGATAATTTATTTTATCACTGATAAAACAAACAACGACTATAAAACTTGCACCAGACATACGAAAATAATAACGAAATAATAATGAAACAATTTCGAAACAATTACGAAACAAATTGGAAAAATTCGTTTAGTTTTTTAGTTGCTCCTGAATGGTTCAATATCGCTTCGTTATAAAAAAAATGAATTAATAACGAATTACGAAATTAACAAACGAAACCGCCCAGTCCTAGTCAGTGGGGATGTTCACATTCCTAATGTCAAACATGCTGGTTTCTTTTCCTAATCTAACAATAGTGGGATCCAACCAGATCCTGTTTCCTTAAGTGCTCTTTAGGAGCACAAATTAATTGTGTTTCCAAGGATCCATCTCTTCAAAACATGTTGGGGGTCAATGTTTTTGTTGTTATACACTGCAGCACAATTCCTCTCTCCTCTGGGCTATTAAACTACCACTATGGTAGTCCTCCTAGGAACAGGATAGTAGTGTTCCACCTTATTATGTGATTATTCACTCTCTGCTGCTTTGCAAAGTTGCCTCCCACCCTGGCACTTGAGGATTGGATTCAGACTTCCTTTGTCTTTGTGAAAAAGTAGTGAGAAAAACCTTCCCAGTAAGCAAGATATTGGTTAAATGAGTCTGAGATGAACTGTGGATGGTCCTCCCAAACCTGAGAATTAAATTAAGCTCTTTAAAACCAACCCATTTAAGGACAGAAGGATGTTTTTAAAGAAAAGAGCAAAATCACGTATCATGAAATGGTTCACCATTAAAAGCCTTGAGAATTCCTCAAAAAGCCTTTTTTTATTATTATTTTGCACTTTTGATACAAGAACAGGACACACACACACATATATGATGGCATCCCATGATCTTCAGCTCCTATTTTCCTGCTCAGGCATTTAAAAAGGCCAGAAATGGCACCATGTTTGAGATAGCAGAGGAGGGCAGTGCTTCCTTTAGGTTCTCCTTGGATCAAATGATCTCTTTCCTGTGTTGTCGAAGGCTTTCATGGCCAGAATCACTGGGTTGCTGTGAGTTTTTCAGGCTGTATGGCCATGTTCCACCAGCATTCTCTCCTGATGTTTTGTGTGTATCTGTGGCTAATGGCATCTTCACAGATTCATCTTCAGAACCTTTGAAGATGCCATTAGCTACAGATGCAGGGGAAACACCAGGAGAGAATGCTGCTGAAACATGGCCATGCAGCCCGAACAACTCAAAGCAACACAATCTCCTCCAATGTATTGTCGAAGGCTTTCATGGCTGGAATCACTCAGTTCTTGTGGGTTTTTTTGGGCTATATGGCCATGTTCTAGAGGCATTTCTCCTGATGTTTCACCTGCATCTATGGCAAGCATCCTCAGAGGTGAGGATGCTTGCCATAGATGCAGGCGAAACGTCAGGAGAAATGCCTCTAGAACATGGCCATATAGCCCAAAAAAACCCACAAGAACTGAACAATCTCCTCCCTTTATAGACTTATACATGAGTACATACAGGTCTTTCTTAAGGTAGTATCAGAATCAAAACTGCAAATATTTGTGTAGATGTTGAGTAGGTATTAGGAAAACAACTCCTTTATGTGTTATTATGAACCCCTGAATCTGCCTTGTTTCCTCCAATTATGTTAAAATGTAACCAAGAGTATATTGATACATATTTTTTTCTTGACAATTGTGTGACGTGGTCCCAAATCTGTAAGAGTTAAGAACTGAAAGCCCTAGGCCAGGATGAATAGATCAATCTGTTTTGGTTTCTCCATATTCATTTGGTTGTTTTTAAAAAGGAAATGTGTGATTTTTAGTGTTTTTTATATATATAAAAAGAACTGAAATGAAATTCTCGCCCATCCATAGTCTGATATATTCAGACAGTTCATATGTTCTGAAAGTCCATTCCTTTGTTGAAGGCTGATCTCCTGTTATCTAATCTGACATGCTTTCCACTGGGTCACATCAGTTTCTTGTGTGAATAGGAATACGAGAGTAATGTACAACGGGGAGTATTCTCCATTGACTGTCTGTCTCGGAAACATTTCCTCTCTCTGCTCATCTTGATAGCTGTGATCACAGGGCTTTTAATTCCATTCAGCTTTCCTTCATCTAAGAAGAAGAAGAAGGAGAGAGCTGGTGGTATAGTTAACACAAAAGGATATAGTCAATAGGTAAGGCACCTGGAGATTTATCACTTTATTGAGGAAATTAATAATTACAACAATCTGAATACCATCACTTAACTCCATTTCCCCCTCCTCCAAAATTCATTAATTAAAATGATTCTCCACCCTCTTGAGATTTGCTTACTTTTTAAAAAACCCTAGGCTTTGATCAGCAGCCTCGTTGCTTCCCAAATATTATTTTACATACAAAAGAAAGAAAACAACAAAAAGTGTGCGTGTGTGTGTTGAGAGAGAGAGAAAAATGTGTAATTTTAACCTGCCCAAATCTATGTCTTTAGAAGCACTCGAGGGAATTGCACATCATGGATTTCTCCTCCTGTCTGCTCTTAGCTTCCCTCCTGAGATAATCTTCTGTTCCCCTCCTGTGGTGTTCAGATAGCGCTATGGGGTTCCCTGCTTGCCCTGGACTCTGAGACCCACAAAGGTTGCTCTTAATCGAAGGCACGGTGCCTAATGGATGGCTTCGACCGAGAAACTCAAGTTTCTCCAAGAACAAGACTTTTCGGAAAACTCTGTTGGCTCAGCCATTTTGCCGAGAAGACAAAGAAAATGGTTTCTTTTCCAATTCAATTCATGTGAATATTGACTAAGCAGTGGCTCACATAAGCAAGAGACCACTGGCTTACCCTCCAAAGGAAGATAATGGTCTTTTTGATGCACAACTACTTCTGGTGAGTATCTAAGGTTACTAAGCTTTATATCATAGAATCATAGAATCAAAGAGTTGGAAGAGACCTCATGGGCCATCCAGTCCAACCCCCTGCCAAGAAGCAGGAATATTTATTTATTTATTTATTTATTTATTTCAGAGTTTTGTATACCGAGCTTCTCAACCTCGTTGAGGGACTCAGCCCGGTTTACAGCCATAAAAACATATACATTTATTAAAATATCATATATCACAAATTACACATCAACCTTAAAATATACTAAATACAAAACTACAGTGGTCAGTCGTCCTATTAAGATGGATCTATATCCACTTCCATCCAGAGTCCTATGGTGTTGTCTCATTCCTCGAAGGCCTGACTCCACAGCCACGTCTTCACCCGTTTCCTAAATGTTAGGATGGATGGGGCGGTTCTGGCCTCCAGAGGGAGAGAGTTCCAGAGTCGCGAGGCCACCACCGAGAAGGCCCTGTCCCTCGTCCCCACCAGGCGCGCTTGCGAGGCTGGTGGGACCGAGAGCAGGGCCTCTCCAGATGATCTTAGTAATCTTGATGGTTTGTAGGGGAGAATACGTTCGGAGAGGAATATTGCATTCAAATCACCCCTGACAGATGGCCATCCAGCCTCTGTTTAAAAGCTTCCAAAGAAGGAGCCTCCACCACACTCCAGGGCAGAGAGTTCCACTGCTGAACGGCTCTCACAGTCAGGAAGTTCTTCCTCATGTTCAGATGGAATCTCCTCTGTTGTAGTTTGAAGCCATTGTTCCGCGTCCTAGTCTCCAGGGAAGCAGAAAACAAGCTTGCTCCCTCCTCCCTGTGGCTTCCTCTCACATATTTATACATGGCTATCATATCCCCTCTCAGCCTTCTCTTCTTCAGGCTAAACATATCAGCTTCAAAGAAGTGGGAGATACTGTGGAGTTTGACAGAGACTCTGGAGTATCTTGTTTATTTATCTATCTATTTATTTATTCCTGTATATACCACTTTTCTCAACCCCTAGGATTCAAAATGGTTCACAAGAAAACAAATGGAAAAATTCAATGCCTCACAATATACAATTCATTACATAACTAAAATAGCATACAACAATAGATTAAAACCAATAAACTATAAAAGAACGGACATAAACAACCAAAAAGACAAAACATTCAACATTGCACCAATTCCAAGATATCTTGACTACTTCATCTCACTCCTTGAATACTTGTTTGAAAAGCCACGTATTGAGTAGTTTCCTGAATGTCAGGAGGGAGGGGCGCAATCTGATCTTACTGGGAAGGGAGTTCCACAGCTGAGGGGCCACCACCGCGAAGGCCCTGTCTCTTGTCCCTGCCAATCGCACCTACAAGCATGGTGGAACCAAGAACAGGACCTCCTAAGTCGACTTTAATGCTCTTCCTGGCTCATAAAGAGAAAGACGTTTGGATAGGTAAGCTGAACCAGAACCATGCTTTTGAGTCAGTTTGGATTGTTGGGTTGTCTGTGATTTGACATGATCCCCTTCCTAGATGGGACACTGGAGTCATCAGAAAGGGGATTGATCATGACTGTATCACCACCACTGCTCCTAGCTGGCCATGGAGAGCTCTGTGAGAGCTCCAGACCATTGTGGGTACCTCTGCTGACATCAAACTGGGGTGTCCTCATGACCAGAAAAAAAGGTGGTACTCCATTCTGACGCGGCCAGAGGCATCCGCATGACTAGTTTATCTTCTCTTCATCTTTCGGTTCACATGGACAGAAGAAGGCCTCTGCATGATCAAAGAAAAAGATGGGATCAAACATGTCAATTCCAGGACTGTCCTAGTGCACATTCACACTGAGCTAAACTACGCAGTGTAGATGAAGCTTTAAACTATATTTACAGTGCAGAATTATAACTGTTTGACACCACATTAACTTTTGTGTGTCAATGCTATGGAATTCTGAAATTTGTATTTTGTGAGATAATTACCCTTATCTGTCAAGGAGCTATGGTGCCCAACAAAACATCCCAGAATCCCATAGGATGATGGCATGGTAATTAAAGTGGTGTCCAAGTTCTATAATTCTGCAGTGTGGGTGGGAGATGACTCTTTCTTTAGCACTGAAGGCGCCAAGCCAGACAGGGTGTACAGAATATGAAAAATGACTTGGGGTTGAAGTTCTACAATGCTTCTGGCTTACCAATGATCATTGGCTGCTTTTGGAGAGATGGTTTACTAATGAAGAAACAGGTTGTACAGACTTGGATAATTGTGGTGTGTGCGCGCATGTATGCAACTAAACTGTTATTCAAATGAATCCAACTCTATAATTCCAGGTAGTCTTTGAGATATTCCTATCTCATACCTTTTAATGTGATATGGGATGCTATTAAAGCACTAATATTATTTTCATAGAATCATAGAATCAAAGAGTTGGAAGAGACCTCATGGGCCATCCAGTCCAACCCCCTGCCAAGAAGCAGGAATATTACATTCAAATCACCCCTGACAGATGGCCATCCAGCCTCTGTTTAAAAGCTTCCAAAGAAGGAGCCTCCACCACACTCCGGGGCAGAGAGTTCCACTGCTGAACGGCTCTCACAGTCAGGAAGTTCTTCCTCATGTTCAGATGGAATCTCCTCTCTTTGAAGCTTTTGTTCCGCGTCCTAGTCTCCAAGGAAGCAGAAAACAAGCTTGCTCCCTCCTCCCTGTGGCTTCCCCTCACATATTTATACATGGCTATCATATCTCCTCTCAGCCTTCTCTTCTTCAGGCTAAACATGCCCAGCTCCTTAAGCCGCTCCTCATAGGGCTTGTTCTCCAGACCCTTGATCATTTTAGTCGCCCTCCTCTGGACACATTCCAGCTTGTCAATATCTCTCTTGAATTGTGGTGCCCAGAATTGGACTCAATATTCCAGGTGTGGTCTAACCAAAGCGGAATAGAGCATGGTAGGGCTGGGCGGTTTCGTTTCATTAATTCGTAATTCGTTAATAATTCGTTAATTTTTTTAATTACAAAATGATAATGAACCATTCTGGAGCAATTTTTTTAAAAACGAATTTTTAAACACGTTTTGTAAATGCTTCGTATTTCGTTATTGTATTCGTTTCGTTATTGTTCTGAGGTCGTTTCGTTATTATTTCCGCATGTCTGGGGCAAGTTTTTTGTTTAATTAGTGAAAAAAATTATAATATCACACCAACAGTCAACAACAGAGGGAGAGGGAAGCTTCAGAAGTTTTTGGAGGTTTTTTAGCATATTTCGCGGTTGCGTCCGCCATTAACGAATCGATTCGTTATTGTTTCGGAAATCGATTCGTTAATGTTTTGTAATTGTTTTCACATTTACGAAATTTCGTAAATATCGAACTTTTTAAAAGGAAAATTTTGTAATTATTTTAAATAACGAAACGCAAAAACCCCCAAAAAACGAATCGATTTTAGAAACAATTTTTTCCGTTGTTACCCCGGCCTAGAGCATGGTTAGCATGACTTCCCTAGATCTAGACACTATGCTCCTACTGATGCAGGCCAAAATCCCATTGGCCTTTTTGCCTCCACATCGCATTGTTGGATCATGTTTAACTTGTTATCCACGAGAACTCCAAGATCTTTTTCACACGTACTGCTCTCAAACCAGACAATGTCCCCCATTCTGTATCTTTGCATTTCGTTTTTCCTGCCAAAGTGGAGTATCTTAAGAGTTATGTCCCTCTAGCCTATGCATTTTGAGGACTTATAGTTTGATGGCATAATTTGGATTCTCTAGCAGAGAGCAGTAATGTTGTAGCTCATAAGAATACCTGGAGAAGCCGACATATCTCCCCAAAACTATAGAATTCAAAACTCCATACCGTAGAGCTACTATGGATAAAGTTGCATCAAACTGCTACAATTTTGCAAGGTCAATACATTCCAGATTGCAGCCAGAGTGAGTTTAAATCACTGCCTAGATATTTATTCCAATTCTAACCACCTGTTGCTCAAAATATGAAGAGATTATGGTTGTGAGTTGCATGTTTATGCTGAATTTTTCTGCAACCGGGAGAACAATTTGGCTAGAGTTCTACTTTGTTGTATACTTACCTTAATAGTTAATCATAACCCTCTCTTTCTTTGCCATTTTTTCATGATAGCAGAGATACAAAACTACTCCAAAACCATATTGAGTCAAGGCAAAAGCATAGTTGTGTTACAAGACTGCAGCAAGCGAGGGATTCTAGTGTCTTATCCAGGTGAACATATCGTCAATCCATCTTTTTTGACTTTCTGATTAAAACACTAACCTAATCCTAACCTAATCCCTTTCAATTTTCAGGAAGAAATTGGAACGGTGGCTAGAGCGGGAGGAGGGAGGAAACCAAAGATGCTCCGCAAAGCTTTAATGCTAACAGATGGGTTATGCTGGCCAACGGGCTGCGTAGATGTCAATTTAATCTATCCCAGATAAAGCAATATGAAAGGTGTTTCATTTATGGGGGAAATTAATTGCTGTCCGAAAGACTGCAGTGTGCGAAAAATCCATAATAGTTGTCTTTAAAGAAGAAGGAAGGGGAGAGAGACAGGTCAGTAACAATACTGTTGGTTCCTGATGAGCAAGCATCTCTTTCTTTACCCTCAGTGTTAAAAAGTTGCAAAGTTACATAGGTCTATATAAAATTTTCTGGGATATCTGATGTGATCTAATTTGGAAAAGACAGGCATCTGGCTCGAATATCAATTTAGGATGAAAGATCTAAGAATCACTATTATCTTGGTTGAGATAATGCATGCTCGGGATCACACCTATAGAATTACATTCTGAGCTCCTTTCCAAAGTTGTTTCTAGTCCTGAAGATTTGCATAGTTACTGCAAGGTACTAGACGTGTAGTTTGGGTGAATCGCTATCCATTTCTGCTTCCCAATTACTGGAAGCCCTCCATATCTGTTTTCCAGCACCCCCAAAAAATGGCTGCATGGTCAAATGGACATTTTTCTTCCTCATGTTCAGATGGAATCTCCTCTCTTGTAGTTCGAAGCCATTGTTCCATT
This sequence comes from Anolis sagrei ordinatus, assembly GCF_025583915.1. Classification (NCBI taxonomy): domain Eukaryota; kingdom Metazoa; phylum Chordata; class Lepidosauria; order Squamata; family Anolidae; genus Anolis; species Anolis sagrei. The sequence goes on along the minus strand of NW_026845477.1, from coordinate 7,675,949 downwards.
GTGTCTTGGTCTCCAGGGAAGCAGAAAACAAGCTTGCTCCCTCCTCCCTGTGGCTTCCTCTCACATATTTATACATGGCTATCATATCTCCTCTCAGCCTTCTCTTCTTCAGGCTAAACGTGCCCAGCTCCTTAAGCCGCTCCTCATAGGGCTTGTTCTCCAGACCCTTGATCATTTTAGTCTCCTCTGGACACATTCCAGCTTGTCAATATCTCTCTTGAATTGTGGTGCCCAGAATTGGACACAATATTCCAGGTGTGGTCTAACCAAAGCGGAATAGAGGGGGAGCATGACTTCCCTAGATCTAGACACTATGCTCCTATTGATGCAGGCCAAAATCCCATTGGCTTTTTTTGCCACCCCATCACATTGTTGGCTCATGTTTAACTTGTTGTCCACGAGGACTCCAAGATCTTTTCACACGTACTGCTCTCGAGCCAGGCATGTCCCCCATTCTGTATCTTTGCATTTCGTTTTTTCTGCCAAAGTGGAGTATCTTGCATGTGTCACTGTTGAACTTCATTTTGTTAGCTTTGGCCCATCTCTCTAATCTGTAAACCTTGGATTATCCCTTGCCAAAGAAAATCTCATGAAATTCATGGGGTCAGCAAAAGTCATTCAGTGACTTGAAGGCACATGCAAAGTCTGAAAAAAATGAGATCTGTGAGCTGTGAAGAAGATAATAATCTTAGTCAAATCATTTATGGGAATCTAAAAGCAAACTAAAGTGTTAGGGAAAAAAATATTTCCTCAAGGAGTAATTATGTATGAGAGAGAAGAATGCTTGCCATGTTTGAAGTACAATCCTGGGCATTGACTTGGAATGGGGTGTGTAAATGAGTGTGTGTGTAGGAGATGGCAGGGTCAGCATCAGTAGCAATTCTGAGAAAAAGCTTGAAATGGATCAATGAGGTGAGCATTCCACAGACTGCACTGCTGTCCCTAATGAGATGCCCAAAGTTGGTCAATACCGAGGCAGGGAAGAAAACAAAAAAGTATCTATCCTTGGGTCAATTGTCAGAAACCTCTTTCAGATGAAGTGGGCACTAACTGCTATGACAAGATGAAAATAAAAGACATGGAACTTGTCGATACCTAATTGATCGTTCCCATCGAATTGACTGCGGATGTTGTACAAAAGGGTTGTGTTTTATGTCCTGCGCCGGAGCCTCTCACCTCAATAAATAACTATTAAATAACTGACGGGGGGAGAAACACCACATCATCATGGGTGTTTGGAAAGCAACATAAACTCAAGCTTTAGTTTGGAGAACTATCATGTTCTTCAAAGTTGCACATGTTTAAGGGCAACTTGGAAAAGTGTCTTTTGAGATAATATTTCCCAGGATCTTCTGGCCACCAATTTTTGGAAGCTGTAGCCCAGAAACTTTTCAAGGTTTTGTACTTAAGAACAGGGAGGCATGAGACATCCACCTCCATTTGCCATTGGTCTTTTACATTTAGAACTTCAGTGAAGCAGACCTGGACCACTTCAACCTATTTTAAATCAAGGGAAAGTGGTGTGACCCATGGTCTGCATGTGGGCCACATAAAACTTAAATGATGGGTGACAAATTATAAGAATAGGATCACAAATTATCTGATCTGAAGCTCTTTAATTCTCAATGGCTGTGCACAGAGATGGTCCTAGGTAATTTTCAATGGTAAGCAAACAATATCCCCCCCCCCCCCAATAACTGATTTATATTTTCTGTTCATCATGGAAGTTCTGTGTGCCATATTTAGTTCAATTCCATCATTGGTGGAGTTCAGAATGCTATTTGATTTTAGGTGAACTATACATCCCAGTAACTACAACTTGCATATGTCAAGGTCTATTTTCCCCCAAGAACGCCTCAAGAGCGCCCCTGGGCAAAATCAACTATACTGCAAATGCTTACTTTGCATAATGGTTGAGCCACCCCTGGCTGTGCATACACAAGATATGGGTATGTTTATGCTCACTCTGGATCCTGGTTATAGAAGATATACCTTTTAAGGGTTGGGAATTCCATATTCAAAATGCTTGGGACTAGAGCAGTTTCAAATTTTGGGTTTTTTTTTTCAGATTTGGGCATACTTATGTGTGTATACATGCACACACATTGTGCAATATCTTGGAGATGAGATCAAAATCTAAACACAAAATTTATTTATGTCTCCTATACACCTTATACACATACTTTTTAATATTTGTTTACATGAACTAACATTTCAGTGCACTGACCAATCACAAAGCAAAGATATCACCCATATGGACAATTCTGAAGTATTACAAATTTCAGATTTGAAACAGCTGTCTGGGCAATTTGGTATTTTAGATATTTCAAATTTCAGAATTCTAGATAAGATGCTCAACTTGTACCTAAAATAGTTTGCTGAAAGATCCCAAAAACAAATCATCATTTCAAAATAGCCATGTATAAATATGTGAGAGGAAGCCACAGGGAGGAGGGAGCAAACTTGTTTTCTCCTTCCCTGGAGACTAGGATGCAAGGGAACAATGGCTTCAAACTACAAGAGAGGAGATTCCATCTGAACATGAGGAAGAACTTCCTGACTGTGAGAGCCGTTCAGCCGTGGAACTCTCTGCCTCGGAGTGTGGTGGAGGCTCCTTCTTTGGAAGCTTTTAAACAGAGGCTGGATGGCCATCTGTCAGGGGTGATTTGAATGCAATATTCCTGCTTCTTGGCAGAATGGGGTTGGACTGGATGGCCCATGAGGTCTCTTCCAACTCTTTGATTCTATGATTCTATCTATGATTCTAATAACAATGAGGGAGTTTTTTTTTCACATGGGATAGTGAAATGATGGAATTTTTCTATCCTACTAACCCCAAAAATATTTTTAGAGAAACCATTTGGTCTGAAAATTACATTGGTAGTACCAGAATGATTTCCTCTCCCCAATCCACTTCTCTATTCCTCATTGGCTCTTTGTTCCACATGTTCTTTAACTTCTCCTTCATCTAGTATATCACTGCCTGTCCTCTTCAATTTCTTTTCCTTTCTCTCTCTCTCGCCGTCCTTACTATTTGGACAAATAACCCTGAGGATCTTTCTCCGCAGTGGGAGAATGAGCTTTTGGGGTGACCCTATGCTAATGCCAAATAAATAACACAATCAAACCCAGACTTGTTAGTGGGTAGGTCATCCAGCCAAGCCTTTTAAGACTTTCTCCCTGACGGCACTGAAGGGGAAATATATGAATCAACAGGCAGGAGAGAGACCTCACCGCAGCTGAGTGACTCATCTGGGGAGAGAACAGGCTGCATTAGCATAGTGTCACCCATCTCCCTTCCTTTGTCAAAGCGAAAGCCGACTCCCTTTCCCTTTGTCTCTGGGTGACCTTCTCAAAACTCGCTTTGGGCACCCACCTTTGCTAGTCTTGGAAAGCGGAGCTTCCGTTCTGCCTCCCTGGTTGGCATTTGTTGAAAGAGGAGTGACGAATGAGCGTTGAATAACAGCCAGTGCAACAGAGGTTTTCATGGTTTCCATATATCCTGTCATGTTCACAACGTGATGCAAGGCCAACATTTTTTTCAGGACCCCACTACTTTACTGTTGCACTGATCTACTCGTGAGCATCGTTTTATCTTTGAGCAGAGAGCAACCGATTGCCCAACTGGGTTTTAATAGGCCATTTCCCAGTGACCACAAAGACCTCCATAGAAACATAGAATAGAAACATAGAATCAAAAAGTTGGAAGAGACCTCATGGGCCATCCAGTCCAACCCCCTGCCAAGAAGCAGGAATATTGCATTCAAATCACCCCTGACAGATGGCCATCCAGCCTCTGTTTAAAAGCTTCCAAAGAAGGAGCCTCCACCACACTCTGGGGCAGAGAGTTCCACTGCTGAACGGCTCTCACAGTCAGGAAGTTCTTCCTCGTGTTCAGATGGAATCTCCTCTCTTGTAGTTTGAAGCCATTGTTCCATTGCGTCCTAGTCTCCAAGGAAGCAGAAAACAAGCTTGCTCCCTCCTCCCTGTGGCTTCCTCCAGTTTGATTCAGTCTATATTAGGTATGGCAGTGACATTCATTGTTATTCATTTCCCAGCTGAAAAACTAGGATAAACATAGGTTATAACATTGCTCGACTTTTGCATCTCTTAAAATATATTATTCTGTCCAGAAAGATTGTTTTTGTGTGCAAAATTGTGACAATTTTTAAACCAAGAAATTGTTGTTCTAAATAAATAAATAAAGGTAACTATTTTATTGGCAATTCTGTGGACATAGACATGTGCATTTCTGGGAAAAATATTTTTGATTGAAAAAATTCTGTATGCTGATGGGTTTCTGGGAGTTGTGACGCAAAAAAGTATGGTTTTCAAGCTCTGTAGTTTGATCAGGAAATATTGGGCTAGATAGACAAAGGTAAAATTTTTAATCTTTTCTTTAAAAAATTACAAATATGGTGAGGAAAAAATCTCTTTTTTGTCCTTACTGAATGATATGGAAATTTTCCCATGTTTAGGGACTTTTTATGAAATGTGTGTTTCCGCCAAAAATATATAGTTTCTGTAGCATAAATTGTATTTGTACATATGCCACAAAATAAAGGCTTTAAAATATATTGGTGGGAAGAGTTAAATAATAAGAAAAAAAATCTCTGATTGAAAAAAAAATGGTGACAAAAGCTCCAATAATATGTCAAGAATTTTTGACAGGCTTTTTTCTTCCCAAGGATGGGAAGATTCACAAATATTATTTGTACTTCTAGAGAAAACTGCCCACTTTAAAAGCCATTTCCTCAGTTACAAATTTTGCAGTTGTTCCTTAAGCCATTCACCAAAATATGAAACAGAGAAAAAAAAACTTTGACCATATCACGAGAAGCCAGGGCTTGGTAGGAAAGAGAATAATGGTTGGGTAGGTGGCAGTAGGAAAAAGAAAAAGACCACATTCTAGATCAGTGGTTCTCAACCTTCCTAATGCCGCGACCCCTTAATACAGTTCCTCATGTTGTGGTGACCCCCAACCATAACATTATTTTTGTTGTTGTTTCATAACTGCAATTTTGCTACTGTTATGAATTGTAATGTAAATATCTGATATGCAGGATGTATTTTCAGTCCCTGGACCAAATTTGGTACAAATACCCAATACGCCCAAAATCTGAATACTGGTGAGGTTGGGGGTGATTGATTTTGTCATTTGGTAATGCTGGAGTTGCTGGGATTTATAGTTCACCTTAAATCAAAGAGCCTTCTGAACTCCATCAATGATGGAATTGAATCAAACATGGCACACAGAATTCCCATGACCAAGAGAAAATACTGGGAAGGTCTGGTGGACATTGACCTTGAGTTTTTGGAGTTGTAGTTCACCTACATCCAGAGAACACTGTGGACTCAAGCAATGATGGATCTGGATCAAACTTGGCACAAATGCTCAATATGCCCAAATGTGAACACTGGTAGAGTTTGGAGAAAATAGACCTTGCCATTTGGGAGTTGTAGTTGTTGGGATTTATAGTTCACCCACAATGAAATAGTATTCTCAACCCCACCAACGATAGAATTGGACCAAACTTTCCACACAGAACCCCCATGACCAACAGAAAATACTAAGTTATCTGATGGTCTTTGGCGACCCCTCTGACACCCCCTTGCGACCCCCACAGGGGTCCTGACTCCCAGGTTGAGAAACACTGTTTTAGATGGATAGACTCAATCAGAGAAGCAGCACCAGTTAGTCTACATAACCTAAACAGGACAGAGTGTCTTGGAAATCTTTCATTCAGAGGGTCACCATCAGTTTAAGTCAACTTGAAGGCAATAGAGTTATGTGCCTACATTTTGTATCAGATGCTTCTTCTGGAAGGATCTCAATGCAGGCAGGAGTCACCCATTTGACCTTGCTTGGAGTAAGATGGACTCCATTAGAAGCAGTAAAGCTTCTCCTATTTGATGTCTTTGATGAAGCCACAAGCCACTTTCTTAGGCAGAAAACAAAGAGATACAATATGATTTTTGAAACTGTATCAGATTTGTTTTCATTAGAGTGCCCACCAGTGGGTACTTCTTGTAGTGTAAGACAGATTCCTAAAATAGTAAAAAAAAATGTAGGGAGAATATTTGCCCACACTACCAGCCCTTGTTGAAATACACCTTGACTTTACTATTCACCCAGGCATCTAGCATTTAACACCACATGTTTGCAATTAGCTGCCCTTAATGGGAGAATTCAGCAGTTGTCTGATGTAGGAGGTGCAGCTTTTTATGCTGAGAGAGTATGAATTATCCTGCTTGGGAGTGAGGCAATTCTCAGGGACCTGCTAACTTAATTCTCTGCTTTACAGCTGCCGTACAGCAAAAAAGGGAGGGCCAGGAGAACAATGCTGGCTTGGGCCAGAACTGACAGCAGCTGTTTGACTTTCATCTCAGGCAGAGTGGTTGCAAAGTTTTCCTTCTCTAATGATGGTAGGCCTGCAGGCTGGGCTTGAAATCATAAAAGCAGTTCGTAGGATTAGCATCCCAGGTGGAACTTTCTCTGCTATTGTTCCTTGTGCCACAAGGAAGGACACTAAGTCAAGAACAGAGAAACCGCTGTGGAGACTCTGGAGAAGACCAAACAGCTATCTAGGGTAGCTTTCCAATTCTACAGTAGCCAAAACATTAGCTATGACACCAGCAGGACCAAAGTACTGCACCCACTATCTCATTCCCATAAGAACTGGTAAAATCATAGAACAAGAGAAAAAGCTTCATGGGTCATAGAATCATAGAATCAAAGAGTTGGAAGAGACCTCATGGGCCATCCAGTCCAACCCCCTGCCAAGAAGCAGGAATAGCATTCAAATCACCCCTGACAGATGGCCATCCAGCCTCTGTTTAAAAGCCTCCAAATAAGGAGCCTCCACCACACTCTAGGACAGAGAGTTCCACTGCTGAACTCTCACAGTCAGGAAGTTCTTCCTAATGTTCAGATGGAATCTCCTCTCTTGTAGTTTGAAGCCATTGTTCCTGCGTCCTAGTCTCCAAGGAAGCAGAAAACAAGCTTGCTCCCTCCTCCCTGTGGCTTCCTCTCACATATTTATACATGACTATCATATCTCCTCTCAGCCTTCTCTTCTTCAGGCTAAACATGCCCAGCTCCTTAAGCCGCTCCTCAAAGGGCTTGTTCTCCAGACCCTTGATCATTTTAGTCGCCCTCCTCTGGACACATTCCAGCTTGTCAATATCTCTCTTGAATTGTGGTGCCCAGAATTGGACACAATATTCCAGGTGTGGTCTAACCAATCATGTCCAATGTCCTGCTCAATACAGAATCCCCAACTAATCCATACTAAGCTGGGAACTGTGCAGTGTCTTTTTGAATATATGCAGAGAAGGAGACCTAGCCATCTCTCTAGGCAATTGGCTTCATTTTCACTCTTCTCACTGCCAAGATGTATCTTCTAAAATGTTCAGTTGAAATCTACCCTCCTGTAAATTAAAGTTATTAGACCTGACCTCCCCCTCCCCCACCTCTGAGACAGTAGAGAAGAAACCTGCACTCTCCACTCTCTGACAAACCTTAACATGTCTCAAGAGAGCCATAATGGTAATAGGAAATATGCTGGCTCTGTTCCTGAGTGTTATATAGAGCCACCATGCCTTGGAGTCATTTATGACAATTGATGTTGGGTAAGATATCCAAAATTCTCTACCTACCATGACCTCATGAAAGGACTCTTCATGAGTTATGAACATTATTTTTTCTGTTTCCTACAAATTTTCTTTGGCACTTCTCCTTTGCAGAAGAGTCCCAATTTACAATTAAATATGGTATCTTCACAGGATGTTGAGTGTTACTTTTCAAAGGAAACAGTTACTTTAGTCTATTGTCGAAGGCTTTCATAGCTGGAATCACTAGGTTCTTGTGGGTTTTTTCGGGCTATAGGGCCATGTTCTAGAGGCATTTCTCCTGACGTTTTGCCTGCATCTATGGCAAGCATCCTCAGAGGTAGTGAGGTCTGTTGGAATTAGGAAAATGGGTTTATATATCTGTGGAATGACTGGGGTGGGGCAAAGAGCTCTTCTCTGCTGGAGCTAGGTGTGAATGTTTCAACTGACCACCTTCATTAGCATTTGAAGGCCTGGCTGAGCCTGGGGGAATCTTTTGTTGAGAGGTGTTAAGATGTCCCAGATTGTTTCCTCTCTGTTGTTGTGCTGTTGTAATTTTAGAGTTTTTTTAATACTGGTAGCCAGATTTTGTTCATTTTCATGGTCTCCTCCTTTCTGTTGAAATTGTCCATATGCTTGTGGATTTCAATGGCTTCTCTGTGTAATTTGAGAACACAGAAATGCTGGGCCACTCCAACAACCACCATGTCAGACTACACAGAGAAGCCATTGAAATCCACAAGCATGTGGACAATTTCAACAGAAAGGAGGAGGCCACGAAAATGAACAAAATCTGGCTACCAGTATTAAAAAACAAAAATTACAACAGCAAAACAGCAGAGAGGAAACAACCAGGCACATTTTATCATCTCTCAACAAAAGATTCCCCCAGGCTCAGCCAGGCCTTCAAATGCTAATGAAGGTGGTCAGTTGAAACATTCACACCCAGCTTCAGCAGAGAACAGCTCCTTGCCCCACCCCAGTCATTCCACAGATATATAAACCCATTTTCCTAATTCCAACAGACCTCACTACGTCTAAGGATGCTTGCCATAGATGCAGGCAAAACGTCAGGAGAAAATGCCTTGAGAACATGGCCATATAGCCTGAAAAAAAACCCCCACTAGAACCTAGTTACTTTAGTCATCAATCTGGTCAATACTTTAGTTGTCATTTCTAGCTGGAATACTATTGTTGTCTTCAGTGTGTATATATTTCCAAGTGGAAGTATATATAGATATGTTGATGGTTGAAGAAGCATAATTGCACATAGGGTGCTATTTTTCAGGGTTATGCAGTGTAGATGAATGACATTCATGCATATATTGCACATGGATCTGCATTGTGCATGGTGGCATGTGACCCTCTTGTATGTTTCTATATTTATATGTGGCTCACTCTGCACATGCAGATGTGCATGCACACTGAATAGCACATTCTTCTGCACAGTGTTGCAATTCACTAACAAAGTAGCATCACACAACCAACATATAAGTTCATAAGCATAAAATTATCCTCTGCCTCTTCAATTTAATACTTTGTCCAGTATTGCTTTTGTACTGTTATGACTGTTCAGAGGCACATACTGATTGGGTAATGGAAAACAAAACAAAATAACGTAGAATAAGCTTTAGACTTATGGTTCCCACTTTTCACTCTTCCCTTGGCCTTCACTTATATGGATTAGGATTTAAGTTCAAATATTCCCCATGGAACCCAAAGCCTGCTGGCTCGGAACAAACAGCATTAGAAATAGGGGTTAAACTAATCCATTGTTGTGCCAGTTCAATTGAAGTTTCTGCTGGGAGCTGGTTGTAGTGCTTGCATCACCCTTCATTGAGTAGTATTGGCAGGATAATGACCATAGGAAATCTGATCACACTGGAGAAAATCCCGCTTTTAATGGTTATTTTCAGTATTTTTCTAGGGATGGAAAATGTTGAACCTCAACCTGGCAGGCAAAATTGCTAAGAAATAGATCCAAATTTGCTTTTTTAATATACAATTTGGTTTTATGAAGTTGGTTGTCAAACTTTGGTCTTCCATATGTTCTGGACTTCAACTCCCAGAGCCCTAGCCAGCTTAGAATCATAAAATCAAAGAGTTGGAAGAGACCTCATGGGCCATCCAGTCCAATCCCATTCTGCCAAGAAGCAGGAATATTGCATTCAAATCACCCCTGACAGATGGCCATCCAGCCTCTGTTTAAAAGCTTCCAAAGAAGGAGCCTCCACCACACTCTGGGGCAGAGAGTTCCACTGCTGAACGGCTCTCACAGTCAGGAAGTTCTTCCTCATGTTCAGATGGACTCCTCTCTTGTAGTTTGAAGCCATTGTTCCGCGTCCTAGTCTCCAGGAAGCAGAAAACAAGCTTGCTCCCTCCTCCCTGTGGCTTCCTCTCACATATTTATACATGGCTATCATATCTCCTCTCAGCCTTCTCTTCTTCAGGATAAACATGCCCAGCTCCTTAAGCCGCTCCTCACAGGGCTTGTTCTCCAGACCCTTGATCATTTTAGTCGCCCTCCTCTGGACACATTCCAGCTTGTCAATATCTCTCTTGAATTGTGGTGCCCAGAATTGGACACAATATTCCAGGTGTGGTCTAACCAAGGCAGAATAGAGGGGTAGCATTACTTCCCTGGATCTAGACACTATGCTCCTATTGATGCAGGCCAAAATCCCATTGGCTTTTTTTGCCGCCACATCACATTGTTGCCTCATGTTTAACTTGTCATCCAATTGAACTAATACTCTACCTGCACTGTTTTGATTTTCCAAACCCATATGTTTTTCAAAATGCTTCACTGGAAACTCTTCTCCTTAACAATTGTGTGCTCAAGGAATTCCAGTGTGTGCATTTCCATTAAGAGATACTGGAATCTAAAAGTGAGGATGGCATTCCAATATTGCACAATCTTGGAACAAGAAGAGACAGATGCCTGAATTAGTCATATGGGGGGGGGGGGGGTTGGTCCATTGTTATATAGTTACTTGCTTCTCTCTCAAGATGGGATTTTGTCTGTGTTTAGGTTACTGAGCCATAACATTTGGGCTTGTCTCCACTGACCAGCAACAGATCTTTAGGTTTTTAGATGGGTCTTTCCTAGTAGAACCTGGAGATTCAAACAACTGAAACTTTAAAGTTCCTCATGCAAACCATATACAATGCCCTTTCATTGATCAAAGGGTAATCAAACAATAATATGCAACACATAAATAGATTACATGCACAGATCCATATATAACAGTGTTTCTCAACCTGAGGGTCGGGACCCCTGAGGGGGTCGCAAAGGGGTGTCAGAGGGGTCGCCAAAGACCATCAGAAAACAGTATTTTCTGCTGGTCATGGGGATTCCATGTGGGAAGTTTGAGCCAATTCTATCGTTGGTGGAGTTCAGAATGTTCTTTGACTGTAGTGAACTATAAATCCCAGCAACTACAATTCACAAAAGTCAAGGTCTATTTTCCCCAGACTCCACCAGTGTTCTCATTTTTTGCATATTGAGTATTTGTGCCAAGTTTGGTCGATATCCACCATTGCGTGAGTCCACAGTGCTCTGTGAATATAGATGAACTACAACTCCCAAACTCAAGGTCAATGCCCACCAAACCCTTCCAGTGTTTTCCCTTGGTCATGGCAGTTCTGTGCGGCAAATTAGGTTCAAAATCATCGCTGGTGGAGTTGAGAATGCTCTTTGATTATAGGTGAACTATGAATCCCAGCAACTACAACTCTCAAATTACAAATCAATCCTCCCCCTAACTCCACTAGCATTTACATGTGGGTGCATTGGGTATTTGTGCCCAGTTTGGTCCAGTGAATGAAAATACATCTTGCATATCTGATATTTATATTATGATTTATAACAGTAGGAAAATGACTCTTATGAAGTAGCAACAAAAACAATGTTATGGTTGGGGGTCACCACAACATGAGGGACTGTATTAAGGGGTCACGGCATTAGGAAGGTTGAGAACCACTGATATATACCGAAGCCCTAATTGGGAGCCATTGCCTGACATCCTGTTAATAATATTCATACATGTAAATAGGTGTTGGGAAGTGGGAGGAATGGGAGATAATCCAGACCAAGAGGATGTATCTGGCCTGGGCTGAAATGGAAGTAAAAAGGAGTGTGTAATCAGTCCATGACTGTACTTTCATTTCTCTGCCCCAATGAGCTAAATCCAGTGGCAATTTCACACTATGAATCACCTTCCCTTTCCCATTGGTAAACAGAAACAGAAGCAGTCTTCACAATTGAGGGAAAGATTCAGAACTTTATGAGTGGAGTTTGCTTCAATGCAGGCTATTGGACATAGTCTGCATACAATTGTATTATTGTTCACCACTGGGGATGGGTGAAGATATGCATAATTTGCATGCAAAGGCATTATTTCTCACCACTGGGATGGATGAAGATATGCACTGTTGACCCCGTTTCTGCAGAGGATACCTTTACATTTCTACCTCTATGACATCAGAATATCCCACTATTAGAATATTATTAGGAACTTTACTGGCAGATAAACGCATGAAGATTACTCAAGCTGCGACATCCTTTGCCAGGACGGGCAGCGAGACCGAGGCGCTGTTTGTCAAAGTTAAATTAGCCACCCTAAATTAATCCCGAGCACTTCTGAGATCATGCTCTTCATATGGAATGCTAATGATGCTGTTTGCCAACATTTTCAACAAGCTCTTTGCTTCTGCAAGAATTGTTAAGCTCTTCGAATGGATTGGGAAGAAGGCCAGGGACAGTTTTATGTCTCTCTGAGGTCTGGCTGGCTTGCGCAACCTCTGACTCACATGACTATTATGGTAAATATTAACAAAGGTTTCTGTATGTATATTTAGAAACAATTACAGGGGGACTTAAAATCAAGGTAAAAACATTCAGAGTTCAAAATGATAAATCACTGACAAATAACATTAATGAAAGCTGTCTAAAAACCAGATCTAAACAAACAACAAATATAACCCAACAAAACCCAAAACCTGAAAACATGTCAAGAGTAATAATTCTTAGAAAATGTATTGTCGAAGGCTTTCATGTCCGGAATCACTGGGTTGTTGTAGGTTTTTCTGGGCTATATGGCCATGTTCTAGAGGCATTTTCTCCTGACGTTTCGCCTGCATCTATGACAAGCATCCTCAGAGGTAGTGTTTTGTTCCTATTTCCAACAGACCTCCCTACCTCTGAGGATGCTTGCCATAGATGCAGGCGAAACGTCAGGAGAAAATGCTTCTAGAACAGTGTTTCTCAACCTGGGGGTCGGGACCCCTGTAGGGGTCGCGAGGGGGTGTCAGAGGGGTCACCAAAGACCATCAGAATACATAGTATTTTCTGTTGGTCATGGGGGTTCTGTGTGGAAAGTTTGGTCCAATTCTATCGTTGGTGGGGTTCAGAATGCTATTTCATTGTGGGTGAACTATAAATCCCAACAACCAGAACTCCCAAATGGCAAGGTATATTTTCTCCAAACTCTACCAGTGTTCACATTTGGGCATATTGAGTATTTGTGCCAAGTTTGATCCAGATCCATCATTGCTTGAGTCCACAGTGTTCTCTGGATGTAGGTGAACTGCAACTCCCAAATTCACGGTCAACCCATCAAACCCTTCTGGTATTTTCTGTTGGTCATGGGAGTTATGTGTGCCAAGATTGGTTCAATTCCATTGTTGGTGGAGTTCAGATGCCCTTTGATTGTAGGTAAACTATAAATTCCATCAACTACGATTCCCAAATGACGAAATCAATCCTCCCCGCAACCCCATCAGTATTCAAATTTGGGTGTATTGAGTATTTGTGTCAAATTTGGTCCAGTGTATGAAAATACATCCTGCATATCAGATACTTATGTGACAATTCATAACAGTAGAAAAATTAGAGTTATGCAGTAGCAACAAAAATAATTTTATGGTTGGGGGTCACCACAACATCAGGAACTGTATTAAGGGGTCACGGCATTAGAAAGGTTGAGAAACACTGCTCTAGAACATGGCCATATAGCCCGGAAAAACCTACAACAACCCAATTCTTAGAAATGCACAAAAATGAAAGTAACTGTCTTGTAGGGTTACCAGGTCCAGCATATCCATAACCAGAGCCTTTGGGGCCCAAATGTAAGGGTTAGAGAGCATCCCTTGTAATGTCACAGGGGAGGGCCCCAATGTCAGTATACTCTGGAGATATGGTGATAGATTAAGCACCAACCAAGTTACAGGTACTGTGGCATTTAAATCAAAAGTGACTAGTCTAACTGGCAAGGGAAATGTATGTAAGCACACATTTCAAGGCAATGCCCCTACCTTGAGATTCCTCTCCATTGTCCTACAGACTGGAGAAGAGTTTCCTACTTCTCAACAGCAATAGCTCAGGTCTAATCTCTCTCACTAATCCTTCGCTAGTAAGTGGTTTCTTCTAATTTCACTGTTGTTAATTGCTGTTGGATCAATGTCAATTTATAGTGACCCTATGAGTGAAACTCCAAGAGCTCCGGTCACCACCAGCCCCACTCAGGTCTTCCAGACTCAGGACAGCCATAGCTTCCTTGGTCGAGCCTATCCCTTTGGAAGATTATTTTCTTTTTCCCCACTGACTTCTATCTTATTAAGCATTATTGTCTTTTCTAGTGAGTCATATCTTCTTGCGATATGTCCAAAGCACAACAGCCTTATTTCAAACTTCTTGGTTTCTAGGAAGGATTCAGGGTTGAATTGCTCTGGGACTCTTTTAGTTGCTCTTTTAGCAATCCAAAGTATCCACAGAACTATCCCACAGCAATTTATCTCGTGAGCTTATTTTTTTGCTATCAGATTTCTTCACCTTCAGAACCATCCATAGACAATTGTGGCTTGAATGATTCTATCTTTATTGTTTAATGATCTATTCCTATATTCCTTGGGAAGTTATGCCTGTCAAATTACTACCCAAAGTTGCCCTTTGATGTATGGTGAACCCAGTGGCTCGACATTTCCAGGATAATCATCCCATAATAACTGATGGTACCAAACTGTTTTTGCTTCTGCCTTGTTGGTATCTGTTTCTCATGAAATTAATCATATCCCATGACTTCCTAGTTTGGGTACCTCACATTTTAGTGTCCATTGACGAACAGCTGAAAACAGGGAGCACTGTTTTCCTTTAACGTATATAGGTTTCCCTGCTCCTGTGAGTCTTTGCTGCTTTGCAAAATAAATAATAGAGGCTAAGGATTATGCAACGGGCTTAGCTATAAATAAAGGGATAATAAAAAATAGATACTAATAAATAATGGAGATAGCAGGATTATGCAAGAAGAGTTTTAAGCCAAGAAAGAAAGAAGAGTGTTGATGTCTTCAAAAAGAACTCAGATCACTCAGTTCCTGGATAGCTAGCTTTTCTGGGGATCTGGAGCACTTTAAAGATAATTTGAACTCAAAAGACAGTAGAAGAAACACACCATCTTGATGGGATATCCCCATTTCAGATGGGGGTTATTGTGTTTTTAGGCATGAGTCCATTAAGAAGTTGCATCTGAGAAGTTGTAACTATGACGTGGTTAAGAAGTTGTTTTTTGACATCAAGTTGGCTTCAGGTTATGGCAGTTCTGTGACTGATAGAGCTCCAAGAGCATCAGCAATTCTGTTTCATATCTTTCCTCGTTTTGTCTTCTGCTTTGTTGAAAAATATAAGCTTATCCTGCTGAGTCATGTCAACTCGTGATATGTCCACAATACAACAGCCTCAGTTGAGTCACCTTTGGCTTCTAGTTTGAATTTAGTCCATGGTATCTATAGAACTGTTCTCCAACACCACATTTCAAATTAATTTATTCCTATCACCTCTCTAGGAGCCCCGGTGGTGCAATGGGTTAAACCCTTGTGCTTGCATGACTGAAGACCAACAGGTCATCGGTTCGAATCCGGGGAGAGCACAGATGAGCTCCCTCTGTTAGCTCTGGCTCCCCATGGGGGGGCACGAGAGAAGCCTCCCACAAGGATGGTAAAACAACAAAACATCTGGGCATCCTGTTGGCAACGTCCTTGCAGACGGGCAATTCTCTCACACAAGGAACTTGCAGTTTCTCAAATTGCTCCTGACATGAAAAAAAAACCCTCTCTACAGTGTGCAACTTTCACAGCAATGTACAGAAAGTGGGAATACAGGTTGAGCGCCCCTTATCCATAATTCCAAAATATAAGGTATTTGAGACTCCAAAATAGTTCACATAGGTGGCTGAGATTATGCCATATTTGCTTTTTGATGATCTAAGATACACAAATATTTTTCATGAATTAAAATGTGTAATATTGCCTTTGGACTATGTGTTTATAAACCATAAATGAATTTTGTTTAGATTTGAGTTCAATCTCCAAAATTTCTCATTATGTTATATGCAAGTTTACCAATATCTAGAAAACAAATCTAAAATCCAAACTATTTCAAGTCCCAAACATTATGGATAATGAATACTCAATCTGTACTCTGGCATAGAAGATCCAGACATTAGTATTCAATTATATTTCTTTATACTTGAGAAATATATCTACTTCCTTCATTGCTGTTCTTACACAGTAGCTATGTCAGATTGAACACTGTTTTAAAACTACCCTACCAAAGTTGTAGAGAATTGCACAGTTGCAAAACTGATGGTGTTGCAGGCAGCCCTGTGATGATCACTATTACATAATTATACTACTTATGCAAACCTTTTTAAGGCTAGCATTCTCTGACAACTTCTGCAAAAGTGCCAAAGTAATCGTTTTTACACCAGTGTCAGTCACTATCTGCATTGTAGCCTGAGAATGCATGTTGTTGTAATGTCCTTATCTAATCTATCCCCCAAATGTCACTTAGGAGTATCGTTCCCATCGATGCAATAGTATTAAGTGATCTATTCCAAAACCCATGAATCCAATCAGGGCATAAAGCCACATTAACAGAACATTCATGGACATCTCCATGTCCCATAATGTCTTTATGATGATCCTTAATTTCAGGAAACTGATGTTCAGTAGTTGGATCTGCTCTCTAATTGTCTTGAATGCAACGAGGACCAAATATACAATAAAAAGGCCAGATTTTTATTGGAGATTGCTGGCAACAACACAAAGGAGGAAGGAATTCTTGGATGTAAGTGCAGATAGTTTTTATGGTATATTTTCTCAATTCTGGCAGTGTATAGCTATGTTGATATTTCAAGCAAAAATACCATAATCAAATTGTGGTCTGATCTTGTTGATGGTCTTGACTTGAGTAGATACATTGAGTCAGTGCAATTTACCAATATGTTGACTTAACGTTTCTGTGGATCTAACCAAAAGAATGCCAGTCATTGTAAGCTTGAAGTATCTGTGAGCTTTCTGCCACATTTTCAATATACATCTTTTTTCTGCTGCACAAAGACAAATCACAATTTGTATTACACAAGATCCTGTAGTGAGTTGTGTTTAAGTCTCATATGGAATGGTTATTTTTCTCCTGTAGGTTCTATGTTTGTTTGTACTGTCTGGACAGATGCACCCTTTGAGATATTGTTTGTGCTCCTTCATCGGTTCTCAGGACATTTTGCAAACTTTCTTAAATATCTGGTCTGTTCTGCTTTGGTTGCCCTCAGAGGACTTTTGGTTGGAAGGCATTTGAGAGGCAAAGTAGCAACCAAGAACATCTCTTGCTTTCTCCACATAGTACACGATTTGTACTCACTGATGTGCTGGGTACACACAGTTATGGAACAAAGGTGGGCTGTTATTCTTTTGCATATTTTCATAAAATCACAGCACTATAGAGTTGGAAGAGACAACCCCATTCTGCCATGCAGGAATAGATAGTCAGAGGATTCCCAACAGATGGACATCCAGCCTGTGTTTAAAAACCTCCAAAGAAGAAGACTCCGCCATACTCACAGTCAGCATATTCCACGGTTGAACAGTTCCTAATGTTTTGGTAAATGCTCTTTTCTTATAATTTGAATCCATTGGTACATGTTCAGATCTCCAGAGCAGTAGAAAACAGACTTGTTCTATCTTCTGTGGGATATCTCACCAGATATTACAGAAAGTCATCATGTCACATTTTTGTCTTCTCTTCTCCAAGCCAGATATACAAAACTCCCTAAATCGTTGTCATGAGCCTTCTTTCCAAAACTTTTACCAGCTTCATAGCCATTTTTGACATGTTTCAGCCTCTTGACATCCTTGAACTCTGGAGCCTAGAATAGGATGATGCATTTGAGAATGGAGTAGTATTATCATGTTAATGTCATCTATTTAAACATCATATTCCTATTGTTGCAGCTTAGGATCTCATCAATTGTTCAGCCTGTGGTCTACTACAACTTCTAGATCACATCAACTTCAACTTCCATTAACTGGTGATAATGACCTATATTGATGACTCTTTCTGTTCAACACTGTTGGGAAGAGCCACAACAAACAATTAATTTAAACCTCAAGATGTCAACCCATTAAACTGTATTGTGCCTAGAGTAATCATTTCAGCAGCACTGTGGTAATGCCAGGTTGAAAGAAGGTTATGCAACTTAAATAAATATTTCTAGATGAGGTCTTTATGTAAAAGGACAGAGAACAAAAATAGAACAATTACCAAACTTAAGCAAGTCAGTTGTCCAACCTAATTCTACATGTCAGAGTTAAATGGAGCCTCCATTATTGTGAATCTGTGCTGGTTTTTATGAGAACTATCCATGGTACTTTGCTTATTTTGGAAATGGGGCTCAAAACTGTGGATACTTTCCAAAAGGCCTGATGTAGCTCTCACAAATTCAGTGCAGACTCACTTCCACAAAATAATAGCATTTAGGCCTGTTTGATCAAGAAAAAATTTGTTTCTAAAATCGATTTGTAATTGGGGTGTTTTTTTGTTTCGATATTTAAAATAATTACAAAACTTTCCCAAAAAAAGTTTTGGTATTTAAAATTTTGTAAATATTAACGAATTTTTAGAATATTTTTTGTATTTTTTAAGAATAATATTAAAATAATATTAAAAAATATTTTAAAATGGAAAAGTAACCAAAAAATGGCCCAAATGTGGACCAAACACAGGCAGGATACAGCAAATGAGAGCACACACCAACAGAAGAGTCTTTTCTTTTTTAGAATATTTTTTAAGAATAATATTAAAATAATATTAAAAAATAATATTAAAATAATATTAAAAAATATTTTAAAATGGAAAATTAACCAAAAAATGGCCCAAATGTGGACCAAACACAGGCAGGATACAGCAAATGAGAGCACACACCAACAGAAGAGTCTTTTCTTTTTTAGAATATTTTTTAAGAATAATATTAAAAATAATATTAAAAAATAATATTAAAAAATAATATTAAAAAATAATATTAAAAATATTTTAAAATGGAAAATTAACCAAAAAATGGCCCAAATGTGGACCAAACACAGGCAAGAGACAGCAAATGAAGCAAGCAGCACTCACAGCAGCAAGGAATGAATCCAATCCCAGTTGCTAGCAGCCATTGCCAAGCTAACCCAATGCAAACTCCCTCGCCCTCTGCAGCAAGCTACGGGCCGCGCGGAGCCGCTTTGAAAGGGCTCGCCGGCCAATCAAAAACAGACAGCCACGGACCCATGGTGCACTGCTTGGGAGCGCCGGATTGGCTCCCAGGCACCAGCACTCCAGCAGCCTCCACCCCATTAACGAAACGAGCGGAGGCTCGTTAAATCTATGGGGGTTGCTGGTTCGATATTTAAAAACCCTTCCGGGTTTGGTAATATGTTGATATCGCTTCGGAAATGCCAAAAATAACAAATTAATAACGAATTAACGAATTAACGAACGAAACCGCACAGGCCTAATAGCATTACCAGTCACCTCTGCAGTATTGTTTCTAAGTAGGAAATAGAAATAGATATTCTTAAAAGCAGATCATGATTATGGGAGTGGATATAGTATTGTTGCATATGGAGGTTCTAATACAGGAGAGAAAGAGTAAAATGATATTTCCTCTCTATTGTAAATTTACCCAGTACCTTTTCAATATAGTTCGTCTACTTAGGGCATCTTGTGCCAATGATTTCTGAAGGTTGATTGCCTCGTATAAAGGAGCACCTTCTCTTATTTGGTGAATTTTAAACGTGATGCCAGTCTGCTTTGAAAACTAACCAAGGGTGTTCTTAGGTGAATTTACAACTAGGTTGCAGATGTGATGGTAGAGACAGCATACACAGCTTGCAAGATGTGAGTTACGTTGGGCAATGACACAGTGAGAAACTCAAAATGAAATGTGAGTGGAAAAGACTCTCCACTTTATCAGCTCTTTCCAGTCTCCTCTTCAACAAAGTTCACACATGCCTGCATATTTATTCCTCCTCCCTTTATTTAAAATGTATGCTGCCTTTCTCTCCTAAAGGACATTTGAGGCAATGTAACAATCATGCATAAAAACATCAGAAAAATTGTCAAACAGACTAGCAAACACAGAACAGACAAGACAGAAAGCACACACATCTGTAAAATACTAATGTATGTATAAAATTCAACATTTAAGTAAATAACAATGAATAAACCAAAGTGAGCAGATGTAAATGAGAAGACAAGTGGTAAACTGTAATACAGAACCAGCATATTGTATTTGCTTGAGTGTTGGTCTCTGGATACCAGGGTTTGAATCCCAACTCAACCATGGAAGCCCAGTGGGCCACCCTCAGCCCCAGAAACCATGGGATAAGTCTTCCTTATGGTCTCAATAAGTAAAAAATGATGTGAAGGTACATAAAAACAATAAGAACAGAAAAAAAACAGAGGGTACACCTACACTGTAGAGTTAAGATAGTTTGACACCACTTTAAGTGCTGTAACTCAAGACTACGGAATCTTGGGAGCTATAATTTGATGAGGCAACCTCCAATTCAACATAATTAAAGACAAGAGAAGGTAGTGTAAAATTTCCACAACTCTTTGAAAAAATGGAAGAGCTTCCAGGCACACTTCAAAATATTTGTGAGAAATTTTGTGTAATTTGGATTATTGAACAGTATGCAGAGTTATGGAAGAGCATATGAAGGACCAACCAGGTCTCTTTAACCTGTGCCCCCCCCCCAAAAAAAAAAACCCTAGACAGCCAATTCAGTGGTCAGGAATTCTGGGAGTTGAAGTCCCAAACACCTGGAGGACCATAAACTGAAGTGTCCTGATAGAGGGATATTAATTCTTAATGATTCATTTGGGTTCTAGAGGTCCGTGGATGCAAAAAAAGTTATTGAGGGACAATGGATGACTCCCTAAATTTGCCCAAAGAGCAGAGAGAAAAGGGTAAGAAGTATGATTGGGAAAGACAAGCAGTCACTCTGACTGTGTCCTGGAGGTAATTACTGCTATATAAATAAATCAGAGGGGGGAAATCTTTTAAAAATCTAATTAGCACGCTGCAGTGTTGTTTTCAACCTTGGTCAAGTACAGACAGACCTGAAGTATACTTCATTGTATAATCACAAGCGATGGGACAACTCTTAGATGTTTGTTCACCTTTCCTTCCCTTGGGTATATTTCAGGAAGCTTCATATGATCTGGTTCAGACATGACAGTGTTCTTTTGTGGGAACCTGGTTCCATTTTACAAAATTTAGGAGAATTGAAAATTGGAAGAATTTGCTCTTCCTGCCCTTCAGATATTATGCATTTGGTAGTTTAAAGAAATGCAAATTAGTAAGCTTTTGCAGGGCCTAAAGACCCTAAAGGCATCTGTTCCCATCTGATCTTGGAAGCTACACAGGGTCGACTCTGGTGAGTACTTGGATGAGAGACCACCAATGAATACCATGTGCTCTAGGCTACATTTCTGAGAAAGGCAAAGGCAATAGCAAAGCCACGTCTGCATATTCATTGACCAAGAAAATTCTATAAAATTCATGAAGTTGCAATAAGTTGATAGGTTACTTGAAGGCACATACACACAGAATATGTAAAAGTAACATCTCTGCACTCTGATGGAGAGAATCAGTGTAGAGAAGTTATTGATCAGAATTTACAAGGAAGCTAAAATGTTAGGGAAAAAACTCCCTCCCCTAATTGCCCAGCAGTTATGTGTAGGAAGGAAGAATGCTTGCCATCAAATACAGCTTGAAGTGAGATTCAGGCAAAACTACATCTGAATATTCCTTGCCTAAAACAACCCCATGAAATTCTTTAGGGTCACCATAAGTTGATAGGTTTCTTGAAGGCACTTGTGTTACACACCACAGCTTGAAAAGTTGCATCTCTGAGCTTTGATGTAGACAATCACTTAGACAAACCATATATAGGAATGGGATCAACATAAGTTAGTCGGAAGGCACATTGTTATACTAGTCAGTGCTTTGAACACAATTTTTCTGCTGTATTGTCGAAGGCTTTCATGGCTGGAATCACTAGGTTCTTGTGGGTTTTTTCGGGCTATAGGGCCATGTTCTAGAGGCATTTTCTCCTGATGTTTCGTCTGCATCTATGGCAAGCATCCTCAGAGGTAGTGATCTCACTACCTCTGAGGATGCTTGCCATAGATGCAGGCGAAACGTCAGGAGAAATGCCTCTAGAACATGGCCCTATAGCCCGAAAAAACCCACAAGAACCCAATTTTTCTGCTTCTTGGCAGGGGGTTGGACTGGATGACCCATGAGGTCTCTTCCAACTCTATGATTCTATGATTCTATGAATTGACTCCAGGTTAAGGTGTCCAATGTGCAAAGAAGGAATGCTGTCCATAGAGAGGTAAACCTTGGTTTCTGTTTAGGTCAAGTAGGAATAAGCAAAGGGGCCACACATATTCTCTAGTCTCATTTTTAAGCACTGAAGTCCCCCAGGAAACCCCACAACCCATTAACCTCTCCATTTTTAATCATGCAAGGCAAATATTTTCATGAAAATCAACAAAACAAAACACAATCTGACCCCAAAGTGATAGATTTCATAGGGCTACATTGTTCCTCATAACTCCCAACGGGTTCCAAAACTGGTGATACTGGGGGACAGCCCAGACATTGGCTGAAACTGAAGATGGCTTCTGTTCATTTCTGGGTTTCAGGAAAAGCAGGCTATGAGTAATATTCTGGACTTGTATTTCTTGGTGTTGATATTTTCATTTGTTTTATTCGGCTTCACCTTTATGATACAACCTGTGCATCCCTTATCCAGAAATCCAATCTCCAAATTTGTCCACATGGCTGGCTGAGATAGTGACACCTTCACTTTCTGGTGGTTCAGTGAAATTTTGTTTCATGCACGAAATTATTAAATATATTGAGTATCTCATTACTTTCAGGGTATGTATATAAGAAGTCTATGAAACATAAATGAATTTCATGTTTCGCCTTGGGTTTCATCTCCATATGATGTATGCATATGCCAATAGAGGTATTCCAAAACAAAAAAAAAATCCAAGATATATCTGGTATCTAGCATTTCAAATAAGTGGTAGTTTCACTGCTTTTTAACCTTTGTATCCTATTAAATCTAAATTGTGTTTGTCCTAACTGTTGTCAGTTGCTTTGAGTCCCCAAACTAGAGAAATGATAGAATATCAATCAGTGAATACCATCATTATCACTACTCCAAACCATTAAGATGAGAGTTTCTGGGGCGGAAAGTATCCCCTAATCCTGATACAGTTGCCCTTCCATAAATTACAGACTGGGTTCTTTAACTTTCCAATCAAATTAAAACCCATTGTCTTGTGTGTGTCTCTTACACGCGTTCATATAATGCATATCACAGAATCTCTAGGTCAAGCTGTCCTTTCAGTGGTGTGCAAGCAGGATTTCCAAAAGTACTGTTGGGGAAAACAGTGAACCCAAAGAAAGGGACCCCAAATGATCAGGAAATGAATTGGGCCGAGAGCTCCGCATTTATCGGAGAAGAGCATCTGTTTCTGCCTCCCCCTCCCAGCCCCACGCTGCTTTTGAAAGGATGCCATCCTCCCACCCCGCTTATCTCTGGCCTCCCCAAGCAGGATATTAAAGCATTCCTGGCATATGAACAATTTACCCAGACAACAGCCTTCCTGGCAGGGGCACTCCCCAACAAACTTGACTTGTGCCGTTTCCCTCGGCAGGAGTCTAATTTTTTTTAATGCCACACAGCTGCCCTTGATGAAGACAGACAGATGACGTCCCGTGGTGGCAAATCCCAGACATCTGTGTCAGGTTTGGATGCGATGGCAGTGAAGCAGAAAAGGGTGGGAGAGGGACAGAAAGGAGACCGTCAATGACAACAATGGGCTTGTATTCTCTCTAGGCACTTCTTATGTCTTCCAGCATCATTCTATAGCATTAAGTTCTTGTGGGTCTTTTTGGGCTATATGGCCATGTTCTAGAGGCATTTCTCCTGACGTTTCGCCTGCATCTATGGCAAGCATCCTCAGAGGTGAGGTCTCTCCTAGAAGAAGGCAGGTTCTACTTATACTTGCTTGCCATAGATGCAGGCGAAACATCAGGAGAAATGCCTCTAGAATATGGCCATATAGCCCGAAAAGACCCACAAGAACTTAGTGATTCCGGCCATGAAAGCCTTCGACAATTCTATAGCATGCTTCTGCAGGAAATTGACCAAAACATTGTAGTGAAGGACCTCGAAATGCTAGGGAAGTATTCTTTCTAGACATTTTCAAGAAGCCATTGATTTCGATAGGAATCCCTGGTATCTATGGTTTTGTGTTACTATGGTATGTCCAAACATGCATTCCCTCTAAAGATAAGGGTCTTCAGAACTTGCTGTTGTGAAAGGTTGTGATCCTTTTTCATGGGTTAAGCCCCTGTGCCGGCAGGACTGAAGACCGACAGGTCGCAGGTTCGAATCCGGGGAGAGGCGGATGAGCTCCCTCTATCAGCTCCAGCTCCTCATGCGGGGACATGAGAGAAGCCTCCCACAAGGATGATAAAACATCAAATCATCCGGGTGTCCCCTGGGCAACGTCCTTGCAGACGACCAATTCTCTCACACCAGAAGCGACTTGCAGTCTCTCAAGTCGCTCCTGGCACGACAAAAAAATGCAAAATAGTATTATATTGAGAAGAAGAAGAACATATTCTGCACAGAAAATTGTTTTGGGCTTCATCTGTACAAAATTTTCACCTTTTTATATGGAAAATACTATTTTCTGTAGCATTTCTGAAAGAAACAGTGTTTTTTGTGTGTGGAAAAAATATGTTTTTGGTGTAACAATCTCTTGTGTGATTGCTCAATGGTTTTAACCATAAGGGTTTTCTGACACTAAAGAAACATGTTTTTCAACAATTTTGGAATATTTTCAAATAGTATTTCCATATCTTAGTTCTGATGACAACGAAATTTGCTTGTCCTTGGTATATATATAATATATACATCTATCTCATGTGTGAGTAGAAGGCAGATTCTACTTATACATGCAACCCAAATTATGGATTTTAATATGATCTATGGATAAATTAAGGGCCATTCTAGGGAAAGTGGGAAACTTCCATGCCAGCTCAGGGGGCCAGCTGTTTCTGTCCACTGCCACCATTTCCTACTCCAGGCATTGGAAAAGAAGCAGAATTTGATGGGGCCCCTTTAATCATAATTAAGTTTCAGTGTTCATAACAATCCATGGATTAGCCAACCCAGCTTTTTTAAAAAAATGTTTTTTGACTAAATCTCTTAGACTCATGCATAAATATATAAGCTAATTTACATGAAGTTGCACATGTGGCGAATCAATGTCTTTGACTAGTATTGGGGCTGGGTGAGTGCTAATCCACTAAAGCTGACCAGATGGACTCTGAATAGTTCATCTGAGCCCAAAATCATTCAAAATGGTATTGTTTGCTGCCTGATACAGGAGGAATAAACTTGGATGTCATGGGATATGAATCACTTCATCCCTGACCATTGTCCATGCTAATCAGGGCAGATGGATTGTCTAATCAAAGATCATCCAGAAGACCACAAAGTCACCCACATCAGGCTAAAATCCCAGATTTCACTGTATGTAAGGCACTAACTAATCAGTTGCTTCTAGAAACCAAATGGTGTCCATATTTTTGGTTGGTTTAGCTAAGGCTCGTGTTTTAGCAAAGTTTTTGTGGGCTTTGCAGAAACTTTATTTAGTTCAAAATCCAGCTGAAGGCTAGAGAAGACCTCAGGGGAATGCTGCCTTCTTGACAAGAGTTTCAACCGCTACTGGTCCATTCATGAGCACAGTCCAAAATGCTACAGCGTTAGTCCCACTGGGCTTGGAACTTTAAGGCTTCCTTTTCCCATACGTATCTGCATATGCATTTTTTTTCAAAGGGCTTTGCCACAGAACTAGAGCTCAGCAGCTCATGACCAGCAGCACCATTCTCACTTGCAACACCCTATTTATAGAACCATCACTCCAGGGAAGCTAGCCAGGGTCCTTGCTAGTCCTGTCCCCTGAGATCCTTTTGTAAACTTGTATTTTATGCTTTCCTTTCCTGGCATTTCACAATACCGCTATATACAAATACACCAAGGAGAAAACAAAAATCTATCACTCATATACCAATCACTTACAAAAATTAATGCTGATCAATTAAACGATGGCAGTTATTAAATGATCTATTAATTATAAAGTGATAAAACACATGTAAATATTAATTTCAGTGCTGCAATTCATCTTCCGCTGCTCGATAAAAGGACATCACTCTGTTGCAAATGTAGGGCTTTGCTCTTGATTGCCACCTCTTCAGTTCAAATTACACTCAGTTTGAACAAGTGAGTTACCTGCTGTACATCATTGAGCTAAATTTTACAGGTAAGTATCTTTGGTCTTTAACCATTTTTGCAATGCTTGATTACGCTGCTACTTACTTATTTAGTTTGTTAGTTCATTTAGATTTATTTATTTATTTATTTCAATTACTTCTACCCCGCCCTTCTCACCCCCGAGGGGGGACTCATGGCGGCTTACAACCAAAGGCACAATTCGATGCCTGAATCAATTAAACAAACAATACATAAAAACGATGTAAACAATTAACAGGTTAAAAACATTAATACATAATAAACTAGCAAAACAATCTCATGCTCAGTGTTCAGAGTTCCGTATATCCATTCCATTCGTCCGTGTTTATCGTCAGATCTTCTCTTAGCTGCCAGAATGTCCAAAAGCTTGGTCCCATATCCAGGTCTTCAGTTTTTTCCTGAACGCCAAAAGGGAAGTTGCTGATCTAATCTCCCCGGGGAGTGAGTTCCACAGGTGAGGGGCCACCACTGAGAAGGCTGTGCTCCTCGTCCCCGCCAACCTCACTTGTGATAGTGGTGGGGTCGAGAGCAGGGCCGCCCCAGACGATCTTAAATTTCGAGATGGGATGTAGATAGATCCCATATTTTTCCCAATTAAAAAATACTCATGGTAGTAAAGCACAATACATCATTCAAAGTATTGAGCCCTGCCATGGCTCAATACTATGGAATCCTGGGAACAGTAATTTTACAAGGTCTTGATCCTTTTCTACCAAATAGTGCTGGTAGTTCTCACCAAGCTACAAATCCCAGGATTACATGGTATAGAGCCATGCCAGTTGAAGAGGTCCAGACTGCATTAATTGTATAGAGCAGATGCACCTTTAACCATTTTCTAAAAGCCTCTTAGCATGAGAAAGTTTGATTTCCCAGGGCCCTCTCCACACAGCCCTATATCCAAGAATATCAAGGCAGAAAATCACAGATGTGGACTCAGATAACCCAGTTCTGGGATATAGGGCTGTGTGGAAGGGCCCTCAGAAAAAGGAGAGCAAGGAAGGATATATGACATCTGTGGATACAGAATTGGTGGATACAGAAAGCTGATCATATTGACAAGAAAATCTCATAAGAGGATTGGACAGTACCAGTCATCCCCTACCCATTAAGTGGTTTGAATGTTGGCATAGGATTTTTGGAGTCCTTCCACACAGGCATATGACCCAGAATATCAATCTCACAATATCTGCTTTGAACTGGATTATCTGAGTCCACACAACCATATATTCTAGTTCAAAGCAGATAATGTGGGATTTTATTCAGCTGTGTGGATGGGGACTCAAAGATGAGGAATCAGTAATTGTGTGATCTTGGGCATGACCCATACTTCCAGTCCTGAACAAACCACATCTGAAGAAATCTATCCAAAACCCTTCTGGTGCCTTTGACACAGGTATTAGGTTTCTCAGGTTTGTTGCAGGACTTTTAGGAGATTGTGCAATGGATAATCTCAGACTAGTGACCAAGATTAAACCCACTCAATTATTGAAGTGCCTATACAGTTTTGGGGTCCATCAACTTCAAAAGTGAGTTGGACGAAATGTCCCTTGTGGTCTCTTCCAACTGTATGAATCTATGACTTTATGAACTATGTGTATAGAAGATCCCATCAAAACTACTTATCACAGCCAATGATGTGGTATTATGGGGGATGCAGTGCAAAAACATTTGGAAGGCCACAATTTCTTATCCGTGAGATACTTACGGCCCTTCTACCCTGTCAGATAACCCAAGTTATCAAAGCAGATAATCCACATTATCTGAAATGGATTATCTTATCTATACTGGCATATAACCCAGTTCAAAGCAGATAGTGTTGATTTTATATATATGTATAGAAGGGGTGCAAAGATTACTACAGATGCAGACTGTGGCCAGGAAATCAGAAGACGCTTACTTCTTGGGAGGAGAGCAATGTCCAGTCTCGATAAAATAGTGAAGAGTAGAGACATCAGACTGGCAACAAAGATCCATTGCCTAGTCAAAGCCATGGTATTCCCTGTAGCAACCTACAGATGTGAGAGCTGGACCTTAGGGAAGGCTGAGCGAAGGAAGATAGATGCTTTTGAACTGTGGTGATGGAGGAAAGTTCTGAGAGTGCCTTGGACTGCGAGAAGATCCAACCAGTCCATCCTCCAGGAAATAAAGCCCGACTGCTCATTGGAGGGAAGGGTACTAGAGACAAAGTTGAAGTATGGGTTGTTGTAGGTTTTTCCGGGCTATATGGCCATGTTCTGGAGGCAATTTTTCTCCTGATGTTTCGCCTGCATCTATGGCAAGCATCCTCAGAGGTAATGAGGTCTGCTTTACCTCATTGAGATTGCTGATTTAGATGCAGGCGAAACGTCAGGAGAAATGCCTCTAGAACATGGCTCTATAGCCCGAAAAAACCCACAAGAACCTAGTGATTCCAGCCATGAAAGCCTTCGACAATACAAAGTTGAAGTACTTTGGCCACATCATGAGGAGACAGGAAAGCCTAGAGAAGACAATTATGCTGGGGAAGGTGGAAGGTAAAAGGAAGAGGGGCCGACCAAGGGCAAGATGGATGGATGGCATCCTTGAAGTGACTGGACTGACCTTGAAGGAGCTGGGGGTGGTGACGGCCGACAGGGAGCTCTGGCGTGGGCTGGTCCATGAGGTCACGAAGAGTCAGAGACGACTGAATGAATGAACAACAACATAGAAGGGGTCTTAATCTACATTGCTATTGTGTGTGTCCTGCATGGAAAACATTTCGTCCTCCATGCCTTATAGAACACAGATTCCCCCAGTCCACTTCATCATGGCCAATGATGATGCATTGCCATACATTGGAACCGACTTGAAGGAACAAAACAACAGTTAGAAACATAAAGCTTGTCATTAAAAACAATTGCATGAAAAAAATATTACCAACTTTTTGTCCCTGAAAATAAGTTAACTCCAAAGCCCCATGCCCCACACCTCCACACACCCCTTGGGCAGGAGCCCCACTTGGCAACTCGCACTTCATCTCATCCATAGTGCAGCGAGAAAGGTAAGCGCTTACCCAAGGTAATTCATGCCAGCAAGTTATTAAATAGCTTTGGGCTTTTCTTCCTTTTCTTCTAAGTGAGGAGGAGAAGTGTGAAAAGGGATGGAGAGGCCTTTGTTTTCTAATTTGTGTCTCTTCTCCATTGAAACTTGACACAATGCGTTTCTGTAGTATTTCTCAGACCCCCACCCCCACCCCGCCCCACTTTACATGCCGCCATCTAATGTGACAGCTGAAGGAGATTAAAAAGAAATGCTAAACTAGCAAGAGTTGTGAGATGAGGGTGTGGGGGGAGAGGGAAAAGTAGCACATTTATGAATAATTTCAGCCCAATTCCAACAACATTGCATTCCCTGGACAGGGCACATTTATTATCTTATTCACCATGACGACGGCAACATTAGTGATTTGTTACTGAATCAATTATTAATTCATAGACGTGAATAAGGTTTTGTCACTTAACTCTTTGGTGGACCAAATAGAGGTGGCCTCTTTCAGCAGCTCTATATTCAATGTTCTGCTTTCAGGTTGGAGTCATAGTTGCCCCTCCCTGAAACGTCAAGGGAGCTCAAAGTGGGGGAGGGGGGAGGGGGATGCATGGAGACATCAGCATTTCTTTTCATTAAACAGCTCCGCCAGAATGCATTTTTTATAACAAGAGATCCCCCAGTGCCTCTCTTGTCATGAACCAATAAGCTACTGTGAAGCCTTGACAGTTCTGCATCCAAGAGCATGCTGGGAAGTCTCAGAAGCTGTTGGCTCAGATGGTTAGAGATGGGGAGGGAGGGGTCCATCTGCAAAAAGTGTCCAACTAATGTCCCGTCAGGAAGTCCAGGACAACTTGAAATAGTACCTAGACATTATGGAAATGTTAACACTGTGTCCCCTTGCCTGGCAGGGAGGTGGACTGGATGGCCAAAGGATAAGATATTCAAGATGGAGTCAGCTTGTTTTTTGTAGCTCCAGAGATTAGGGGACGATTTACAACAGTGTTTCTCAACCTGGGGGTCGGGACCCCTGTGGGGGTCACGAGAGGGTGTCAGAGGGGTCACCAAAGACCATCAGAAAACATAGTATTTTTTGTTGGTCATGGGGGTTCTGTGTGGGAATTTTGGTCCAATTCTATCATTGGTGAGGTTCAGAATGCTATTTCATTGTGGGTGAACTATAAATCCCAGCAACTGCAACTCCCAAATGCTGAGGTCTATTTTCCCCAAACTCCACTAGTGTTCACATTTGGGGATATTGAGTATTTGTGCCAAGTTTAGTCCAGATCCATCATTGTTTTAGTCCACAGTACTCTCTGGATGTAGGTGAACTACAACTCCAAAAATTCACGGTCAATGTCCACCGGACCCTTCCAGTATTTCGTCTTGGTCATGGGAGTTCTGTGTGTGAAGTTTGGTTCAATTCCATCATTGGTGAACTTCAGAATACTCTTTGATTGTAGGTGAACTATACATCCCAGCAACTACAACTCCCAAATGACAAAATCATTCCCCCCAACCCCACCAGTATTCAAATTTGGGTGTATTGGGTATTTGGGCCATATTTGGTCCAGTGAATGAAAATCCATCCTGCATATCAGATATTTACATTATGATTCATAACAGTAGCAAAATTACAGTTATGAAGTAGCAACGAAAATAATGTTATGGTAGGGGGTCACCACAACAGGAGGAACTGTACTAAGGGGTCGCAGCATTAGGAAGGTTGGGAACCACTGATTTACAAGATCCTTTATACTAAAGGGAAGGGAGAGAAAATCAACTCCCTGGTGTCTGCATGATGCATGGAACTGATTCAGGTTGACATAAACTAAGGCTGCTCAGTGCTGCCTTAAATGACATTAACAAAAGTCATATTTTGGTTGAGCGTATACAGTTGTGCCACTTCCTATTCAGGAAGAAGCTGTGGCTGTTTACACCACCATCCATTTTTCCCAATCTCAGCCATTCTGTAAACAAGGGATGGCACCTGTCTTACCTCCATGGTTCTGGGCTTTGCGATGCTCATTGGGCAAGAAAATTGAAGTGTCCATGGCTTGGCACTTGGAGAGGTGCCAGCCAGAGTAACAAAGCAATTGGAGAAGAGAGGAGTGAAACGGTGGGGCAATTCCTCTTTTCCCTCCTGCCCTCACTTGCATCACTTAATTGCTCTGGCTATCAATATTACAGACACTTAGGAGTTAACAGCATCATTTTCATACCTGGAGGACACCACAAAAGCCAGAAGAATAGGGACAAGGTGGTGGTTTGGTGGCGCTGAGCCTGTCCTAGCATCACTGGGCTGTGTGGACACCACTGAGCCCCTGAGCTGGTTCAGTGGGTGGCCACAGAGTCTATGGTGATACCAATCCAAAGTACTCTATTCCAGATCAGCACCACCATTTGTGGCCCATGTAGATGCACCATAGGACACAACTGAGCAATTGATTTAAAGTGCAGGGGAAATAATTCCACCTAAACATTAAGAAGAACTTCCTGATGGCCAGAGAGTGGTTGTTGTTGTTGTTTATTCATTCAGTTGCTTCCGACTCTTCGAGACCTCATGAACCAGCCCATGCCAGAACTCCCTGTCAATGGTGGCCACCCCCCGGCTCCTTCAAAGTCAAGCCAGTCACTTCAAGGATACCATCCATCCATCTTACTCTTGGTCAGCTCCTCTTCCTTTTTCCTTCCATTTTCTCCAGCATCCTTGTCTTCTACAACCTTTCCTGTCTTCTCATTATGTGGCAGTGTCTCCTTTTCTGGAAGTATTTAAACAGGGGCTGGGTGGCTGTCTCTTCAGCGTGCTTTGATCATGTCTTATTGCCTGTCAGAAGGGGGTTGGACTAGATGGCCCTGGGGGTCTATTCCTACTCTACAATCCTTTGATGGTTAAGTTGATTTTATCTTCTTGGCTTATAGCCTAGGAAGCTCCATGAATGTGAGGGTGTATGTGGGAGAGGAGGCTCAATATATCTTATAGAAATTCACATGCCCCATTTCAGCTCTCCGGGAACTGCTTTTTTATTACTGCGCCTTATATGCCTTCTAAGTTGTCAATTGACAGAACATCAATGTTGGGATGAAAGTGTCTTTCAGTTCCCAAAGTTTGACAAGGGATGAGATTCTTCTTCCCTTTGTGACTGGGTGATTCTATGTTGGTGGGGTAATGAATCTTTTCTGCATTTCCTCATGTGTTGACTCACCATTGGATTAGTAAAAATACAGAACTACTTTAGGTGAGATTATGCATAATAATTAAGCCAAAGGCTCATTGTTGGCAGGTGAAAAAAAACAAAAAAAAAATCATACGTAGCAGGGAAGGGTGTTTAGTCCTGAGAGGGAAGGGAGCACCCGTGTCAAACACTGTTTATCAAATCTTAAAAGGACAAAAAAGGAAAGGGGAGGGTAAGAAAGAAGGGGCCCCTTTGTCATTTAAGGCCTGCCAGTAAATCTCAGCAAGACTGCAAACTTGCAGCTTGCATAGTATATTTTATAGAAGGAGAAGTTGCTGACTTGGCTGGTGCTAGGTAGGAGGCCGAGAGGGCCGGGAAGCATGCGATTGGAGGGTGGGTAAACATCCCCATCCATCAAGCGGCAGGATTCACAGCAAAAGTGGTGACAACCATAACAGATTAACACACCGAGGGGCAGAAAGATGAGGGGGTGGGGTAGAGAGCATGCCTTCCTGTCTTTGAATGGATTTGGCCCCATAGAGTGTAAATCTGAGAAGCAGGTGAGACTGGATCATTGAATTTTAGAGATGGAAGGGGCCACAAGGACCATCCAGTCCAACCTTTGGCCATGCAAGAATATAGAACTGAAACATCCCTTAGTCTTGCCCATCCAATCTCTTGTTAAAGAGATGAAGAGTGCAAGATGCTATGAAGAAGTTTATTCCCCTATCTTGAAAATTTGAGATTTGTCGCTGCTTTCCTCTGAAGCTAAGAGAATGGGACTTTCCCAAGATCACCAGGTTGGATTTCATAGCTGAGCATGGATTTGAAGCTTGGTTTCCCTGATTTGTAGTCCGATGACCAAACCTCTACACAGGCTTTCTCCATCTGTTTAAAGCTGTGCTTAAAGACTACCAAAGATGAATAGGTCCCTCTCCCCACATTCCATGGACAACAGGTCTACAGTCAAGATGTTCTTCCTAATTTTTATGTGGAGTCTCTTCTCTTATCTGTTGAAACCCTTGGTTGGCTCTTGTGGTCTTTTCCAGTTCTATTTCATAGAATCATAGAATCATAGAATCAAAGAGTTGGAAGAGACCTCATGGGCCATCCAGCCCAACCCCCTGCCAAGAAGCAGGAATATTGCATTCAAATCACCCTTGACAGATGGCCATCCAGCCTCTGTTTAAAAGCTTCCAAAGCTTCCTATTCATTGAAAGTTTGAGATTTGTCACTGCTTTCCTCTGAAGCTAAGAGAATGGGACTTTCCCAAGATCGTGGAATGGGGAACCCATTTTTCTTCTTTGGTATTACTCAACTTTCCCAAGATCGACAGGTTGGATTTCATAGCTGAGCATTGATTTGAAGCTTGAATAGGTCCCTCTCCCCAAATGCAATCTATTCCATGGACAACAGCTCTACAGTTGAGAAGTTCTTCCTAATTTTTATGT
Source organism: Anolis sagrei ordinatus (assembly GCF_025583915.1). NCBI lineage: Eukaryota > Metazoa > Chordata > Lepidosauria > Squamata > Anolidae > Anolis > Anolis sagrei. Next base: position 7,641,985 of record NW_026845477.1, on the reverse strand, counting down.
GGAGTCTCTTGTCTTATCTGTTGAATCCCTTGGTTGGCTCTTGTGGTCTCTTCCAGTTCTATTTCTCTGATTCTAATGCCAGAGCCTGCTAAGAGGTATCTATAATAATGCAGTTTGACACCACTCTAACTGCTATGTTTCAATGCTACCGAATCATGGCACTTGTAGTTTGGTGAGGTACCAAGACTTCTGTTTGTCAAAGAAGGCTACCAGAATTCCATAGCATTGAACCATGGCAGTTTAAATGGTGTCAAGCTGAATTAATTCTACAGAGTAGGTCCACCTTAGATCATGACTTGCCCAAAGTTCTGAATTTTTAGGAAATGACATTTGGTAATTCCTTGCATTTTTCTGCTCCTGAATAACATTCATGGAAGTGGTCCCTTTCTATTCATGATGTATGACTGAGAAGTGGGGAGGGGGAGAGGCATCCTTGGCCTCCGCCTGACCCCGCAAGTAAACAATGAAGTTAGTTAATAAATGGTGGAGTTCATAAAGCAGCATTTAACTCATCCCTGCTTGTTTCAGCAAATGTTAAGCTCTTCCTTTCCTTTCTCACTTGGCAGTGAGAGATATTGAAGCCACTTTAGGGCTAACTGCCATGAATCTCACAACCAGACATTTCTTCCAGGCAAAGTGGCCAAGTTCAGTGATTCTCAACCCTAAATTTCCAGATGTTATTCAAATTCACAGAAACTCTAGTTCAAAGTTATTAAAAGTGGTGGTCCCTGGACCCACACCAGAAGCATTCATGTGTTTCTGTGTAGAAAAATGGATATGTATTTTTGTTTGGGATTGTTTGGTTTTTTGTTTTGCTCAATACCATTTTTTGCACAAAACTTCCACAATTTTGATACAAACATGTATGTGTTTTTGCATTTTTATTACACACATACGGGAACCTCCGATGGCACAGTGGATTAAACCACTGAGCTGCTGAGTTTGCTGACCAAAAGGTCACAGGTTCAAATCCGGGGAATGGCATGAGCTTCCACTATCAGCCCCAGCTTCTGCCAACCTAGCAATTTGAAAACATGTAAATGTGAGTAGATCTGGCAGGAAGGTAATGACGCTCCATATAGTCATGCTGGCCACATGACCTTGGTGGTGTCTATGGACAACGCTGGCTCTTCAACTTGGAAATGGAGATGAGCACCACACCCCAGAGTCGGACATGACTGGACTTAATGTCAAGGAAAAACTTTACCTTACCTTATGTGCACATCTATACCCCCAAATACTTTGGGATACATGGATAGTTGGATACTAATGGAAATATTCTCCCCACGTAGGGAGAAAACTGTGGGGATTATGCATCCTCTGATGCCAGTTGACTTGTTGTATCCCTAGCCAGTAATGGTTGGTGAGATAGAAGATCTAAATGGGGCTCCCATGTGCAAGAGGTGGGCAACAAGAGTCAACGACTACATAACAGAAATTGTAGTGCCATAAAATGCAGAGGCTGAAGATAACAAGTATTTTGAAGGCATCTAAAAAATATACTCCTCCCCTAAAACTTGTTTTTGTCAAAATGCCCCAATGCTCTTTAGAGGGCAATATGACTGTTTTTGTGACACAGATAGACCTTGTGAACATGAACAGAGCTGAAAAGTTATGATTGGTTCATACCTTGCAGGGTAACCCACCCCTCCAAAAAGTGATGTAATTTTCACTTTGCATTCTCTAAGAAATTGGATGCTTGTATTAATGCTGATCACTCACAAAGAGACATTTTAAACAGCTCAAAGACCTGCCCCTGTCCCTGAATCCGGACTGTTCTTCAGCATACCTCCTGGTTGGTTTTGGATCCCTCATTTCTGACAGATTTTCTGGCTCTCAACCTTCAGATTGCTAATCTACCAAGTGAATTACAACAGCAAGCAATGATCTGGGTTGGGAGAGAGGAATGGCTCCCCCAAGGGTACATGGGGGCTAATGTTGCCCCTAAATCTATATTAGGTGGCCCTAATATGACTATACCACATTATCTCTCCAAAAAAATCTACAATATTATTCATTTATTTATTTACAGCTTTTATATTCCGCCCTTCTCACCCCGCAGGGGACTCAGGGCGGATTACAGTGTACACATATATGGCAAACATTCAATGCCAATTTTTGACATACAAACATATACAGACATAGACAGAGGCTATTTAACTTTTTCTGGCCGCCAGGGGAGCTGTCGCTTTCATCGTCCATCTGCAACGCTGATGAAGCACTTCTGCATTCCCCGCATGCTTCCCCGCTGGAATGCTTTTGCTGGGGTCTTCTTTATGGCCTCATAAATCAGTTAATTTAGCCTCCCCACACTTTATTTATTTATTTATTTATTTATTTATTTATTTCAGACATTTCTACCCCACCCTTCTCACCCCGGGGGGAGGGGGACTCAGACCGGCTTACAAAGGCACAATTCGATGCCGGCATCAATACAACAATAGAATACAATACAACAATAAAAACAATATAGCAGCAATTAAACAGTTAAAACAATTAAACGGTCAGTTCCCAGTTCTACAACACGTCAATAAACCAGTTTAGCCTTCAGCGTTCGCCATCGCATAGTCCATAGTTTCAATTCCACATTGTCAGTCCTGTTAATTCTAGTCGTCCATTGCCTTAGCTGCCAGGTTGCCTGAAGGCCTGGTCCCATAACCACATTTTTAATTTCCTTCTAAAGGAGAGGAGGGATGTTGCTGATCTAATCTCCCCCGGGAGTGAATTCCACAGGTGAGGGGCCACCACCGACAAGGCCCTGCTCCTCGTCCCCAACAGCCTCACTTGTGATAGAGGTGGGGTCGAGAGCAGGGCCTCCCCAGATGATCTCAGATTCCAAGGTGGGACATAGAGGGAGATGCGTTCAGACAAGTACGCCGGACCGGAGCCGTATAGGGTTTTGTAGGTCAAAACTAGCACTTTAAATTGTGCTCGGAACTGTATGATACCTAATTTTCCTACTTGACAGATGCAACTGTCTTTCGGGTTGCAAAGGTCGACAACAGGCTACACACAATTGGTTGGAAACCCACCCCAACCCGGGCTGGCTTCAAACTCATGACCTTTTTGGTCAGAGTGATCTTAATGCCCAATATTTGGAATCCTTGTACAAACACCAAATCCTTGTTCTGAGCTGAAAGATTTGGTATACCCCCATTTATGGTTCATCCCCCTTCCCAAATGTTAAAAATAGTATGTTGTGAATATGCATCCAGGCTTGCGTTGAGGTGTCTCTGCCACGAAAGTGCGATCTACGCATGCATGTGTTTTAATCTCCCCGCTAAATTCCATTGCCTCCTAAAATTTATTCTTGTGCAGAAATGTCAGCATGGTTGTAAAATGCGCTGTCTAAACCCTTTCAACCTGCCGGAGAAACTCTGGGAATGATGTGGATTTCTGTGATTGCAGATGACATGGTGCGGAAGCAGGCAGTGTGTGTGTGTGTGTGTGTGTGTATGGAGGGGGAGCATACACAGGCGGAGAGATGAGTCCCACGTGGACGGACGCATGCTGCAGAGTAGCTGCGATAATCCCCCTTTCCCTTCGGGCTCTTTGTTTACTCACACATGGCTGAATACTTTTTCTCCCTTGTAAAGAAACATGCCTCCTTCCCCTCTAATTTTCCACCTAAAATTCAACTGTCCTCTATCTGTCCATTTATCTATCCATCCATCTTACTTTATTTACATATTTTAAAAACTGTGTTAAATTTGGCATTAGCAAGAGCTGAGCTTCCACAGGGTACAAATGGATAGGAGGGAAAGAATACAACGAGAGGGTAAATATTCACAATGTTCCTTTGTCTACCATCCCTCTGCTTCCTACTTTCCAGCTTCCTCTTCTTCACCCACTTTTCATCCACCCCTGCACAGCTCCATGTTCTCCTTTAACCTTTATTAAAAATGTCAACATCATCGGCTCGGAAAGGCAGTGTGTTGTTTTTAAAGTTAAACATGCCTTCGCATCTCATTGAGCCTGCAGGCATAACGAGATCCAATGTGACAGGAGCTGTTTTCTGCAAAATGAGTGATAGAGGAAGCAGCCAATAGAAGCATAGCATTGAAAAACTGGAAGGAACCATCAAGTCCCACCCACTTACTATGCAGGAATATATATCCAAAGTGTTCGTGAGAGATGGTCAGCTTATCTCCTTATGAAGACATCCAAAGTAGAGTCCATCACCCATCAAGTCATAGAATAATAGAATCAAAGAGTTGGAAGAGACCTCATGGGCCATCCATCCAACCCCCTGCCAAGAAGCAGGAATATTGCATTCAAATCACCCCTGACAGATGGCCATCCAGCCTCTGCTTAAAAGCTTCCAAAGAAGGAGCCTCCACCACACTCCAGGGCAGAGAGTTCCACTGCTGAACGGCTCTCACAGTCAGGAAGTTCTTTTCGTGTTCAGATGGAATCTCCTCTCTTGTAGTTTGAAGCCATTGTTCCATTGCGTCATAGTCTCCAAGGAAGCAGAAAACAAGCTTGCTCCCTCCTCCCTGTGGCTTCCTCTCACATATTTATACATGGCTATCATATCTCCTCTCAGCCTTCTCTTCTTCAGGCTAAACATGCCCAGCTCCTTAAGCCGCTCCTCATAGGGCTTGTTCTCCAGACCCTTGATCATTTTAGTCGCCCTCCTCTGGACACATTCCAGCTTGTAAACTCTCTTGTGAATTGTGGTGCCCAGAATTGGACACAATATTCCAGGTGTGGTCTAACCAAAGCGGAATAGAGGGGTAGCATTACTTCCTTAGATCTAGACACTATGCTCCTATTGATGCAGGCCAAAATCCCATTGGCTTTTTTTGCCGCCACATCACGTTGTTGGCTCATGTTTAACTTGTTGTCCACGAGGACTCCAAGATCTTTTTCACACGTACTGCTCTCAAGTCAGGCATTGTCCCCCATTCTGTATCTTTGCATTTCGTTTTTCCTGCCAAAGTGGAGTATCTTGCATTTGTCACTGTTGAACTTCATTTTGTTAGTCCTGCTCCTGTCCTCTGGAGTATTGGCTATCCCTCCCAATTTGGTGTCGTCTGCAAACTTGATGATCATGCCTTCTAGCCCTTCATCTAAGTCATTAATAAAGATGTTGAACAGGACCGGGCCCAGGACGGAACCCTGCTTGTGGCACTCCGCTCGTCACTTTTTTCCAGGATGAAGAGGAAGCATTGTTGAGCACCCTCTGGGTTCGTCCATTTAACCAATTACAGATCCACCTCACCGTAGTTTTGCCTAGCCCACATTGGACTCGTTTCCTTGCCAGAAGGTCATGGGGGACCTTGTCGAAGGAACTTACTGGTATGCCACATCCACGGCATTCCAAGTCAGTCTTACAGACTGGACATTCCCCCTAATATTGAGGCAGAAACTTGGATCATATTTTAGTCTCTAGAGTAACGGAAAACAAGCTTACTCTCTACAGGGTATTTATTTAGTAATTTAAAGAGAGTCCACATGTGGGCCCAAGATGGCAATTTTGGGTCAATTGATTCTTCTAGAAGTCTCCAAGAGACTTCAGTTTCAACAGTTCAACTTCTGGGGGGGGGGGGGTGCAATGTAGGGTATAGTAGCTATTCCTACTCTCTCACACCCATAGGCACATATGCCTAGAAGTGCTACAATCAAGGATTTCCTCCACTGATCTAATTTTGAAATGTCAGATGCAGTTAGCCATCTTAAAGCTCAGTTTCCAAATCATTCTATTTCCAGTAGATGGATTGCTGAGTGGAAAGAAAAACATTAAGGTTTCTAGTTCATTGTAAAAAGCCAGCACACCCTCAATGTGCAGCTTCATTTAAAAAAAAAACCAAATAAATGCAAGTGCCCAATTTATATTTACAAACCATCTGGAGACACAAAGAAATAGAGAAAGAGATCCATTTCCAAGCATTGTTTCATTGTCCAACTGCTCTCATCAAATACTCAAAGTTTAACCTCCCATATCTTAGAACCTGTTCCACGTAGCTTTTTTATACAGTGTATAAACTGTCAAATTCATGGTCCCAAGAGGTATGGCTGCCAATCTGATTGGTTTTAATGGGAGGTTGAATAAAAACATGGAGGATGGAGCTATCAGTGGCTTCTAGGCAAGATGCCATTATGATTACACTATGTAACACAATTGTTGTTCCTGGGTTATAAATATCAATTTCTAATTGGTTCTAATATAAAAAACATAATAAAAGTTTATTAAACTGCAAAATCTTCCTTTTTTGGGACATTCTGCAGCACATTTTGATCTAGTTTTTCAATGACTATCCCTATCATAGAGTCTCAACAAATTCAACAAAGTTTCTGGAGTAGAACAATTACTTTCAAAGTAAGCACCACACAATTAAACAGAAAATAACACTTTCAAAATAGGAACAGATTTTTTTTCAAACGTTGTTACATAATGTTATCTCTCATGTTGGAGCCAATAATTCTCTATATATAGCAGGTGTGGGCTATTAGGAATTGTGGGAGTTGAAGTCCAAACACCTGAAGGGCCAAAGTTGGCCCATGCTTGATATATAGCATGACCACCATTCCCTCAGGACTAATACCCATAGTTTTATTTCCCTGCATTTAGCAAGATATGTCATCTCTAGGAATTTTCTAAGCTGTCCAGGCAAGTGGATTATCCTTGAGGTCAGTGTTTCACCCAAGGGAAGACTGAGAAAATGTTCAAAGGTTTATACCTGGACTCAACTGGACCCACTTCAAGGGTCTCTCCCCCCCCCCTTACTTGCTCATTCCCAGGCACAACCAACTAAAATAGAATATGCCCTTTATACTCATGTATAACATGTATAACATGTTACACATGTATAACAGCGCTCCATGCAGTCATGCCGGCCACATGACCTTGGAGGTGTCTACGGACAACGCTGGCTCTTCGGCTTAGAGTCAGACATGACTGGACTTAATGTCAGGGGACTACCTTTACCTTTACCTTACTCATGTATAAATCTACAAATTTTACTTAAAAGCCAACCCAAAAAATCTGGGTTGTCTTATCCATGGGTCAATGTAAGAACTGTACTTTAACTCTTATATAAAAAAATAACTATTCCCTTCTCTAAAGGGAAGAGCTTAGTCCACCCCAAGAAAACCTAAAAGAAACACTCACCTCCTTTATTTTCCCCATTATGATGCCACCTCTGGAGTTTTGAATCCATGGGTGCAAAAATGGCACTGGTGAAAGCAAGGCACAGTTGGCCCCTTTGGCGCTCTCCCTTCTCCATAGAATGACCCTTGACGTATCCATAGGTAATATAAAATCCATCATTTTGCACCTAAAACCTGGTCATGACTTATTCTTGAGGTTGACTTATACATGTTTAGCCTGAAGAAGAGATGGCTGAGAGGAGACATGATAGCCATGTATAAATATGTGAGAGGAAGCCACAGGGAGGAGGGAGCAAGCTTGTTTTCCGCTTCCCTGGAGACTAGGACGTGGAACAATGGCTTCAAACTACAAGAGAGGAGATTCCATCTGAACATGAGGAAGAACTTCCTGACTGTGAGAGCCGTTCAGCAGTGGAACTCTCTGCCCCGGAGTGTGGTGGAGGCTCCTTCTTTGGAAGCTTTTAAACAGAGGCTGGATGGCCATCTGTCAGGGGTGATTTGAATGCAATATTCCTGCTTCTTGGCAGGGGGTTGGACTGGATGGCCCATGAGGTCTCTTCCAACTCTTTGATTCTATGATTCTATGATTCTATGATCTGTCAGGGGTGATTTGAATGCAATATTCCTGCTTCTTGGCAGGAGTTTGGACTGGATGGCCCATGAGGTCTCTTCCAACTCTTTGATTCTATGATTCTATGAGAATAGAAGTGGCCAATAATTAACCCAATTTTCTGTGTTTGGTCTCGTTATATCATGGTTGACCATCAATTACTTTAAAATACTTTGTATGTGTGTGTATATAGAAAAAGTCAATGTAGCACCCGTTGTCTTCAATAGATGCAAATCAATTTACACCCTGTGAATTGGGCTAGAAATGACTCACCCCATCAGGTAGTGTAAGCCAAAAATAGAAGCTTTTAAAGACCCAGTTTTTGATTCTTTGTTCTATGTGTGTATGGCAGGTAAAAGGGGGCAGGGCTTTGTTGTCAGGCTGAGGATTTTCCCGTTTTACATATAGAACTCTTTCCTAACACCCAAGCACCTGAGTCAGCAATCTGAAAGCAATAACTCCCTGTAATAAACAGTGTGAGAATACCAGGTTTGTGTGGGTAAATTTGGTTCTAAAGTGAGTGATGTACTTCACTGTAATCAGGCACAGTTGTTGTTTGAACACTGTAAAGCCTGTGAAATATTGTCTTTCGCATCTCTGCTACAGAAAGGAGGGTGGGTGAGAAGAAAAAAGGTGAGCCGAGAGCAAGTGTGGATGAATCTAAACAATAAAACGTCTGTATTAAATCACCGATAGCTCCGATAAGGAATGGAGGGGTTCAAGTATGCGCTGGATCACCTACAGATGCCATTTTTACATATGTACTTCTGGAATTTATATCCCATCTCTTGCTCGAAGGTGGCTTGCAGCAATTGTGGAAAACAATAAAACATTGTCCCAAACGCAGTAGAAATGCAAAATCAACTCAGCAGGAAACCAACAGATGAAAAAGCAGCCGAAACTCAATATAAGGATAACAAATATCAATGCAAGCCTAGGAGAACAGGTTGGACTTCACCTGGCATCTCAGCAAATTAAAAAGTGGTACCAGGCGAAAATGTCCAGGATTGTCATCATTTGCCATCACGTCAACTTTGACTAAGAGTGATCTGAGAGATTTCCATGATCCTTGGCCATCAACTTCCTGACTCAAGTCAGTTCACCTGTCATGTTTTCCTCTGTTCTGATTGTCTTCCATTTTAATGAGCTTTATCACCTTTTCTAGTGAATATCTAGAGAAGAAGTCCCATATTGTATTCACCTTCAGTTCATTTCCAACTTATGGTGACCTTATCTGAGGTGGCACCAGAGAAAAGATATTTAATCTCATGACCATCTTTTTAACATTTGAAGCTTGGAGTTGCTTGGAGAAGAGTCTCTTCTGTAGAGATAAAAAAACGGGTTCTTAAAAACAACAATAATAGCATCTGAAGAGCTTTGATGGTGGTCAGCTTTGTGTGCAGGAAGATGGTTATCATGGTTTTGTCATGCAAAGTCAGAAGAAAGGCCCCAAAGGCCATGTAGTTCAAACTCCTTGCTGATGCAGGAAATCCATCTCAAGGGCCAGACAAACCCCTTAATAAACCTCAAATGAAAGCAATGTCATCAACCCATCTTTTGTTCTCCATTCCACTTCTGAACAGCAATTCTCATTAGGAAAATGCCCCTGTTGGTTCATTGACATTTCATTTCTTATAGTTCCAGTCCGTTGATTTCATTTTTAGCCTTTGGAGTAGAAGAAAGCACACTTCTCCACTTTCTTCATGATAGCAGATGTAGACAGCTATCCTATCACTCATTATCGCCAAATAACCCCTAATGCACCCAGTCTTCCCAAATTTAAGAAGATCAGAGTTAGCACTTGGATGGGAGACCACAAGGGGCTATTAATGTTCTGCACTTTGGGCTGAGAAGAAGACACTAGAGACCCACCAACAGTTAGGATTGACAATAATGGGTTAGATGGACCAGCGATATCACTCAATGTAAGACAGCTTTCTGTACTCTTCTCACCTCTCAATTGTCTTTTCTCCAGGATAATATAACTCATCTCCCTCAAGCATTCTTTGAGTCTCAGGCTCTTTATCATTTGTCTTACCCTTTTCTGTAACACATAGATTTCATTTTTATAAAGTGATCCCAAAGTGGGGACTTCTCAACAACATCACAATTTCCACAGTTTATTTTATTCCAAAGATGTCCACTATGAAGGCATTGTTCATGACAGTTGTATCTACTACATTTGTGCAGAACTTGCATTCAATTGTATAGGTATTCCAAATTAAAACTGGCCTCCTAACCACACTGAAGGAAACATTGGATAAGCTACTATGTACACAATGTTTTATCAATAATGATGCACTTAAAGGATGAAGCAGCCAAGAAGAGCCAATGCAATTCTTGAAGGTATCAGGAATAGAATATCCAGCTTGAGGGAAAAGGTGATGCTGCTCAATTCTAGTTTAGTCAAGCTACACCTGGAATACATTGTCCAATTCTGAGTTTCACAGTATAAGAAGGATGTCAAGAAGCTGAAACATATCCAAAGAATGGCTATCAAGGTGATTAAAGGTCTGGAAACCAAACCTTATGTGAAAAAGGTTAGGGAGCTGGGAATATTTCCACAGTTTATTTTATTCCAAAGATGTCCACTATGAAGGCATTGTTCATGCCAGTTGTATCTACTACATTTGTGCAGAACTTGCATTCAATTGTATAGGTATTCCAAATTAAAACTGGCCTCCTAACCACACTGAAGGAAACACTGGATAAGCTACTATGTACACAATGTTTTATCAATAATGATGCACTTAAAGGATGAAGCAGCCAAGAAGAGCCAATGCAATTCTTGAAGGTATCAGGAATAGAATATCCAGCTTGAGGGAAAAGGTGATGCTGCTCGATTCTAGTTTAGTCAAGCTACACCTGGAATACATTGTCCAAGTCTGGGTTTCACAGTATAAGAAGGATGTCAAGAAGCTTGAACATATCCAAAGAATGGCTGTCAAGGTGATTAAAGGTCTGGAAACCAACCCTTATGTGAAAAAGGTTAGGGAGCTGGGAATATTTAGCTTTGAGAAGGAAAAGACAGAGAGATGACTTGATAACTTTCTTTAAATGCTTGATGAGGGGTTATATAGAAGATGGAGCAAGCTTGTTTTCAGATACTCTGGAGATTAGAATATCAACCAGTGGATTCAGATGACAAGAAAAGAGATTCCATTCAAATCTTGAGATGACCTTCCAAAGCTGTTTAGCAGTGGAATGGATCTCCTTGGAGTGTACTGGATTCTCTGTCATTGGAGCTCCTTAAACATAGATTGGTTGGGCATCTTTCAGAAGTCCTTTTGTTGTGACCGGGCATTAGGCTACCTTATCCTTGTGGCCCCTTCCCATTCTGAGTCTATGAAATTCTATTAAATGTGTGAATCAATCTTTTTGACTTCTTTATCATTTAAAGCAATGAATTCTGGTTCCTATATCCTTAGATGATATGTCTTAACTAAATTCTCCTTTAAGAAAAAAAATGAAATATGGTACTCAGACTATATAACCCAATTTTAACTATGCATATTCGTCTTCTTTAAGGGGGAATGTTATGAGAAAACAAGAAAATGCAGAGCTTTCCTACTAACAGTCCACTAGAATCAAAACAGTGGCACCTATTTTGACCAGTCTTATTTGCCCTAGTTTGAAACTGGAAGGTTTTTCTTGGATGGAGGGCAGAATAGCTCTATTCTTAACATCCAGAGGACTGCTTCCAGACAGAAAGGAATTCAGACAAGAGCAACAAAAATGATGAAGGGACATGAGTAAAATGAGTTATGACGAGAGAGTTAAAGAACCAAATATGTATTGCTTGGCCAAATGATGGCTGAGGGAGTGAGGATATCCATCTCCATATATCTGCAGGGGTATAAACTCCAAAGAGGGAGATGAAGTGCTTAGGAAGGTACAAAGGGAAATTTAGTAGGTGTCATCTAAGGAAATTAAGCAAAGGGAAATTTTGGATGATTGTCAGGAAAACTTTCCTGGGGTGAGATTGCAGTGATGGAAAACTACTGCTTGACATGTCAAAAGTGCAGTTTAAAATGTAACCATCTACTCTTCTCCCAAAGAAAATCTTTTTACTAAGAGGGATAATTCCAATTTTAAATATAGGAAGCTGAAAACAAACAAATTCATATTTTGTAAAAAATCAAATTACATTACGTATGAGATGGTTTCTCTGCTTCTCCCACTCACCATTGTCCATCAATATACTCAGTATTTTAGGATATGGAGAGCTGAAAAATATTGCTGTGTTCTAACTCAAAAGTATCATGGGATGGCTCAAGCATGTAATGAGCATCACTTGAGTTAGTTTTGGTAGACCAAAACTGATTGAAAATGATTTTGTGGCTCGGCTCTTAGCATAACACAGATTTTGTGGAAACATTCCTTCTGGACCAAGAATGTGGCTCTTGTTATCATAAACTTGGGGGGTGAAATATATATTGAGGTTATTTAAATCTGGAGTCTTTATTTGCCACATGCATAGGCTCTACAGACGCAGTTGGACTTATCTGAGGTGGTGGACTTCAAAGTATGTTACCATTTCCCATATTACATAATGCATATAAATATATGCATTGGATAGTGTACATGGCTGTGCATGTGCATTCATATGTTGTACACTTGGTGTCTCAGTTCAATGACACTATGTAACAAAATTTGTGTTCCTGGTTTGAAAGTGTTGTTCCTGTTTGACTGTATGGTACTTACTTTAGAAGAAGTTGCTATAGTCCATAAACTTTGTTTTTGTGACTGTCACAAACTATGTCAAATTGGTTGAGGCTCCTACCTCACCCAGAGTTTTATCATTTGATCTTGTCCATTTGGCCTGCCCATTCTGTTTGATTTTATATTGTATGAATTGTTTTACTATTTCATTTTGTTATTGTAATTTACTTTCTGATGCTTTTGCTTTGTATTTGTATTTTATTGTGCTGTATTATATTTTTACAGGGCTTGGCCTCATGTGAGCCACCCGAATCCCCATTGGAGAGATGGTGGTGGGGTATAAATAAAGATTATTATTATTATTATTTACACAGTATGTCATAGCAAATGAGATATTATTTATTTATTTATTTATTTACTTCATTTGTATACCGCTATTCTCAGCCCTAAGGCAACTCATAGCGGTTTACAACAATCAAGCAAAAACAAGGCAAAACAATCAAGGCAAAAATTCAATGCGGCATCAACAAGGTACTTAAAAACAATTAACACAGAAGCAGATTAAACAATTTAACAGTAGTAAACATTCAAGTGGCGTCTCATAACTAGAATCATGATCCAAACTCGTCAATCGTAGTTCCATTTCCTGAATTCATTGCACTGCCTATTCAAACGCCTGTTCAAAAAACCAGGTTTTCACTTTTCTCTGGAATACCATCAATGAGGGAGCCAATCTAATGTCCGTGGGAAGGGCGTTCCACAGCCGAGGGGCCACCACCGAGAAGGCCCTGTCTCTCGTCCCCGCCAGCCATGCCTGTGTTGCAGGCAGGATCGAGAGCAGGGCCTCCCCAGAAGATCTCAAAGTCCTAGTGGGTTTGTAGGTGGAGATGCGATCGGATAGGTTATTATTATTATTATTATTATTATTATTATTATTATTATTATTATTATTATTATGTCTACAGTGTAGATGCACCTACAGAGACTATCTGACCCTTCCACTTTCCATGGAATGGTGTATCTGCAAATGATTCTACCCTTCTACAACTCTGAGAATATATATTTGTCCCACCTCATCCACTTTCTCCTGCCTCATTGACAATCCCAAATGTTATGTCCTCTCACTCCATGCCAGGACTTTCTGGGAAGGATAAGCAGATCTGTCAAGCCCATTTCTTTCGTTCTGTCCCTTTTCATGTCTCCGAGGCCATTCTATGCAGCGCCATGCCTGTCCAATGTGGATTTTAAAAAAATGAAAAATGTAGACATACTTTTCTGCACTTTCTGTGCACATTGATCCATAAATATCCCCAGTAATTGAGAAGCCTTGAATCCCGTGGCGAGAGAAATCATAGAGAGAAACATAAAATAATTAAATAACTGTGTTCCTTTTTATAAAAGGTGGTTTAATCATGAAATTACATTTGTTTCCTTAGTAATCATAGTCGCTTCTGTCAAATTCTCAGAAATATGATAAGAGCACATGTATAAACTCACATTTGAAACATGTGCTTGGTATATAGAGCTCCTGATGGTTTTTCAGATGTATGTGTGTTTTTTCCCCTTTTGCAAAATGTATTGCAAACACTGAAATGCATCCTCTGCAAGACCATCCCATATTTAGTCAGGGAGATACAAAATTGAGCAAATACATTTTGAAATACATTTTAATAGAAGGGATTTCTGGCACATCCCTGTTCATTGATCGTGCCCTAAACCTACAGAGCACTATTAGGAGCATCTGAGAGCTACTTCACTAATGGGACACATTGCATGTACAATGATGTGTGTGATGGGAAGTTGTGATTTGCGGGAGCCAAAAACTGAGATTTGCCTTTGTGTGTCATGTGTGAAATGCCACAGCTCGTAACGCTTTTGTGACCCCATTCTTTCATTTAAAATTAAACAAGGGTGCTCATTGTCCTTTGACCATATTCCCCCTCCCTTCTCCCAATCGGGAGGCCAGTGAAGTCCTAGGAAATCTCTTCCTGAAAGGCATCGTTGGGCAGTGAGATCAAGGACTGGAAGCCTTCTGTGATCTTTCTTGCACTTCTTAGGAAGAGAAGTATTGCTCGCCCGTTGAGACAAAAGCAGCTCTCTCTAATGTGATTGGACATTAAGTATTGTCAGATGTGTAAATGCAAATTTAATGAGTACCAAGGAGGGAACGGGAGGGAGGGGACGCCATCCAAATCAATGTAAAAATATTCAGCGGTCGAGTCATTTCATTAAAACAAAAACACATACAGAGAGAAGGGAGGTTGCTTGAAATAAGCGCAAAAAAATGAACTAATGGGAGCCTCATCCATTATTTACTCTGTTCCTTTTCTTGAATGTACAAAAATGGAAACTAATATAGTGTGTGTTTGTTGTTATCTTTGCAGAAGTCAATGGGAGCAAGGGCCAGCAATTTCGCTTAATATATTAAATCCAGCAGCAGGCTCAGAGCCAGATTAATAACTTCAGTTTGCTCGAAAATATCTCCCCTTTTCTTCCAGCTTTATTTGGGATACGGTTTGATTCATAAGTCTCTCCAGTTTATTAAATACAAATACATTCACTTGACTGGAGCTAAAGGTGGGAAATGGAATGGAAAAAAGTGTGTCAAAGGGATCCTCGCTCTGTTGCTAAGGATCCAATGCTCAAGGCCACCTTTTTTGGTTTCCTCCATCTGAAATGTAGACTAAATTGGAGTTTTGAGCCACAATCTGGTTCAGTACCTAGGCTGAAAAGAAGACAATCATCTCATTTGCAATTTGGCTCTGG
Source organism: Anolis sagrei ordinatus (assembly GCF_025583915.1). NCBI lineage: Eukaryota > Metazoa > Chordata > Lepidosauria > Squamata > Anolidae > Anolis > Anolis sagrei. Next base: position 7,626,834 of record NW_026845477.1, on the reverse strand, counting down.
AGGAGAGTACCATATACTGCCTTAGAACAAGTAAAGCTTGGACTCTCCCTAGAAGCCAAAACAACAAATTTTAGACTATCATATTTGGGCATATCAGGAAAACAAAACATGACTTACTAGAAAAAGGAACCATGCTTGATAAGATGGAAGACAGTAGGAAAAGACTTTTGCAGATGATATACTCAGTCACAAAAGTTATGGTCCTGAGCTTGCAATACCTGAATAGGGCTGTTGATAACAGGATGACTTTAAAGCAGGCGTTGTCAAACTTCATCCCTCCAGTTATTTTGGACTTCAACACCCAGCTAATAGGCTATTAGGAATAGTTAAGAGTTAAAGTCCAAAACTCCTGGAGGGCTGAAATTTGACCATGCATGCTTTAAAGTCTCTATTTCATAGGATCACCATACATTGAAGTTGAATTGAAGGCACTGAATAACAATTCTAGAGCTGTGTATTTCAAGAGCATTGACTTTATTAGGAAAGGTCAGAGAGAGAGAGAGAATGAGAGTTGCTGCAATATCAGTGAGATGTTTGATGGATCATTCCATGCCAACCTGCTAGTAGTTACTGGTGCCATGTATTATGTCTTGAAGATCAAGGAGAATCATGTCTGGTCTCAAAAGTCACAAGAAACGTGTTACTGTTTAAGGCCTTAATTTAAATAGTGGTTATATACAGAGATAGGAACTTACTAATTAATAACCAACTATACTATCAGCAAAGTTGGAAATTTTCAGAAATGAAGAGGCAATCCAACCAAATACTTCTTCTTCTTCTTCTTCTTCTTCTTCTTCTTCTTCTTCTTATTATTATTATTATTATTATTATTATTATTATTATTATTATTATTATCGGGATAGAATTCACACACATATCGATGTTAGTCTCAAATATCTGTATGCAAAGGAATCTAGTAGCACTTTTGAGACTATTTATTTATTTATCGTGTCATCAGCAACCATTGTATTACAATTCTAACAGAGCAAAACAAAACACACAGATTAAAAAGAAAAAGAAAAAAAACACACAGATTTTGCAAATTTGGTATTTGGTTAAATGTCCTTTGACCAGTATCTGGCCACTTGGAGTGCCTCTGGGGTTGCCGCAAGAAGGTCCTCCATCGTGCATGTGGCAGGGCTCAGGGTGCATTGCAGCAGGTGGTCAGTGGTTTTCTCCTCTCCACACTCGCATGCCGAGGATTCCACCCTGTAGCCCCATTTCTTAAGATTGGCTCTGCATCTCGTGGTGCCAGAGCGCAGTCTGTTCAGCGCCTTCCAAGTCGCCCAGTCTTCTGTGTGCCCAGGGGGGAGTCTCTCATCTGGTATCACCCGATTGAGGTGCTGGGTTTGGGCCTGCCACTTTTGGACTCTCGCTTGCTGGGGTGTTCAAGCGAGTGTCTCTGTAGATCTAAGAAAACTATGTCTTGATTTAAGTCGTTGACGTGCTGGCTGATACCCAAACAGGGGATGAGCTGGAGATGTCTCTGCCTTGGTCCTTTCACTATTGGCTGCTACTTCCCGGCGGATGTCAGGTGGTGCAATACCGGCTAAGCAGTGTGATTTCTCCAGTGGTGTGGGCGCAGACACCCCGTGATAATGCGGCATGTCTCATTAAGAGCCACATCCACTGTTTTAGTGTGGTGAGATGTGTTCCACACTGGGCATGCATACTCAGCAGCAGAGTAGCATAGCGCAAGGGCAGATGTCTTCACTGTGTCTGGTTGCTGATCCCCAGCAACCAGAGACGACTTTTGAGACTGAGAGGACAAAGTTGGTGGTGTAATATTTGGAAGAGTAAATCTACAAGCTTCATCTGAGGAAGAAGGGTTTGGGGCCATCTATACCAGTGGTTCTCTATCTGTGTCCCCCCAGATGTTTTGGCCTTCAACTCCCAGAAATCCTAATAGCTGGTAACTTTGTCCTCTATACATAAAATCAATGTAGTCTGACACCGTTTTATCTGATGTGGCTCCATGCTATGGAATCATGGGATTTGTAGTATGGTAAGGCACAACCACACTTTGGCAGAAAAGGCTTGTAGAAATACAAGTGCCATGATTTCACTTATTAACAGCCAAAAAAAAAGAAATTGTGTTTTTGTCATGCATTTTTGATTTACAATGACTCTAACTAAGTGTTTATTCAGAGGAGGTTTGTCATTGTCTTCTGTTGAGACTGAAAGATTATGATGTGCCCAAGGGTTTCTAAGATTCCGCAGAAATGTAAACCTTGGCCTTCCAAAATCCTAGCTCAATGTCTCCACTGTGAAGGCAAAATTAAAATGGATGCAGTTAAAAACTCGTGCCACTAACTAAAGTGATTGACTTAATTTCAAATTTTAGTATTAGCATAATTCCAGAATTAAGTTATTCATTTAGTTATTAATTCATTAAATGAGAGGCAGTTGCTAAAGAGCTAACCGTTTTTTACATTTCCCAGCTGGTTCATTATCCAGAGCCTAGTCCTCTTGACTTTTGCAAAACGACCTCTTGCCTTTTGTTAGGCCCTCAGGATTAAGGAATCGCAGCATTGAAGTCTCAAGATCCAAACCAATTCTTTTAGTTCATGATCAGGATATGATAGCTGAAGTAATTGCAAGATTAAAATATTTAAACCAAGCCATGTTAAGGACAACGCAGTGGTCACGTTTATCACTGGTCATACCTCTGCTGATTTCAGAATACTTCTGCCCTAATAAAAATAGACATATTGAAGGGCAAAAAAAAATTCCAAAATATAAATATTTGACTTAGAATCATAGAATCATAGAATCAAAGAGTTGGAAGAGACCTCATGGGCCATCCAGTCCAACCCCATTCTGCCAAGAAGCAGGAATATTGCATTCAAATCACCCCTGACAGATGGCCATCCAGCCTCTGTTTAAAACTTCCAAAGAAGGAGCCTCCACCACACTCCGGGGCAGAGAGTTCCACTGCTGAACGGCTCTCACAGTCAGGAAGTCAATGTACTTAGTGGTACATTGAAAACTCAGCCTACACAGAACATTTTTTCTCCCTGGTTTCCACATGGCAATCCTCCAAAAAGTACCTCTTATCCACTGGAGTTTGGCTCTAGAACTCCCTGAGATATTACCACAATTGGAAGCTCAAGCCCCATAATATGCAATAGTGTAGTAAAATGTGCCCCTTATATAAATGAAAGAATGCTATTTGGATTAAAAAATATTTCCAAGCCATGGGTAATTGAATCAGTGGATACAGAGGGCTGGCTATATGCAGGTAAAAGAAGGTGTGTCCTCAGCATTTCCTGGTTTCCTTAATCTAGTTACAGAAAGCTGGTTCTTTTTTCCCTCCTGGTTTGGGACCTTTTCCTTTCTCACATGCACGTCGGCACTTATGAATTCATCATCTGTCATTTTTCATTAAGCTGGTTAAAGGAGACATTTTGAAAAGCACCGCGTTTCTGCGAGCAGCCATGTGTACTCTGTTGGAAGCAAATGAAAGCTAATTGGGGGAAAAAACAGTCATGCTGGACACTGGGACAAGCTGCGCCTTTTAAATGCAGATTACTGACCTGTGAAGAATGTATTGAGCAAAGCAGGGGGGACCTCAGTGGATTGGCTTTGCAACTGTGTCTAAGTGGCTAAAATTGAGACAGAAGCAAAAGAAGTGGCACCCTCCCCCTCCCAATTGACAACTGACCTGCATTATGGTCACTGGAATGGAGAAAACTGCCCTCCCCACCCCCATGACTATGTCATGTTACCCACTACTAGCAATGAAATCTTTTTTGGATGTGAAGGTCAGCTTTCCAAAGTTCTGAACCAATTTGGGAAATGAGGTTCTGCACCTTGGATAGATTTTTTTTAGTTCCAACTTTCAAAACAGACTTTTTAATCTATTGATTAGAAACTTTTGACAAAGGAAAGTTTACTACAGTAGTCCATTTGACTACTGAATAATAGTCCTAATGATATGAAAACAAGAAATGGTGTTCTCATCTTGAGCAAGAAAGAGTGTCAGGTCCCACTGAGACCTCCTCATGAAGACTTTTCACGTTTTTTGACTTCTGTGAACTTGCTGGGGAAAGTGGAAGGCAAAAGGAAGAGGGGCCGACCAAGGGCAAGATGGATGGATGGCATCCTTGAAGTGACTGGACTGACCTTGAAGGAGTTGGGGGTGGTGACGGCCGACAGGGAGCTCTGGCGTGGGCTGGTCCATGAGGTCACAAAGAGTCGGAGACGACTGAACGAATGAACAACAACATGAACTTTTTTGTTAGAATACTACTCATCTCTCCAAAATACTTCCCAACATTGCTACTAGTACAGTAACAATCTGGTGATAACTTATGCATGCAAAAGTCCCTCTACAGAAATGGTTGGGCATTATAGTCCAACGTGGCCTTACTGTATTCATTTCAACATTGTGGAAGTGGTGTAGTTCTGTGATGCTAGTGTACATACATGTTGTGCATGGATGTTCATTGCATAAATCTTTTGTTGTACAACCAGCTGCACAGCATCATAGACAATTCAGCATTGTGCTACTGCAATGTGACTCCGCAACCATGAAATTATGTTACATTTCCTTGTTGTACAATCGCAGGCCATATTTATGGTCGCTCTTTCCATACACTAAAAAACCTCTCATGAAATCTTTAGAAAAGCGCCTTGAAATAAGTGATCTAAATTCTGATATTTTTTTCCCAGAGTGTAATAGAGATGTGCACCCCTCATCTTGAACCAGTGTCCACTGGATCACATCTTACACACGTAACCACTGTGGGGCCAACAGATCCCATTCAACTTTCCGATTTGATTAGTACATTGGTCTATTTTTTTCAGAAGAGCTCCTTTGGAAATCAGCTAAATTGATACGTTTGGCATGTGCCAATTTATGCACGTCTACACAGCTGTACTTGGTATAGCTAAAGCAATTTTAAATCATAGCCTCCGTTAAATCAATGAAATTTGACGTGGAAGCAGGCCTCTTGAGAGGGGATGCATGTGTTCCTTGGGGGAAACGAAGCTCATTAGTCTTCCATATTCAACAGATTTCATCCCCACTCTCTAAGACAGATTTTAAAAGCTTGTTTAATAGGCTAAGATCCTATTGAAATGCTTGTTTAGAAGTGTTTGTTTAGAAATCTTTATAAAAAATATCAGTTTTTTTTAAGGGGGCATCATTTTCTATACAAAAAGTTCATGGTTTGTGCACTCTGAAAACCTTTGTGTAATATATTTGCATATAATTTATAACACTATTTTTTGTACCTTAAATGAATGATGATTTAGGATTCAGGATGAATGTCATAAAATAATGCAGGAAGGCTAGTGATGCCTAGGAAATGTTCTCTCTAGACCGTCTACATGCTTCTATGGTGAGCTTTTGGCAGAATCTCCAAAGTTGACCATGGATTCTCATTTGAAGACTTGACAGAATACTTCTCAAGGCATAGGCTCCTCAAGTGTGATTCTATGGTATCAAAATTTAAAACCTTCCCCAGAATTGTAGTTTGATTTCTGCAGGCTGTACAGAAAAGCCCATGGGTAGATATTGGCCCTCCATAGCTTTCCATCCCTGCTTTAAGCAATGGGAACATGCACGCAATTAACTATCCATTTGAAAACCCTGGATTCAAATTATAAGCCAATGTACTAGGTTCAAATTACCAGAAAAGAGATTCCACCTAAACACTAGGAAGAATGTCTTGAATTAAAGAGCTGCTTGACTGTGGACTAGCCTAATTTGAAGGGTCGTGGACTCTCCTTCTTTGGATGTCTTTAAATAGAGGTCAAATGAGCATCTTCCAGGAGTGTTTAAGGTATATGTTTCAGCATGGTGTGGAGTTTGACTAGATGACCCTTACAGACCCTTTCAACTCTGAAATGTTATGATTCTATAAAACATGTGCATAGGATAGACTCTGTTTCATCTTTTGTGCAAAATGTTCTTGAGGAAGACATCCACGGGGATTCAGCTGATCTGCCCTTTTCTTTGCTGGTTCTTCCAATTTGTTTTCCTTTTTTCCAAGGGATGATAAACACTCCCCCTCCTCCTGCTCACTTCTCACCTTGTCAGTGGTATTTTCCTCCCTACCACACAACTGCTTTCATTCCCTTTCTTTTCCAATAATGCAGAGATGCTGCTTCAGCAAAGTTGGTTGGGGTGTGGGGTGGGAATAGGTTGTGGCCTGGATGACAGATGCTGAGGAAATTAGAGGTGAAACCTGCTGAGTCAGGGACCAAATTATTTGTAATCCCAGGATTGTCTTTAGTTCAATAATCACCGGTAAGACCTGCTAAGTCTAGAAATGAAACCTGAGGGAGAAAGAAGTTAAGGAAATCTGTTCAACTTCTTAAAAGTGCTCACATGAAGGATTCTTTTTCCTTCGTTCTTTTTCCCTCCCTTCCTCCCTCTCTCTCTCTTCTCTCTCTTTTTTCCTGGGGAAAGGCATCCAATTAGATGAAAAATGACCCATCTTGGCATCTCTGCCTACCTACCTCCTGCTTTTCAAATTGACCTCTCCATTAGATCAGCCGATCAGTGGAGCATGACACTGATTTAAAGACAGCTATGGGGAAAACCAATTTAGGTTTGGGCTGCCTTAACAGGAGCAGACCTGTCAGACTTGGGACTTGGCCTAAATGCTAGCATTTGAAGATAGCGCTGACAGATCGGTCTCCAGGCATTGCCACAGTAGGCTGAACCAAAACCTATTAGCTATCCCTTCCCCACCAAGAAGGAACTTTCTTGAGAGCTTAATGGTTGAGCACTTTTCTTCCAGAACATAAAAGTCCACATTTCAATTTATGCTGTCACCAAATACAGGGATTTTGGATTGGGAATCACCCTAAAGCAGGACTGAGAATCCTGGAGACCTTTAGATCATGTTGATTTGCAGCTCCCAGCTGTCCTGGCCAGAATAACTAATGGGGATGCAGAGATAAATGAATTTTCCAAGGAGCTTCAACATAATTATTTGAAAGGGCACATGTTGTAGTACACAGTGTACATCCCTCCAGATGTTAGCGGAGTGAAACTTTCATCAGCCCTTGGTGAACATAGGGATTGAGGTCCAAACTCTTCTGGAGAACCACATGTTGTCCACTCCCTGGAGGAACCTATTTCAGATTATCTAAAATCCATATGCTCAACATTCAAGGCCTGTGTGTGTGCGTGTAATCTGCTTGAGAAACTATGGATTGAGTACAAAATGAATAGCTTCAAAAGAAGATGAAACAAGGTTATGAAAAATAAATGACAGTCAATGGCTACTATTCTTAATGTCTTCATTTTAATCCATTATATAATGGATTAAATACTGTACTAGAGAAAATTAATTCCACCTAAACATTAGGCAGAACATCCTGAAAGAAACAGTTGTTTAAAAGTGGAACAGACTGCCTCGGAAGATGGCTGAATCTCCTTCTTTGGAGATCTTTCAGCAGAGGTTGGATGGCTGTCCTGGAGAGTTCGTTACTATGTGGCAGAGGGTTGGACAAGATGGTTCTTGTAGCAACTCTGTGCTTCTGTGATATTCATTCATTCATTCATTCATTCATTTTGGTAAGCCATGTTTTTGAGATTTACAATGTTGGTTCTACTTGCTGAAGGTGAATGGGATCCTCAACAAGTTCAGCAAACTAACTTTTTGACCCTTCAACAAATCCTAAAGCTATCATTGATTCTACTACTAACCCTCAACAAACTGGGCTTTTACTGAGGCCAAAAGATACTTTGCAACTCACTCAGCGAAATACTTTAAAAAAAAAAAAGCTAGTAAACAAAGGTTTTTAAAAAGCATATTTAATGCTTGACAATGAAAATTCAAGAGTTGAGTACATGCATGTGTGTTGACATTTGCTTTGAAAAATGACAATGCAATTGAAGCAATCACCTCATGTGCTGTCCTCTCATAACAATTTGAACTTGGTATGGATTTCTCTTTCCACCAGCCACCTTGGCACACCAATTATGTGACCCATGGATAATCCTACACATTATTTGAGATGTTTCATAAAGATCCAGCAGGAAGAAAGGATCTTTTATTCTGCAAAGTGTTGCTGGGACCTGTTGGAAGAATTCTAACAGGTTTGGAGGTGAAAAGTGTTTTCAGTATTGGAAAATAGGTTTTCTTCTTTTCTTTTTCTTTTTATACAAAAAAAATCTCAATTTCCTTCACACTTGACTCGTTCCTTAGATTGCTCTGAGATCTACAAAACAAGCCAAGTGTGAATACAGTTGATTGAACCATCAGTGAATTAACATAAGCAGTGGATTGCCAGTTGAACTGCATTACTCCCTCCCCTTCGCCCATTCTCCCAATAACTCAAAAATCCAGGACAAAAGTCCTGCTCCAATTTCCCATCTGAATGCAGTGGTGGATGTGAAACATTTTTGCCCCAAAGGTACGGCTGTTCCAAAGTAATAGGAAGCTTGAGAATTGAAGATTCTAATAATCAGCTCATTCCAGTCCTCCTTGTAATGAATTGTACATTGTACAATGGTCATTCCATCGCCACATCTGTGTTGCTGTGTAATTGGCACCAGCTGGCCGTCTCCTATGGCAGGAGAAAAAAATGTCCCCTCTGTCTGTTTGGAATATGTATAAATATAGGAACAATTAGCAAGAACCAAGGTATTAAAAACGAGACTTAAAATTACTGAGACTTTATGCAATGTATTTGTTTCTGTCTTTCTTTGCTGGTTCGGAATTTCCCCCCAAGGCTCTTTTTTAAGAGACATAAGTTCCATTATTACCTAGAATAGATTTTGACTCCTGGCACCACTTGACAGGTTTTGGAAGACCTGCACAGAAGTCTGTCTCCGGAGAGTTGTGCAATATTGCTCTGTCGCAATAAGGAGATGAGCCAATTTGCAATGCTTAGAGTGACTCTCTTGCAAATCAGGTAAAAGTAGGAGTGCCCAGCTCAAAAAATATCTAATCGCCATATTTCCTGGAAAGCTCTTGCTCACCATGCAAATATTCGGTGAAAAGAGATCTCAAGAGAAAGAGCTTTAATAATGAGTTGTATTGCTGTAGGGTGCGCATAGGACACATGTTATTTGTGCATGAAAGGAGCTATTTTTTTATAATTAAAGAATCATAGAATTGGATGAGACCACATGGGCCATCTATTCCAACCCTCTGCTAGGCATGAAAAGGCAAGCAGAATCAAAGCACCTCTGACAGATGGCCATTAAAAGCCTCCAAAGAAAAAAACTTCCAACAGACTCAGAAGCAGAAAGTTCCACTGCTGAACAGCTCTAACAGCCAGGAAGTTGGGTGTTGTAGGGTTTTTTGCGGGGGCTATATGGCCATGTTCTAGAGGCATTCTCTCCTGACATTTCGCCTGCATCTATGGCAAGCATCCTCAGAGGTAGTGAGAGACAAGCCAGGAATGTTCAGGTGGAACTGCCTTCCCTGTAATTTGAACTTCATGTCCTAGTTTCAAGGGCACCAGAAAACAAGCCTGGCCCCTCTTCCTTATGACACTCTTTCACATATTTATACATGGCTAGTGACTGGACTGACCTTGAAGGAGCTGGGGGTGGTGACGGCCGACAGGAAGCTCTGGCGCGGGCTGGTTCATGAGGTCACGAAGAGTCAGAGATGACTGAACGAATGAACAACAACATTATGTCTCCTCTCAACCTTATCTTCTGAGACTATACATCCCCAGCTCTTTAAGTCACAGGAATTCATGATCTTTAGTAGTTGCTGTCCTCTGGTCACCTTCGATCTTAGAGTCATTATCTCTTTAGAACTGTGTTGCCCAGAACTGGACACAGTGATATTCCAGGTGAAGAGGTCAAACCAAAGCAGAATAGGGAGACATCACGACATCCCTCAATCTGGACACTAGACTCCTTTGGATGAAGCCCAACATCCCATTGCCTTTTTAAACAGCTACATCACATTATTGGCTCATGTTTAACTTGTTCTCCACAAAGACTCCAAAATCTTTTTCACATGGACCGTTGTTGAGACAGGCATCACCCATTCTGTATCTTTGCATTTCATTTAATTTTAATTCTTACAAAAACAATTAACATTTGAAAACCCAAACACAAAGCAACACACAAGGTAAGAGATCCATGCAAGGCCCATACATGGGTGCATCTATACTGTAGAATTAGTTCATTTTATACCACTTTAACTATCTTAGCTCAATGTTATGGAATCATTGGAGTTGTAGTTTTACAAGGTTTTTTTAGCTATTTCTGCAAAGTAGTACTGGTGGCTCAACAAATGACAACTCCCATGATTCCATAGTATTGAGTCATGACAGTTAAAGTGGTGTCAAATTGCATTTATTCTACAGTGTAGATGCACCCTGTGTTTCCCTTTTTCTTAGCCAAAGACATACAGAACGATTTCATCATGCAATTTACCGTTCAGTTGCTGGTATTGTTTTTTTAGTCCATATTAGTTGTGATTTCATAACCTAAGGAGCTTTTGTGATGGAACTGAACACTGCCCCAAGGAAAATTGCTTGGCAATAATTAGATAATAAGATGAGATTAATTTGCTGCCCTTCATTCACTTTTTTTTTTACAAAAAAATACAACGATTTCAAAAGTCATTATGTTAAATGACAATGCTTTTAACAAATTGAGTAATGAGTATCATTTCTCATTATTTTGATTTGTTTCTCTTCAACAGACTTAGCAACAGTTGGACATATTTCACCAACTTTATTCATTTTAAGTGATCCTTCAAAAATTTAAAGTCAGTGTACCATATTTTTTTCATGAATTTATTGAAATAATTAGCAGTAATGTGTTATTTTTTTAATTTAATATTAACATGTTTGCACTTGCAGCATTTCCCATCTCTGAATGTGGAACCATCCTAAAAGACAAATAACCAGAAAAAGAAAATTAAAGTTTTTCACTCTCAATTTCTAATCAATTTGTTATACAGTTAGCACTCAGTCTCCACTATGGTTTGGATCCAAGACCCCTCCATGAATGCCAAAGTCCATGGACATTCAAGTCCCATTAAAGATGTCTAGCAAAATTGTGTCCCTTGTAGAAAATGACAAAAATGAGGTTTATTTTTTGGATATTTATTTTAATAAGATTTTCAGGTTGTGCGTAATTCAATCTGTGGATATAGAATTCCTGCCATTCTACATCCATGGAAGGCCAAATGTTATAATTAAGGCAGAGCTAGATACCCCTTCATACAGAGAAGGGCTTTCAACAGACTTGGCTTAATTGTGTCTATGTATGGACACAATTCTTTGAATATGGACTAAACCCATATATTCATGTAAACCTATATGGAAGACAGCTCATGATCTTTCTTGACTTCATTTCTAAATTGGATATCAACCACACCAGGTAGGTATTATCCAGGATGAAAAAAGAAGTAAGATTGAACTTTTCTTGTCCAATACCTCAGTTCCATGCCACTCTCACACCTCATTGTTAGAGTGTCCACCTTACCTTATAATTGGCCAAGCAGTAGTAAAAGACAATGTGGATTGACCCATCAGCCAGAGCTTTATAGCATGCCCTAAAACTTTGATAGGTGGATACATTTCGACATTCCTCCCTCCTGATACCTGCTGTTTAGAGAGGATTTGTGCGAGTCCAGCAGCAAAATTCAGGAGCCTCTCCGGTTCCCTTCCACACATCAAATTTTGGACTGTAATACAATGACAGCTCCTTGGGAGTAACTCAGTGGGTACCAGATATGTCTCATATCCTCAATGACAGACATGGGGGGTAGTAAAGGTTTCAAGTTTTGGGATCTTTGAGATATCTAACCTGTCAGGGGTGATTTGAATGCAATGTTCCTGCTTCTTGGCAGAATGGGGTTGGACTGGATGGCCCATGAGGTCTCTTCCAACTCTTCGATTCTATGATTCTATGATTCTAGGAATGTAGACTCAACCTGCATACCATAATCTCTTAATCTTATCCGTGTCTATTATCTACTTTTCAACATTGAATGGGCCGGTTGAATCCTGTCAATCCAGGTCTAATAGGTCCATGGAAATGTCTGAGAATATCTACCATCAATCCCAGCTCTAACAAATCCATGAAAGGAGGGGGATTTACATACACCCCATTGATTTAAATGGGTTTAGTTGGGTTGGGCCTTGAATGGTGGTTCCCCATATATATGTAAAGCACGTATCTGACACTGGTGTTGGTTGCCCAATGGCTCTAGCCCTGCTTCGGCAGCTGTAAGAGGCAACGTTTTGCCAATTGTAGAAGTTCTTCTGTTTCCATCAAGCCAAAATGCTTGTTGCAACCACCACTATGCTTGCCTGAAATGGACTGTTATGCAATGAAAGTCCAAGTCATATTTTGCACTTTCCCATGTCTAGCAATTTGTAATACTGTACATTGGCAAAAATAAATATGGCAAAGCCAATCAAACAAAGGAAAACAAAAATGGAAACTCTGAAGTCCTTGTGCAAAGTAATCTGAATTTTAGCTACTGATACGTTTCTGACATCTTCCTCTAAAGCATCTTTCAGTGCCTTCCCTCTGTCTCCACCCATGCTCAACACATCACAAATGTTCTATTTCTGGAAGAGATCTCCCTTGTTTTAGGAAGTGATGGAAATTGGCCTGTGTGTTATTATGGGCTTTTCTTTTTCAAGAAGATTCAGCAGCAGTGTTAGTGGAATCAGGTTGTCTCCAGCTTGCTGCTGCCTGTAAATCAAGCCTTTCACAGGGATGATCCTATTTTTATTTTCTTGGCAGCTGACTTCTGCTGATAAAAAAAGAGAGAGGGACTCCGCGGAGCAAAGTTGTTATGAAAGGCCCAGCTCCGACCTCTTCACTTTCAGAAGAAGGTTATTGTCTTAAATAGAGCATCCAGCGTGGCAATTCCCTCTTTGATCCTTTGCAACTCCGGCTTAGACACCTGATATATAATTTCCATCCACGGCCACTGCCACCCGGCCCTCGGCACGCATGCCACCCCCTAACACTCCAACGCATTATAACAGGAACTAATTTTGTCTGGACTATTATTAGATCATGAGATCAGGGCCACATAGAGGTCGTAAAATGTTTCATTCTCTCTGAACGGCCATCCTGCCGCTATCAGGTGCCATAACGTGAGGTTTGCTTATTGTGCATATTGCTTAGAGTTGCAAATTGCCCATTACCCGGCTTAAACACCTGGCATTTACATTCATTATAACCCGGACGCCCCCCCTTTATGGCCTCCCAGGAGGGCCTTCCAATTGGTCAGAAGCGCAAATGAATGTTTTATGATTACGATGAATGATGTGAGGGGCCCTGCAGGAAAGCAGGGGAGGGAGGACTTGCCAAGCGCTCTGGAGCTCCCGTCCACCAAAAGCTTGGGAATTGCTTGGGCTGGGGCTGATCTCCTGGCCTGGTTACCCAATGAATTCAAGCAAATCTGATGTGTTTTCATTGTGGTTTAACCATGGAAAATGCCCAAGAAAGTCAATACTGGTTGATGTCCTGTTAGTGTTACACTCATACATAAGTTTTCATACACTTGCAGATGTTTGGGGCATGATAAGAAGAACATACTCTGCTCACTATTCTGCTAGCAGTAATTCTCAAACTTTAGTCCTCTGGGTGCTTTGAACTTCAGCTCCCAGAATTCCTGACCACCAGATGTGTTCTCTGGGGCATCTGGAAGTTGAAATGAAGAACAAGTGGACATCCAAAGTTGGACAGTCACTGTGCTAATGGAATCCTGAAAGTTCATCTGTTCCATAGTTGTTTACTCTTCATATTTCAGAGTACCTTAAATGTAACATTTAATTCAGTGGGATCCCACAGTGGCAAAATAGAATCATAGAATCATAGAATCAAAGAGTTGGAAGAAACCTCATGGGCCATCCAGTCCAACCCCATTCTGCCAAGAAGCAGGAATATTGCATTCAAATCACCCCTGACAAATGGCCATCCAGCCTCTGCTGGAAGCTCTAAAATCAATTGTACAGTACCAAAGCCACCATGGAGTTAGCTATATGCAGTAAGTAAGCACAATGAAGAATTTCTGGAAATGGACATATGAATATTCGTCTGAAGTAACCCCTATATGGAATATTATTTCTTCTTATCACCTAGGCAGGTAATCATAGAATCCTAAAGTAGAAAGACACCCAAAGGACCTCTCAATCCAACCTCATTCTGCCATGTTGGAAGATACCATCAAAGCTCTTCTGACAGATGGACATTGAGGGCCCTTCCACTCAGCCTATAACCCTGAATTTCAAGGCAGATAATCCATAACATCTGCTTTGAACTGGTTTATCTGAGTCCACACTGCCATGTAATCCAATCTAATGTGGATTTTATACAGCTGTGTGGAAGGGGCCTTGGCTTCTGTTTAAAAAGGAAACTCCTTTTTAAGGAGATTCCATCTGAACATGAGGAAGAACTTCCTGACTGTGAGAGCCATTCAGCAGTGGAACTCTCTGCCCCAGAGTGTGGTGGAGTCTCCTTCTTTGGAAGCTTTTAAACAGAGGCTGGATGGCCATCTGTCAGGGGTGATTTGAATGCAATATTCCTGCTTCTTGGCAGAATGGGGTTGGACTGGATGGCCCATGAGGTCTCTTCCAACTCTTTGATTCTATGATTCCATCACATTTTATGCAACATATTCCACTGTATTGTCAAAGGCTTTTATGGCCAGAATCATTGGACAGACATCGAGAGATGCAAGCAAAACATCAGGAGAGAATACTTCAGGAACATGGCCATACAGCCCGAAAAACTTACAACAACCCAACATATTCCACTGTTAGACAGCTCTTACTGTCAAGAGGTTTTTTATCTTTGACCAATGAAGTGGGAGCAACATCATAGCATCTTCAAGACATGCACCAAGTTTCAGATATATTCAGGAAGATTATTACTAAAATTACTTCAGGAATACATTCAATGAAGATGCACACTCAAAATGGGTGAGAAGTCTATCTGCAGTGTCCATACAACCCGTGGGATCTTCTCTCTCTCACACACACACCCAATGCAAGTTAATGCCAGTTTGACCTCACTGGACTGTCTGGACTCAATCTCACCACTGCAACAGGATGGAGGTGGACAGTATAGCTGACCCTTAGAATAGTTCCAGACTTCTACCACTGTTGACCAGCACAAATTAAGTAGCACATGAAGATCTACACCAGTGGTTCTCAACCTTCTTAATGCCACGACCCCTTAATACGCTTCCTTATGTTATGGTGACCCCCCAGCATAAAATTAGTTTCATTGCTACTTCATAAATGTCATTTTGCTGCTGTTATGAATAGTAATGTAAATATCTGATATGCAGGATGTATTTTTAAACACTGGACCAAATTTGGCACAAATACCCAATATACTCAAGTTTGGATACTGGTGGGGTTGGGGAGGGTATTAATTTTGTCCTGTGGGAGTTGTAGTTGCTGGGATTTATAGTTCACCTACAATCAAAGAGCACTCTGAACTCCATCAATGATGGAATTGAACCAAACTTGGCACACAGAACTCCCATGATCACAGAAAATACTGGAAGGGTTTGGTGGGGCTTGACCTTGAGTTTTGGGAGTTGTAGTTCACCTACAACAAGAGAGCACTGTGGACTCAAACAATGATGGATCTGGACCAAACTTGGCACGATTTCTCAATATGTCCAAGTGTAAACACTGGTGGAGTTTGGGGAAAATAGACCTTGACATTTAGGTGTTGTAGTTACGGGGATTTATAGTTCATCTACAATCAATGAGCATTCTGAAGTCTACCAACAATTGAATTGGGCCAAACTTCCCACAAAGAACCTCCACGACCAACAGAAAATACTGTGTTTTCTGGTGGTCTTTGGTGACCCCTCTGACACCCCCTCGTGACCCCTCCAGGGGTCTGGACCCCCAGGTTGAGAAACACTGGTCTACACTTTGTCCCTCAATGATATGCAAATGTTTTAGAGACTCCTTTCTTAACTGAGGCCCATGTATATATTCAGTTTCTTTAGCTACGGACACGCTGTACCCAAATAATTGTCCATTTGATTAAATCAAGGTGTGATGCACTTAGACCTTGCAGGAAACAAGCCAGGAGATGCAGAAGGCAGAACAGCAAGCAGGAAGGCAGGAAGCAGGCCAATGGCAGCATAAAGGTGAATTGTATTGATTGCATTGCAACTGTGAAACTTCGCTCCTCCAAAAGTCATGCACATTTTCTGTATCAATTTCTCATAATGTACACATTTATTGATACACATTTGTCTCCAATGCATGCATTTTGCTCATCCTGTTTCCCTCTTGACAAATGCATGTTTGGGGACATTTTTCAATGTTGTGCATTTTTATGCACTTGATTTAAAAAAAAAATGCCCTCATGCATATTTTATTGCTCAGAAAAAAATACAAAGGAAATGTGCATATTTTTCAGGCAAGAGGAACATTATCTCACAACAAGACTTGAGAGGTGTGAATAATTTCAGTGAAGTTCTTGAAATCACTGATATCCTTTTCCATCCCTAAAGACTTTGCTTGCTAAAATCACTTAGACAGAAGAGATGTAATAGGGATTTAACACCATGGTTAGGATCTTACTGTCTTTATCCAGATGGTGGGAGAGTACAGGGGAATTTAGGCAACAATACCTCTCAAACCTTGATGGTCATAATTCCTTTAAGCAACAAGTAATAAGTAATCACTAGGTTCTTGTAGGTTTTTTCGGGCTATAGGGCCATGTTCTAGAGGCATTTCTCCTGACGTTTCGCCTGCATCTATGGCAAGCATCCTCAGAGGTAGTGAGGTCTGTTGAAAATAGGAAAATGGGTTTATATATCTGTGGAATGACTGGGGTGGGGCAAAGAGCTCTCTGCTGAAGATAGGTGTGAATGTTTCAGCTGAATTTTTGTTTTTGTCTGTTGGTGTGGACAGCCATGTTTTTCTCCATTTTTTCTGCAAGAGAGGTTGTCTATTTTGTCCCAGTCCTGGGAATTCATCTTCCGGCTGATGTTGATATGGAGGTGCAGCAGTTCCTTGTTTGTTTTTGCGAGTTCTTTGCGGATGGTGTGAATTCTCTCTAAAGTCCTTTTGGCTGCGAGAAATCGTGGGATGGTATCTGTGTCTCTGCAGCGTAGAAGGAAAGTCAGGGAGCACAGTAGATGTGCTTTCCTGGTCCTTAGTTTCTCCAATTTCCGTGTGTCTTGGAACAGTTTCTCCCCGTAGAGATGTTCAATGTATTGTCGAAGGCTTTCATGGCTGGAATCACTAGGTTCTTGTAGGTTTTTTCGGGCTATAGGGCCATAAGTAATCACTTCCACATACATTTTCATTGGGAATCACATTGTCCTCCAAATGAGATTCCACTACCATTTTCAGGATTTCTCCTTAGCTATGCTGTCCAAGACTGGTGAGACTTGTAGTTCAACCATGTTTGGAGGGCTATGCCATTCGGGAGATGCTAGCGGGGTACAAATAAAGTTTAATAATAATAATAATAATAATAATAATAATAATAATAATAATGGTCAGTATTCTGTATCATCTACTTGGGTCTTGTCAATAATTGTGGCAGTGGGGCCATGGGTGTGATTAACACTGCATCTACACTGTCATAATAATCTAGTGTAAAGGTGCATTTGACTGTGTGCCATCATACAACATATGCAGGCTAATGTGATTTATCTCTGGGTAAGCTGCTTAATGCAGTTGTATCCCGGGGTAGAAAAATACACCAGGGAAGGTCCAAGTCTTGCTTCAGGGTTTGGATCTTCTCCTATGTTGGGGAAGTAGGGACAGCAGCCCCAGATCCCTATAGAGGATACAGGATCACCATTCCCACAGCGATCCCACACTACCCACTTTTAGGCAGCCCAGGGAGGTAGGATGCCAGTCCCTTCCTGCATTTTCCACCCCAAATTGTTCCCTGGAGAACACACAAAAAAGCACTTAGTACATAGTAGCAGCTTCCTTTTCCTAGTTCTAAGTCATGTCACTGACAAAGGAACCTGGGAAGAGTGGTGGGAGGGGATGCAGTGAGGATGAAAACCAAGCCCATGTCCAGCCTGTCGAACTGTCTAGGCTGTCGGGCTGGTGTCCTGCCACCAAGGTAGTTCAAGACATGCTTGTGTCGCCTCAATACAACTCAGAACCAGCATTTTTCATGTCAATTCTGAGCTGCCTTGTGTGTCTTTGTAGAAGATTATAAGTAGCAATCATAAATATGGAATAGTTCTTGCTGAGTAACAACCTCATCACACCAGAGCATGGATCCACTTTAAAACTGGTTTCTGCGTCTTGGAGAATTCTGGGTTTTGCAGTTTAGTGAGGCTGAGGATATGTCTGGCTGAGTAGTTTAAAGGCCCCTCCCTAAACTATAAGCCCCAGCATTCTGCAGGAGGCAGAAACTTTATTTAAAGTGGATCCATGTGATGGTGTGATGAGGTCCTAAAACTAGGTGTAGAGCCAGCATAGTCTGATTCCCCACTTGGCCGTGGAAATCCACTGGGTGACACCAGAGAAGTCATACACTCTCTGCCCCAGAAGACTTTGTGATAGGATCAACATAAGTCAGAAGTTATTTGAAAGCAAAGACATTATTTCCATGAGTGTAACTAGGAGAGGAACCTACTTTACCAGAAGAGCTGCATGTGGAGAAGATCCCATTCCTCCGGTGTTCAGAATATGGGAAAAGACATTTCTGTCAAGTTTGAGGGATCAGGTCAGAAGAGTCTACTTAGTTAAGTATTGTTGTTGTGTTGTGCTGTGACTTCATAGAATAATAGAATAATATAGTTGGAAGAGACCACATGGGACATTTAGTCCAACCTCCTGCCATGCAGGAAAAGCATAATCAAAATACCCCTGACAGATGGATACTTGTGGTGACCCTAAGTCAAAGCTATCATGGACTTTTTGTTGTTCAGAGAGATGTTTCCTTTGCCTTCCTCTGAGGTTGAGAGGGTGTATCTTGTAGGGCTGGGCAACCACGGAAAAATTGTTTCTAAACTCGATTCGTTTTTTGGGGTTTTTTGCGTTTCGATATTTAAAAGAATTCCGAAATTTTTCTTTAAAAAAGTTCGATATTTACGAAATTTCATAAAATTACGAAACAATACGAAACAAAAACGGAGTGAATATGAATCGATTCGTTAATGGCGGACGCGACCGCGCAATATGCTAAAAAACCTCCATATGGGACAGGGGGAACTTCTGAAGCTTCCCTCTCCCTCTGTTGTTGACTGTTGGTGTGATAATTATATTTTTTTTTCACTGATTAAACAAACAACAGCTATAAAACTTGCCCCAGACATGCGGAAATAATAACGAAACGATTTCGAAACGATTTCAAAACGAATACGAAATGAATACGAAGCAATTATGAAACGAATTGAAAAATTCGTTTCGTTTTTTAGATGCTCCTGAATGGTTCGTTATCACTTCGTAACAAAAAAAAAAACGAATTTTAACGAATTACGAAATTACGAAACGAAACCGCCCAGCCCTAGTATCTTGGCCAAGGTTATCCAATGAGTTAGCCTGACCAAGTAGACATTCAAATCCTGGTCTCTTGAGTCATAGTCCAACATGCTAGAATTTATATCCATGGAATGTTAAGTACTTTTAAATACACTTAAAATACAGGTAATGAAGAAAGAAAGAAAGAAAGAAAGGTATGATATTGTATTTTAAAACAAGATTACAAACTAAATGTATTTTTTTTAAAAAAAAGCTTGTCACACATTGCAATGCATGAAGATCATTAACTAAAAAGGGGAGGAAAAAAGACTAGTTAATTACGATTCTTGGAATGTCATAGTTGCCTGTGGGACGACTAGAATAAAATTGTCAAAATGCAGACTTTATCAAATAATAGATGGGGCTACATAAATTATATAGCTATATAATTTGTAGATTTGTGCGTGTGTGCATTTTTCAATCAATCACAGTGGCTAAACGGGTCAAAGAAAACCATTTATTGGAGTTTATGGATTTTGGATGTTTTATTCAAATAAGTTGTGCTCCTAGCAAGTAGCTGTAGGCAATGCAGACTCTGCCCAAAATCCTATATTATGCCTGTGTATGTTAAACCTGTATGCGTGTGGTTAAGTGGTAATTGCACTATACCAGCTTTCTGCTGAGTACCAACAATGTGCAAACAATTGCCTGTCCGCCAATGTGCTGTTTCTGCAATCCTGATAAATCAAGTAGTAATACTGAAGTCACTGATGTGTAGTTATGTGCTACCTTAGAATGCACAACCACATTCTATATATCAATAAATAGAATGATAATATATACATATTACCTAATTTCATCTATTTTAGATGAAATAGTTGTAATTGCTGATTGGATAACTAGTTTAACTACCAATTAACCATTGTCAATCATTCATTTTGCTACAGTAGAGAGACCTGTTATCTCCCAGATCCAGCTCCAGGGCTGGTAGCCAAAGGCAAGCAGTTGGCTATTTTTTAAAAGGTGTAAAAATAAAAATGCTAGAGACACAAAATTGAATTTTCAGTCCCTGGGCTTCACTTCACTATTGGTGGTAGGCTGGAAGCAACATTGGTTCACTTCCAGTTGTGTTTTCAGTCAGTTTGTGTCTGAAAATCAAGGTAAGGTTCCCATTTCTCAGGACCTGGATCATCTTCTAACTCTTCTTTTTGGGTGAGGGGAGGCATGAGGAATCTCAACATCGTCTCGAAAAATGTATGCATGTATGTATACACATGGTGAATCAACAATTTAAAATGTTGTAAATATATTAGTACAACATTTCAGCTTCTGACATCTTGAGATTTCATCCTAAACATGAGCTGTACTCAGATGGACAATTGAGAATATTGATCTCTAATAATCTGAAATGAATGATGGTGTTGTTATTAAGCTGATACCACAGTATTAAGATCTGAAATCTGCAAAACCCAGAAATTATCCTTTATAACAAGGAGGCGCAGTGGGTTAAAGCCCTGTGCCGGCAGGACTGAAAACCAACAGGTCACAGGTTCAAATCTGGGGAGAGGCGAATGAGCTCCCTCTATCAGCTCCAGCTCCTCATGCGGGGACATGAGAGAAGCCTCCCACAAGAATGATAAAAACATCAAATCATCCAGGTGTCTCCTGGGCAACATCCTTGCAGACGGCCAATTCTCTCACAACAGGAGTCATTCCTGACACGACAAAAAATCCTTTATATCCAAAGTCCAAGCAGAGAAACTGTGATGTTCTGACACAGAAGGCCCAGCTATTTATACAACATTATCTGAGCAAGTGTGGATAATATGTTAGGAAAACTTCCTGATCAAAATAGTTGTCCGACAGTGGAATACACAGAGTGTAGATGTCTCCTTCTCTGAAGATTTTTAAACAGAGGCTGGCTGGCCATCTATCAGAAATGCTTGGAGTATAGGTTTGTGCATGGCACAATGGGATTAGATGGTTGATGGTCCTTTCAATTCAATGATTCTTTGGTCAAGAGGCTACTAAATCAAGGAGATGGGTTGCAACTTTATGTTAATAGGCAATGTGACAATTGTGCATCATTAAATTGCAATAGTATGCAACTTAATGCTCAAACAAAAGTGAAAGTCATGATAGCAGTGATCATCAAATATCTGTAAGTGCAATGCACAATGGTACTCACTACCCACATGTTTGGTTTTGCTTCTTCAAATGTCAACTGAACATTTATTTATGTATTTATTTATTTCATTTCTACCCTGTTTTTTCTTGAGCCAAGAGAAGATTCAAGGAGGCTTACAAATTCAGCAAAAATTAAATGCTGAACAGGTAAACACCTGGAATATTGTGTCCAATTCTGGGCACCACAATTCAAAAGAGATATTGACAAGCTGGAATGTGTCCAGAGGAGGACGACTAAAATGATCAAGGGTCTGGAGAACAAGCCCTATGAGGAGCGGCTTAAGGACCTGGGCATGTTTAGCCTGAAGAAGAGAAGGCTGAGCGGAGATATGATAGCCATGTATAAATATGTGAGAGGAAGCCACAGGGAGGAGGAAGCAAGCTTGTTTTCTGCTTCCCTGGAGACTAGGACGCAAAACAATGGCTTCAAACTACAAGAGAGGAGATTCCATCTGAACATGAGGAAGAACTTCCTGACTGTGAGAGCCATTCAGCAGTGGAACTCTCTGCCCCAGAGTGTGGTGGAGGCTCCTTCTTTGGAAGCTTTTAAACAGGGGCTGGATGTCCATCTATCAGGGGTGATGTGAATGCAATATTCCTGCTTCTTGGCAGAATGGGGTTGGACTGGATGGCCCATGAGGTCTCTTCCAACTCTTTGATTCTATGATTCTATGATTCTATAAACAATAAAACAATTTAAGCATATAAACAATTTAAGTATATAAAATTAAAACTCAACAATCTATCAAGCAGATTAAAACCACGAATCAATGTTATGCCACAGTTACAATAGCATAAACTGTTCTGTAAGAAGATCAAGTTAAGCAACACCTGCAGAGCCTTCCTCCATCAAGGCATGAAAATTCCACCCTTTGTTTCAAGTTTCATCCTGAATTATGGGAATGTGGGATGGTACTAACTTGGCAAGAATAATTGGGGATGTTTCAGTAGGGATGAAGGGAAAATAGCTATACTTTGGAAAATTGGGGCAGAGAAAAATCACTCTCTGTGTGTGGAGGTCTGAGGGCTTTCAGCAATTGGTTTTATGGGACTTATGAGGCCCATGACACTGATCTGAATCTAAGAAAGGGAAGAAAATTTGAGAAGTGGTCTAAAGATATGTTTTTTAAAAGTTGAAAAACATTTGATGCAAATAATCCTGGATTGATTATCATCATCATAATTTGAGTTTGTTCTGCAAAGAAAGCCACATTTTCTGTGCAGGAAACAAAAATATTATTTTCTGTACAGAAAAAAATATTTTCTGTTCAGAAAATACTATTTTATATGCAAATCAATTATGAAAATGTTGCAAATTCTTGTTACAGCATTTTCTATGCAAGAAATGACTATTCTGTACAGAAAATAATATTTCTGCACAATTATATTATTTTCTGTGCTGACAATGCTGTGCGAATATTGTATCAGATTAAGTCCTGAGTTGCAAACAGGCTTTAAAAACCACATGGTTTTTGAAGACTTTCTCTGAGTGGGAAGAAAATTGCTACAATTACTCATTGTTTGCTTTGTGAAGAAAATTGCAAAGGAATTATATCACTGTCTTGCAAAGAAGGTATGCCGTTATCACATTTGTGGAAGACTTTGCCAAAAGGTGAAGGAACGAACTTCTTCTCCTTAACTAGATAGAAGGCAAAAGCAGCAAGTCAAGAGAATCCCAATGGAAAAACCACCCAGATGAAGTATTTTCTTTTGTGCACATAACTGTGCAGAGATTCATTCCTCGCACACTGGCACGGTTCAGTAGCATGAGCAAAATGTCACACACACACACACACACACAGGCCTGTTTTCATGTGGAGGCCCTTCATTGTGTAGAAATGACATCACCTTTGCTTGATGGTTGGCTTTGCGGGGCAGAGAGACAGCCCCAAACCCTCTTTCCTTGCTTGTGAGTGTATCCAAGCTGCCTTTTGCATCCCTGTTGCTTTCCTCCCTATCTGTAAGAGCAAAAGGTTGCCAACCACAAATGGGGCAAAATTCATGCCTCAGTGCCCATCTTTGCTGTTACATTCAAGGAGAGTCGGTTTATTGGTTACTAAAAATGGAACAATAGAGAAAGGCAGGATGACATTCAGAGTTCGTCCTGGGATGTTAGGCTCACTTGCTGAATTCTCTGGAGGGATGTTTCTAGAAATATCAGCTGAACACTGGAAACAAATATAAATTAAGATCTTGCTTATGGCTGACTCCTGACCACACCACCAACTCACAACCAGAGTTATGACAGATATAAGTTCGGTTTGTGCAGTTAAATGTAGGAGAACTTGTTCACACATGGTTGTTGCAGCCATTGAGTTTGTGTGTGATCCAAACATGTTGCAGCAGTTATTCCATATCTAAAAGGAAGACTTTGACCATATGCAGGGGTTTTATAGACATTGAGTATAATACACTGAATCATAGCACTACTGGATTTAATATCTGGGAATGGCATGGCACATCTGTGCAGTTCTGTTACAACATCTTTCTACTGAATAATGTACCTATCGGTTCATCTATTCAATACTCCATTGTGCCACAAGGAGTGGATAGCATCTGTTTTCTCCACCCCAGTGAATAAAGTAGGATATGAAACCACTAATGCAGTGGTACACAAATGTTGGGCCACCAGATGTTTTGAACTTCAGCTTCCAAAATTTCTGATTCTTGGCCAAGTCACCTAGAGCTCTGGGGGCTAAAATCCAAAATACATGGTGCAATATTTCAAAATCACTGGACTAGTGAACGTAATCAGTCCTCCATATCCATGGCTTCTGTATTCACAGATGTACCCCCAACCATGGCTCAACAATATGTTTTGAAATCCAAAACACAAGCCTTTGTTTTGCTGCACAAATAAGCGTACCCTACTGTAGCTTCCTGCCATGTCACAGATCCCTGGGCTCTTCGCAGCACTTGCTTGAGTTGTCCATCACTATATAAAAGGACACCATTTTACTATGTTATAGGATATAATGGGATTTGAGCATCCATATATCTGGTATTAATGGGGTTCCTGGAACCAAACACCACTGTAGTTATGTACCATCCAAGAACATACCACTGTGATTTTACTAGTTTTACTAGTTTCTTCTTCGGAAATACAGCCTACAGCACCTGCTATATCCTGGCAGTTTTCCATCCAAGTGCTAACCAGAACTGACTCATCTTAGCTTTCAAGATCAGGTGGGAACTCTGTTGGGATGGCCCTGCTTAGCTTCAGTTTTTTAAGAAGAGGGCTGGTTCATGGCCCCTCGGATTCTTGGGAGGCCAGACTATAAGTTGGGGAAAAAAACATTCCTATGCATAGTGCAAATATTTTATTTCTAGTGCAAAAATATGAAAGAACAATACAATATTTAAAATTAAGACCAATTTTTAGCAATGTAAACTTACCAGCATTTTAATGGGAAATGTGGTCCTGCTTTTCGCTGACGAGATAGTCAAGCTAACCAGGACTGGTGTTGTTGTGTGCCTTCAAGTCATTTCAGACTTAGGGAGACCCTAAGTGTAATGTTGGGAGGAGAGCAATGTCCAGTCTCGATAAAATAGTAAAGAGTAGAGACATCAGACTGGCAACAAAGATCCATTGCCTAGTTAAAGCCATGGTCTTCCCTGTAGTCACCTACGGATGTGAGAGCTGAACCTTAGGGAAGGCCGAGCGAAGGAAGATCGATGCTTTTGAACTGTGGTGTTGGAGGAAAGTTCTGAGAGTGCCTTGGACTGCGAGAAGATCCAACCAGTCCATCTTCCAGGAAATAAAGCCCAACTGCTCATTGGAGGGAAGGATACTAGAGACAAAGTTGAAGTCCTTTGGCCATGTCATGAGGAGACAGCAAAGCCTAGAGAAGACAATGATGCTGGGGAAAGTGGAAGGCAAAAGGAAGAGGGGCCGACCAAGGGCAAGATGGATGGATGGCATCCTTGAAGTGACTGGCTTGACCTTGAAGGAGCTGGGGGTGGTGACGGCCCACAGGGAGCTCTGGTGTGGGCTGGTCCATGAGGTCACGAAGAGTCGGAGACGACTGAACGAATGAACAACAACAAGTGTAATGTTTAGGGTGGAGGCTGGGTCAATGACCTTGGAGGGCCTCATCCGAACTGTGGGCCTTAATTTGCTTTCGTGTACTTAATGGCTACTAGAACTCTGCTTACATAATGTGAGTGTTGTGTAATAGTAAAAAAGGTTCAGCCACATGTGTAAGGAAACTCTCATGTGGATGAGAGTTCTTTCTTTCTTTTTCTTCCTCTCGTTCCCTTTTGCCTGCCTCCCTCCCCCACCTGGCCGCAATGTGAATCTGCAAAAAGTTTAGTAATAATTAGTGCCGACCTCTGGCCATTTTGCCGGGCTCTCTGAATTCTGCTTGTCAGCTCTGCCTGTCAGAGGCCTGAGAAGAAATGAAGAATTTGGAGGCGAGGAGACACAGGCCGGGAGGAGGCGAGGTGTCCCTGTGCTACAAACACATTGCTATTAAAGTGTCAGAGATTTTTTTGATTTTTTTTGTTTACTGTTGCAGTTTGTGTGTGTGAGGGGTTTTATGGATCAGCAGATAACAGTAATTATCAAACAGGCTCTTCAGCTAAAGTCGAATCTAACCTTTTATCATTTTGTACTCTGGTTCCCTCCTCCTCCTCCTCCTCCTCCTTCCTTGCTTTTCCCATTCTTTCTCTCTCTCACCCATTAACTTTCTTTGAGTGTTTTGCTTGTTTGGCTGGTTGACTCACTAAATCAGAAAAGAGCTACTTAGACATCCAAGGAAGTGTAAAGATGCATGGGATGTTTGACAAAGGAGGTGAAGGGTACCAAAATATCAATAATTAGAATTGCTTTGTGTGATTAGATCAGAGGCCCATCTATCTGCAATACCAATGGGCATTCCATACATTCAGCAGTAATAAACCTGGCAATCTTTCTAATTTTGTCTTTCAAAATAATGCCCAATTAACCATTTCCGACTCATGGTGACCTTAGGATAAGAGTGAGTGATTTGCCTGGAGTCACCTGGTAGATTTTGACTACAGAGTGGAGATTTGAACCCTGGAGTAGAATCATAGAATCATAGAGTTGGAAGAGACCTCGTGGGCCATCCAGTCCAACCCACTGCCAAGAAGCAGGGAAATTGCATTCAAAGAGTACATCTACACTGTTGATATAATGCAGTTTGACATCACTTTAACTACCATGTCTCAATTCTATGGAGTCCTGGTGTGCAGGTACAGCTGTTCCAGGAGCTCCAATTTTGTTTGCTTTGCATTTAATGTTTGTTGTAGTCCTAAGTTTCAGGGACTCTGCAAATAGGTGGCTTCTTTTGGCTGCAATCATAGGGCAAGCCACCTGTCAATTATAGTTAGATTCCCTGGTCCCACCCCCTTTTGGGTTTTTGGAGGGAATAGGAGCTTTTTTGGTTCAGTCCACACAGAGAAGCCTTTCGCACAGGACATAATACCAAGAGCTCCTGTAGAAAGCTTCGTCTTCTACAGCTTGGCCGGGGTTATACAGCCCACAGCTTGGCCGAGGATCATACAGCCTTACAGCTCCTTTGCTGAGGGACTTCAGCCAGCCATCACTGAAGCCTGAATTCCTTCTTTTGTCCCTTGGAAGTCTACAAAGCTCTGCTTGGTAAGGGTCGCTCACAGAAGCCAGACGCAGTTGGTACCAGGTGTAGGGGCTCCACGCCAACAGAGGCAAAGACAGACTGCCCAGATTAGAAGTTAAGGATTTTCCCATTAGTTACAGTTAAGAAGATAGTGCCTGTTCCCTGTGGACAAGATTGAAAGAGCTTATAGACCGTTAAGAAAGCTTTAAAGTATCTGTTTGTTTTCATTAATAAAGAACATTGTTGAACCTTTAAGCAATCTAAAGACTCTGTTTTAAGGAAATCCAAGGGCCTTTAATCTGAGGCAGCCCCGGCATCCCATTGGGCACACGGAATTTATGTCCTGTCTACAGTCTTATGCACAGGCCCAGCATGCGACAGCACACCTGGGATGTATTGCATTATGAGGCACCAGCAGCCTTTGACAGAGAAAGCTAAAGACCTTGTAAAACTACAATGATCACACATCTGTGGCATTGAGCCATAGCAGTTAGTGATGTCAACCTGCATTATATTGACAGTGAAGATGCACTACTGGTCTCCATAGTTATAGCCCAGCATGCAAATCACTATGACATGCCGGTTCTCCATGTACTATCATGGAAAAATGCTTCTTTTTATGATCCAGACTCTCTCTTTCCTCCCAGAATTCCTCTAAAGTTGTATCTGTGGCATCAGCAAACATAGGCGTAATGCCACCGCAGTTGCTTTCATGAGGCAATGTGTCCTGCAGGCTGCCTTCTGACATAAATCTTTTCTCGCTCCGCTGTGGGTCAGCAGCAAAGTTGGTTAGAGTAGATGGCAAAGCCAAACAGATCACACATTAAGACATCTGTGGCGCCTAATAAAAAGCTACTGGGCAGGAAAGAGGTACAAATCATTATGAATCAATTTAGCTCCAGCCAACAAAGATGTGTCATAAGTCATGCGGGAGGATGAGTTAAGCACCAGCCTTTCAAGAAATATGGTGTCACGTCAAGGCTGTCTTCGAGGCAGGCTTGGCTTTGTGGATTTGTCGTCTTTCATTGCCCAGGACGGCAAGATGCGCTGATGACATAGAGATGGCAGCTGAGCATGGGTCAGGAAGTTCTGATATTTGGTTTCCAAGAAATCTCTGGTACAGTGGTTTTAAGCCTATGGGTCTCCAGATGTTTTGGCCTTCAAATCCCAGAAATCCTAACAGCTGGTAAACTGACTGGGATTTCTGGTAGTTGTAAACCAAAACACCTGGGGAACCACAGGTCGAAAACCACTGCTCTAGCGCGTCATAAAACTACAAACCCCATGATTCATAAGATGCAACCAGAGTTCTACAAGGTGGTATAAATGTATAGTATGAAAGGACTATGTGTCTGGCCTGGCAATGCAAACCCTCTTTTATCTGATGCTCACCTGCATGGATTTATAGTTTCAAAAGATGTCTTCTTTCCAGAAAACAAAATAATTTGGAGCATACTGGAAGATTTTTAGCACTTTGAGTTACAGGATTTTTTAAAAAAAGTTTTGTATGTAATTTTTTGTGCCTTCAGGTCATTCTCAATTTATGGTGTCCTTAAAGCAACCTTTTCTTGGTTTTTCTTGGGCTTTCCTTTGCCTTCCTCTGAGGTTGGGATTTACCAATGTTAACCAATATGTTTCCATGGCTGAGTGGTGGGTCACACCATTATACCATGCTGGCTCTCACACCATCGTCATGTAAATGCACAAAATGGCCCAGTTCAAATCCCCACTCTGCCATGGAAACCTACCTTGGACCACTCAAACTCTTTCTGAAACTGAAGAAGGCAAAGACAACCTCCCTCTGAATCAAACTTGCCAATAAAACTCCACCATAGTTGCCATAAGTTAGAGATTACTTGAAAGCACACAATAACAACAACTACAAGTTTAGAATTCTCTAGTCCCTCAGCAAACAGGAAACTCGAGAATTCTATAGGATGGAAGTGTGATAGTTAAAATAGAATAATATCTCTATGATCATGTAGTGTGGATGGGCCCTTAGTGGCTTGTTTTGAATTTGAATGCCATATTGCCTGCAACTTTGGTCGATGCTTAATGTATCATGCTTAATGACATCACAAGGTTTTTCCCGTCATAACAGCAACCTTGCAATATTAGCAAGACATGCCTCTTGTGACATTACATTGCTTAGGACAGTGTTTCTCAACCTGGGGGTCGGGACCCATGGAGGAGTCATGAGGGGGTGTCAGAGGGGTCGCCAAAGACCACCAGAAAACACAGTATTTTCTTTTGGTCATGGGGGTTCTGTGTGGGAATTTTGGCCCAATTCTAACTGTGGTGGGGTTCAGAATGCTCTTTGATTGTAGGTGAACTATAAATCCCATCAATTACAACTCCCAAATAACAAGTCTATTTTCCCTAAACTCCACCAGAGTCCACATTTGGACATACTGATTTTCATGCCAAGTTTGGTCCAAATCCATCATTGTTTTGAGTCTACAGTACTCTCGGGACGTAGGTGAACTACAACTCCAAAACTCAAGGTAAATGCCCACCAAACCTTTCCAGTATTTTCTGTTGGTCATGGGAGTTCTGTGCCATGTTTGGTTCAATTCTATCCCTGGTGGAGTTCAGAATGCTATTTGATTGCAGATGAACTATAAATCCCAACAACTACAACTCCCAAATGATGGAATCAATCCCCTCCAATCCCACCAGTATTCAAATTTGGGTGTATCGGGTCTTTGTGCCAAATTTGATCCAGTGAATGAAAATACATCCTGCATATCAGATATTTACATTACAATTCATAACAGTTGCAAAATTACAGTTGTGAAGTAGTAATGAAAATAATGTTATGGTTGGGGGTCACCACAACATGAGGAACTGTCTTAAGGGGTCACTGCATTAGGAAGGTTGAGAACCACTGCCTTAGGAGGTAACATTTGGCACTGAAAATCATGGGTTGGTCTGGTGACCATATTTGCAATCCAACTCTCTGATATAAACTTTTCTTCAACAAAGTCAACACAGAGCTCAATAAAGGATGCACATTGGCAAAGAGTGGATGCTACTGTTGCATAAATGAACTCAGGCCTTGAGCCTTCAAGTCTATCAATCTGGTTCTTCCGTGGGGACTAAATTCACTTAACATCCACAACAAAGCAGCAGCTTAATTCCTCTCCGATGTGCCTTTTTCAGCAACCGCGAAAGGCTTTTCCATCTCTCCACACCCATTGATTAGCAGGGATTATCAAGCCATCCTGATGATCAGCACTGAGTTGCTTCCAGAACTATCAGAGGCAACATTAAATTGATTAATCCGGTAAAGCTTCCTTTGTAACCAGACACATCCCCCTCTCAGATTATCAGACTATCTGTACACTTGTTTCAACAGGAAGGGGTCATGACCATACATGTGTCTGAGAGAGCCTTCTCTCTTCTGACGAAAAGATCCCAGGTGGATCTCATTCAGTAAGAACCTCTTGTTTATGTTGCGGTGTGTACTCAGAAGCATACAGTTTGTTTGCAAAAGTGTATTTCCAAAACAAAATGTGCCCCATGAATTGCAGAGTCATTAGGAAAAGGCAGTAGGAAAAGAAGAAAATTACTGTTATTAACATGACTATTAATAAGTGTGTTTCACATACAGAAATTATTTTGCACCAATTTTGGAGCATTTTTTTTTCAGCACTCAACTAGTCCATTGTGCCCATAACTAGCCACAAAGGATGTGATTTCCTTTCCTTTCCTTTTTTTTGTGCTAATCTCCATTTCTTTTTTTCTTTTTCTTTTAAATTGTTTTTATTTAGAATATTGTGCTCCTGAGTGCAGAGCTGGATAGGAAAGAAATAGAAAAAAAATTAAGTTACATTAGGACAAAATGAGTTAATGTACATCGATAATGGGGGAACAATGTACATGCAGTAGAGTGATAGCAAAACAGGTGGGGAAAAACACCAAGGATAGGCGGAAAGCAGGAGGGGATAGGGAAGGAAACGAACATTGAGCAGGAAAGAAATAGATGAGATAGGAGTGGGGGGAGGGTGATGGGGAAGGGAATAAAAAAGAACACGTAGATGACCCGAGGGCTGGTCACTACTGGAAATGTGTGCTTCCAGGATCTCCAGGACCAAGCTCATTCTTCTTGTTCAAGACTCGCTGTCTCTCTCTTGGAAATAATGAATATGGATTTACTAACCCAAAGGTTGTCACAAAACAGGTCTAAAATAAAAGATACGAATTGGGACAAATTCTTAAATTATCTAGAACAGGAGAATAGGGAGATAAATATCCTTAGAGTGACATAGTAAAAACGAAAAAGTCACCAATATCAATAACAACAATAAAAAATACAAAAAGAGACAACAATAACAAACATAAACAAAATGAGAAGTATAGACAAATATACAAAACATGGCAAGAATATATTTAAAAAAAGAGAGGGAGATAAAAGAAGAAGTTGAACAATAATAACAACAAAAATAAGAAACAAAAATAAATTAAAAACCAATAAAATAAGAGAACACAAATTAAACACAAATAAAACACAAAAGAAGAAAGAAGAAGACCGTGCAATGGAGAAAATAGGATGTGATTTCCCAAACAATCTCCCAACCCCTCCCCCCTTCCCGTCCCCCCCCCCAAAAAAAACCCAACTTCCCAAAGTTTTCATCAAATGGGTTTAATTCACAACAGGGTCCTGAAATACAGTGACATACCTGTCAGGGAAGCATGGAAAGAAATGCCCCCCCCCCCCCACACACACACACACATACACACTATTATAAGTTAAAGTAGAAAACAACAACAATAACAAAGGCACTCATAGATGAACTGCAGTTTGGTATGAACATCTGTTGATTATTTGATGCTAAGTAAGAGTTTCCATTTTCTTTTAACATGTGAGATGACTGACAGGTTGAAGCCACTGGCATGAAAGACAGGGTGGAACATAAATCTGTATCCACTTTTTGGATAGTTTAGTCTTATATTTCAAGGATGATTGACTGTGGTAGATGAGTCAGTGATAAGGGGGAAAGTATTTCTGCATGTTTCTAATCTTGTATTATTGGTAAAGAGGTAACTCCTAACCAGGTTTGTCTACTACACAATGTAAATTGGACAAAACAATGGTTTGCTTCTTCAGTGCAAGACAGTTGGGGGTTTTTCCCCCATCCAGAGAGCTTTTTTATTTTTCCAAGAGTGTTTTGACTAACCAACCACATTGTTGTTGTTGTTGTTTTATTTGTAGCCAGCATTTCTACCAAGACTAGGACCAAGTAGCTTGCAACCTTGAATAAGAGACAATTTAAAAATCTATATAAATAAAATGTAATGTTCGTTTGTGGGATTAACAGAACTCAAAAACCACTGGACGAATTGACACCAAATTTGGACACAAGACACCTAACAACCCAATGTATGTCCTTCACTCAAAAAAAAAGATTTTGTCATTTGGGAGTTGTAGTTGCTGGGATGTATAGTTCAACTACAATCAAAGAACATTCTGAACCCCACCAATGATGGAATTGAACCAAACTTGGCACACAGTTTTCCCATGACCAACAGAAAATACTGGAAGAGTTTGGTGGGCAGTGTCCTTTGGTTTTGGAGTTGTAGTTCACCTACATCCAGAGAGCACTGTGGACTCAAACAATGGTGGAACTGGACCAAACTTGACACTAAAGTTCCATATGCCCAAATATGAACACAGATGGAGTTTGGGGAAAATAGACCTTGATATTTGGGAGTTGTAGTTACTGGGATTTATAGTTCACCTACAATCAAAGAGCATTCGGGACCACACCAAAAACAGAATCAGGGCAAACTTCCTACACAGAACCCCCATAACCAACAGAAAATACTCAAGGCCATTCAGTCCAACTCCCTTCACCAGGGCAAGAAAACGTAATCAAAGCCCTCCTGACAAAGAGCCATCCAGCCATAGATATAGAGAGAGATATATGATCCACACACACACAGATATAGTATCATAGATTTGAAAGGGGGCCCTAAAGAAGGACAATTATATGTTGCATGTTCTAGAGCAGGCAAACCAGACACTCTCCACATCAACACTGACAAAGGAACAGCAAGAAATACTGTTTACCCACAAGCATAAAGAAATCACATATATTAGAAACCAACCCTTTCTCGTTACTTTTCCAGATCACCAGACTAGGCCACAGCAAGGCATGGCAGGGGATGGCTAGTCTACAAATAGAATAATTGTAGTAATAACACATAGTAATAACGTTCTTTGTAGCATGAACTGGATAAGAAGTCCCTATTCATAATAGTTCATGTCTTTGTGATCCGTCACTCTCTTCTTTTGTGATTGCCATGTGCCTGTGCTTTAGCCTCACAAAGGAGGGAGGCACTCCCTCCTTTGTGAAAACAGAGACATTTTATGCAAAATTCCAAAAATATAACAAAAAATATACTTGGCATTTTGTTCTCACACTGCAGGGGAGAACTCATAGGGGGATTTGCAGATCCTCAGTAGCTTATCTCGCTGTGCTGAGGCAGCCTATTTTTGAACAAGAATGTTAGCAATGGGGAGGTTTTATCACAACTCTAATTGTTAGATGTGTCTGATGAAATCAAACCTTTGTGGATTTTTTCTTAAATAATATGTTACATGTGATAGACATTCTGTTAGTAAGTGGAGCAGGCACAAACTGGAGTGTGCTGCCTTGTGTCTTTGCTGAGAGGGGGAAAGTGGCAGGATAATGACAACAACAACAATCATAACAACAACAACTCTCTTATGGTCATGGAGTGTACCAGCTTATTAAGTCTTTATCAGCACCATAACAATTATTTGAGGTTATTAATGGGGTGAGTGAAACACCTAGACATAATTCAGACATGTTGGCCCTACAGGTATTGGCTTCTACTTCTTATCTTGCTGTCATTGTAGCAGAATAAGAAAAGGGGGCTGAGTGAGTGCTGTATGTATCTCTATATTTTGTATCAAGTAGGGTTCCTTGGCCAGTTGCTGGGCATTGCCATTTAAGAAGGATATCGAGAAGCTTGAACCTGTCCAGAGAAGGCAACCAAAATGATCAAAGGTCAGGAAACCATCGAGGGGTTTAGGGAGCTCAGTATGTTCAGCACAGAGAAGAGAAAGTGAAGAGAGGGTATGTTTAAATATCCAAAAAGATGTTATATTGAGGGTGAAGCAAGCTTGTTTTCCACATCTCCAGAGACATAGAGCAATGGACCCAAACTATAAGAAGTGATATTCCACCTCAACATTAGGAAGAACTTCCTAACAGAAAGAACATTTCAGCAGTGGAAGTAGATGCTGGCTGGGAGTGCAGTGGAATCTCCTCTTCAATATGACATCTTTTCAAACATTTAAATATGGCTATCATGTCACCTCTTAACTATCTGTTCTCCAGGCTAAATATATCCAGCTGCCCAAGTTGTTCCTCAAAGGGATTGATGGTTTCCAGACCTCTGACTGTTTTGGTCACTTTGGTCCAGTTTTTACATGAAAAGTAGGGCTGGGTAACCACAGAAAAAATTGTTTCTAAACTCGACTCATTTTTAGGGGGTTTTTGCGTTTCGTTTTTTAAAAGAATTCCGAATTTTTTAAAAAAGTTCGAAATATACAAAAATTCGTAAATTCTGAAACAATTGCGAAACAATTACGAATCGATTTGTTAATGGCGGATGTGATTGCGCAATATGCAAAAAAACCCCTCCAAATGGGACAGGGGGAACTTCTGAAGCTTCCCTCTCCCTCTGTTGTTGACTGTTGGTGTGATAATTTATTTTTTTATCACTGATAAAACAAACAACAACCCTAAAACTTGCACCAGACATACGAAAACAATTACGAAACAATTTCAAAACAATTTCGAAACAATTTCGAGCCAATTACAAAACAATTACGAAACAAATTGAAAATTTCGTTTCGATTTTGAGTTGCGCCTGCATGGCTCAATATCGGATCGTAAGCCAATTTAAATACGAATCAATAACGAATTACGAAATTAATGAATGAAACCGTCCAGCCCTACTGTATATATCTATATCTATATCTGGATACAACAGTGGATTTTTTCATATTACGCAGTTGTGCATTGTGAATTTTATGCACAGGCATGCAATACCTGTTTTGTACTTCTGATACACAGCGGTAGATGCACACTTGGTTACTAGGGCTGGGCGGTTTTGTTTCGTTAATTCGTAATTCGTTAATAATTCATTATTTTTTTCAATTACAAAACGATAACGAACCATTCTGGAGCAATTATTAAAAAAAACGAATTTTCAAAAACGTTTTGTAAATGCTTCGTATTTCGTTATTGTATTCGTTTCGTTATTGTTTTGAGGTCATTTCGTTATTATTTCCGCATGTCTGGGCCAGTTTTATGGTTTAATTAGTGAAAAAAATTATAATATCACACCAACAGTCAACAACAGAGGGAGAGGGAAGCTTCAGAAGGTTTTGGAGGTTTTTTAGCATATTTCGCGGTCGCGTCCGCCATTAACGAATCGATTCGTTATTGTTTTGGAAATCGATTCGTTGATGTTTTGTAATTTTTTTCACATTTACGAAATTTCGTAAATATCGAACTTTTTAAAAGGAAAATTTTGTAATTATTTTAAATATCGAAACAAAAAAACCCCCCAAATACAAATCGATTTTAGAAACAAATTTTTCCGTTGTTACCCAGGCCTATTGGTTACACGTTGCAATTCACAAACAAGAACTTGTGCAATTATCGTGTTGCTCCTTGAGTGTAAAATCACGATCCGTTTCCTCAGTATAGGATTCAAGCCCTAGACTGTTGACTTTCTATTTGACTTTGAGACACAATAGAAACCTGTGCTGGAATTTGGATTTGGACTAGGATTGGAGCGCCAGATGGGCCGTCCTTGCCGCTTTCCCTCTTTTCCACAGATCCCATGCGCGGAAGGGCTGGGCAATCTCTCCAGTGGCCCCCCGGAGTGCTTGGCGCACAAATAAAGGCAGACAACAGAGTGTGGTGCTTATGATAGGAAATGAAAGGCAAGGAGAGCAAAGGAGTCGGCAGGGGGGACACTTCACAACGCCTTTGAAAACAGGAAAAAATAAAATAACCAACATCTGATGTTTGAAATATAGAAACAAGCCTTTCCTGGCATCCGGAAAAAGACGTCTTTATTGTCTTGAAAACAGAGAGATATTTTTTTTCCAGGGATGTCAAATTTGGTCCCACCAGCCGTATCACAAGTGAAGTTAAGATTTCTTGAGGGATCCTCTTTAAAAAGTTATAGCTTTTCTTCTTAAAACCTGTGCATGTAAGCAAAAGTGTTGCTGAAAGCGGTGGAGAGGGAAAAGAGGTGCCATTCATCTTCCTTCTCCTTTCCCCCCCAAGAAAAAAAATGGCAGGCTGTCTGAGTCAACCCTTAATAATTCTTTCAGAGCTTGAAAACATTACTTTTTTCGACTGTAATTTCCATAATCCTCTGGCTAACCACAAAATGCACCAATCCACAGATAGAGTTTTACTAAATGGAATTATAGAAAAATTAATGAGAAATGTGACACCAATGAAATCAGAACATGGAGAAGTCTTTGAGAGGGGACTTGACTTTTGTGACCATTGCAGATGTAACCACCACATTATCCTGAATCTGATTTTGATAACAAAACAGGATTGCATAATTAGTTAAAAAAAAAAGCAGTGGTCTAAATTGTTTCTATAAATGGGTTGGGAAGGCAGAAATTTGGGAAGAAATTTTTAAAAATATTTAAAAGCGGCTCCAAGTCCCTTGAGGAGATGGTGGCGGAGTATAAATAAAGTATTATTATTATTATTATTATTATTATTATTATTTATATCCTGACTTTTTCCAAACATGTTGGCTCAGCCATTTATCAGAATGGAAATCGCAGTCAAGAAATCATAGAATCATAGAGGTGGAAGAGACCTCATGGGCCATACAGTCCAACCCCCTGCCAAGAAGCAGGAAAATTGTCTTCAAAGCACCCCCAACAGATGTCCATCTAGCTTCTGTTTAAAAGCTTCCAAAGAAGGAGCCTCCACAACACTCCGGTGCAGAGAGTTCCACTGCTGAACAGCTCTCACAGATAGGAAGTTCTTCCTCATGTTCAGGTGGAATCTTCTCTCTTGTAGTTTGAAGACATTGTTCCATGTCCTAGTCTCCAGGGCAGCAGAAAATAAGCTTCCTCCAACCTCCCTATGAGTTCCCCTCACATATTTATATATGGCCACCGTGTCTATATGTGGCCATCAGAAAAAGATTAAAACTTGGAAGTAAAGCTGTGAAGGAATGAGTCAAGACCTTGGTGTATAAAGAAATATTGAATTCTAAAGTTAAATTGATCCATGTCATCATATTCCCTATTTCTGTGTATGGTGGTGGAGACTGAACAGTAAAAATAAAGCTGACAGGAAGAGAATTTACTAATTTGAAATGTAGTGGAGAAATGTTCTATGGATAACATGGACTGCTAAAAAGATAAATAAATGTGTCCTAGGGCAGATAAAACCTTCACTCTCACTAGAAGCCCAGATGGTTAAGTTGAGATTGCTGTACTTTTGCTCTATCATGAGAAGACAAAACCCATTAAAGAAGACAATAATGCTTGGCATAGTAGAAGGCAGTAAGAAAAGAAGGAAACTACAGTATATTCTGGCGTATAAGACTACTTTTTAACCCAAGAAAATCTTCTCAAAAATCAGGGGTCGTCTTATACGCGGGTGTAGTCTTATGCATGGGAGTCGTCTTAATCTCTATATTTTAACTGGAAAAGTTGGGGGTCGTCTTATACACCCAGTCGTCTTATATGCCGGAATATACGGTACTTTCCAGGTATATGGACTCCACAAATGCAGTTCTGAATCTTCAAAATCTGATAGGATGATAGGATGACACATTCATAGGGTTGCCATAAATCAAATTGATGCCAATTAACCACACCATATGTGTGCAACTATGGTTCATAGAAGGGCCCTCTAGGCCAACCTCCTGTCTTGCAGATTGATGCCGAATGATACTATAATATTACCCAGAATTTTTCTTTCCGTCTTGCCAAAACACCACCATATATTGCCTCTAGGTCTCAGATTTTGCTCTAAATTCTCATGATCTGGGATGGTCTTGACCTGGAAGCTCTGCTTCAGAGCCTTGTCTTACCAAGTCATCTTCTTCCTTCTCCTCAGAGCTCTGAGTTGGAAGTTGCTAAGATATGAGTCTGAACCAGCACTTTCAGTGAAGTCCATCCCAGTTCCTGAGAATTCAAAGCAAAATATAAGACGGAGGTTGAAACTTCAGAAGACAGGTCTCTCAGTGAAGGCTTCCAGGTCAAGATCATCCCATGTCCTGAGAATTCAGAGCGAAATCTGAAACCTAGAGACAACACATGACTAATGGAGGGATGGTAGGAACAACTTAACCAAGGCAGGTTATTCTTTTCTTCTGGCAACATGAGGAGGAAATCAGGGTGAGACTCACAACTTCCTCGTGATAGGACAGATGCCAGTGCTGAGGCTGGGTTAATTGCCATGACGACAACCGTTCCCAAGCATCCTTCCCTTTGCCCATTTTGTGTGCCCGCCTGCCTGTGTGCCACCTCCGCTGAATGTGTTCTGCTAATCTAATTTGTTCAGCTCGACGACTAAACAAATAACCACAGAGGAAGCTGGTTGCCTTTATTCAGACATGTGGCAAAGGAGAGCACATCGCAGAAATGATATTTCCTTTAGATATCTGATGAGGCAGAAAGGAGGAACAGGGGAGAAAAAGGAGGAGGGAGAAGGAAAGAGAGCTTAAACGGGAAAGGACTTTATAAGTAGTGGCAGGTTATTATTGCAACTGTGACTCGAATCATCTTGGATTCATCTGGTACTTGTACAACCCTAATATGAGAATTTTAACAGGATACTGGCCTGGTAGACCCATGATTTTATGGCAGAAACAGGGAGACTAAATGAGAAATCTGTGGCTTTGCTTTATGTTGGGAAGAACAATTTGGCTTTAAAGGTCCTTATGCATTCTTGTAAAATTTCTGGGATTTTGTGCTCATCTTGAATGAGATCCCAACTGTTTGGTTTTTTGTTTTTGCTTTTTGTTTTTGCTTATTGACTGACTTATTATATGTGGATACTTTGATATACCTGCAATGAGAGAGAGAGGCAGGGTTGTTGTAGGTTTTTTCGGGCTATATGGCCATCGTCTAGAGGCATTCTCTCCTAACGTTTCGCCTGCATCTATGGCAAGCATCCTCACTACCTCTGAGGATGCTTTCCATAGATGCAGGTGAAACGTCAGGAGAGAATGCCTCTAGAACATGGCCATATAGCCCGAAAAAACCTACAACAACCCAGTGATTCCGGCCATGAAAGCCTTTGACAATACACAGAGAGAGGCAGTTTGATATAAACAAAGGCTAGATGATGGACCAAGCTAAGGAATGCTTATACAAGAATTACACATTAACAAATGAAATCATCTCTAAGAAATATAAATGAAA
Source organism: Anolis sagrei ordinatus (assembly GCF_025583915.1). Taxonomy (NCBI): domain Eukaryota; kingdom Metazoa; phylum Chordata; class Lepidosauria; order Squamata; family Anolidae; genus Anolis; species Anolis sagrei. Next base: position 7,587,219 of record NW_026845477.1, on the reverse strand, counting down.
TGTTATTATTAAAAGTAAGGGAAAATAAAAAAAATGTAATGTATAGGTAAAGCAACAAAATAACTAGAAGAAATACTAATGGCACAGGCCTAGAGGAGAAGATAAGAAAAAGGTGGGACAAAATAAGAAGAAAGAAGATCAACGAGAAAGACAAATAGAATCAAAAAATGAAAAAAAGTTTTTCCTAAGCAAAAGACATTGTAAATGGAACTGTTTAAAAATAGAAATATGCATATCAATACCCTCCCCTCCCTCATTCTTGGGTGTATATTAGACTTATGGATAGACTAACTTACTAACAAAACCTCATTGAATCCCCAATGTAAAATAGAGACTAGACACAACGATATGAAGAAATAATGGTCCATTTATTGACCTATTAAAAACTGGTAGTTGAACTAAGTAACTAGTTGTGGTGGGAGCACTGCGACATGGGCAATGGTATGAGGCCAGGTATCATCTTCTGACTACCTGCCGAGCCAAACACTGGTCAAAGCACCTGACCCCGGGGGAACTCCACAGTGATGGTTTGCTATCTGGCTGGTCATTACTGAAAACCATCTTTGAGGACCTCCCTCCTGAGCCACTGAACCCAGTAGGAGAGAGATAATGCCCCCCCCCCCAGCTACACCCCAAAGGAGATATTTTGAGGAACCATTTTAGCCACAGAACTTATAGAGGTCAATCCAAAAGTCCCCTTTCACCCCAAAAGAGATGGGTGCCAAGGTACACATAGATCTGTGTTCTCCCCCACTTCTTGCCAGTGACACCTAGTTATGACAGACCCATCCATTTAAATTATCTATTCCCAATAATTTCAATATGTGGTAGGAAAAAAGGAATCCTCTTTAAGAAAAAAATTCCTACCCGGCCCTAGTGTGACCAGTATTAACTCATATTGAACGGATGCTGGGAGGGTGGACTGCGCTGCCAGAGGCCGAATGCAGTGGGGAGGGTCTAACTGAAGGATAATTCCTTAAGCCCCTCCCTGCTGCAGACTGGTTGCAATTCCAGTCTCAGGAAAACACTGGTGTCCTCCACGGAGGTGGGGGGGGGGCTTCCTTCTGGCCATATGACTGTCCAGAGGTGAGGGCAATAAACTTCTTATACTTTCCTTGGCCTTTCCACCCATATTTCTGGTATAAAAGTGTGAAAATGAAATATAAAAATATATGACCAAAAAAAGAAATTTGAATAAAACCTCTTCTCCCAATCTGGGCTTTTCAAGATTCCTCCACTTTTTAATTTATCCATAAGCTTGACTTTTGAAGTGGAGAGACTCCTCTATGAGTAGACTCTCTGTGTCATTGAGAGCACCGAGTTTTACTTATTCTAGATCTATTAGAAAATCATTTGTAATATAGAAAGCTCCTCTATTCCCACAAAATATATGTATTTTGTTCTCCCCACCCAACCAAATATTCATAATTTTCTCCCTTTTAGTGACAGCCAATGACTTTTTATGTTAGGGGAGCAATAGAGTCATAGAGTTGGAAGAGACCTGGTGAGCCATCCTGTCTAACCCCCTGCCAAGAAGCAGGAAAATCACATTCAAAGCACCCTCGACAGATGGTCATTCAGCCTCTGGTTAATAATAGTATTATTATAACTTTATTTTTGTACCCCACCTCTATCTCCTCAAAGGGCGGCTTACATGGGGACAAGCTCGAACAACATGATTAAAATATATAATGGCAACATAAAACAGAATAAAACAACAGCATTATAACACAAATATCAAAGCAAACATCAACAACAAGCCTCCAAAGAAGGAGCCTCCATCACAGTCTGGGGCAGGGAGTTCCACTTCTGAACAGCTCTCACAATTAGGAAGTTCTTCCTCATGTTCAGATGGAATCTCCTCTCTTGTAGTTTGAAGCCATTGATCCTTCATGTCCTAGTCTCCAGGGCAGCAGAAAACAAGCTTACTCCCTCCTCCCTGTGGCTTCCTCTCACATATTTATACATGGCTATCATATCTCCTCTCATCCTTCTCTTCTTCAGGCTAAACATGCCCAGCTCCTTAAGCTGCTCCTCATAGGGCTTGTTCTCCAGACTTTTGATCATTTTAGTCGCCTTCCTCTGGACACATTCCAGCTTGTCAATATCTCTCTTGAATTGTGGTGCCCAGAACTGGACACAATGTTCCAGGTGTGGTCTAACCAAAGCCTCTGCTTAAAAACTTCCAAAGAAGGAGCCTCTACCACACTCCGGGGCAGAGAGTTCCACTGCTGAACAGCTCTCACAGTCAGGAAGTTCTTCCTCATGTTCAGGTAGAATCTCCTTCCATGTAGTTTGAAGCCATTGTTCCATTGCATCCTAGTCTCCAGAGCAGCAGAAAACAAGCTTGCTCCCTCCTCCCTGTGGCTTCCCCTCACATAGTTATTCATGGCTATCATGTCTCCTTCTGCAGGCTATAGATCCATTCCAGGTTTTACTCCAAGCTTAAAAGCATCTACCCAAGCTTCTCAACCTATTTGAGAAGGCTATCATATGGTTCAACACTGACCACATAATGCAGTTCCAAAACTGCTGATATGACAGTGTAGATGAGGCCTTGGATAGCTCCAGAATTAGATACACGATTCCATTAACATGTGAGCTCTCAATCATCACTGCCTTGCCTTAAAGCTTAGCAATTATTCCCTTCTTTCCATTGGCAGTAGGCCCCATTTGCTCCTTAGATGTTGTGCAGCAGTAATGGAAAAAATAACACTACCCTTTCCCTCTTGTTCCTCTTCCCTCTCTTTTTCTTAACTAATTATATTTATATGAAATTGAATTTTAAAGGTTCAGTCCCTAAAGGAGACTGAGATGTAATTTGTTGTGGATATTAAAATTGTATAAAACGGGTGCGTACGTGTATAACTCCCTGTGAAGAACAGCTGGCATTCGGAGTAATTCTTGCCAGCTTTGCAAGGGAAGAGAGAATGAAAAAGTTATGTTCCTGTTGTACACATGGAAACACAGAGAATATATATATATATATATATATATATATATATATATATATTCTCACATTCATCATTGGTTTGGATCAGCAATTAAACAGATGCTTTATGCAGAACCAGAATTATTTCAACCAAGTAAAATGGTAGCTGAATATTTCACTCTTGGTCTACCATATGTAATTTTCTTCATGTTTCTCTTCAAGAAACCAACAATGGTCAATTGATTCTTCAATAGGGGCATCAATGGCTTTATGGTAAAAGGTTCATCAACCACCTTTCCCATCATTCCTCATCCCTTCCTGTGTAGGACTGGAATCTAGCTACATCATGGCATCCTTGAGTCTCTTATCCAGGGGTGCATCCACATTGGTGAATTAATGCAGTTGGACACCACTTTAACTGTCATGGCTCAAAGCTATGGGAGTTGTATTTTGATGGGGCACTAGAGCGCTTGGACTGGAAAGGTGGAAGACCTTGCAAAACAACAGCTCCCATGATTCCATGACATTGAGCCATGGCAGTTAAAGTAGTGTGAAACTGCATTAATTCAACATTGTAAATGCATCCTAGGTTACAGCTATCTGCCTTCAAGTCCATTCAGGCTTATGACAACACAATCCTAGGGTTATCCCAAGAGTCAACCCATGAGTTTCTGTGGCTGAGTAGGAATTTGAACACAGACCTCTTGAAATCCATGTCCAACAGTCAAACTATGTTGACTCAGTCCTGTGTTGTTTATTAAATAGCATCCTTACTGTCAATGGAGATTGGTGTTACTGAGGTGAAGAAGCTGATTTGGACTTTAGTCCAAACTTTAAAATAACTTCAAAGGTTAAGAACTCTATTTTTGGAAGGGAAGGTTTTCCACATTGGACAATTTCGTTAAAATTCAGATTAAATCCACAAGGAATTCATGGCTGGCTGACATGGGTGTCACTATTCACCAAAACATTATTTTGCATCTTGCTTTTCTTTCAAAGTTGGGCTGCAAGTTGGCTTATATTGCTCTTACAAACTAACAAAACATGGATATAGGATGCACCCACACTGCAGAAATTATACAATTTAAACTACTTTAACAGTAATTGGTCACTGCTATGGATTGATGGGAATTTTGCTGTACATTGTCTTTGACCTTCTCTGCCAAATAATGCTAATGATTACCTAACTATAGCTCCCATGATTCAATAACATAAAACCATGGCATGTTGGGCTGCATAAATTCTGCTGTGTAGATGCACCTTAAGATTCTACATGGATTGGGTATACCAAGTAACCCGTTCATCATGACATGCATGAATTGAATGTGCAGCTGAACCAAGCTACCAAATGTGCAAGTGCATATGCAACCACGTGCGCATATATGAATGAGTCGGCATGTTCACTGAGCTATGTGAAAAGCACGTGCGTGTGATATGTCCCTCTGCATGCAATACAGAATCACAAATGCATCTTAAGAATGCAATCTTGAACTGAATGAAGACATTCCCCATCAGACCTACCTCTTTCCACAGAGGAAGTTACACATATGGAAGACACTGGTCAGAATCTAGCCAATGTCTTGAGCCATGTGTTTGAACAGATAGATGCTAGACAATAGCTTCTCACCATTGCTTAAGGCTTTCTATGTTTCAGTAGCTTTGCAAATACATCTATGCAACTCATCCTGAAGTTGGAAGAGAACACTAGGGCCATCCAGTACAACCCCTTTTTGCCATGCAGGAAGACACAAACAAAGCTCTCTGTGAAAATGTCCATCCAATCTCCAGAAAAGAGACATCATCACACTCCAAAGTAGCAACAAATTGTATGTTCAAATAAAAGGAATAGGGCTGGGCGGTTTCGTTTCGTTAATTCGTAATTCGTTAATAATTCGTTATTTTTTTTCAATTGCAAAACAATAACGAACCATTCTGGAGCAATTTTTTAAAAAAACGAATTTTTAAACACGTTTTGTAAATGCTTCGTATTTTGTTATTGTATTCGTTTCGTTATTGTTCTGAGGTCGTTTCGTTATTATTTCCACATGTCTGGGGCAAGTTTTTTGTTTAATTAGTGAAAAAAAATTATAATATCACACCAACAGTCAACAACAGAGGGAGAGGGAAGCTTCAGAAGTTTTTGGAGGTTTTTTAGCGTATTTCGCGGTCGCGTCCGCCATTAACGAATCGATTCGTTATTGTTTCGGAAATCGATTCGTTAATGTTTTGTATTTTTTTCACATTTACGAAATTTTGTAAATACCGAACTTTTTTAAGGGAAAATTTTGTAATTATTTTAAATATCGAAACAAAAAAACCCCCCAAATACAAATCGATTTTAGAAACAAATTTTTCCATTGTTACCCAGGCCTAAAAAGGAACTCTTAGGAGGGAGGTAGAGCAGAAAAATATCAGCTAGAAGTGAGCAGTAATCTTGTTACTTCTGGGGACCATGGGCTCCATCGTTCATCATCAAGGGCATAGCCCAGATAAGGACTGAAATTCCGGACATGAATCCTATGAGTCCCAAGTTGGGTAAAACTTATACAACCAGTAGAATGTAACTATCTTCCTACTTGTTGATTTATGATTCAAGATTTGATTCTATAAACCTGCTTGATTTGTGGCTATCTGAGAGACTTCAGGGAAGGATGAGAGAATTCAAGGAAGGGTGGAAAGTGTTCTTCTTGTTGAGTGCCTTCAACTTATGATGACCCTAAAGCAAACCTAATTATATGCATAGGCAATGTCTCCTGCCTTGGCAAATGTCTATTTGGTAGGGCTGGGCGGTTTCGTTTCGTTAATTCGTAATCCGTTAATAATTCGTTATTTTTTTCAATTACAAAACGATAATGAACCATTCTGGAGCAATTATTTAAAAAAACGAATTTTCAAAAACGTTTTGTAAATGCTTCGTATTTCGATATTGTATTTGTTTCGTTATTGTTTTGAGGTCGTTTCGTTATTATTTCCGCATGTCTGGGCCAGTTTTATGGTTTAATTAGTGAAAAAAATTTATAATATCACACCAACAGTCCACAACAGAGGGAGAGGGAAGCTTCAGAAGGTTTTGGAGGTTTTTTAGCGTATTTCGCGGTCGCGTCCGCCATTAACGAATCGATTCGTTATTGTTTCGGAAATCGATTCGTTAATTTTTCACATTTACGAAATTTCGTAAATATCGAACTTTTTAAAAGGAAAATTTTGTAATTATTTTAAATATCGAAACAAAAAAACCCCCCAAATACAAATCGATTTTAGAAACAAATTTTTCCGTTGTTACCCAGGCCTACTATTTGGTCTATAGTCTTCTAGAGGACTATAATAAGTTTGCACAAATGATTGGAAGAATGTTAACTGCTTTGGACATTCCTGCCCCAAAACCAGTTTCCACGGTGGATGACCCAATGTTTCCACCAGAGCAGCAGGACAGTTCCTCATCAACATTACTCCCAACTTTACCATACTTGTTAAAGTTAACTAAAGTCCCTGATATGTCCCCATCAACTGCCCCTGCTATCCCTAGGAGGGTTGACCTTCTTTACAAAGTTGATCTTTCAACAGCAAATTGGATTGCTCACCCCACTACACCCAATACGGTGGTGGCAGAAGCAGCTAGGTCTAGAAGACCTAAAAAATATTCTGTTACACCACCAGATAAGGAGGGCAAGAAAATAGACTCCCTTGGGAAGAAAGTACATGTGGCTGCGGGATTATTTGCTAGAATGGCTCATTATGCAACCTACATGAGCGGGTACCAGAGTTTTCTCTGGAACAAGATGTTGCCATTTATCAATCTCCTGCCGATTGAAGACCACCATCTTCCTAAGGCTCTTCAGGCGGAGGCCCTTGCATAGGCAATGTCTCCTGCCTTGGCAAATGTCTATTTTGTCTATAGTCTTCTAGAGGACTATAATAAGTTTGCACAAATGATTGGAAGAATTTTCTTTTAAGATTTGTTCAGAAGGGCTTTAAAACCCACCAAAGAAGGAGACTCCACCAGACTCACCGGCAGCATATTCCTCTGTTCAGCAGGTCTTTATATCAGGACATTCTTCCTGGTGTTTAGATGGAACCTATTTTCCTTCCATTTGAATCTATTCCTCCTCTCCTAGTGTCTAGCGCAGCAGCAACAAGCTTGCTCTCTCCTCAATATGACACTGCTGAAATGTGGTGAAACTTGTGGCTTTCCAGATGTGGTTAGCCTGGGACTCCCATTATGCCCAGCCAGTCTTGAGGGAATGTGGGAGATGCAGTCAAGCCATGCTTGATGGCCATGGACTCTGTATGGACATCTCTATTTCCCTACTGCATCCTTTTTTGCCTTCCCACCAAGCTGTTTCTTGTTCAGAACTGCATCAAAATGAAAATTACTAGAAATCTGGCCAGTGGCCAAAGAGGAAATAAAGGGTGTGTGTGTGCATGTGTGTAAATTTTATTCTTTGTGTAGCATAAATTAAAATGCAAAAAAAGGGAGGTTTAAAAGAAAAAACAACTTTTTGATCTTTGTTTCACTGTATCAGATCTTTCAAGAAGGCCGAGTACAGAATTACATAAAGAGCAATCCATTGCCCTCTGGCCTCTGCAGTACACAGAAAGGGAAGAGTGCAGAGAGGAACATAGCCATGTTATTTTATTTCTCATTCTGTAGTCTCCCTCCACCTCTCTTTTTTTGGGAGAAATCTTGAGTGTTTATTTCACAGACTTTGGGAGTCTCATGGCCTCCCTCTCGTGGTACATGCTGGAGGTGCATGATGGAAGAAAGAAAATAGATCTTCTAAGGAAGGATTGTGGAAAGTGTGTTGGCCTGGAAATTAGGCAGCATGGCAACTCTTTGCTGCGTAATCCCAGGTATCTCCTTATCTTTACGGTATAGCTTAGAAAAATAAAAAGGCAGAGAGCCTTGTGTTTCAATGGAAAGAGTTTGCAGATATATTATTGGGACATGTCTTCTAGCAACTCATTTTTTAAATACTTGTTTTTTGAAATGATTGATTAAATGAGTTGTTTTGGTGTCTGGGAACATGGAACATGAGAAGCTACAGCATTCAAATCCAAAGTAATTCACCTTCTTAGATGCATTTACACTGTGCAATGAATGCAGTTTAATGCCACAAGTCTAAAACACTTTGAGAACTACTGGTTTATATCATATGAGGGCCCAGAACTATGAAAGCCTGAGCAGTGCAAAAGGAGGCAATCTATATAAATAAAAATGTAATGTTCGTTTGTGGGATTAACAGAACTCAAAAACCACTGGACGAATTGACACCAAATTTGGACACAAGACACCTAACAACCCAATGTATGTCCTTCACTCAAAAATGGCTTTTATCATTTGGGAGTTGTAGTTGCTGGGATTTATGGTTCCCCTACAATCAAAGAGCATTCTGAACCCCACCAACGATGGAATTGAACCAAACTTGGCACACAGTTCTCCCATGACCAACAGAAAATACTGGAAGAGTTTGGTGGGCAGTGTCCTTTGGCTTTGGAGTTGTAGTTCACCTACATCCAGAGAGCACTGTGGACTCAAACAATGATGGATCTGGACCAAACTACACGAATACTCAATACGCCCAAATGTGAACACTGGTGGAGTTTGGGGAAAATAGAATCTTGACATTTGGGAGTTGTAGTTGCTGGGATTTGTAGTTCACCTACAATCACAGAGCATCCTGAACCAGACCAATGATATAATTGGGCCAAACCTCCCACACAGAACCCCCATGACCACCAAAGTAGGTCACAGCAACGCATGGCAGGGGACGGCTAGTCTACTAGAAAAATTCATTTTGACATACCAGCAGCATAGGACCTAAAAAGCCTAGTGGCACCAGGTCACATATGATCCTGGGCCAGCAGTGGTTAGTACTTGGGTGGTTGACTTCAAATGAATACCAGATGCTATAGGCTATGTTTCAGAAGATGGGGTCAACAAATACAATTTTGAGTCTTTCTTGCCCACGAAAATGCTATCAGATGCATAAGGTCTCCATAAGTTAATGACAACTTTTAAAAGGCACATACAAAGGCATAGCCCTGTCTATCTGGATGGCAATAGAGAACTTGATGGACCATTGTTGTGGTCCAGCAGGCTTCCTTTTAGACTCTTGTGTTCAGACAATATCTGTTTCTATAACGGATGGAGGGAAAGGTAATATCTAACTAATTTTTTCATCCTGGAACAAAATCCTGACCCAAGTGCAATTTGCAATTGGAAATTCATATGAGTTGGATCAGAATGGTGTTGCTGAACAGTGGGGAGCTTGGAACAGATAAAACGAATTGCTTGGATACATGGAGCATCATCCAAAATGAAATTCGCTGCCCCAAGGTATTGAGACAGCTTGCAATTTGGATGGCTTTAAAAAGAGGCTGGAGAAATTGATGGATGATGGGGTTTCAGTGGCCAATATTCAAGATGGGTGCTTGTATCTCCATTATTGGTGGCAATGTGCCCCTGTATACAAATTGGTGGGAAGCAGGTGCTAGATGGAGGGTGCAGCTGCATGCATGGATTGCTAGTGGGCCTCCCAAAGTCAACTACTTGGCCACCATACAATAGGCTTTCCTTCTGATCAAGCATGACTCGTCTTATGGTTCAAACGTCAAAAGAAAATACGTTCAATCAATGGCTATGTCTAAAAATACAAACTAAAACCAAGTATGAAAACATACTGGGAGAGCAATGCATGCATCTCTGGAAAAAAATGGGCAGGTTTAAGCAGAAAGTGCATGAAGATATACATGAATGTATACACGAATCTATACAGATTTGCATCAAAACAAACTGTGGAGTGGAAATTGAAGAACCCCAGTTATATATTACTCATTGTGGCAGCAAAAAAAGCCAATGGGATTTTGGCCTGCATCAATAGGAGCAGAGTGTCTAGATCTAGGGAAGTCATGCTACCCCTCTATTCTGCTTTGGTTAGACCACACCTGGAATATTGTGTCCAATTCTGGGCACCACAATTCAAGAGAGATATTGACAAGCTGGAATGTGTCCAGAGGAGGGCGACTAAAATGATCAAGGGTCTGGAGAACAAGCCCTATGATGAGTGGCTTAAGGAACTGGGCATGTTTAGCCTAAAGAAGAGAAGGCTGAGAGGAGATATGATAGCCATGTATAAATATGTGAGAGGAAGCCACAGGGAGGAGGGAGCAAGCTTGTTTTCTGCTTCCCTGGAGACTAGGACGCGGAACAATGGCTTCAAACTACAAGAGAGGAGATTCCATCTGAACGTGAGGAAGAACTTCCTGACTGTGAGAGCCGTTCAGCAGTGGAACTCTCTGCCCCGGAGTGTGGTGGAGGCTCCTTCTTTGGAAGCTTTTAAACAGAGGCTGGATGGCCATCTGTCAGGGGTGATTTGAATGCAATATTCCTGCTTCTTGGCAGGGGGTTGGACTGGATGGCCCTGAGGTCTCTTCCAACTCTTTGATTCTATGATTCTATTTATGATTCAGTCCCAAACAGTAAACAGATCTAGGAATAATGGCCTCTGATAGTGTCAGTGAAGGCCACTACCACTTAGAATAAATGGCCCAAGGGCTACAGATGCATCTACACTACAAGTGATATAGTTTGATTCCACTTTAACTGCTGTGGAATCCTGGGAGTTATAGTTTTACAAGATCTTCAGCATTCTCTGCCAAAAAGTACTTCCCAAACTACAACTGCTACAATTCCATAACACTGAGCTATAGCAGTTAAAGTAGCCTCAAACTGCATTAATATTACAATGTAGATGCACCTCTGGGACACAGTAGTGCTTACCCAACAATTCCTTCAAGTGAACATTTAGAGAACCTTCTTCCACTCCAAAACCTGTATGTGAGACCAATTCTGACTGGCATTTTAATTTTTTTTTAATAATAAAGCAAGTAAATAAATTTTATACCCTCTTTTTGTCTTTTTTGAAATATGCGGCATCTTTGAGATTGCAGAAGTAGAAAGAGCAGGGAGGATAAAAGGGGAAGCAAAAGAAAAGCATCTCTTTAGTTTGCAGTTTTAAACTTAGGGAAATGCATTTCCAATTAATAAGAAGGAAAGCAATTAAGGGCTCGAAGTCAGCTGGAGAAAAAAAAAGCTGTTCTTGGTATCAAGCTAGGAGTTGGGTTAGTAATTGAGCCTTGGCAGCACTCTGCTAACGAATGGCAGATAGATAGATAGATAGATAGATAGATAGATAGATAGATAGATAGATAGAGAGACAGAGAGACAGAGAGACAGAGAGACAGATGATAGATAGATAGATAGATAGATAGATAGATAGATAGATAGATAGATAGATAGATGATAGATAGATAGATGATAGAGATAGATAGATAGATAGATAGATAGATAGATAGATAGATAGATAGATGATAGATAGATAGATAGATAGATAGATAGACAGACAGACAGACATATAGATAGTAGACATGTGCATTCAGGGTAAACCTTGTCCTGTTTTGTGTCCCAGCTTTCGTTTGGGGCCGCAATCCATTTTTTGTACGCCTCCCAAAATAGTGAAGATTGTTTCGGGCTTTTTGTTTCAGGCACCGAAAATTGGACTATTATTGGGGGGGGGGGGGTTCCCACCCACTGGATCCCCTTCCCCATGTCTGTTCTTCTTACCAGGCACCTGCTATTTCTACCCTAGAGTAAGAAGCACTCATCTGTAGGCACCGGCAGGTGCATGCTTTCTGGGCCTGCCTGCACCCCCACCACACATGCACTCTCCTTGGAAAGAGAGTGCATGTGTGGAGGGACGTGCAGGCAGGTTCAGAAAGCACACATGCTTGCCAGTACCTGAAGCTGAGCACCTCATACTCTAGAGTAAGAGGCACTCAGCTGCAGGCATACTCTGGATCTGCCTGCACGCCCCACATCACATGCTTTGCCACACTCTCCGAGAGTATGTGTGTGGCGGAGTGTGCAGGCAGGCCAGAGCTCTGCCTGCCTGCATGCCTCACCACACATGCACTCTCTTTCCAAGAGAATGCAAGATACTCCACTTTGGCAGGAAAAACGGAATGCAAAGATATAGAATGGGGGACAATGCCTGGCTCGAGAGCAGTACGTGTGAAAAAGATCTTGGAGTCCTCGTGGACAACAAGTTAAACATGAGCCAGCAATGTGATGTGGCGGCAAAAAAAGCCAATGGGATTTTGGCCTGCATCAAGAGGAGCATAGTGTCTAGATCCAGGGAAGTAATGCTACCTCTCTATTCTTCTTTGGTTAGACCACACCTGGAATATTGTGTCCAATTCTGGGCACCACAATTGAAGAGAGATATTGACAAGCTGGAATGTGTCCAGAGGAGGGTGACTAAAATGATCAAGGGTCTGGAGAACAAGCCCTATGAGGAGCGGCTTAAGGAGCTGGGCATGTTTAGCCTGAAGAAGAGAAAGCTGAGAGGAGATATGATAGCCATGTATAAGTATGTGAGAGGAAGTCACAGGGAGGAGGGAGCAAGCTTGTTTTCTGCTTCCCTGGAGACTAGGATGCGGAACAATGGCTTCAAACTACAAGAGAGGAGATTGATTAAATGATTGATTAAATGAGGAACATGAGGAAGAACATGAGGAAGAACTTCCTGACTGTGAGAGCAGTTCAGCAGTGGAACTCTCTGCCCCGGAGTGTGGTGGAGGCTCCTTCTTTGGAAGCTTTTAAACAGAGGCTGGATGGCCATCTGTCAGGGGTGATTTGAATGCCATATTCCTGCTTCTTGGCAGAATGGGGTTGGACTGGATGGCCCATGAGGTCTCTTCCAACTCTTTGATTCTATGATTCTATGACAAGGAAGCAAATTTGGATGCACTTAAAAGCAGGCTTTTGTGTTGAGCAGATTTTATGTGTGGAGGGGGTTTTCAATTTCATGCTTCTGAAGAAACGGAAGACAATAAAGAAAAGGAAGAAAAGGTAGGAACGAAATTCACGCACATGTCTAATAGATAGATAGACGAAAGATAGATTAATAGACAGGGATAAAAAAACAAAAGGGAGGACAAGGAAGGCCAAAAGGTACTGGTCTGGAATGCAAAGATTCAGCCAATACCTTTCTCTCGTGTAAAATGCTTTGCTCTTAAATAACTCTTGGGCTGGCCATTTCTGCCTCTCTCTTTTCTTCTCTGAAGCAACAGCTAGAGCTGCTGCACAACCATTTTACCAACTAGCATCCTAATCCAGCAATTCCTTCTGGGCCTAGGAATGAAGTTTACTAAAGCCACATCTGAATCACCAAATCAGGTTCCCAGATTTCATTTGGTTTGGTTTTTTATTGGGTTGATTTACTTGCGGTTGGATACAAAATACAGGAGGCAACTTGTATCTACGAATTCTATGGTTTCAGCCACCCACAGCTTGAACAGCAAGCCTTGATTTTGCCACTTTGTATAAGGGGCATTGTTTTACTAGTGGTTGTACATAATGAGAATGGAGCCTCCATGTATTTGGATTTGGGGTCCTGGAATCAAAACGAAAGGTAAAGGTAGTCCCCTGACATTAAGTCCAGTCATGTCTGACTCGGGTGTGGTGCTCATCTCCATTTCTAAGCCGAAGAGCCAGCGTTGTCCGTAGACACCTCCAAGGTCATGTGGCCGGCATGACTGCATGGAGCGCCGTTACCTTCCCGCCGGAGCGGTACCTATTGATCTACTCACATTTGCATGTTTTCGAACTGCTAGGTTGGCAGAAGCTAGGGCTGACAGCGGAAGCTCACGCCGCTCCCCGGAATCGAACCTGCGACCTTTGGATCAACAAGCTCAGCAGCTCAGTGCTTTAACCCACTGCGCCACCGGGGGCTCCTATCAAAACGAAACGGTCACAAAAATAAGTCAAAGAAATAATACTTTACATTTACAAAGCTGTTTTAATAATGCTAGAAAACTATGTGACATTAGAATAATTTTGCATTTATTTGTCTTAGTTTTCTTTAAATTACTGTATTTCAGTCATTACAGGGTTTATCATATGGTAGAGTATGGAATAGTTTTAGTTAGGTCTATTTTTCATAGTAACTCTCAAGCAACCAGAAACTACATTAACCTGATATCTGCCAAGCCACATGGGTGCCAGTTAACGGAGAGTCTACTGCAGATAGAAAGAGATAGAGATGTGTTTCTGTGTGCACACAAATTGTTCTGCATTGCATTTCTGCTAGTGATAACCCCTTGATCCCGTGTACCGACTATGCAGAAATATGAGCATAGTTTGCAATGTAAAACTTAGCATTTCCATAGGGTGTTGGAGAGGGCATCTCTCAGGGGACTACGACATCTTCCCTTCCTTGCTCGCTGCAGGGGATTCTGGGAATGGCATTGAGGGATATGGGGAAAATGCCATCCAGAAATGAGCTATGTTCAGATCCCAGGCCCTTTTCCTCCCCGAACCACATTGGCTTCTGCACGTGAATCTCTCCCCTCCACCCCCCTCCATCCGCACACACCACCCCCAGGCCATGAAAGGGAAGGCTTCAAACCTGCCAGTGTCAGTGTGGGTTGAAAGGATGGATCACAGCCAGCTCCGCTCCCAATGGAGCAAGAGGACTGCATTTTTAGTCCATTTACATAGGAGAGGAGAGAGAGCGGGAACGTGTGAGATGACAGGATTCCTTTGGGGAGCTTGCCTGCCGAGGTGTTTCATGGCTTTGAGTCACACAGGGATGACTGGAAACTACCTGGTTTTCAGCTCCTCTCTCTTCAGCTCCGGAATTTAACTTTAGCATCTACAGTCCCATGTGGTTCGGTTTAGTTCCAGTTTGAACACTGCTAGGCTGACAGCTCCAGGGACCAAGTTTAAGCCCATTCGCACTTAAAGGACCTGCAACACTCTCTGTTATGGGTATTTGTGCCTGGCTTCTTAAAATCCCTTTATTTATTTATTTTACAAAGGAGCTAAGAAATATTATTGAGAAAGCAACAAGAACTAAACACTAGGTTCTTGTGGGTTTTTTCGGGCTATAGGGCCATGTTCTAGAGGCATTTCTCCTGACGTTTCTCCTGCATCTATGGCAAACAATTGTCCTACTTCCAACAGACCTCACTACCTCTGAGGATGCTTGCCATAGATGCAGGCGAAACGTCAGGAGAAATGCCTCGTCTAGAACATGGCCCTATAGCCCGAAAAAACCCACAAGAATCTAGTGATTCTAGCCATGAAAGCCTTCGACAATATAAGGAACTAAACAACTCACTTCCCAGAATCTCTACTCTGTAAGCAACTGTTAAAGTAATGTCAATGAAAGTATGACAAATCAAGACAAGACTCTATCAACATAAACAAATGAAGGTATCCAATATAACATAGTAAGAAATACAGAGCAAAATGTCTTGTGGTTACTCACTCACTCCTCAACCCTCCCAATAAAAACACACACGTTGTTTATTTGAATATTCAATTTTTAAAGTATTTTTATTGTTTTATCATAGTTATTACATTTGTTATACATTTGTTATAGCAGTTACATATTAGTCAACACACTCTTTAACATATAGTCTTATTATTCTACTTAAGTATTTTCCCCCCTTTTTTCCCACCACTGTGCTCCCCTCCCCCATCTCAAGCCACAACTTTTACATATCATCTGTCCAAAATCTCATTTCTTCTTGTGACGGTAACTTTCCTTCTTTGTTTTTTTAAACCATTTACAACAAATTTACCCCATACAACATCAAAATCGCTTTGTTTCCATATACCTTTTTAAACTTTTAATATACATGTCAACTTATCATTTATTGCCAGTTTCCATGCTTCCTTGTACCACTCCTCTATTTGTATATTTATTTCTTTTTTCCAGTTCCTTGCTATGAGCAGTCTTGCTATTGTTAATAAGTTTGTTATCGCTTCTTTATCCTCCTTTTTCAATTGTTTGTTGTTATATAGTGATAATAAGGCTATACTAGGACTTTTCTTGATTTTCATATTCATTATATCTTCTATTTCTCTAAATACTTTCTCCCAAAAATTATTTACATATTTACATTGCCACCACATAGGTATATATGTTCCTGGTTCTTGGCACCCTCTCCAACAATTTTTTGTATAATTTTTTTTTTATATAGCTATTGCTAAGACCTAAATGTGACATAGTTTTTCTGTTTTTAAAAAATGCAGCTTGAAGAAGCTATCTTAGGAGCTTTGTTCCAAAATTAAATTTGGAGTTCACAATCTGTTCTCCAGTACTTTGACCTTTCTAACAACAGGTTCAGGCCTGCATCACATTTTGCTTGTGCTGCACCAAAACACTAATCAAAGGTGGAAAGAGATGTCACATTTAGCAATAATTCTTCCAATCAACCTTTGCAAGCTGGTGGTTCCTGGTGCCTCAACAAACTACGATTGCATAGCAGTTACAGTGGTGTCAAACTGCATTAATTCTTTTTATATATATATAATAATTTTTATTGATTTTCAGCACAAGTTTACAATTAAAACGATGTAGAAACATTTCAAAAGAAAACACACACACACACAAACCCCATAACAAATACTGCCCACCACCTACACCTGATGGCCGAAAGCGAGGAGGAGCTGAGGAGCCTTCTAATCAAAGTGAGAGAAGAAAGCGCAAAAGCCGGGTTGCAGCTAAACGTCAAAAAAACCAAGATTATGGCAACAAGAATGATTGACAACTGGGAAATAGAGGGAGAAACCGTGGAGGCCGTGACAGACTTTGTATTTCTAGGTGCAAAGATTACTGCAGATGCAGACTGTGGCCAGGAAATCAGAAGACGCTTACTTCTTGGGAGGAGAGCAATGTCCAGTCTCGATAAAATAGTAAATAGTAGAGACATCAGACTGGCAACAAAGATCCGCCTAGTCAAAGCCATGGTATTCCCTGTAGTAACCTACGGATGTGAGAGCTGGACCTTAGGGAAGGCTGAGCGAAGGAAGATCGATGCTTTTGAACTGTGGTGTTGGAGGAAAGTTCTGAGAGTGCCTTGGACCGCAAGAAGATCCAACCAGTCCATACTCCAGGAAATAAAGCTCGACTGCTTATTGGAGGGAAGGATAGTAGAGGCCAAGATTAAGTACTTTAGCCACATCATGAGAAGAAAGGAAAGCTGAGGAAAATTGAAGGAAAAAAGAAGAGGGGCCGACCAAGGGCAAGATGGATGGATGGCATCCTTGAAGTGACTGGATTGACCTTGAAGGAGCTGGGGGTGGTGACGGCCGACAGGGAGCTCTGGCGTGGGCTGGTCCATGAGGTCACGAAGAGTCGGAGACGACTGAACGAATGAACAACAACAACACCCTATAGTGACCTCCATTCTTCTTACTACACAGTTACTTTATGTTCTTTCCCTTTCCCTCCTTTCCGTTCTCCTATCTATTTTTCCATATATAGTTAAGAAAAAGGATCATGTATATTGTTTCCATCGCTCTTGTTTCACATTAACTTAACCAGTCTTTTTTTTCTATATATTCCTGAACTGCCGTTCAGTCTGTTGGGTTTGTAGCTCGACCATTATGTTGCCTTAACCAATATGTTAATTCATCCATATCCTTAATGTCTGTTATTTTGCTGATCCATTCCATTTTTGTGGGTATTTTCTCCTGTTTCCATACTTTTGCATATACCATTCTTGCAGCGGTGGCAAAGAAGGTAAAAAGCTTTTCTTTATTATTGTCTTTAAAAGTATCTGCGTCAAACATCCCTGATAAATACATTTCTGGTCTTAATGGGATTTCTGTTTTTAATATTTTTGCATTCTAAATTAATCATTTTCCAGTATTTCTGTGCTTTTTCACATGACCACCAACTATGGTAAAAAGTTCCTTCGTGTGTCTTACACTTCCAGCATTTATTATTCATTTGTTTATACATTATTTCTAATTTTTGTGGCATCATATACCACCCGGTGGCGCAGTGGGTTAAAGCACTGAGCTGCTGAGCTTGTTGATCGAAAGGTCGCAGGTTCGATTCCGGGGAGCGGCGTGAGCTTCCGCTGTCACCCCTAGCTTTTGCCAACCTAGTAGTTCGAAAACATGCAAATGTGAGTAGATCAATAGGTACCGCTCCGGCGGGAAGGTAACGGCGCTCCATGCAGTCATGCCAGCCACATGACCTTGGAGGTGTCTACGGACAACGCTGGCTCTTCGGCTTAGAAATGGAGATGAGCACCACACCCCAAAGTCAGACATGACTGGACTTAATGTCAGGGGACTACCTTTACCTTTACCTTTATACCACCTATGCATCATTTTTAGCCATTAATTCTATAATGTAGATGCACCAAGACAGAGGGACCCCAAATGCATGAGCATCCACATTGTAGAAACGAGTCCTTAATTTATCTGGGGTTCTTTGGCATTTGGAGGCTAAAATGTTGGAGCAGCGAGCCTGCAAACCAGCTTCTTTTAACAATTCCTGACAGAGGAACATTAATTTAATGCAGAGGAGGGAAAAAGCTGGGCCGCGGTGTTAAGAAAGAAACATTGTAATCTATTACGGGGACGTTGATCAATATGGCAAAGTCAATAATAGCTTTTGATTCTGGAATATTAGGCTGGCTGTCAGATTTGTGTTTATTAGAGGTTTTTACAAATGAGTTGAGCCAGTGACCCGAACGAAACGGGAACA
This sequence comes from Anolis sagrei ordinatus, assembly GCF_025583915.1. Classification (NCBI taxonomy): domain Eukaryota; kingdom Metazoa; phylum Chordata; class Lepidosauria; order Squamata; family Anolidae; genus Anolis; species Anolis sagrei. The sequence continues at coordinate 7,568,715 of NW_026845477.1, read as the reverse complement.
CGGATGCTCACCCGCCTACGAGGCTTGGCATTTTAAAAGATAAGGGCCTCTCTTCCACATATTTACCGACCAAGGGTTTTCAAAGCTGGCTTGGTTGTATGTATTTATTTTGATGTTCCTTTGTCCTTGAAAGCTCAAAGAGGCCTGTTCCCCCTTTTCTCTTTTTTTTAAATATGAAAATTTAAAAATAATTAATTACCTCTGATTTTATTCCTGTGGTTACAAAAACAAAGCAAAACATTACTTTCTGGTTTTTATAGCTTAGTATAAGAATAATGCAGTTCTCCCAATTGTATCTGGGGAGGAAAAGGGTACTTAAAAATCTTCAAAAATTGCTGCAGCTGTTATTATACCGCTTTGAGTCCCCCTCGGGGTGAGAAAAGCAGTATACAAAACTATTTTTTTAGCAATAATTTTTATTGATTTTTCACCACAAATTTACAATAAAAACAACACAAAACAAAAACAATCGTGAACAATAATGGACATTGACCAAAAAAGAAAAAAAAAGAAAAAAGAAAACACAAAAAAAATACAACAATCCACGGACCTACACCCTACTGTGACCTCCATTCTTCTTACTTTACCAATTGTCCATATTGCCTTTCTTTCTCTTTTCATTTTCCAAACATATTTTTCCTTTATGTTTGGAGAGAAAGAGCCAGTATTCTATCTATCTCTCTTATTTCATTTAACTTAACCAATCATTTTTTTCTATATATTCTTGTAAAACCGTCCAATCTGTTGGGTTTACAGCTCGTCTGTTATGTTGCCTTAACCAATATGTTAGTTCATCCATATCCTTAATGTCTATTATTTTCTCAATCCAGTCCATTTTTGTAGGTATTTTCTCCTGTTTCCATACCTTGGCGTACACCATTCTTGCAGCTGTAGCAAAGAAGGTTAAAAGTTTTTCCTTATTTTTGTCTTTAAAAATGTCTGCGTTGAACATCCCCAATAGATATATCTCTGGTTTTAGTGGGATCTCTAATTTTATTTTTATTTTTTTGCATTCTGTGTGAATCATTTTCCAATATTTCTTTACTTTCTCGCATGACCACCACATGTGGTAAAAGGACCCCACTTGCACCTTACACTTCCAGCAGTTCTTATTCACATGTTTATACATTCTTCCTAATTTTTGTGGTGTCATGTACCACCTGTGCATCATTTTTAACCAGTTTTCCTGTAAATGTGTATTTCAACCCTTTCCCCCATATTTCTTCCCACTCTCTTAGCAAGATTGTTCTTCCAATGTTCTTGGCCCATTGGATCATCGTGTCTTTTATCACGTCTCTCTCTGTCACCCAACCTACTAACTTGTTGTATATTTTTGTAATTTTTTTCTCTCCCCTTTGTATTTTTTCCCAAAAGTCTTCCTTATCCTCAAAACCCTTCTTTTTGTCTACATTATATGATTCTTTGATCTGCGCATACTGAAGCCATGACACATTTTTATATTGGGCTGCAATATCTTCTTGTTTCTTCAATTCATATGAAGAAACGATTATTATTATTATTATTATTATTATTATTATTATTATTACTACTACTACTACTATCATCATCATCATCCTGCTTTTTTCTCATGGGTGAGATTCAAAGTAGGAACTTAAACACAGTTTATTGTATGTCAGGAAACAGTGACAGCAGGAAATCTGATGACAATATTCAAGGTTTGGGGCTCATTTTGTGAAAAATATCCCATGTGGATTTTCTGCACATAAAATATTATTTTCTTCATGTGAAGTCATATTTCTAGGCTCTTTCTTCTGTCAAAAATAATGTTTTATATGCAGAACATCCACATTCAAATTTTATGCAGAATAGGTCCATAACTTCAATATTTTCTGTGCAGAAAATTGTGGAAGAAAAATACTTCAATTATTATTCTTTAACAAATAATTTGTTCATTGATTGATTGACTGATTTTCTGTGTTTTGTGGATATGAAATGAAATTTGAAAATACTTGTAGAGAAGGCTGAATTAGAACCAGAGTCTGTATGAATATGGGCCAAGGAGAGTGTGTGGTACTTTCTTTTGTTCACTTGTTGGCACTATACATTTTCATGTTGGTCGCACCCATGTTTGATTTCCTAGGAATGAAAAATGCTGTGGTTATGCAGCATTATCAGGAAGGTCTTGTGGGGTGAAAGGAGGGATGCCTGTAAAACAGGAGCAACTTCCCAGTCCACAGAACAATGTTCCTCATGAGATTTGTTGTGTTCATAGAAATGTAAGAAGCTATATTTCAGATATTGACTCATGGAGGCTAGTCTTGTGGACTAACACTAGCCTCCATGATTTTGTTTTTAACCACCTCCAAGTTGACTTCTCTCAGCTTCTGAAACAATGGCTGCCAGTTAGAACTGACAGTATTGGAATAGAAGGAACAATAGTCCAAATTTATTGCAAGGCAATTTCCCAAGTTCCTATCCATCATTCTTCCACCAGTAAGATGGGTCCTGCTTGAAAGATTGTGGGAGTGCTAGGCTAAAAAGTAACTTTTATCTGTTGTGTGTGTGTGTGTGTATGTGATAGAGAATGAGAAAGAGAGAGATAACCAAACAAGCAAAGAAAGAGGAGAGATAATTTGGCTGTGGCTGCTGTTATATTATTTTGGCTGATTTTGTCAATCACTTCCACTGACTCGAGCATTCCATTTTGCTTTATTGAAAAAAGTCCTCTGTAGGCAGTTTTGAATTTGTGTTGCAAGGAAAAGCGAGCTATCATTTGGATGTTTTTAAAGGTACATAAATAATTTGGAGAGAAAGACGCTGGGGAAAAGGTGTATGTTGATTCCTGGCCTGCGCAAGCATCCAGAAATGATCAACTCTGTTACCTATATCTCCCAGACTTTGGCTTGTCTCACCAATGCTGACATCTTCCCCAAATAGAGGTGGCTACATATTCATGGACCATTGAATCTATTCCAGGTTTCAGCCAGAACCTGAAAGTAACTATTTGAAGTACTGAATATTTCAGGGATGCCATCCAGCATTAGCTTTCATTAGCTTTTTTAAAAAAAGTTCAGATCAAAACCCAGGTTACATCTGCCATTGTTATGGACACCACCAGTTACCATTACCTGAAAGGTGCTATACTAGACTGGGAAAATTGTCAGAGATTTAAAGTGAGAGAACATAAATTGTTATAGATAATATGCCATATGAGGAACAGCTAAGGGAACCGAAATAGAGAAGAGTAGGAAGTTACACAATAGGAATGTTCAAATATTTGAAAGAAGGTCACATTGAAAAGATATTCCACCTAAGCATTAGGGAAAACTTTCTAATGGTAAGAACCTTCATGTAAGGTAGAGCCTCCTTTTCTGGAGGCTTTTAAGCAGAGACCTAATGGCCATCTTTCAGGAGTGCTTGGAATGTATATTTTTGCATCGTAGAACAGGGTCGGACTGGAGGGCCCATGTAGTGTCTTCCAGCTATACAACTCTATGCGTAAGAGTCTACTACATCAACGAGATGGGGACTAATTTTATACTAATGGGCAATGTGACAATTGTGCATTGTTGAATTGCAACAGTATACAACTTAATGGGCAAACAAACATGAAAGGCATGATTACAGTGATCATTGAACATCTGCAAATGCAATGCACAATGACACCCACATGTTCAATTCTGCTTCTGCAAATGTCAACTGAACACAGACGTTATGCCATGGCTACAATAGTATATCCATTTACGTAAGGAACAGAAGCATTTCCACATCGTTAACATGAGGCCAGCTTGGCCAGTAAGTCAAGAGTCAGGAACATCCTTATGTAGGGAAGACAAGCCAACTGGAGGGAACACTGCCATGAACAAACACATAGGTCGCTCTGATGGTGTATCTAGGTTGAGGCATTCAGGTGACATCAGAATTTCCTATTCTGTATATATCTTCGTCCAGTGCAAGTCCTAAGACTTCATATGCACCAACCGACTGTGCTAAACCACATATGATATGACATGGTCTAGAGGAGAGAATGCCTCTAGAACATGGCCATATAGCCCAAAAAAACCTACAACAACCCAGTGATTCCGGCCATGAAAGCCTTCGACAATACACATATGATATTCCTGGTGGTAGATTGATGGTATTAGAATGGAAGGACTAGGCAGTACATGGTTTTAAGGGACTAAGTGCAGTTACCCACCTTTGGCTTTTCATCCTCAAAATGAGCAAGGGGCAAGGGTTGGGAAAACTTCTTCTGTAATCCCTGCAAAGCCACCATCAGTGGACAAACCTGGGCTAGTGGCCTGATAGAACACACCTGCAAGACATGCTTACAATTTTTTTTATTCCACTTGAACTGCTATGGATTTATCCTATGGAACTGATAGATTTATAGTTTTCTGAGGTTCCCACAATTCTTTGCCTGGCAGCTTTACCACTGTGGCACTGCACCACAACTTCACATTTCAGAGTTCTATTGAATGGTATCAAACTATGTGGTGTCCATATAATAATAATAAATAATAATAAAACTTTATTTATACCCCGCCACCATCTCCCCAAGGGGACTCGGGGTGGCTTACATGAGGCCAAGCCCAACAAAATATATCAGTAAAAACAACAAAGCAAGCAAGCAAGCAAGTAAAACACAATACAATTATCATGAATAACATATAATAGGCCTGGGTAACAATGGAAAAATTTGTTTCTAAAATCGATTAGTTTTTTGGGGTTTTTCCTTCAAAAAAGTTCGATATTTACGAAATTTCATAAATGGTAAAAAAAAATTACAAAACAATAACGAAACAATAACGAATCAATTCGTTGATGGCGGACGCAATCGCGCAATACGCTAAAAAAACTTCTGAAGCTTCCCTCTCCCTCTGTTGTTGACTGTTGGTGTGATATTATAATTTTTTTTCACTAATTAAACAAAAAACAACTATAAAACTTGCCCCAGACATGCAGAAATAATAACGAAACGACCTCAAACCAATAACGAAACGAATACATGACGAAATACGAAGCATTTACGAAACGAATTGAAAAATTCGTTTCGTTTTTTAAGTTGCTCCAGAATGGTTCGTTATCGCTTCGTTAACAAAAAAAATAACGAATTTTTAACGAATTACGAATTAACGAAATGAAACCGCCCAGCCCTAACATATAAACAGTAACACATAAGAGATTTAAAACATGGCAAGCAGGGCCTGATGTAGTAGATTAATTTTTTAAAAAATACTGGGCATGATTGCAGTAGGATATCTAAGCAGGGGGTTTTAGAGGGTAATGTAGGGAAATCAAGCCAACGGGTAGATAAAGTGCTTCAGAGGATATATTGCAGAAAATTGGTCAAATCAGGGCGTTATTATGTATAAATATGTGAGAGGAAGCCACAGGGAGGAGGGAGCAAGCTTGTTTTCTGCTTCCTTGGAGACTAGGATGCAATGGAACAATGGCTTCAAACTACAAGAGAGGAGATTCCATCTGAACATTAGGAAGAACTTCCTGACTGTGAGAGCCGTTCAGCAGTGGAACTCTCTGCACCGGAGTGTGGTGGAGGCTCCTTCTTTGGAAGCTTTTAAACAGAGGCTGGACGGCCATCTGTCAGGGGTGATTTGAATGCAATATTCCTACTTCTTGGCAGGGGGTTGGACTGGATGGCCCATGAGGTCTCTTCCAACTCTTTGATTCTATGATTCTATTTCCTTTATTCAGGGAAGGCAGACTGGAACAGCTATGTTTCCAAGCTCCTCCTAAAGGCTGCCAATGTGGGGGCTTGTCTGATATCCTTGGGGAGTGAGTTCCAGAGACGGGGGTCCACCATAGAGAAGGCCCTCTCCCTCGTCCCCACCTGTCGTACCTGTGAAGGGGGCGGAAGTGAGAGCAGGGCCTCTCCAGATGATAGAAGAGATCGTATGGGTTCGTAAACAGAAATGCGGTCACGCATATACTCAGGGCTTCAACTAGAGCTTGGAAAAGCGATTTGTGATGACAGAATCCCCCAGTTAGTATTGTCAGTGCCCCTGCTGGCTAGGTGAATCTAGAAGTTGTAAGTAAGTAAAACTTTATGTCTATCCTGCACTATCTCCCCAAGGGGACGCAGGGTGGCTCAAATTCAGTTGTAGTTGACTTTGTCCAAGCCCTGTTGGACAAAGGTATGTTGTTCATTCGTTCAGTCATCTCCGACTCTTCGTGACCTCATGGACCAGTCCACGCCAGAGCTCCCTGTTGGCCGTCACCACCCCCAGCTCCTTCAAGGTCAGTCCAGTCACTTCAAGGATGCCATCCATCCATCTTGCCCTTGGTCAGCCCCTCTTCCTTGGACAAAGGTATAGGGAAAGTAAATTAAGAAGTGTGGTGGAAAGTTTTAATGGTACTTTTAAAATATGATGAAAAGAAACTTTGGGAGTTGTTTCCTGCTTGGACAAAACATCAAAGGAAAGGTTAGGGAAGCCCAACACAATTTTGTTAAATTCATGACATAGTTTCAGGACTCTTAGATTCATGCTGAAAAATAGACTTTCCCCCTTAAAGTAGGGGAAAATACAAAGGAGGGCTGTATTTTCTCATCAATGAACTGGAATGGATCATTGTTGACCAACACAATTCTCCCAGGATTAGGTAATGCTGTGAAAGTTAAGCTCATCCTGGAGATATAAATAGTGGTCTGGGTGTGACGTGCCCTTCTGTAATTGAAGTCCTCATGAGGGAAGGATGTAGTTGTTTGATGGCTCTTTCCTTTTTTCAGTAAGCCTAGTAGCTGTCAGATTTTGGGCAGGGACATCATTTTAGACAAAAAAAGGCTGAAGACAGGGTCATCAAGACCTCTTTGTGTTCATTCCAGCTCATTCTGTGTGCTCGCTTCAAGCAACCATCCTGTAGCTACTTAAATTGGACCATTCTTGGTCACCGGAGCCCCATGGTTCACAAAGCAAAATGGAGCTGTTAAAAATAGGAGAGAGGGAAAGTTCAAAGCATGAGGGTCAAGAGAGATTAATTGAAAAATCTTCCACTGGCCCCAACGTCATCTGTGGAGTCTGCAGCATCTAGATTTTTCCAGCTGTCGAGGTGCTGGTGGTGAATGCAAATGAGGCCTTGGAGTGGATTGGGATGAAGCCTGACATTTTCTCTTCACCTGGGGATGTCAGAATTTGTTCTGTAGCTTAAACCTTGACCTAAGGAAATATAGCACTGCTCCCATTATCTCCCCTATTGCAATATCTTTTAAAAGCATTTCATGATGTGATGATAAACTGAGGGCCTTGCATTGCCTCAGAGCCATTGGGGACAGACAAATTTTGTAGTGCAGGAGCTTGTGATCATAGAATCATAGAATCATAGAATCAAAGAGTTGGAAGAGACCTCCTGAGCCATCCAGTCCAACCCCATTCTGCCAAGAAGCAGGAATATTGCATTCAAATCACCCCTGACAGATGGCCATCCAGCCTCTGTTTAAAAGCTTCCAAAGAAGGAGCCTCCACCACACTCCGGGGCAGAGAGTTCCACTGCTGAACGGCTCTCATAGTCAGGAAGTTCTTCCTCATGTTCAGATGGAATCTCCTCTCTTGTAGTTTGAAGCCATTGTTCTGCGTCCTAGTCTCCAGGAAAGCAGAAAACAACCCGTGGATATGTCAGGGGCAATTTAGTGTGCGAAAATGCCCAAGGATCAAGGTTGCATTACAAAGCTAAATACTAGGGCTGGGTAACCACGGAAAAATTTGTTTCTAAACTCGATGCGTTTTTAGGGGGTTTTTGCGTTTCGTTTTTTAAAAGAATTCCAAAATTTTTCTTTAAAAAAGTTCGAAATATACGAAATTTAGTAAATTACGAAACGCTTACGAAACAATTACGAATCGATTCGTTAATGGCGGACGCGATTGCGCAATACACTAAAGAACCCTCCAAATGGGACAGGGGGAACTTCTGAAGCTTCCCTCTCCCTCTGTTGTTGACTGTTGGTGTGATAATTTTTTTATCACTGATAAAACAAACAACAACTATAAAACTTGCACCAGACATACGGAAATAATAACGAAACAATTACGAAACAATTACGAAACAATTACGAAATAAATTTTAAAAATTCGTTTCGATTTTTAGTTGCTCCTGAATGGTTCAATATCGGATCGTAAGCCACTTTAAATACGAATTATTAACGAATTACGAAATTAACGAACGAAACCGCCCAGCCCTACTATCATATCTCCTTACAGCCTTCTCTTCTTCAGGCTAAATATGCCCAGCTCCTTAAGCCGCTCCTCATAGGAGGATGAAACCTCCTATAGCAGATATATAAACTGTGATGTATATGGCATATTTGTCATCCTCGAGAGGGTCCAGTATGGCCCTTGGGATCAAATCAACCCCCTTCCAACAAGATGTTTGGCTAAAAAATGCATTGGCTGCAATCCATCTTCCCCCAGCACAGGATAAATGAAGAAATATTCTGCATCAGAAATACACAATCTGAAAACACAAGAGCAACATTGTGCAACACATAGCAAAGTAATGGGTGCCATTTACAATGTGCAAGTACACTATGCCACTGCAATGTAAAAAAAAAAACAGCTGCAACTCACATACTTCAGGGCATAAACCCAATAAGAATTGTTGCTATATGAGCAAGTCCATGTCCACCACTGTCAGAAGAATATATTCGTTGCACTATAGTGAACAATTTACTCTGCAGAAATAGTGCAATGTAACCATGCGTGTGTCATTAGCAGAATGGCAACCACCGAAAAATTAAACTAAAATGTCTTGTTGGGGGCTCTTATATTCTAATTTGTGGGGCTTGTAAACAACCAATCCTGCAAAAGACTGAGGGGTGACAGGAAGTTGCTTGCCATCACTACCAGTTTTCTCCAATAATAATAATAATAAGAATAATAATAATACTTTATTTATACCCCTCCACTATTTTCCCAAAGCCCAGAAATACATTACAGCAAAATACAATAAAATAAAATTTATTTATTATTATTTATTTAGAGCTTTTATAACCCGGTCTTCTCGACCTTCGAAGAGGAACTCAGGCCGGTTGACAGAAGAAAATTCATACACACATAGAATAAACATAATAGCATCATAATACATTAATACAAAAATACATTAAAATACAGATCATACAATTACAAAAGCCAGGTCGTCAGAGTAAAATCACAAATTCATCAAAACAACAGAACTAATGTCACAATAAAATAGATAAAACATAGGAATACAATAGAACAAAGCAAAATAAAATAGAACAAGATAATGCAATGAGATCAATCACAATGAGTGGGCCACATGTACAACATAAACTGATAAAACTCTGGATGAGAAAAAGAAAAAGAAATGTTTGTGAGGGTTTTCACGCAAGTGGAAGGAAGTACAGTAAGCGGACAACATTATGGGAGGAACGACAAGAAAGAGGTACATGGTCACTCTCCGAAAGCACAACGGAAAAGCCACAGTGTAATTGAACATAGGAATACGGAATAATGGATGATGAGACTGGATTCTGATTTTACTGTTGAGGCGCTAATGATTGTTATACGGATGTTTAATGATGTGGCGGCAAAAAAAGCCAATGGGATTTTGGCCTACATCAATAGGAGCATAGTGTCTAGATCTAGGGAAGTCATGCTACCACTCTATTCTACTTTGGTTAGACCACACCTGGAATATTGTGTCCAATTCTGGGCACCACAATTCAAGAGAGATATTGACAAGCTGGAATGTGTCCAGAGGAGGGCGACTAAAATGATCAAGGGTCTGGAGAACAAGCCCTATGAGGAGCGGCTTAAGGAGCTGGGCATGTTTAGCCTGAAGAGAGAAGGCTGAGAGGAGATATGATAGCCATGTATAAATATGTGAGAGGAAGCCACAGGGAGGAGGAGCAAGCTTGTTTTCTGCTTCCCTGGAGACTAGGACGTGGAACAATGGCTTCAAACTACAAGAGAGGAGATTCCATCTGAACATGAGGGGGAACTTCCTGACTGTGAGAGCTGTTCAGCAGTGGAACTCTCTGCCCCGGAGTGTGGTGGAGGCTCCTTCTTTGGAAGCTTTTAAACAGAGGCTGGATGGCCATCTGTCAGGGGTGATTTGAATGCAATATTCCTGCTTCTTGGCAGAATGGGGTTGGACTTGATGGCCCATGAGGTCTCTTCCAACTCTTTGATTCTATGATTTATGTTACAATTGTTTTTAATTGCCCTATACTTTTCTCGTGATGTTTTGTATTGATGTTGTTCACCGCTTTGAGTCGCCTGAGGGCTGAGAAAAGCGGTATATAAATAAAATAACTAAATAAATAAATAAGTTTTGTGACCCTTCTTGTAGGCTGCTAAGGTAGGGTCGGGGGCTACCGCGAAGAAGGCTCTCTCCCTCGTTCCCACAAGTCGAGCCTGTGATGGAGGAAGGGGCGAAAGGAGGGCCTCCTCCAAAGATCACAGAGAACGGGCAGGTTTGTGGGTGGAGCTGCGGTTACGCAGGTAGGCGGGTCCCAAACCATTCAGGGCTTTATAGTAGGGCTGGGTGGTTTCGTTCATTAATTTCGTAATTCGTTATCAATTCGTTATTTTTTTATAATGAAGCGATATTGAACTATTCAGGAGCAACTAAAAAACGAAACGAATTTTTCCAATTCGTCTCGTAATTGTTTCGTAATTGTTCCGTAATCGTTTCGTAATCGTTTCGAAATCGTTTCGTTATTATTTCCGCATGTCTGGTGCAAGTTTTAGGGTTGCTATTTGTTTTATCAGTGAAAAAAAATAATTATCACACCAACAGTCAACAACAGAGGGAGAGGTTTTTTTTAGCGTATTGCGCGATCACGCCCGCCATTAACGAATCAATTTGTAATTGTTTCGTAATTGTTTCGGAATTTCCTAAATTTCGTAAATTTCGAACTTTTTTTAAGGAAAATTTCGGAATTCTTTTAAAAATCGAAACGCAAAAAAACCCCTAAAAACGAATCGAGTTTAGAAACAAATTTTTCCGTGGTTGCCCAGTCCTACTTTATAGGTGATAACCTGCACCTTGAATTGGGACCGGAGAATAAAAGGCAGCCAATGGAGCTCCTTAAACAGGGGGGTTAAAGTTATGATGACATTATGCAACCTCTGGAGGACATATATATCAGGTGATGTGGTCCTCTGGAGTCCAAGCTATCCCCATATTTATCCCATCACCATTCCCTCCTTTCCAAATGTTCAATACTCGGAGCAGATAGCTGAGTCTGATTTTCTTCTTCCCACTGAATTATGAGGTGAGGGTGTGTGTCATGTTTTCTCCACCAAACTAAACCCCACAACCATCATTCTGGTTGCACTTTTTTGGCAATATCAACCCAACCCACTGCTGTTTCTGATTATTTTTTTCCCCAGGAATCATGTGATTATTTGTAATAGTTCAAATAGCTAGTATTGGACCAGCTAAAGCTGAAACATTTAAGTATTATTTGAAGAAATGGAAGCAGGTACTCCAAAACATTGTTTGGAAATATGGCCTTTCCAAAGAGACCGTGCTTGTTCCTGCAGGCAGCGTCCTTTGAAAAACATCTATGCACCGCAAAGACTTTTCCTTCCTCTCTTTTCTTTGCTAATCTTCCTCGCGCAGCCAAAACTCAAAGTAGTCCCTGGGTACTGATAGATATTATTTTTAGAGATGTACATGCAGCAACTATTCTAAGGCCTCCACAGTGTAATATGCGCGCACACACACACACAACACATACACACTTTTTTGCGATGTCCCACTATTGTGATGGGGAAGGAAATAGATACACAATGGTGAGGTTGCATTCTCCAGTTATTACGAGGTGTAGTGGCTATGCCAAAGTGACATAGAATTAATTACTTTCTGGTTTCCCCCCCCCCCCCCCCGGAATTAATAACTTGAGATGCAAAACTAATGAACAATATATTAGTGTAAGTGACCATTTTAGTCATCTGGATTTACTGATTACAGCTTCCTCACCTCCTATCCCAAGCTGTTACCATAATAGAAAAAACACTGCACATTGTAGAGTTGTGCCGTTCCACCTATTTAATCTTGTAGTCCCTTCTTAACCTTATCTATAGTCAAATTATTTTCTTTTCTTATTATTCTGCTGTAACCTTGCATTTGCCTTTCCTTCCTTAAATTTTATCAAGTGTTGGACTCAGTCTTTTCTGTATTGTCGAAGGCTTTCATGGCTGGAATCACTAGGTTCTTGTGGGTTTTTTCGGGCTATAGGGCCATGTTCTAGACGAGGCATTTCTCATGACGTTTCGCCTGCATCTATGGCAAGCATCCTCAGAGGTAGTGAGGTGACCAGGGTGAGACAAAGGACTCTTGTCTGCTGGAGCTAGGTGTGAATGTTTCAACTGATCACCTTGATTAGCATATAATGGCTTTTCCTAGTTCCAACAGAGCTCACTACCTCTGAGGATGCTTGCCATAGATGCAGGCGAAACGTCAGGAGAAATGCCTCTAGAACATGGCCCTATAGCCCGAAAAAACCCATAAGAACTCAGTCTTTTCTCTTTTCAGTAAGTAAAATGGTATCATCTCCATAATTTAGAATTTTGATGTTCCTTCCTAAAGTTTACATACTTCTTTCCTCTGAATCCCAGGCCATGTATTACTTTTAAATTGCGTTGTTGTGAGGTCTGTTGGAACTAGGAAAATGGGTTTATATATCTGTGGAATGACCAGGATGAGACAAAGGACTCTTGTCTGCTGGAGCTAGGTGTGAATGTTTCAACTGACCACCTTGATTAGCATATAATGGGTTTTCCTAGTTCCAACAGACCTCACTACCTCTGAGGATGCTTGCCATAGATGCAGGCGAAACGTCAGGAGAGAATGCCTCTCGACCATGGCCATATAGCCCGAAAAAACCTACAACAATGCAGTGATTCCAGTCATGAAAGCCTTCAACAATACTTTTAAATTTCTTCTTTCACCACATTCGGTTGTGTTTTTTTAACTCAAGAGCAGTGATGGGACAGTCTTTCCAAATGTCATCCCAAACTATTTAGATTCCAAACAGAATTATGGGGTTTCATTTCAAAGTAAGATTGCATATGTTTCACTGTGGACTTTTGTTTCTGGCACACATTTATGCCCAGATCATAATGTACCAGCAAATATATTCATGATGTTGCATTTCCAGGAAAACCCTTTCTACAAAGTTTGTGTTGCACAGAATAGATGAAACGGGGAATTTGGGATTGGCCAGTTTAGATCAGGCCATAATTCATCAGGGCCCTTACTTGAAGCAACTGGGTGGAAATCCACGGTGTGGAAGAAACCTAGAGTTGGTTGATGCTATCCTCATGGCAACATTGCCTTTGCAAAACACAAACCAGGAACCAGAAAAAAAGAGGAGGACTTACGAAATAGAACATCAAAAAAGTGTAGATATGATAATAAATAATATTGTGAGCAACATAAGACGCAGGGCGGCGGAAGCCCATAAGCAATACAACCTAATGGCTGTAACTGATATCAAACCATATAATACAAGACAGAATAATACAAAGCAATATAAATGTATAAAGGAGACAAGGGCGGCTGACACAAGGGACAGACCAACTCACGCTTACGGGCAATGATAGATAGTTGAATATCATGTATTATGATACAGGATAAATGTACGACCACCATATCTGCTACTTGCAGTTTCATTTATCCACTTGCAATTTCATGTATCCACTTCCAACAAGATATGGCCTAGAGTCTATATTATTATTATTATTATTATTATTATTATTATTATTATTATTATTAGGTTCTTGTGGGTTTTTTCGGGCTATAGAGCCATGTTCTAGAGGCATTTCTCCTGACGTTTCGCCTGCATCTATGGCAAGCATCTCAGAGGTACCTCACTACCTCTGAGGATGCTTGCCATAGATGCAGGCAAAACGTCAGGAGAAATGCCTCTAGAACATGGCTCTATAGCCCAAAAAAACCCACAAGAACCTAGTGATTCCAGCCATGAAAGCCTTCGACAACACATTATTATTATTATTATTATTATTATTATTACTAAATTTATTTATATTTATTATTTATTTATTTATTTAGGTAGGTAGTCCCCTGACATTAAGTCCAGTCATGTCTGACTCTGGGGTGTGGTGCTCATCTCCATTTCTAAGCCGAAGAGCCAACGTTGTCCGTAGACACCTCCAAGGTCATGTGGCAGGCATGACTGCATGGAGCGCCGTTACCTTCCCGCCGGAGCGGTACCTATTGATCTACTCACATTTGCATGTTTTCGAACTGCTAGGTTGGCAGAAGCTAGGGCTGACAGCGGAAGCTCACGCCGCTCCCCAGAATCGAACCTGCGACCTTTCGATCAACAAGCTCAGCAGCTCAGTGCTTTAATCCACTGCGCCACTGGGGGCTCTATTTATTTATTTACCTTACTTATATACCGCTGTTCTCAGCCCGAAGGCGACTCACAGCGGTTCACAACAAATACGAACAGCAAAAATTCAGTGCTACAGTATAGAAACAGTTAACAGCCTAACACATTACACAATTAATAAACAGTTACTACAATACCCATTCACTGTTGTCTCGTCATCAAAAACATGTTCCATTGTTCCATTCCAGTGTTCATTAACCAATCATTGCACTAATTATTCGAACGCCTGCTCAAACAGCCAGGTCTTCACCTTTTTGCGGAATACCATTAGAGATGGTGCTAGTCTAATGTCCGTAGGAAGGGCGTTCCACAGCCGAGGAGCCACCACCGAGAAGGCCCTATCTCTCGTCCCCGCCAGCCAAGCTTGAGAAGCAGGCGGGATCGAGAGCAGGGTCTCCCCGGAAGATCTCAAAGTCCTGGTGGGTTCATAGGCAGAGATGCGGTCGGATAGGTAGCTTGGGCCGGAACCGTTTAGGGCTTTAAATGCCGACGCCTTTATGCCCCGCAAAATCTCCTGAAGGACTCGATGTGTCTTACAAAGGCCAAGGCTGCCAACAACAACATACAAATATAACAGTAAAACTTATAAGCAAATATGACTCTTTGGTATTCCCATGTTGGAAGTCTTTAATTTCAGTGATATTTATTGTTACCCATGGTTTTGCATATCTATTACCCTTATTCCTCGAAGATACATGCAATGTAAAAGTACATGTCAAACACAAGGAACTGCATTTGAAAAAAAAAAGTTTAGCCCCAAAATTGGAAGTCCTCAAGAAACAATGGAGTCACACCAAGGTCTGTTTCAAACTTGCATGTGATTAGGACAACTAAATATAGTCCACAAGCCATGTGCCATTGAAAGGATGTCATGAAAGGCGACTCTAAGAATGTGGAGCCATTTCAATGCATCTTCATCAGCAGTTAGATGAGAATTGCGTTTTCTATAACAATCCATTGGTCACAGATGGAATATACCAAGCTCCAAAGAAACACTTTTCATCAATTGTCATTCCAAGTCTTTGCTCTTTTCTGCATGTAATATGGTAATAGCTCACAAATGAAGCAAGATCGCCACTCTTCCCTTTGATTTCAGTGAGCCTGCTGGAAGTCTCATGATGCCGAGATCCAGCAAACTGTAAAACTTAATTATTAAGTAAATTGTTTGTCCTGTTGGCTGCCACACTGATCAAAATGCACATCTTTCCATTTTAGGGATTTCCAATTCACTCTAATTCTTTTCCAATGAAGCTAGGAACCAGTGTTGGGTTCACAAGGGGTTCAGGAGGTGCTTTTAGAGCTCAGTAGATAAGTAATTGTGAAATGATACTAAAATATAGGTAATTTAGGGCAGTCCAGCTAAAACCTTTCTAGTAGCAGTGAACAGACAATACTTCATCTCCATCCCACAAAAGAGATGACCTTGATCTTCAGTTTATGTGGTCATCACTAAGGGAAGAGCCATTATTGAGATTAATATATTGTGCTTGCGAATATTTAAAAATGATGTCCCCATTACAATTCTACTCTGTATTTCCACTGTAAAGTCCAAATGTATGTCAGACTAATAACAGTTTAACTAATGTCAGTCCTCCACATTTGTTGGGGTCAGGGCACAGGGCCCCCATGAAAGTGAATAGCCAGGGGGAAAAACTTTTTTAAGTTCTGTGTAGGAATCTCTAGGTTTTCCCATGCAACTCTATGCTCAATGTCTTCCAGAAGGTGTCCACAGAATCATACTGGAAGACCAAGGAATTCATAGAAAGAGCATGCTGGAATCTCTAGGTCCTTCCACATGACTCTGTGGTCAACTTCTAATGGATGCTGGTGATAGATCTATACTGGGAAACCTAAGACTTCATCATACAAGGAAATTTCAGTGGCCTAGGATGCTTTCCCCCAGTTGAGCCACGGAGCCCACGCCACCCATCAGATGATGCAGGCTCATGTCCAGTGGGGCTCCAGGGCTCAACTGGGGGAAAGCATCCTAGGCCACTGACATTTCCTTGTATGATGAAGGTTTTCCAGTATAGATCTATCACCAGCATCCATTAGAAGTTGACCACAGAGCATGTGGAAGGACCTAGAGATTCCAGCATGCTGTTTCTCTGAATTCCTTGGTCTGCACTGGCAACATGGGAGCCTCCCCGTGTTCCTTTAGGAACAACAAAGCTAACATGGGGGGGATATTGTATGGTGACACTTCCCCACATGTGATGGGAAAGCATTCCTTTTGGTGAAGTGGGGCACGATATGCCAGGATTTCCCTGCTGCCCCGCCGATTCACCACAGAGCCTGGCAAATCTAAACATAGGACCTCATCAATGTGATGAGGCCCCTATAGATTCTTAGAGAGGTGTTCTCTCTAAGTTTGCCGGCACAACTATGGTCAATTTCTAGAGAAAACGTACCATAGGACCCCACTGAAGGACCTATAGATTTCTAAGAACATTTCAATCAATTCCATGGATAATCAAAGCTGCAAAAGTAAAACCCACAAATGTGGAGGGTTGAGTGTATTATTATTTCCCTCTCTGGAAAAAAAACTCTAAAAGTTAAAGTTTTTGGTGGGATGCTGGGAATTCTGTTAAATGGGCCTTTCTCCTTACAGCAATTTCCCAAGATTCCATGGAAGTGAAAAAAAATAAGAAACTAAGAACTCAATGTAAATAGAAGCTTGCAGTAGCAAATAGGCTGTTTCTCTCTTTCCTCTCTGTTAATCTTCCCAAATATATCTCTGGTTTTGTTTAACTTCATAGATTTGAAGAGTAACTTTCTACAAACCATTAACTACATGGCTGTCAAATACTATTGCATTTCCCCATAAGGAGCCACACTGGAAATATTAGGATTTAGTGGACTTAAACCACACTGCAACAACAGTCCTGCAGTACCAAGTGGGAAGATTGCCAAGGGCAGCTATTTTGGGATGGTTGCAAACAAACAGCCGCACCAGATCCGATCAGATTAGAGAGCAAGGCCAAAACTAACAAAATGAATTTCAACAAGGAGAAATGTACAGTACTTCCCGTAAGCAGAAATAATGAAATGCACAGGTATAAGGTGAGTGACACCTGGATTGACGACCGTCCGTGTGAAAGGGCTCTAAAAGCTGAATGTGAGTCAACAATGTAGGATGGAGCAGCCAATTAAATGCAAGGCTGAATCAATAGGAGCAAAGTGTCAGATCAAGAGAAGTAATATTGCCACACTATTCCGCTTTTGTCAAACCTCACCTGGAATAACATGTTCATTTCTGGATACTACATTTCAAGAAGGAGATGGACGAGGGTGACTAAAATAGTCAAAGGTCTGGAAGCCAAACCCTACGAAGAGCAACTTAAGGAGCTAGGTTAGCCTGGAGAAGATAAGGCTAAAGGGCCACATGATAGACATCAAACCCTACGGAGAGTAACTTCAGGAGCTAGGTTGGCCTGGAGAAGATCAGGCTACAGGGTCACATGATAGACATTTGGTGGAGTCTGGTGGAGACTCTAGAATTTTTTTAACAGAGGTTGGATGACCATCTGTCGAGACTGCTTGGCTGTTGTCTTCCTGCCTGGCAGAATGAGGCTGGACTGGCTCTCCCCTGTGGTCTCCTCCAACTCTCTGTTTCTATGATTCTAATAAAAAAACAACACTCACACAGCACCTGTTTCATTTTCACTGCTGCAACATCGATGTCAACCTTGGAAGGAGGGCTTGGCAGAGTAAAAATTGGATCTAACAGGAATATTAACTGGTTTTGATCCCCTTTGCTATTGTCTACTGCCTCAATTTTGGGGCAACACTTTGGCAGAGGAGAGTCCCTGGCAAACTGAATTTGGAGGCTGCTGTTGCCAGGAGGCTGCTCTTTATCAGAGAATAACAAGTCCAAAGCAGGGAAGGAGCTTTTCTCCTATCAGGTATTACTTGCAAAACTGTCAGGATGGACAGCCAGAGCAAAAGGGAAGCTCACTGTATTGCAAGGTTTTCTGTTTATGTTCAAATGATATTCTTTCCAGTGCTGTTGTTGGAAAGTTATTTTGTGCAAAATTCTTTTTTTTTTTTTTTTTGCAGTGAAAACAGCAAGGATATTTCTGCATAGGGAACAGCATTTTCTATGCAGAAAATAATATTTCCATGCAGGAATGGTGGCTGGCTTCTGTTACAATATCATAAGCACCACATATATTTATGTATCTGGTTCAGGTTTACATTTGCAATCCTGGCATCTTTGCTACAATCACAAACAGCCCTGAAACCCACCTTGAAAGTATTGTTGAAAGCTTTCATGGCTGGAATCACTGGGTTGCTGTAGGTTTTTCGGGCTAGAAGCATTGCTATGATTTTCAATGCAAAGCAAACCACATTCCCATTTTATGCAAAATGTGTCATGACTAGTTCATTGATTTAGAAAGTTATGGTGGTTCAAAAGAAAATTGCTCAAATTCCTTGTTGCTCTCATCAAGAAGATAATCAATACAGATTGGTGCAAAATTACAACCTGAATCAACCAAGTTATACTTCAACACTCAGAGAGGATACAAGTATTTGGCATTTTGTGCCTTCTCTAGTCAAGAGATGCAGTTTTGGTTGAAGGGGTGCCTCCAGACATATTCCTGCATGGCAAAGCTAAAGAGGGAGTATGGTAGCACTCCTTCCCTTGCCCTGTTTGGCTTCTTACCGTCCCAGTTCCCTTCACCTTTGCTGGCCATTCCTTTTCAAACTCTAGATTGTCTTCCAGGCAAAAACCTGTCTTGGCCTCTGTTCTCTCCAAGTGCTGTGCTCCTTGGCTTGTTTTCGTTCTGTGCCTAAGGCAATTGCTTGGTCTGAGTTTGACCTGTAGTCATGGGATATTGATCTCAGGATTTTCAGTTAAATGCTTAAAATCTCAGATCGAGGGGCCAGAACTGAAGGCAGGGGAGTAAAGAATCTCCTGCTTGGCTTGAGAGGGTTTCTCACCCACTCAAGCCCACTTTTTGCCAAACAAGATGAACCCTGAGTCACAAGAGAAAGCCAGTGGATCCCCTTAACCAGCCAGGTGTCACTCTCTGCAACCACAAGGCTTCATCTCGCAATCTATCAAGTAGATTTAGATACCTGTTTTTAGAATCATGGAGGAGGGAGCAAGCTTGTTTTTTGCTTCCCTGGAGACTAGGACGCAATGGGACAATGGCTTCAAACTACAAGAGAGGAGATTCCATCTGAACACGAGGAAGAATTTCCTGACTGTGAGAGCCGTTTAGCAGTGGAACTCTCTGCCCCGGAGTGTTGTGGAGGCTCCTTCTTTGGAAGCTTTTAAGCAGAGGCTGGATGGTCATCTGCCAGGGGTGATTTGAATGCAACATTCCTGCTTCTTGGCAGGGGGTTGGACTGGATGGCCCATGAGGTCTCTTCCAACTCTTTGATTCTATGATTCTATGATTCTATGGAAGGTCCATCAAGTTCATTCTCCTGAAAACTAAAGATGGTGGGAGTAGTATTGAATAAAATGCACTGTTATTCAAATAGATTCAAACTCAAAGATATTCTATCTTCAGAACTTTTTTGTGGTAAAAAGAGTTGTTTAACTGTGCAATACATTGTTGCCTGAGAATGTGGTGGAGTTTCCTTTTTCAGAGTTCTCTAAACATTGGCTGGATGGCTGTCTGTCTGGTGTGCTTTGATTGTGCATTCATGTGTGGTAAAATGGGGTTGTTATTATTATTATTATTATTATTATTATTATTATTATTATTATTAGTACCCCGCTAGCATCTCCCGAAGGACTCGATGCGGCTTACATAGGCCAAGGCCTCAAAACACAATACAACAATACAATACCTAAAGCAAATTAAAGACAGTTAAGCAGTATAAGCAACAAACAATAAACAATACATGAAGACACTATAAAACTGGGCCGGGCCAGAGTAATGGGTACAAGATTAAAAGTGCTGATGTGGCAGGAGGTATGTAGGATTATAAAGTAAGTGCAGTGTGCGGTGTGCAGCAATCTTAGTTCTAGTAAAGTGCTTATGGGACTTGGTATTGGAGATTCCTAATCTGAGAAGGCACATCGGAACAGCCAGGTCTTCAAGTTCTTTCTGAAGACTGCCAATGTAGGGGCCTGTCTAAGATCTTTGGGGAGGGTGTTCCAGAGTCGGGGGGCCACCACAGAAAAGGCCCTGTCTCGAGTACCCACCAAGCACGCTTGCGACACAAGCGGGATCACGAGCAGGGCCTCTCCAGATGACTGAAGTGAACGCGTGGGTTCATAGACGGAGATGTGAGTTGCATTATATGGCCCCTTAGCACCTCTTAGAATTGCACTGGATGGTCCTTAGGGTCTCCTCCAACCCTATTATTCTATGAGTTTATGGAGGAAGTGTTGCATAGCAACAAAAGTTTTCTGGTCTTCTTGAAACCATGGTGGCATCATTTTTTGCTTTGGAAAGAATGTGTGAACCAAAGGTTTTAAACAGAGATTGTATGGCTCATGTTTAGGAGAGCTTTGATTGTATGTTGTTGTATGGCAGGAGATGGTTGACCTAGATAGCCCTGATGGTCTCTCCCAACTCCATGGTTCCTTAAGAATCATGAAACATCTACTGGGCCTGAAGGAGACCAGGTAAGGCTAGGGACACAATCCTATTGACTTGTTTATTGTTGCTTTTCCTTTCTCCTCCCAGTGCCACTTGGGAAACGGCAGCTTCAGCAAAAGCATGTGGGGTCACATCCCCCTTTCTGCCCCCCTCTTGACTGAACAAGGCATTTCCCTGAGGGAGACGAGAAGAAAGGCACTTTCCTTGTTGTCATCTCTGCAATTATCAGCTTTGAACACGATGGCAATTTGTTGTTGTTGTTGATTGCCTTTGTTATGCAAATGGGCCAGCCCATTTCCTACGTGTGATCTCCCTCCCCCGATTTGTTATTTTCCCAGTGTATTTTTCCCGTTGTTGCTTCTTTCCCCTCACCATTTTTTTTTTGTACCGAGCATAAAGAGGAATATTACACATTTAATTTCAAGGTGATGTTGGTTTCCCTCTGAGATTTCCTGCAGCCGTTCTCTTTCCTTTGCATCCAGGCCACTGGGAGCCCTGACAACAACATTTCAAATTCCAACTTTGTTGCTGCTGCTTATGTTTTTTATCATAAAAAGGCCATTGTCAATAGGTCTTCGGCAGCTCTTGTAAAACCCATTTAGGAATTTAAATCTCCACTAAAACACGGAATTTATGTTGGCTCGTATGATTTATGAGTTTAAATTCCTATACCCTATTCTTAAAACAAAAATGCGCCACACATTTATATGCCAAGCATCCTGGTGAAGCTGCGAGTCACTCAATCAAAGTTAAGATTTAATGATTGGATCCAAATTGAAACGCAAGTTTATAGAAAAAGGGTAGAGAAGTTTTGGCCCATGTTTTGCATATGTTGTAGCCATTTGGAGCTCTCTTGCAGCCTCCAAAATCCCAAGCCTCTCCTCATTGCAAAAAGCAAAATGAGTCA
Organism: Anolis sagrei ordinatus; assembly: GCF_025583915.1. Taxonomy (NCBI): domain Eukaryota; kingdom Metazoa; phylum Chordata; class Lepidosauria; order Squamata; family Anolidae; genus Anolis; species Anolis sagrei. Next base: position 7,546,886 of record NW_026845477.1, on the reverse strand, counting down.
GCATTATTTTCATTATTTTGATGTGTATTAGTGTCTGGATTTGTGTGTGTGTGTGTGTGTGTGTGTGTATGTGTGTGTGTGTATTTCAGCTAGAGTACACCTATCCAACCAACTGTTGAATGGTGGGTCAACACATACATGTAAAAAAAACTGTTTTATTTGCGGTTTTATCCATCTTCATTGGGGTAATGTCTCTAGTCCCAGTTAATGTGAAGAACTGATTGTACATAATGCAAAACTTACAAAATTTGTTAAAATGCATACAAATAAAACATTTTTTTTCAAATATAGCCACTCAAAACAATAAATAAAAAACAGATAAAGAAGGCTCTATTTTTTTTTTTTTGAGCAGTCAGTCTTTAAAGGTTGGCCATCCATTTTTTGACATTTATTTTTATCTATGTATTTGATTTCTATTGATATTGGGGACTCAAAGGATTTCAGATTAAAACAAAAACCCCACAATTGGTATCATCTCATTAAAAGGGTAGATTAAATGCAGGATAAAATCATGAAAAATATATAAAGGTTAAAAATAAGGAGAATGCCAGTCTCAGATAGATCCATGACCCTTAAATTGATGTAATCAGGCAGTGTTGCTAATTGCACCTGGATGGATGGGTAGCTATAGAGATAGATGTGATAGAGAACTAGATAAAGAAATGGATAGAGAAATAATCTTAGACTTGGAAGTTCAACTCTGAATCCAGGAAAATCCAGAGCGTATCCCCATCAGGTAGCTATCTAAACTCTTTTTTTGAAGACATCTGAAGATAGAGCTCTCCCTAGGCAATTTGTTCAATTGTCAATTAACTCTTCTTATTTTACTTCTACCCATATTCTTTCATTCAGACATCATGTTGAATATCAGACATATGTCACCAAGAACCTGATGTCTAGAGCGACTTTATGTTCTCCTATGAAGAACCCTAAGGAAGGGTTTAGATGAGGTTATTGGGGAAGTGAGTTGCAAAGCCTTATCAAAACAGAACAGTGTTAACATAAAGCGTGTAAATACATTGCACATGAATCACAAAACAAAACTGAATGTTACTTGGTTATCTTGTAGTCCTTGAGACAGTAAATTATCTTCAAATACTGTCCAAATTAAGTCCAAATGGTATCCAGTTCAAAATATAATCCAAATGATGATACAACAAGGATCCCCGGGTTGAGGTTGCCTTGTTTCGGGGGACTTCCCTTTCTTCAGGGTTTGTCTTAAGACAAACAAACCAACCTCAACCCGGGGATCCTTGTTGTATCATCATTTGGATTATATTTTGAACTGGATACCATTTGGACTTAATTTGGACAGTATTTGAAGATAATTTACTGTCTCAAGGACTACAAGATAACTAAGTAACATTCAGTTTTGTTTTGTGATTCATGTGCAGTGTATTTACATGCTTTATGTTAACACAGTTCTGTTTTGATAATGCTTTGCAACTTGTATTTTGTTATTGTTCATAGATATCTGTGTTTCTTGGATGTTATTGGGGAAGTGACCAGAACCTGGGGTCAGTTCATAAATGAATAACATGGAAATGTTAAGAAGAAACTCAATTTCTCCTTTTTTTCTTAGAGTTGTAGTGTTACAGTACATCAGTGCGTTGGCGTGTTTGTTGTTTTGGATATGGTTTTGTGCCTTCACATAATTTCTAATTCATGTGGACCCTAAGGTCAGTTTATCCTGGGATTTACTGGCAAGCTTTGTTCATTTTTACCTTCTTCTGATGTCCAAGGTCATCCAGTGGATTGCCATGGCTGAGCAGGGATTCAAACCCTGGTCTCCAGAGTCAAAGTCCAATGCTCAAACAACTACATCAGGCTGGCTAATGGTAGATAAGATGATCCTATGGTTTGAAGGGCAAAAATTCTCCTCTGTGTCTCTTCTTGTTTCATTTTTTCTTAGCCTTATATAATGCATAAATAGGAGTTTCGCACTTTTGCCTTTGAGAGAAGGAATGTGTATTGCCCAAGATCTCCTAGTAGGTTTCCATGGTTTTGAGTGGATTGAAACTCCAGTCTCTAGAGTCATCGTCCATCTAAGCTGGCTCACTAAGGTAAAAAGATTAAGATAAAATAAATAAACATGGATACAAGCCAGCTAATTTTTATCTCGCATTTTGTTGACAGCTAAGTATGTATGACAATGATATACTTCGGAAGAGTTCACCATTAGTTTAAAGTTTGATGGAATACCCAAATTTATTGCTACACCTTAATTACATTAAGAGAAGGTTGTTTTTTCTCAGCTTCCTCCACCTCTAAAGATATGTGTTTCTTCTGTTTTGGCACGATAACATGGATTGGCTGGAATCCAAAGAACATTTTTTTAAAAAAGAGCACAATTATTATTGTTTTGTCATAGCCGTGGTTGTTGTGCTTTGAAAGGCAGAGCCCTTTGCCATAGAGTAAATAGCTTTTAGAACTCCATTCCTTTTCAAAGGCAGTTGACTAAGAATAAAGAAAGACTGCTGTTCAGCAAACACACACCTGCCTGGAAGTGAGAAACCAATTGTACAATGCCATCCATGCCCTGTTTTGGTCTCAATCTCTGGCACAATACTCCATACACACATTCCAAATTTTGCTTGTTTTGCTTTTGGAAGGAATTTCAGGAAATGTTTTAATACAATGAGGGTGCAGCTGTGCTCATGTTCTTCTGGTGGCTTCCCCATGGGCAACGGATTGGCTGCAAAGTGAATATAATGTTGACACAGTTCATTTTTCTTTATAGAACAATTCCTCTGCAGCCTGTCAAGCCACAGGAAACAAGGAGAAAATTGTGCAAGGTCCTTACTGGTCTGTTATTTTTTTCTATGGGGTTTTCTGACTCATCCAGTGCAACCCTCTTAATAGCCTTTTAATTTTTGTTAATAGAACCTAATTGTTATTGTTGTGTGCCTTCAAGTTGTTTCTAACTTTTGGTAATCCTCAGGTAAATTTGTCATGGGGTTTTCTTGGCAAGATCTATTCTTGAGGTTGAGGGAATGTGAGACAGGCCATAGCATGGGTTTTCATAGTTGGGCAGAGATTTCAATCATGTTAACCAGAGTCATAGTCCAGAGCAGTAGTTGTCTGTGGTTGGACAAATGCTTGAATCCTGGTCTCCAGAATCATAGTGCAATGCTGAAGTCACTTCCTCACTATGGCTTTCAAAGACAAATCTTGTCAAGAAAACTCTATAGTAAGTTCACCTTAGGGTCTCCACAGGTCGGAAATTATTTGAAGGCACACAGCAACAAATTAATAAATAGTGTGTTATTATTAGACAAGAGGGTTATATCAATTCCTATTAATTGTCAAAGGCTTTCATGGCTGGAATCACTAGGTTCTTGTGGGTTTTTTCGGGCTATAGGGCCATGTTCTAGAGGCATTTCTCCTGACGTTTCTCCTGATGGCTTCATTGAAATCCACAAGCATGTGGACAATTTCAACAGAAAGGGAGAGACCATGAAAATGAACAAAATCTGGCAACCAGTATTAAAAAACTCTAAAATTACAGCAAAACAGCAGAGAGGAAACAACCAGGCACGTCTTAACTCCTCTCAACAAAAGATTTTCCCAGGCTCAGGCAGGCCTTCAAATGCTAATGAAGGTGGTCAGTTGAAACATTCACACCTAGCTCCAGCAGAGAAGAGCTCTTTGCCCCACCCCAGCCATTCCACAGATATATAAACCCATTGTCCTAATTCCAACAGACCTCACTACCTCTGAGGATGTTTGCCATAGATGCAGGCGAAACGTCAGGAGAAATGCCTCTAGAACATGGCCTTATAGCCCGAAAAAAACCCACAAGAACCTAATTCCTATTAAATTCATGAGGTCACAGTAAGTCTGAAGGCATGTACTCACCTGAGGCCATTGTCATCATCAGTAGTTGCAGTTGTAATTATCAATGATGACTGGCAACCTACCTGAAAGCACTCCAACCTGGAAGTATCCTATACCAAATCTATGAAATTTTGGGGGTTACAGTAAGTCTGGAGGCATGTACTCACACATCAAAATGTTGTCCATTGCCATAATTAGTGATGAAGATTATAGCCATTTTCAATGGTAATGGGCAAACTACATTTGCAAACTGAAAGCATCCCAATGAAGGCATTTCCAAAGCACTGAAGAGCAAGACAATGGAGCCTAGTTGGGAGATGTCTTGAGATTGGCCCACTGGAGAGACCTCTCAGGGTCTTACTGAGATTGCTTGTCTCAAGGCTTTCCACACTTGGTGGGCTGCTTGCTATGGACCTCATTTTCCAGTTCCTTCATCTCCAGGGCCTTGGAAACACTTTGGCTGGTATGCAGCCAGGGTACAAAAGTTTGGTTTCTCTGTAAACATGTAAATATGAATCCCCAGCAGTTAAGTCCATCTTGAGATATCATAACCACTGGCTAAAATGCCAGCCATTGTCTATAATAAAACTATAATAGCTCAAGATAATATGCGATTCCAAAGACGCTTCTACACTAGGGAAAAAATTATGGAAATTTTTCATCCTTGCATGCAAGAGTGATTTACATCGCTGGATTGCACAGTTAGGAAAGTCTTTTTCTAACACAGGACTGGAATTTTTATTATTAAACACAAATAGAGTAGTTCCATTGAATCAACTGAATATAATTTAAGTGTAGATTTACCTGTCTTCCATTTGTTCAGTTGGTTTGTTCTTTGCGAAACTAACAATTGGCCAGGTTTTCCTTGACACTTTTACCCTTCACACACACACACACACACACACACACATATATATATATCTCGTATATACTCGAGTATAAGCCAACCCGAATATAAGTCAAGGCACCTAATTTTACCACAATAAAAACTTGGGAAAACATATTGACTCGAGTATAAGCCGAGGGTGGGAAATGCAGACACTACAGATAAATTTCAAAATAAAAATAGATACCAATAAAATTATATTAATTGAGGCATCAGGAGGTGAAATGTTTTTGTAATATTTACATCAAACTGTAATTTGAGATGAGACTGCCCAACTCTGATTAAATCTTTACATAACTTGAACGTAAAGAGGAGATAGCCAACTTAAAACAACGTAAATATACTTACGTATCCTTCCAACAATAATAAAGAGAGTAAAATAATAAATATAATAATAATAAAGTAAAATAATGGAAATGCAATAATAGCAGAGTAGAATAATAAATGTAATAATAGAGTAAAATAATAAATGCAATAATAATAAAGTAAAATAATGGAAATGCAATAATAACAGTAATAATATAGTAGAATAATAAATGTAATAATAGAGTAAAATAATAAATGCAATAATAATAAAGTAAAATAATAGATGTAATAATCATCATAAATAGTGTAAAATAATAAATGTAATAATAATAATAATAATAATGGGGGGTAATGCTCTAAATGTAATAATAATAGAGTAAAATAATACATGAAATAAAAATAATACTAATAACAGAGTAAAATAATAAATAACCTTGACTCTTTTCAAGGTTTTTCAGGGGCTGAAAAACTAGACTTATACTCAAGTATATAAAGTATATAACAAAGGAAATTAAACAAAGGGTTGTTGTGAGTTTTCTGGGCTGTATGGCCATGTTCCAGAAGCATTCTCTCCTAACATTCCAGAAGTGTGCTCTCCTACCTCAGGATAGAATGCTTCTGGGACATTACCATACAGCCCAGAAAACTCACAACCCAGTGATTCCAGCCATGAAAACCTTCAACAATAAAATTTAAAAAACTGAATATCATATTATTATTATTTTTAATCCTACTGATTTTTTTTAAAAAAATCTTTTAAATGCAATGGAAGGAGAATATTTTTTTTCTTATCATTTTTGCAATAAAATTAAAGTCTTTGTGTTTTTAAATTTCATAAAGATAAAAAACATACAATTTTCAGTAGAGTTCTGAATTACATAATATTATATTCCTGAAGTCCTAAAGTTTTATGGGTTTGATGAGGAAGGAAGTATTGCATATATTTTTTCCACAAGGAATATATTCTCTGAACTTACCTTGGATGAAGGAAACTGAATCATAGTGAACATGACTGAAAATAAAAACTTCCACATGATGTCACCTTGGCGGAGATAGAAATTGCCAACTATCCTCTCTAGGAATTTGCTAAATCCCCTGATGGAACACTATGTAAATTTCTGGTGGAAGCATGTCATAAATTGCCAAGAAGATCTTGAAAATTCCTGGATAGAACATATTTTTTCAGATGTGAGTCCATGAAACTGCAGGTCTTAGTTCTCCCATTACAAGAGTCATGCTCTATATCCTTCAATAGAATCCAGATTTCATTCTGGGTTGAAGGTAGAAGACCTTGAGAAACAACAAATCCCATTTTTCTCCTATTGCTTTACTTTTGAACGTGTTCACTATAGAACTGTGTTTTCAGACAAAATAACCTCTGCATTTAATCATCATCACAGGCTGAATAACCCATACCAGTCAGTAAATAAGCAAAGGAAGAGACGTGACTTACCTCTAGAACACAAAAGTTTAGTTGCTTTTGCTAAGTTGCATCTCTCTGTTTACAGACATTGGGCGCCCTTGAGCTGTTTACTGCACTGTGTATATTTTTCCCCTGAAAAGGGAGAATCAAGATCCATAGGGAAATGAAGCCTTTTTGTTTTTTGTTTAGATCGTTTAATCCCTTTGTTTTACTCTGGTGTGTCCTTTTCCACCGTTCTTTCAACCAGTTGCCCTCGGGATTTGTCAACATGATTTGAAAGTTTACCTACATCGGCATCTTCTCAGCTCAACAATGGATGTTGGCTGCATGGCAGAGAACTGTTGGCTCACAATGCATTGGAGTGAAGCTGGCCACCCTAGGAAAGAGCCAATCAATATTGTATGGCTGTCAATACTTCAGAAAGTTCTTTTTGTATCTACAATTGTTGTTCATTCGTTCAGTCGTCTCCGACTCTTCGTGACCTCACGGACCAGCCCACGCCAGAGCTCCCTGTCGGCCGTCACCACCCCCAGCTTTTTCAAGGTCAATCCAGTCACTTCAAGGATGCCATCCATCCATCTTGCCCTTGGTTGGCCCCTCTTCCTTTTTCCTTCCACTGTCTTCTCCAGGCTTTGCTGTCTCCTCATGATGTGGCCAAAGTACTTCAACTTTGTCTCTAGTATCCTTCCCTCCAATGAGCAATCGGGCTTTATTTCCTGGAGGATGGACTGGTTGGATCTTCTCACAGTCCAAGGCACTCTCAGGACTTTCCTCCAACACCACAGCTCAAAAGCATCGATCTTCCTTCGCTCAGCATTCCCTAAGGTCCAGCTCTCACATCCGTAGGTTACTACAGGGAATACCATGGCTTTGACTATGCGGATCTTTGTTGCCAGTGTAATGTCTCTACTCTTTACTATTTTATCTACAATAGGCCCAGTTATTACATGAGCATGTTGAACTTGGTTTCGCCTAGCTTTGAATACCATAGATTCTCTGGGAAGGGCCTAGAAAATGGCTAGAGAAGTGCTCTCTCCATGAAAACAGCATGATTCTGTGATCAGCTTCTGGTGAAGTAGTCTCTCTATGTCTCGAGTGCAATTCTTGGTCAACTTACACAAACATGGAGGCATAGAGAGAAAGCTCCTCTATCCATTTTCTAAGTTTCCCAGAGTGAGTGTATGGTATCTTTCATCTAGAAGCACAAATTTGTTTATTTCAGGTAAGAAAAATACAATTCCAGATTATATTAAAATTGTATTACACAAAAAGTCCTAAAATAAGTCCTTCATATTGAGGCTTGACTACTGTAATGCCCTCTACATTGGCCTTCCTTTGTCAGTGATCCAGAAACTGGTGCAAAATGGGGCGGCTCGTCTTCTTGCCGGGGTGCCGGCGAGGTATTGTATCACCCCAATTCTACAACAGCTGCACTGGCTTCCGATTGAGTACCGGATCATTTTCAAGGTGCTGGTACTAACCTTTAAGGCCTTATATGGTCTGGGGCCGGCGTACCTGAGGGCCCGCTTATCCCCCTACCAACCCCAGAGATTACTTTGGCCCGAAGACCAAAATTTGCTTGAAGTCCCCAACATCCGGACTTATCATCTGTCCTCTCCTAGGCAGAGAGCCTTCTCGATTGTGGCCCCTTATTTATGGAATGCCTTGCCAGTTGAAACCCGAACCATCCGAGAGCTACTTGCTTTTCGGAAAGCCTGTAAAACCTTTCTTTTCCGACAAGCTTTCGATGGGTGAATAACTCGGGACGATGTCAGTTCTCATTTTTATTGTATTTTAAAGTTGGTTGTATTGTTTTAATCTACTGCTATAAACCGCTCCAAGCCAAATTGGGAGTGGCGGTATACAAGTCAAATAAATAAATAAATATAAAACTTCCAAAGCAGGATGCCTCCTTTATTCAAATATGTTTGTTCCTTTTAAAGTCTGGTTGAATGTTTGCCTCTCCTTCCTTCTAATGAGCTGAAGAGGGTGTACACAGAGCAATTTAATATGTCCCCAAGTAAACAGATTTTTTCTTTTAAATTAAAATGGGGCAACCATACTCTGGCTTTGGTTGAGGGACATAACTCTGTGATAGCATACATAGGTTGGATACATAGTATACAAGGCAGTTTGGGTTTCTCCTCCAAAAACATACAGGCAGGAAACCCACCTGTATTCCTAATCCCAGGGTTTCCCAGTCCAAGGGTGTGGACTGGGGTTAGGAATATGGTAGTTTTTACTTACACAGTTCCTGGGAGCTTTCCAGATGTTGTTGGACTGCAGGACTCAGCATCTCAAGTCAGACAGTTAAAGATCAGAATTATATCCCTCAACATCTGGAAGTTCTCATGGTTTTAAATCCAGAACTACCATGTTAAATTAATGGCACACATTCCTGTATTTTAGGAGTAGGACTTTAAAATTCTAGATGTGGTTGAATGCCACCTACCAGTACTCCTCACCATTGACTGAGCCAGCATTTAGGGATTCTGGTACAAGTGGAGTCATCAACTGATCATAATTTGAAATGGGTTTATTATGTTGGGAGCAACCAAACCTAGCTGTATTGTCGAAGGCTTTCATGGCCGGAATCACTGGGTTGTTGTAGGCTTTTCGGGCTATATGGCCATGGTCTAGAGGCATTCTCTCCTGACGTTTTGCCTGCATCTATGGCAAGCATCCTCTATGGCCATATAGCCCAAAAAAAACTACAACAACCCAAACCTAGGTGTACTGTTGTTTTCTTTGGTTTTACTAAAATGCAAATATTTCTCTTTTTCTATCTGTTTTGGTTTTGCAGCTGCTTGTCTTTTGGCTATAAGCCTCTAATGACTTTCTTGAAGTTTGAGGATGAAAAATCCCAGATTGGTTAATGAAGTATCTCAATGTGGGTCAGTGTGATATGGTGTTTTAAGCATTGGACCAGAGACATGGTTTGAATCCCTGTTCACTTTTGGACAAGCCATGCTCTCTCAGCCTAAGATGGCAATGGTGAGTCCCTTGTGAATAAGTTTTGCCAAAACATCCTTAGAATAGGATCGTCATACATTGGAGTCCACTTGAAGGCACACAACAAAAACAATCTCTCAACACACTGAGACAGTGATGGCAAAGTCATTAATATTCTTTACATTCCTAGGTGGAAAGCCATTTCTGATATCCCTGATGGAAAGATGTGGAAATAGGAGTTAAACTAGTAAAAAAAATTGGCTTTTTCAATGTCAACATACCATCATTTGTATTTCTGGGAGACAGCAGCAACCTGAGATTGCAGTTTTTGCTTGTCACCCATCCTGTGGGCAGCTCGCACTAGTGTCTCACTTTCTAATGGCAGGAGTTTAACCTTGTCTCCTTGTAAACTTAAAGTACTTGTCAGGAAAGGTGCAAAGAAGCCAGACTCTAGAGCAGACCATGACCCTGGTGGGCAGGCAAGTGAAAGAACTATTCATCTTAATGGTGTGTCTGACGCACATCCTTTGGTCCAAGAACAGTGTCTCAAGGTGAGATGAGAAGGCCAAGTAAGGCTTGCAACTAGGACCAAGTTTCATCATGTTTGTTACTCTCAGCAATATCACTATCGTTCCACCTTTGTCCTAAAACTGGACCCTAAGAAAGCTAGCAAAAATTAAAGCAAATTTAGGCAAAACCATACACAGATACACCATGAATGCATATACAAAGTCATTGTTACAATGCAGTTATCCATAGAATTGTCAAAATTCAACCATCTTGTTTGTGCTGTGTGCCTTCAGATTGTTTCCAATTTATGGCAGGCCTAAGGTAATCCGAGCATAGGGTTTGGTAGGCAAGGTTTATTCAGAGAGAGTTTGCCATTGCATCTATCTATGAGACTGAGGTGGTGTGACTTGCCCAAGATCATACAGTGTATATTCATGGCCAAGCAGAGATTAGAACCCTGGGCTCTGAGTCGCTGTCTAGTGCTCAAACTGCTTCTCTAATTGGAATTAATAACACGTTAGAGAAACTGTAAAAAAGAGGAAAACACTACAGTAGAACAATACACTTTTTCAAAGCTCTTGAAGTCTGTTGCAAAAAGCTGGGGAAAACCACTGCTGAAATTGAAAAAGATTGCCAATGAATGAGCATCAAGGAAGGAACCATTTTGGCCTCCCTAGGGAAGGAATTGCAGAAACCAAGAAGACTCTGTTCTGTGTTTCCATCAGATATGACAATAAAGTGGAGAGACCAAGAAGAGAGTTTGATGTAGAACACAGTCTTTCACATAGCCTGAATTTAAAATACTTTATATAGTACTTTAT